>CM046045.1:59806989-60120647 GCA_025215565.1 Flaveria ramosissima
AATTTTCGCAAAACAGCAGCTTCAGTCGCACGAGTGACCCATTCGCACGACTGGACTCCATTCGCAGTGCTCATTCGCACGACTGGACCTAGTCGCACCCTCATTCGGCCGACTGAACCGTTCGTTCGCATAGCTCATACGCACCAGATTCATTCGCACGACTGAACCATTCGCCCTGTTCAGTCGCACGGTTGAACCAATCGCAGAGTTCATACGCACGATAAGACCATTCGCATCCTTCAGTCGCATCAGTTAAAGTTTATTTGATTAGATTCTAAGTTTATTAGCCATGGAAGATCAGATGTCAGCCTTTACTGCTGGGAAGGACTCAAGAATTCAGAACCTGCTGTTGCTTGAGAGTGAGGTGGGTAATCACAATAAACCACCAAAGCTCTTGACTTTAGATGAGTTTCCCCACTGGAAACAACGTTTTGAGATCTACCTCAATGGAGTAGATCCTAATCTGTGGGAAGCTATCGAGGTTGGTTATAGTACACCGGTGGGAGCAGATGGAGTAAAATTAACGTTAAGTGGGATGACTGACGCACAGAAAGTAAAGTACAATGCAGAGAAAAGGGTTTATGCATTGATCACTCAGTCAATCCCCAAAGACATATTCCACCAGTACTCAGAGAACAAGCAGTCCAAGAAACTGTGGGATGAGCTAGAGAAAAGATATGATGGGAATGCATCATTGAAGGCAATCAAGGCAAAGGAGTTAAAGAAGGAATTCGATAACTTCTCATCGATTGGTAACGAGAGTTTAGATGAAGTCATAGACAGATTCTACCACTTGATGAGCGAGTTGCATACACATGGAGTGGAAACGACTATGGAAGAGAAAGTAAGCAACTTCGCAGACGGATTGCCTGATAAGTGGGCTTCATTCGTGTCTAACCTTAGACAGAATGAATGCTTATAAAGCTGGATATAAATGACTTCATTCTCAAGTGCGTGAAGAAGCACTTAGGATGAAGTATAGAGCTCAAAGTCTGCGTACACACAAATCCAGCTTTATACAACGCCACGCCTCAAGCTAAGACATCTGGAGCACCTCTCCAGACAGCATTTGTGTCTAGCTCGTCAGGTCCTTCACATGCTTCTCCTTCTGGATCAGACACGTCAGGGTCATCATGTACCCACTATATTGGATCAGAAGCAAGTGCTACCAAATTGAAGACCGAGAACCTCGGTAATGTGACCGTAGAAGTAGCACGAGAGCATATGGATCTTCTAGCCGCAGTAGTTCATTCATATGATGGACTTGTGGCTGGGAAGATTGGAAACTGCCATCTGGCAGATGAAGACTACGAGCAGGTAGATGAAATGGAGCTTGAAAGAATGGATATAATGTGGGCCTTAGCTAGCGCTGTCCGAAGGGCGAAGAAGTTTGTTAAGAAGACAGGACAAATTTGATAGCTACTAAGGACACCACATTTGGCTTTGACAAGAGCAAAGTGACCTGCTTCAACTGTGGAGAGAAAGGGCACTTCAAGAGGGAATGTGTCAAGCCAAAGAAGACGGGTAATGGGAACCCGTTCTCATCCTTTACTCGCCAAGACAAGCAAGCTTCCAGTTCTACTTCATCAAACAAGGACCCAAAAGCCTTGACTGCTCATGATGATGAAGGACAGGACTGGAGTTTTAGATTTGTCTCACCAGAATCTAACATTGCCAGTGTTGAAGATATTGATGATGATTCTGCGAGTGAAGGTGATTTAGCAGTTGAAATAGCGATGTCACACAGTGAAGAAACAACTGCAGCTGAGGTCAGTTACAAGCCAAAGGAGGAGACTTCCACGTCAGAAACAGAAAAGTCAGAATCACCAGAACCAGAGACGTCTGATGCTGCGTTGATGGCTAACTCTTCTGAAACAACACAGGTAAGTACAACTGACCAAATGTTTAATAATCATGCTTGTTCTAACTGTGATATGTTTAGGAATAGCATTGATGAAAAATTTGCTAGGTTATTAGATCACAATGATAACTTAGTAAAAGATTTACAACTATGCACTGAGGCCAATAGAGTTCTAAAACAAAATGAGCATAGTTATAAAGAAAAGATAGACCTATTGACTAAACAACTTAGGGAAACCGAAGTAGTTGCCTTTAATCAAGCAAATGACATTAGGTACTATCTAAACTCCCTAGAGGACACTAAGAAGCAAAAGGCAGTTCTAGAAGTAGAAGTTAATTCCTTAAAACAGAAACTGCATAGTTGGACTAGTTCTTCACACATAGTTCAACACTTAGTGAGAGAAAGGAATAATGGGGAGGGATTAGGCTACAAAGTGGTTCCACCACCACCTGAAACCTTGATGAACACCAAGTCTAAACCAGTAAACAACAACCCAATCAAGGATCATGTGGTGACCACTCCTCTTGTTACTGATCCAGACACATCATGTTCATCTACTGAATCTGGACAGAAACAAAAGGAGGCCACTTCAAAGGCAAAGGGTAAATTGCCTTGTGTTAATCTGGAAAATGAATTTGAAAAAGTTAACTTAAAGTCAGGGTCAAACAGAGTCAAATCAGAACCCAAAAAGACTTCAAACGTTAATTTTTCACATGCTACAAGTCAAAAACCAGTTAACCAAAAAGTGGAACAAGTTAAACAGGTTAAAACAGTTAAATTTGTTAAACCAGAGAAAACATCAAACATGCAAGAGTCAAAACCTAAACTGATTGATGTTCCTAAAGTGTCACGCATTTCTCCACAAAGAAAGTCTACTCATAAAGTTGATAGCAGATTGTGCTACAACTGTGGAGAATGTGGACATATTGCTTCCTATTGTCCTTTCTATCAGACACCTAGGAAGAAGATTGATCTTCAGGACTCTAGACCTAGGTCTTCTAAGAGGAGTTCTCTAACTCCACCTAGAAGATCTAGTGAACCTAAAGTCCAACCTGTAAGCCAGACGACTGTTTATCATAAACAGGCATTGCACAAATCTGGCTTATGGAAAGAGAAGTCATCCTGTGTGTCTGATACTGATGACAAGAAGGAATCTGAGCTACCCTCACCTTCTAAAGGTCAATGGGTAGAGTTTATGATGTGTGATGCCTCTGGGAAACCCAAGACAGTAAAGGCTTGGGTTCCTAACCTAAACTAATACATTTACTTGATATGTGCAGGGTGTTCGGTATAGCGCTGAGACTAACACGTGGATTATAGACAGCGGAGCATCCAGGCACATGACAGGAAATAGAGCCCTTTTATCAAACGTCAAACAATAAAAGGAGGGCATGTTTCCTTTGCAGGAAACAAGGGAGGATACATCACAGCACAGGGAGAAGTGGGAAATCAGAAAGTTAAGTTTGATAAGGTGAACTACGTTCAACAACTTCAGAATAACTTACTTTCTGTTTCCCAAATCTGCGATAAAGGATTTAAAGTCATCTTCGACAACAAGAAGTGTTACGTGCTGAAGAAAGACTATATGATTCCAGAGGACCAAGTTCTGATGACTGCTTCAAGATATAAGGACCTTTATGTCTTGGATCTGTCAACAGCTGCTCCAACGGATCATGAGGTGCAGTGCTTTCTATCTAAAGCTACTGAGAAGGACTCAATCTCCTGGCATAGGAGAATGGGACACATTAGTCAAAGGAAGATGAATCACTTGATTCAGAAGGATTTAGTGAGAGGAGTAAATGTCAAGAACTTCCAACTTCCTGACTTTTGTGTAGCTTGCAAGAAAGGCAAACAGACAAAGAAGTCTCATAAGGAGAAGAAAGTTCATTCAATAGAACTTCCTCTTGAACTTCTTCACATGGATCTGTTTGGTCCAGTCAGTACAAGGAGCATTGCAGGCGATTTGTACTGTTTTGTGGTCACTGATGACTACTCAAGGTTCACTTGGGTAATGTTTCTGAAATCCAAATCAGAAACATTTGAGTCATTCAAGGAATTAGTCACCACTCTGGAATCTCTCTACAAGCTAAAAGTTAGACAAGTACGCTCAGACAACGGGACAGAATTCAAGAATCAATGGATGGAGGCATACTGCAAGGAAAAGGGAATTGTTCATCAATTCACTTCAGCATACACGCCTCAGATGAATGGTGTTGCTGAGAGGAAAAATAGAAGCTTGATAGAGACTGCACGGACTATGCTGGCTGACTCGAAACTGCCTATCCAATTCTGGAATGAGGCAGTAGCAAATGCATGTTATACACTGAATCGAGTCCTAATAGTCAAGCGCCACGGAAAGACATGTTATGAGCTACTACAAAGACGCAAACCGAATTTGGAGTATCTTGAACCTTTTGGCGCGCCGTGTACACTTCTGAAGAAGACGCAAGAAGGAAAATTCAGCGAGAAGGCAGATGAAGGAATCTTTCTAGGATACAACATACCGAATAAGCGAGTTTACAATAACTCAACGGGTCTTGTAGAAGTGTGGTGTAATGTCGACGTTCAGAGATATACCACGCCACCTACAGGCAAAGGACCTGCCTACTTCTTCGATTATGATGGATTCTTCAAATCCTTCAACATACCTCTCTCTCCCTCGGATGATGAGTTAGCTACTAGGATGATGTATGATATTCTGAATACACCATCTAGCACACAGGGAGAATCATCTACTCAGTCAGGGGGAGTAGTCGACGACAGTGACTCCTCCTCTGAAGATGAAACTGAAGCAGATGACCAGAACAGTCAGGAGGAACAGGTTCCAGTTCCTGAAAGTCCACAAGCATCTACGAGTGATGCTCCATCGACTTCAGAACCTCAAACTCCAACTACCTCAGATGCAGAACAAAATGTTCATAATCTCGGTTCTGAGGTGGCTGTTCCTACTACTCCAGGATCACGACTAAACGTCTATCATCCCCTTGACAATGTTATTGGGGATGTCAGATCAGGAGTACAAACCCGAAATCAGTTATACTCAGCTGATTACGCCTCGGTTATGGAGAAAGGATACATTCATGATGGTGCTTATCGATGTTTTGTCTCGCAGGTTGAGCCAAAATATGTCAGTGAGGCACTAAATGATGAGGCGTGGGTGAGTGCCATGCAAGAAGAACTTCTGCAGTTTAAGAAGTTAGGTGTATGGACTCTGGTTGATAGACCTAAAGGTGCTAAAGTCATTGGCACTAAATGGGTACTAAAATGCAAGAAGGATGACCAAGGGGTCATTATCAGGAACAAAGCTCGACTGGTGGTTCAAGGTTTTCGCCAAGTCGAGGGAATTGACTACAATGAGGTGTTTGCACCCGTGGCAAGGATGGAAGCTATTCGTATCTTCCTTGCCTATGCATCGTACATGAAGATCAAAGTCTACCAATTAGATGTAAAGAGTGCATTCCTTCATGGGGAAATCAGAGAAACAGTCTATGTAAGTCAACCCGAGGGTTTTGAAGATCCTTACCATCGGGATAGAGTTTACAAGCTCGACAAAGCTTTGTATGGGCTTCATCAAGCTCCTCGAGCTTGGTATGAGAAACTCTCAACTCATCTTGTGAAACACGGCTTTCGCAGGGGAGTAATTGACTGTACACTGTTTATTAAGGAAAAGGATGGCGACCTACTGCTTGTACAGATATATGTTGATGACATAATCTTCGGGTCAAAGAACGAAGAGTTATGTAAAGAGTTTGAAGCAGTAATGAAGAAAGAATTTGAGATGAGTGCCATGGGGGAGATGAAGTTCTTTCTCGGGTTACAGGTGGATCAACACCTAATGGAATCTTTCTACATCAGACCAAGTATGTAGGAGACATTCTCAGTCGCTTTGACATGGAGAATGCTTCTGCTGCTGGGACTCCACTTGCTACGAATCATGATATAGCACCTGATGAGAATGGAGATCTAGTAGATGCCACTATGTACCGAGGAATGATCGGATCCCTCATGTATCTCACTGCCTCAAGACCTGATATTATGTATGCTACATGTCTATGTTCAAGATATCAGGCTAAACCAAAGGTCAACCATCTGATCGGGGTCAAGAGGATTTTTCGTTATCTGAAGGGTACACCCACACTTGGATTGTGGTACCCTCATGATGATGACTTTGAGCTTACCGCGTATAGTGACTCGGATTACGGGGGCTGCAAGATGAACTACAAGTCTACGTCAGCGGGGTGTCAATTCTTTGGGAGAAGATTAGTTACCTGGCAGTGTAAGAAGCAGACATCGGTTGCATTGTCAACCTGTGAAGCCGAATATGTTGCTGCTGCAAGTTGCTGTTCACAAATCATCTGGATTCAACAGCAAATGCGGGATTACGGTTTAAAATTCTCATCTACTCCTATTTTTGTTGATAACTCCGCTGCAATTGCAGTAACTAAAAATCCGGTCCAACATCCTAAGACCAAACACATCGGTATTAAATACCATTTCATAAGAGATTGTTTTGAAAAGAACTTAATTGATGTGGTTAAAATTAATACTGATTTTCAACGCGCTGACCTCTATACTAAAGC
The DNA here is from genome assembly GCA_025215565.1 of Flaveria ramosissima. NCBI lineage: Eukaryota > Viridiplantae > Streptophyta > Magnoliopsida > Asterales > Asteraceae > Flaveria > Flaveria ramosissima. Next base: position 59,813,431 of record CM046045.1, read on the forward strand.
CTTTGATAAACCACGTTTTCAATATTTATTAGAGGTCAACGGCGTTAAAAAGAAAAGTGAGGTAATTCCTGATGATGAAAATGTGTAGTCCGATGTCGTTTAGTTAAATTTTATTTTATTTAATTTGATTTGTCTATTTGATTTTAATTTTATTTAACTCATGTTATTTTGCTGTTAATTAAAATCCTAAAATAATTAAACCAGAAATGATTTTAGTATTTTAGGGGGAGAATATGTCAGCAAGTTAACATTAAAAAAAAAAAAATGAGGGAGAAGGAGTAGCTAGCTGAAATAAGGTAGATTGTGTCTGTGATACCGATTCAATACCTTTGGAAAATGATAGTACACAGGAACAAATCAAGAGGGACTTTAAAATTTAAGTTTTAGAAAGATGCAAAAGTTCAAAGTATAAATCTGTGTAGTCTAAGCAATACTAAAAGGAAAGATGATAGAAAACTGGCAACTCCTAAGGTGACACAAAGAGAGTAGACTTAGAGGCTGCTAGACCATATATGATATGTTGGTAGATTCAACACAATAGACAAATAGACCGGATTGGTGATTTCAAGATAAAACTAAGTTGTTCAACTGACTGTGGGCTTCCATCTTATCACTGGTTAACACAATCAACAATATTCCAATAAGGTGTAATGAGCAAGTAAACGCCACAAATGTGTGCGGATGACCATAACTAGAGCAAAGCAAGAAAAAATGAAAGACAAATGCAATAAAGCTAATGACTTATGTTGTTGGTGCATTTTGTGCAAAATAAAATAAGCTGCTCTAACAAGGAGATAGGTTGTGTGCCTCTCTGCTGTGCGATGGCACTGACCTGAGGATAAGCATAACCTAGATATTCTAGAATTCATTGTTGTTTGCCGCCTCTCTGCTGTGCGATGGCACTGACCTGAGGACAGGCTTCTCTTTGAAAGCTCTAAGAATAGTCTCTTCTTGTAATAATACCCGTAGACCGCTCAAAAGCTCCTGAGGAATGTTGATTACCATATAAGTGTGGGATCCACAAATGTTAGTTGAAATAATTAAACCTAAATAAGTCACCAGTCTGTGTCAAAAGTCTGTGTATGGATTTAAGTGGACAAACATACTGACAATCATTGTGGCTACATTCTCAAAGGTTCAAATCAATGTGAAAATCTAAGAGTTTCAGTATGATTTCCTTATGTTGCTAACGACTCTGGATGAACACCGAGAACTTGAGCATCAAAAGGTTTAATAACTAGTCCCAAATGATTTGAATTGCCTGTATGATTCCAAAAATTGAATTGGTCCAGTGTGATCAATCTAAGTTGAAGCTATCTACTCCCGAACCAAATCCCGTAGATATCAATCTCTGGATTTATCTCTCACAAAAAGCCAAAAATATGTCTGATTATGTAATTAGTTTAAATTCTTAAATTAGTTAGTCGTTTTAAGTTTTAATTTGAGTCAAGTGTCGGGCTACATCAGGAAAATCAGAAGGAATAAACTCACTAAAAGGGTCATGTCTGAGATGACCATATGTGCTTTGAAAGGTTAAATTAGTCACGTCTGAGGTGACAAAGTGTTTTAAAAGGGTCACGTCTGAGGTGACCAAAGTGGTTAAAAAGATCACGTCTGAGGTGATCAAAGTGTTTTCAAGATAAAAGATCATGTCTGAGATGATCAAAGGCTCATATGTTAATTTAATTAATCAAAAGAGTTTAAATGTAAATTGGTAAAAATGGCAGAAAATTAACTAAGTATGACCCATTCGCACGAATGGACCATACGTATGGGCTAACCATACGAATGAAGTCCATTCGCACGAATGAACTATGAGTATGGACCATCCAACCGAATGGATCATACGATTAGTCCAGTCGGAGGCTTAAGTGCGAACGAGTGAGTCAGTCGCACGACTGAACTTCAGTCGGACGACTGGAGAAGGGCGACTGACCCAATCGCACGACTGAGTCCCACTCGCACGACTGAAAGGTGCGTATGAACTCAGTCGCACGATTGGATCTAGGGTTGATATAAATAGAGGTGGAGTCGGTCGCAGAGACTCATCACCCTCAAATCGCCCCTAAATCGCACACCCTACCGTTACTCTGCCAAAATTTGATTTGCCTTAGTTTTCTCATTGATTGTGTGTTACTGACGTTCGCTAATCATCATACAGGTATTTTGAAGTCTTCTTCCATCAAAAACAGAAAGATTGGAACCCTAAATGGGTTAACTCGACTGTGAAATGCGAACCGAGACATGCAAACCCTAATAACCTATTAAAACCAAGCAAAATGTTAAAATTAAGTAAAATAGGTTGTTAGTAAAGAGAATGCGACACTAAAGAACCGGTTAATTGAGTTATAAGACTTATTTGCGTAGATTCGAACGTTGGACGACTGAACACCTGAGACAGACGACTGGTCGTCCGGATGAACTTCAGTCGCACGACTGAAGGGAGCGATTCACTTAACCGCACGACTGAACCATGCGAATGAGACTCAGTCGCACGACTGGTGTAACCGCATAAGAGTACATGCGCATGAGTCCAGTCGCACACTCAGTCGTGCGCATGAGGTCAATCGCACGTCTGAACCTCAATCGCACGATTCAGTCGCACGACTGTCTTCAGTCGTACAACCTCAATCGCATGACAGATAGTTTCCATTCAAAGTCTAAGTGTTGCATTATACTCGTAGCCAACGGAACTAATGTTTATATTATTATGTGTTACAGATGGCGAGTCGATGGAACATGAGCACCAAGCACAACATATGTGCTCACCTGGATTTGACATCCAGGAACGCAGCTGACTTCACAGGCATTATTACATTTCTACAGAGATCCAGGATCGCTCATGCTATATCCACTCCATGCACACCATACAGATCAGTGCAGCAGGCCTTCTGGGAAGGCGCGTCTGTAGATAGATCCACTGAGCCTCATTGCATCAGGAGTTCGATTTTTGGTGAGGCGATCACTATATCAGAGGAGGATCTGAGGATTGTACTACAGTTTGGGGATGATGCGGATTGTCCTACTCGTCTACACCCCTCACTGTTAGAGGATGTTTCATGAGAGCCAAGTACTCTGGGGACATCAATGCTGGGGTACTCAACAAGAGTAACCTCTGTCCCCAGTTTAAGTACCTTGCGCACGTGCTGCTGAAGTGTATAGCATCCAGGAAGGGAGGTTTTGATGAGCTTTCCGACCAGATTCAGAACGCATATGCTGCGTTGGTGCTGAACCACCCGTTCAGCTTCTCCAAGATGATATTCACCTACCTGGTGGAGAACCTCGAGGGGAAAGGGAAGGAAGGCTTCTGTATGTACCCCAGATTTCTACAGATGATCATTGACCAGAAGCTTCCCTCCCTGCCGAAGGAGAAGGAGGACGCTGTTGTTCTTGAGGTTATGGACGACACTACACTTGGCCGGATGAAGGTATACAGGGGGAAGCAGGTGAAGCCCCCTGTCAGGAGGTTGTTTGGGCATCTGGCCCGTGCTGATTATGTGGCGCCAGCCAAGAGAAAGTGGCGCCACGAGGACAGTGACTCGGATGTTGAGCATATTGCCATACCAGATACCGACTCTGATGATGATGATAGCGGCGACGCCGGGGATGATATGCCTGCCCCATCTAGAGGCACTGATTCAGACGTTATTCCCCCGGGGTCAGCCACTGCCGGAGAGGTCGCAGAGATGGCCGGTTTCCATCAAGAGTTTGTGACTGGTGATATAGAGGAGGAGGAGTCAGATGAGGAGCCCCTCACCAGGACTGTGGGAAGTAAAGTAGTTCCCACAGACCACGGGCTTAGGGTGGTTGGTGAACACCCTAGGGACTCCTCAGAGAGAGACACTGACCCGAACTATGTTCCGGGGTCAGTAAGCAGAGCTGCAGGGGGAGCATCCACTTCCACCGGGACTAGGAGGAAGCGGATGGCTCAACCCCATGGATTGAAGAAGAAGAAGCGTCGCTTGACCTTCGTGACTACTACTTCCAGCACCACAGCCACCACTACCACCATTACTGACATACCACCCATCACCACAGCCACCACAGCCACTACTCCCACTACCACATCCACCACCTTACCTACCACCACTGTATCCTTCCCATCCATCACCAGACCATTCACCCCTACTTCACCAGCATCAGCCCACCGACCCATATTCACCACTGCCACTGCCACCACCACCACACATCATGCTGGACCTTCAGCCCAGCCTTCACATGCTTATGGATTCACTCTACCTCACATCGGGGTAGAGGAGCAGCTCTCAGCGCTAAACCGTATGGTGATGCGTCTGCTTGCTGCGGATGAGGAGAAGGCGGCGCAGATCCGCCAGCTGACCGACCTGACTGCTGCCCAGTCTCAGCAACTGGCAGAGCAGGCTCGGGTGATAGACCAGCAGAGAGTCGAGGTGTCCCAACTCCAGGACATGCAGGCTCAGTCCGTCAAACGTATAGAGGAGTTGGAGACGACCAACAAGACTATTATGCTGAGGTTGAAGGGGTCGAAGGATGAGCCCCTGAAGCTAAAGGAAGGTGACGGGGATGATAGAGATGACGATGATGAAGATGAGGATGATGATGAGGAAGATGATGATGATGAGGAGACTGAAGAAGACAGGACAGAAGGACGTGATGATGATGACGAGGCAGAAGGAGGGGATGCGGCTGCATCGGCCTCTACTTCAGGTCAAGAGCGGAGATCTAAGCATCGACAAGACCAGTCATCCACTACTTCTGCTCCTCTGAGCGACACGCCCCAGATTCAAGACAAAAGTACTGATTAGATGTTTTATGTATTTATTTTGTACTTGAATCATGTAATGGAAAGCAAGTGTATTAAATGTTTATATATATTAAGTTAATATAAAGTTGTTTGATTAATTACTAATGGTTTATGTGTTGAATGTTTATATCAAACAGATCCAAACTTTCAAAGGGATGAGTTTGACTTTGCTCCCCTTCAAATGGTCAAGACTCAATTAACCATGATTCTTGACCTACAAGGGATAGTGAGACGGTCTGTGAGTTATACCCCTGAAGAAGGGGAGATAATTCATGACCTGTCTGATGAGCAACTGGCAGAGATGTTCAGACTCAATCCCGATGAAATAGTGAAGGACGCTCCAACAGTTGATTCAACCAGTGATGAGGAACTGAATGACATTGATGAAGTTGAGGTTGAAGACATTACTGCAGAAGAGTATCCTCAGTATGCTGACGCCGAGGGAAATGTGGTCCCCAATCTGGGTGAATCCCTAGTCAGTGATACTTTTGAGGTACTAGACAAGATGGAGCAGGAAACGGAAAAGACTGAAGGAACAGCCCAAGCCTCCAATGCAGAAGTAGATATTCGCAAGGCTGAGTGGGCTGCCTGTTTTGAAGAAGTAAGAGCCCAGCGTGCTGCACCAAAGAGAGATGCCTACACCAAGCTCTACAGAGTCAAGAAACACCATAAGGTGTCAGGCAGGATTATCTCATGGGCTTATTTTGAAGACCTTAACGCTTATGCAGTTAAGAGGGAGCAGGGCATAGAGTACTTCAGGTTCCCACATGATCTGAAGACTCTACCTGGTTTTGAGCTCAACCAGCTGGCTAAGCTAAAGCTGTTGTATGCTGACCCGAGAAAGATGTCAGGCTGGTTTGAGGCTGCCTTGAGGAAAGAGTACCACACCAGGTGGGTCAACTTCAAACCTCAACAACCTACGAGGTATATCAGACGTTCTGAAGTTGATGCCATAACTGGTAAGCCCAAGATAGTGCTGAAGTGGAGTCCCCCAAGAACAATGTCGAGAATCCCTCTCAGGGAAATGCCACACGACTTCACTCCCCACTTCAAATGGTGGTACTATGATTGGAGAACCGCTGAAGCTGTCATAGTGTTGAATAAAGAGGGACAAATGGATACTATCAGGGTATTCGACCCAATGTGGCTAACCAACTTGTCTGCTAATGATGTCTACACATTATACAAGTGGCCACTATTCTATGACACGCAAGATATTGTACAAGCCCTCCAATTCCAAAATGTCATAAGACTCTGCTTTGCGTTTGAGATACACGCAGGAGTCACTAAAGAGGAGAAGTACAAAAAGTATAAGGAGGTGATGCAGAAGACAAGAGAATAGATAGATCTAGGTCCAAGGGGGAGTTTGTTGATGCATGTATGTCCCTAGATCATGAGCTGTAATGTAATAAATCTTGTCTGTCTGATTATGATGTATTTGTATTCATTAATGAAAGGATATGAATTGGTTATTACTTGTGATGTTTAATATTTCATTAATAAGTTGTTATTGAATTGATTGGGTTTATGAATATTTGAATGATTGCACATTATGTTATATTAATTAAAACATTCAAACTTAACTTAATGAAGTTCTCATGCGGATGGCCCATGCGAATGGACCACACGCATGAATAACTTCATACGATTGACTCAATCGCACGACTGAACCAGGAGACTGGATCAGTCGTATGATTGACACATAAGATTGACTCAATCGCACGACTGAACACTCAGTCGTGCGGATGAATCAACCGCATGGTTCAATCGCACGACTGAACCATACTTATGGCCCAGTCGCACGATTGAACAATACTAACCTATAAATAGACCCAATTCGTGGGAAAACGTAAGCATTCATCCCATTACGATTCCAGACGTACCCTAGCCCTCCAGAAGCCTCCCAAATCGTTCTCCAAGTTCACAGAACACATCAGATCGGTTCCTAATCGATTTCTGACGTTGATTTCAATTCTTGATTGATTCATCGTGTGTTCTCACTGATTGGATCGCCAATCAAATAGGATTCCGCACTATTTGAGTTGGTTTAACACGCAATCACTCGGTATTTCGTTCAAATACCAGGTCCTAACAACTTCTGGCAAAACTACCATAGCAGGGACTCCAAGGCCAACAAGGCCATCAGATTTTAATTGATTAAGAATTATGGCCATAAGAAACCTTGGATATAATATCCATCTATTAGCCACAGGTTTCATTGCCAAATCTTTTAATTCCAAAAATATTATTTCAGAAAAATTTAGGCTTTGGCGTTCAAGAATAGAATACAATACCTGTTGCCACCTGGATGACATTTGATCCCATGAAGATGTTTTGGGGGCAAGACAGACATTGATCATAAGGAAAATGAGACGCTCAGCATCATGGAAGTGCTTCTTCAGAATAGTAGTAGCACTTAGGTCACCCTCATAGCCATGGTTAACAAAGGATAAATCAATGGTGCCTTTGGGGTATCTGGTGACATAGGTGGCATCATTCAGGTCTATGGTTTGACGAATGATCTCAGAAGTGATGACCACCTTTTTCTGGTTGACAAACGACTGGAGAGTGATCGAGTCATCATTCTCAGCGGTATGAACAGTGACGTTTGTCCAGAATTTGCGAAGGGTATCGGGATAGATGGTAGGATTCAAGAGAAAGGCTGTGCGATATTAGGAATCAACCATCAGATCAATGGCAGCATCAAACTTGTTCCAAAAGGCTGATTTGGTTAGGTAAGCGACACAGTTGTGTCGAGGTTTGATTTGCATGGTCGCCATTAATGGAAGATGAACGTTTGGAAAGTGAGTTATGAAAAGTTTGAAGTTAGGGTTAGGTATTTATAGGTTATGAAACGGCTGAAAGAAAACAACTGAAAGTTTTGGTGTGAGTCATCAGTTTTTAGAAAACAACTGAAGACATGGTTTTAACTTTCAGATGTTGTAAACAACCGAAGACTTGGTGTTGGTCATCAGTAGTTGTAAACTACTGAAGACTTGGTTTTGGCTTCAGTTGTTTTGAAATGAAACAGTAGTTGTTGTCGTCAATTCACAAAGTTCAGCTGTTTCAACGACCTTAACACTTACTCATCAGATCATCTGATTTTCAGATGTTTCATTGGTCATCAGTACTTATCTATTAGAAAAGACATCAGTAGTTTGAACTACATCAGTACTTTTCAACAAATGAAGTATTTCAGTACTTTTAAGTAGTTTAGTCTTCAGTAGTTATAAAAACTGCTGAAGATAAAATGACTTATCAGCACTTATTTTTGACAGCTTTATACTAATGCTCATCAGTACTTATTAACTAAGAGCATCAGTAGTTGTCAAATTATTCTAGTTGTAGCATACTAAGCCTGAGCACAAGATTATGGAAAGTTGCACTGTCCAAAGGCTTAGTAAATATATCTGCAAGCTCATCAGCACTAGGCACAAACTTTGGATCAATCAGACCTTTTTCATAACAATCCTTGATAAAATGATGTCTGATCTCATTATGTTTGGTCCTAGAATGCTGGACAGGATTCTTAACAATACAAAGAGCTGAAGCACTATCCATTAGTAAAGGAGTCTTAGTCTCTGTAATGTCATAATCCAATAATTGATTTTGAAGCCAGAGTACCTGAGATGTGCAGCTTGCAGCTGCAATGTACTCTGCTTCAGCTGTGGATGTAGCAACTGAAGTTTGTTTCTTACTCTGCCAAGAAACTAAACAGTTGCCTAGAAATTGGCATCCACCAGAAGTTGATTTTCTGGTTAACTTACACCCTGCATAGTCACTATCAGAGAAAGCAACTAATTTGCAAGAGTGCCCAGTGGAATACCAATGTCCTAGAGATTGATTTCCTTGCAAATATCTAAAGATTCTCTTGACTGTAATCATATGGGAATCTTTAGGTGCAGCCTGAAATCTAGCACAGACACAAGTTGCAAACATAATGTCTGGTCTAGAGGCTGTAAGGTACATCAAGGAACCAATCATACATCTGTAAAGAGTTTCATCAACTGCTTTACCTTTCTGATCAGCATCCAGTTGTGTGTTGCTGCACATGGGAGTGGAACAAGGTTTACAGTTTTGTAAATCAAACTTGGTTAACAAATCTTTTGTGTATTTTCACTGATGAATGAAAGTTCCATCAGCCATTTGTTTGATTTGCAAACCCCGAAAGAACTGTAATTCTCCCATGGCACTCATTTCAAACTTTTGTTGCATCAATTTAGTAAAGGCATCACACAACTGTGGATCAGAGGATGCAAAAATAATGTCATCTACATAAATTTGAACAAGGAGCTTATGCATACCTACTTTCTTAATGAACAAAGTTTTATCTATGGAGCCTCTAGTGAAATTATTTTGAAGAAGAAAGTTAGATAGTGTTTCATACCAGGCTCTGGGTGCTTGTTTCAACCCATAAAGAGCCTTATCAAGCTTATACACCGAATCTGGATGTTTATGATCTTCAAAACCTGGTGGTTGACACACATAAACTTCTTCTTTTATTTTACCATATAAAAAGGCACTTTTGACATCCATTTGAAAAACTTTAAGGTTATGGAAAGCAGCATAAGCTAAAAACAATCTGATTGCCTCCAGTCTGGCTACAGGGGCAAAGGTTTCATCATAATAAATACCTTCTTCTTGTGAAAACCCCTGTACAACCAGTCTGGCCTTGTTCTTGACAATTTGGCCTTTTTCATCAGTTTTATTCCTAAACACCCATTTAGTGCCTATTGCACACTTACCTTGGGGTAGAGGAACCAGTTCCCACACTTGCTGCTTTTGAAATTGAAGAAGCTCAAGCTGCATGGCTTCAACCCATCCATTGTCCCTTAATGCAACATGATAATTCTTTGGCTCTTGCTGACTGATGAAGAGAGCATAGAGACAGAAATTGGACAATTGACTTCTTGTTGAAACACCGGCATTAATGTCACCAATGATCTGGGACATGGGATGATTCTTCAATTCTTGATACTCAATAATGTCTGTGCAAGTGTTTGTAGGAGATTTAGCAGCAACAGATGTTGATTCAGACTCTTGAAACCTAGACTGAGATGGCAGTTCAAATGAAGTAGAGGATTCATAGATTTCATCAGCATTTGTTGTGGATGGAACTGCTGAAGCTACAGGAACATCAAGTGTAGTAGACACAGGCAGATGATCATTACAACTTGCATTTAGGCCATCAGATGGAATGATGGAACTTCAGAAACAATAACAGGTGGAGACTGATATGGAACATATTGCAGTATGTCCAAATCAAACAACTCCACAGGGTTTTGAGGAATTTTGTCTTTTGGAGATTCATTAAACTTGACATGCAAGGTTTCTTCAACAATCTTTGTTCTGTAATTAAAAACTCTTTATGCCTTGCAAGTAGATGAATACCCAACAAAATACCCTGCATCCACCTTTGATTCAAACTTCTGAAGTGGATTCTTTATGTTAAGAATATAACAGGGACACCCAAATGCTCTAAAGAATGAAATTAGAGGGGCTAAATGATGTAATAACTCATAAGTAGTCTTCATCAACCTCTGATTCACTAACACCCTATTCTGTACATAGCAAGCTGTGTTGACAGCTTCAGCCCAAAAGGTTAGTGGCAAACCTGAGTCAGCCAACATTATCCTTGCGGCTTCAATAAGGGTCCTATTCTTTCTCTCCACCACTCCATTTTGCTCAGGAGTTCTTTGACTACTATATTGTCTCTTGATTCTCTTAGACAAATAGAATTCATCAAGAGTGTGATTTCTAAACTCTGTGCCATTATCACTTCTCACACATTTGACTGGAAGTGAATGCTGCTTTTCCACATGCAACACAAAATAAATGATGATTTGAGCAGCCTCATCTTTGGAATGCAAGAAGAAAGTCCATACATATCTGGAATAATCATCCACAATTACCAGACAATATTTTTTCTTTGCCATACTCATTACTCTAACAGGACCAAAGAGATCCATATGCAGTAATTGCAAGCAGGCAGTGGACTTGGGTTCTTCTATTGGATGGAATGAAACTTTGTGTTGCTTTCCTTTTAAGCAAGCTGGACAGTTGTCATCACATTTGAACTCCTTCAATGGCAAACCTCTCACTAAACCATGATGAATATGCTGATTCATGTTCTTAAGATTCACATGACCAAGCCTTCGATGCCATAGTTCAGATTCTTGAGGAGAGGCTTTAGAGAACAGACATGGATGGCCTTTAAGATCAATTTTCTTTGATGAATCTAAGACATATACTCTTCCAATCCTGTTGGCCTTCAGGAGAGTATATTCATCCAATATCTTGTCAATCCTGTTCAAAACTTTGGAAGACAGAATCCGGCAGTTCTGACTTGTGAAAAGTGCAACATGCCCTTTATCATACATTTGACTGACACTCAGCAGATTATACTTGAGGTTCTCCACATGGTTAACATCATAAAACCTTATTTCACCATTTGATACAAACCCTTTTCCTATGATGTAACCCTTAGCATCATTTCCAAAAGAAACATATCCCTTCTTCCCTTGAGAGTAATCATGAAGAAGAGAGCTGCTCCCTGTCAAATGCATAGATCCTCCACTGTCTACATACCAGATGCTTCTTTGGCATGCTGAAGAACCCTGCATTTTCCACAAAAATTAGTTAGCCTTTGAGACCCAAACCATTTTGGTTTTTGGTCTGTTTTCATCAACAGATTTTAAACTAACTGATTTGCATGATTGACAGCCTTTGAAGGTGTAGATGGTGCTGAAAAGGATTCCTTTGATTTTGGCATAGGTTTCCTTTCAGTGGTTTAATCACAGAAACATCTAATTAGTTAACTCTCCCCAAGAGATGTTGAACCATCATAAGAAGTTGTGTCTGATTGGTTGACAAAGCTTTCAACTCAGTTGACACATCAGTACTTGTTTGTGATTTGTTCTTGTGATTCACCACATCCTCCCTTTTAAAAGACACAGACTTAGTCTGGGTTTTTGATATTCCATGAGGAATATTTTCAGCTGTTTTGTGACAAACCTCTTCCTTCTTTTTAACTTTTAAGAAAAACTTTGGTTTATCAGATTGAGATGTTTATGGTACAAACTTGGTTTGAAATTCATCTTTCATTTTATTCATTTTCTTCTTAATGATTTTCTCTTTGTTGAATTTTAAACCCTTGTTATACCAGCATTCATCAGTAAGATGATTCAACAAACCACATATTTCACATGGCTTTCTTTTCATCTTTTGTTGATCAACTGCTGAAGATGACGAAACTACTGAAGATTTGTTCTTCAGTACACTCTTCCTTTCAGTACTTTTGGTCATTACTGAAGGATTCGCAACAACTGAAGATTTGTTCTTCAGAAGTTTTCTGTCAGTACTTTTGACTTTCCTGATAGACTTTTCAGTAGTTGTCAAACAATGCTTGTTTTCCTTTGATTTGAAATGCTCTTCAGGTGTTGTGTTTTGCCCTTCAGTACTTTGAGTACTTTGTGAGACAACACCTGAATTGCTCAGTTTCTTTTTGATCATGTGTTTAGAAGCAGTGAGATCATCAGCAATTTGATTAGCTGAGGTAATAACACTGACTTCATCCTCTGATTTTGAATTATCACTTGAGGATGAGAGACATGATGATGTGGTTTGGGAATTACAATCACCTTCAGATTTTATGTCTAGCTTGGGAGTAAAATCTGTAGGAGGTATGGTATGATTATACCCAGTCCCAAACTTCACATTTGAAGCTGTTTGCTTACTGAGAAGCATTTCAAATCCCTTGCATGATGTTACCCAACGTTCACAATTAAATTGAGTAGTTGCAAGAGTTTCTTTGAGATTCTTGTGATTTTCCAAAATGACCTCTACCTTTGCTTTTTCATCAGTGATTTGACATTTTAGTTTATTAATCTCCTCATCCTTTTCTTTTAGAACAGACTCAAACTCAGCTTTTCTTTTGGAAATTACTTTCTTTAGGTCAAGGTTTTGATTAATTAAGGCTACATTTGCTTCCCTAATTGAAACAAAAGTAGCTATGCAGGACTCAGAACATAACTTGGCCTTAGCACCAGCAAACAATTGTTCAGAATAACCAGAGACATCATCTAGTAAGCTGCTCCAGTCAACAACCTCAGGAGTGAAAAAGCTCTGATGTGATTGAGATTGAGATTGTTGATTTGTTTGAGATGGTTTAGGATCAGGTAGAGCATGTGGTTGTTGAGTCATAGGTACAGGAACCCGACTAGACTGAGGCATGTAAAAACATGTATAAGGATATGGCATTTGACCTTGAGGAACAAAAAATGCAGGTGATGATTGAATTTGTGAGTGATGATCAGATCTAGTAGAATGTTGCCCTCTGGTTTGTGAGCTATTGCTTGGAAAAGTCACAAAGGGTACTGATGAGTTAGATCCAGATGATCTACACTCTCTAGCAAAATGTCCAAGTCTATGGGACTTGTGACATCTCAACTTGCTCTTATCAAAACCAACTTTGGTTTTGCCAGAGAGACCAGGGAATTTTCTACCTGTCCTTTCTAAAACTTTTGAGATCTGATATTGATTAATGCCATTTGGCTCAAAATATCCCTCTCTTCCAGATCATCACCAGCAATTCCTTTCAAATCATCCATCAAAAAGCACAAGTTATCAACACTAAACCCTGAGTTACCATCAACTCCAACAAAAGCATGATTTCCACTGTTGAAGAGAAATCTATATGCTCATCATAGGAACTTTCTGATGTAGCATATTCTGACTCATGACCAACCAGAGCAGTGTTTCCTGGTACAAAGTCATCAGTGAGCTTTCCAGATGAAGCCAGTTTCCTTTTCTGTTCTATCTCTCTCTCAAATGTTAAGAGTTTCCCATGAAGTTGGGTGAGAGATAGAGTATCCAGATTTGCACTAGAGCGTAGGACAATGGTATATGTGTCCCATCTCTCAGACAGGGATCTGAGGAATCTGTTGTTCATCTGACTGTTTGTATATTCATGTTGAACCATTTTTAGCTCAGATATCAAACAGGAAAATCGCTCAAACTGTTGAGTCAATGTCTCACCCTTCCTATGAGAGAATGTCTCATATTGCTGGGCAAGGATTTCTCTATTGTTTGCTAAGACCTCATCAGTTCCTCCAAATTGTTCTTTCAGAGCAACCCAGAGATCATGAGCAGTTTCATGATGCATAAGCCCTGAGTAGATTTCATTAGGCAGTGCCATGGCCAGAATTCCATGGGCTTTAGCATCAATTTCAAAGAGTTTTAAATCCTCATCAGAATATTGTTCCTTCTTCTTCGGAACCATCTCATTGGTTTAGGATTACTCACCATAGGCTTATATGGTCCATGAACCACTGACTTCCAACAATCTGAACTGTTAACAGACAGGTGATGGAGCATTCGGCGTTGCCATATGTTATACTCACTCCTAACAAGCATCGGAGGCTTAGTTGAGGAGCCAGTATTGTGAGGATCATTGATTGAAGTAGTCATTTTCACCAATTCAACCAAATTCAATGAGATTAAAATCAGTCTAGCTTAAAAACTCAACAACACAGTTTGAATCTCAAATTAATTGACCGGAAGCGACAGAAAATCAAACTCTATAATCAATTCTTGCAAATTTGCTAATTGATCAAACTTAGATATCAAAAGAGCAGTTTCAATGATCAATTGTTAAATCGATCAATGACTAACCAGCTCTGATACCATTTGATAGGATCGGATCTAGTTTGATCAATTATATTTGAATTTGCAGCGGAATATAACAGAAATAAGATCAAATTCAAGCAAGATAAGTATGAATATGCAATCACACTATGACGATTATAGAGAGAGAGAACTTTTCTGTTAATGGAATATTTTCATTCACGCTAATGCTTCGGGTACAAAACACTAGGTCAACATTCCTTTTATAAAGGAATGTGACGTCAGCTGATGTCACTTGATAGTGACATCTAATTGATTTAACAAACTACTGAAAATAACTAATCTACTGAAGATGTCCACAACAACTGAGGACACCTTCACAAAAAGTCTAAGTGTAGAACAAAATTACAACTATTGAAACTATAACATCTGAAGTGTAAGAACTTCAGATGTTTTACAATAATAAAACTATTGAAAGGAAACTACTGAAAAGTAAAAACATTACAACTACTGAAAGTAAAACACTTCAGCTGTTTGAGACAACTTCTGAGAACTTGGTCTTTAGACTTTGTCTTCAACATATGTCTTCAGACTTTGTCTTCAGTTTTTTGTCTTTAGACTTTGTCTTCAGACTTTGTCTTCAGCTGATGTAGATCTCTTTAGTTGTTGTGATGTCTGTGGGACTTAAAGGTTTTTCTGATCTGGCTCATTGGTTCTTTTGGTCCAACAGAATAAAGCTAAACTTAAAGCTTTCCAGATCAAAAACAAGAATTCAGAAGAAGAAAAGGAAAATGTTCAAGTGTTTGTTGAAAATGATCAAGAAAAGATCAAAAATGGTCATCCAATCAAGATAAAATCTTATGAACCAAAACAACCAAAACAAAACACTTCTGATCAAATTCATGGTGTATTAGAAGAAGTGAAAGTTCAAAGCAAGGATAAACAACAGGTAGGAACATCAGAAGATTCAAACACCATTAATCTGAAACAAATTCAATCAGAAAAAGAATCTTCTTCTGACGATGTTCAATCTGAAAATAAACCAAGTTCTTCTAAATCAAAGAATCAAAGAAGAATAAAGAAATCATCAAAAGCAACATCTGAACAAAACAAAGTTCAGAAAATTTGATCAAAGCAACAAATCAGACAACAAAACTTAAACCGATAAAATTTGTGTCAGCTGGTTTGCTAAATATGAATTCTCTTCAAAACAACAAAGCAAATATTATGAACAAATCTCACTCTGATTCAAAGACTTCCGCTGTAGCAAGAAGATTTGTTCCTAATGCATTCAAGAAGGAAGTTCATGTTAAACAAATTCAAAATAATTTGACACAAAATCAAACTGTGAAAAATGAAAGACAAAAGATTAACTATTTGACACCAAAATCAAACATTATGTCAATGTCAAAAGTGAACAAAAAGCTGTTTTTAACTCCACAAAAGTACTATGAAATTTGTGATATGAAAAATCACAATACTGCTGAGTGCTACTTCAACAAGTACTGTCATATATATGACATGAGAAATCATTCGACAGCATATTGTTATTTTAACAAATATTGTACTTATTGTGATGAAAAGACTCACAATATTGCAAATTGTTATTTTAGAAATAGATCTCTTACTAGAAACTTTGCAAAATCAAACATGAGCAAAGGCTTTGTTAATTCACAATATCAGAGAAATCAAACTAATGGATTTCAAAAAGTCACTAATCAACCTTCTTTAGGTTTGAGATCTTTTCCAAAGAACAATTATATGAGATCTAAACAAAATATGCAAAAACAATTCATACCAAGATCTGTAAGGATGACTCATAAAAATGTTAGTCATCAATACATTTCAAAAGTTGATCAATCAAACGATATGAATGTTCTCAAAAATAAATCAAATAATTTTGAAAACAATTTCCAAAATGAAATTGGTAAATTCATCAAGAATAAACCTGATTTGAATAATCTTCATTACAAACAATTTGCAATTGTTGATAAATTTGGAAAACCCAAGACCATCTCGGCTTGGGTAGATATCTCAACTTAATTTTCTTGTTGTGCAGGTACGCCCAAAAAGACCACTCAATACATGGTATGTGGATAGTGGGTGTAGCCGGCATATGACAGGCAATCCTGCCTTGTTACAAGATTTTAAGTTAAAAGATGGAACTCACGTCGCGTTTGGTGATGATGCTGGAGGAAATATAACCGGAGAAGGAACAGTATCAAATGGGATAATAAGCTTTGATAAAGTCAACTTCTGTTCACAGTTGAACTTTAATCTTTTAAGCGTATCTCAAATATGTGATAAATCATACTCTGTTCTATTTGATGATTCATTCTGTTATGTTTTAAAGCCAGGTTTCAAGATAAGCAATGATTGGGTGATTGTTACAGCTGAAAGAGATAGAGATGTATACAAGCTGGATGTGTCTCAAGTCGATCCTTCAACTGAAACAACATGCCTAATTGCTAAGGCATCAAATGATGAAACGCAGCTTTGGCATAGACGTCTCGGACATTCAAATTTCAAGAATATGAACAAGCTAGTAGCAGGAAATCATGTCATTGGACTTGCATCTAAGAAGTTTGCAACAACTGATCACTGCTCGGCATGTTTGAAGGGAAAGCAACACAGAGAGTCTTATAAGTCCAAGCTCATAAACTCAACATCCAAACCTCTTCAGATGTTACATATGGACCTTTTTGGACCAACAAATGTCAAGAGTATTGGACGAAAATTATATTGTTTAGTTATCATTGATGTCTATACATGATTTTCATGGGTTTTCTTTCTATATGCCAAATCTGAAACGGCTGATTTACTAAAAGAATTTATGATTAAAGTTGAAAATCAATTAGAAAATAAAGTGAAAATAATAAGAAGTGATAATGGAACAGTATTCAAAAAATGCTAACATTGAAATGTTTTGTGCACAGAAAGGGATAGCTCATCAGTTCAGTGCTCCCAAAACTCCTCAACAAAATGGAGTTGCTGAAAGGAACAATAGAACACTGATTGAAGCTGCTCGTTCTATGTTAGCTGATGCAAAAATTCCTATCACTTTTTGGGATGAAACTATATCAACTGCGTGTTTCGTTCAGAATCGAATCTTAATTGTGAAAGATAAAATTAAAACTCCATATGAGTTAATGTTTGGCAGGAAACCAAACATAAACTTTCTAAAATCATTTGGTTGTCCAATTATGATTCTTAATTCAAGTGATCAATTAGGAAAATTTAAAGCAAAATCTGATAATGGATTTTTCGTTAAAAACTCATCTGTTTCAAAAGCCTATAGAGTTTACAACTCTAGGACAAATATAATTCTTGAAACATTCAACGTTAAATTTTTGGAAAATTCTTTTCCATCAGTTTCAAATGGTCCTGCATGGTTATTTGATTTAGATTTATTATCAAACTCTCTTCAATCTAACTTGTTTAAACAACCAAATTGTCTTGATTCTACAGGTAAGAAGAACTCTAGAGGAGATCTTGGATCTTTCAGTGAGGATTCAGATTCTGATGACCCAGATGATTCTAGCTTAGTCTACCCATTTTTATCATTCGTCAAGGATTCAACAATACAATATCATGATAATACAGTTTCAGATCATTCAGTTTCATTTGATCAGGAAGAATCAAAAAATATTCCTAATGATGGTAATGAGTTTGTGATACCTGAGTTTGGAATATCATCCATCTCTGATGATGTAGTTGATACTGGTAACTTTGATTACTTTATTAACTCACCGACTCAAGTTCCAAACTTCAATCCACATTCTTCTACTTTGTTACATGAGCTTTCCAACTTGAACCAAACAAATCTGGATGTTAATGTTCAATGTGATGAGATTCCAATATCTCGTATTCACAAGAATCATCCAATTTCTCAGATTATTGGCCCATTGAATGAGAGAACCACAAGGAGTAAATCAGAACAAGCAAATGTGTGCTTATACTCTTGTTTTCTTTCTCAAATTGTTCCAAAAAATGTTACCGAAGCATTAAAGTACAATGGTTGGATAGAAGCCATGCAAGAAGAATTACTTCAATTTCGTAAACAAGAAGTGTGGAATTTGGTGGATCTACCTGAAGGAGAAAATGCAATAGGCACGAAATGGCTATTTAGAAATAAGACTGATGATCGTGGTGTTGTAATAAGGAACAAAGCGAGACTAGTTGCACAAGGGTACACACAGGAAGAAGGAATAGATTATGATGAAGTGTTTGCACCAGTTGCAAGACTTGAATCCATTCGAGTTTTTCTGGCTTATGCTTCATGCAGGACCGGTTAAGGGCTAAACAATTACAACACAACAACACAAAGAGGAGATTAACTAAACTTGATCAAACAGTAAACTGGATTAACAAAGATAATGATGCAAAGAACACAAGTAATGATAAAGAGACAGAACAAGAGATTTGGGTTTCAAGGAGGCAGTATATTGCTTTCTCAAGTTCTATTACAAGTGTTACAAAGCATAAAGAAAGATACTAGAACTTGGAATACTTATACTACAACCTACAGCCGGCTATACTTTGAAAGCCAGCTGGATACAATTGACTAGACATAAACAAAATCAATTGTAGAATCAAAAGGCATATCTGTCTTTTGACCTTGTGACTATGACATGCCATAGCTCACATCCTTATCTATTACAAAAAACATAAAGTACATAAAGTAGAAAGTTACAGACTCCAGACCTCAATGTACAGTTAACAAAAGCATGGACCTTTTCACCAACTCATGTAAGTTGGTGACTTTACAGAGATGCAGCGGAAAGGTGTCCAGCTTTATGGAACAGTACATCAGATAAAGCATGTTACTAAAAGTCTTCGGAAGAAATCTGTCTTCATAGGGTGAAGCTTCGGAAGACTTT
Organism: Flaveria ramosissima; assembly: GCA_025215565.1. Taxonomy (NCBI): domain Eukaryota; kingdom Viridiplantae; phylum Streptophyta; class Magnoliopsida; order Asterales; family Asteraceae; genus Flaveria; species Flaveria ramosissima. Next base: position 59,832,718 of record CM046045.1, read on the forward strand.
GTCTCTGAGGCTTCGGAAGACTTCATGTTTGGCTTCGGAAGATATTGGTCTTGGCTTCGGAAGATTTTACACTTAGAATATTTCTAGTGTATGGTGTAAAACTTTCGAAGCAATTCTTCTTCAGTACTTAGTGCATTTCTTGCAGAGAGACATTGGATGTTTTGGTTTGCATCAGACTTAAAGGAATCCTTACAAACTCCCCCTAGGCTGATGCTACCAAAACATTTAGAAGATCTTCAGATGTTAGTAGTCTTCAGCATAATCATGACCATACCCTTCTTCATTAGATGGTCAGGATCATTCAGACCTTTATAGTATCTTCTCATCTCAAAGAGATCATGCAGAGGTAAGTTCATTATGTCTTGCCATGTATAGACATTCTCAACACCTTGATCTCTGATTACATGCCATCTTTCTAGATTGGTAGAGAAGATCCAGGATAAGATGGGTGTCTCAGCTGCCAGAGGAGCCACTTGCATTGGAGTTGATTGGGCTGCCTCTTTATGCACTTCCTCAGGTTGATCTGACTCAGCCTGAGGTGTAGAGGTAGATGATTTAGGCTTCTTATTCTTAGACTTTGGTTTAGCAGCCATCCTCTTCTTCCACTTAGATGACTTTAACTGAGAAGATTGGTCTGCGGCACCTTGTTGATCATCCTTGTCTTTCTCAGTTGGGTGTTCCTCCCTCACAAGTTCAGAAGGAGAGGGAGTTTGACCTTGCTTTGGATCAGAAGATGAAGCTTGCTGAGGCTCAGCAGGAGGTCTGGGTTGAGGTGTCTCAGGTTGTTCAAACTTAACCTCCAATTCAGGTGGGACTTGACTTGGAAGAGAGTGTAAGTCAATCAGTTCACCACTCTTAATCTTCTGCTTGATTACCCTTATATGCTCATCCATTGTGGATAGAGACATAGGGCCAAGTCTCCTTCCGGAGAACATATAGCTTCAAGAAGCTCATCAGCCTTTGTCTATCAGCAGACTTCTCATACTCTTTTGGATGATGGCTCTTGACTTTGCAGCTTCTTCCCTTAGCTTCTTCTTAGTTGTCTTTCTCTCCTTGACTACCTCAAGCTTAAGTTGTTTTAAGTACTCAAACTCAACAAAGTAATAGGACAAGGGAAGAAGTGCATATGCCTGATAGAAGCCTGTGGCACTCAGGTAGTTGATCATTTTGATCCTATCTTCTTCTTTGTCTACCTGAGGTTCTTGTGGAACCACATCTTCTTGTACAGGGCTTTCTTGAACTGAGGAGAGAGTGGGAGCATGCTTGTAGAGTCTTTTCTGTCTTTTCTCCTCTTTGAATTGGAGAAGTAACCTTGCATCCTCTTTTTCTTTCATCTCTCTTGACACTTCCATGTCAGCCAGTTCATTTAGTTGTTCTAAGGGGAGAGAAATGATTTCATCAATGTCATAGTTCCTGGTCTGCAGATAAGTAATCCGAACTGCCCTCAACTCATCATCTTGAGTATTTGGTCTGGGGGCAGCCCTGATTGCAGCTTGCATAAAGACTGAAGACCCAGAGGAACTTTCTCCCCTTAGCTTCCTTTTCCTCTCTCTCTCTTCCTCCTCAATTTCCTCAGGAGTCAAAATCTTTTTCGCTTTGTCACCCACAGACCTTTGTGACTCAAGGTGGATAGAGGTTTGGCCCTATTGCTTGGTGTAGCATCCATGCTCTGGCCAGAGAGAGGCTGAGAAACACGTTCACCAGCAGGTGTCTCAGAGTGAGTATGAATCTCTGCAGCAGTTGATGATGATGAGACAAATGTCTCAGGTTCTGCCACTGGGCCTTCAGTCAAGGTTTCCCCGATGAAACTAATCTTAGGGTCCACCTCAACATCCAGTTGACCGATGACATTGCCTGATTGCCTAAGTCTCCTTCTTAAGCTGAACTCTGCAAGGATCCTGTCTTGGATTCTTTGAGCCAATCTGTCAGCCTGTCTTGATTTGCTTGGATTGACAAGTGGCATATTGACTAGATCCAACCTTTCATAGAAGTTCAAGCTTTGAAAGTCAAATACTTCTTGTTGCCCTTGAACTCTGTGAAGGATAAGGGCTCTTCTATCAACATCATACCTCCACCTTATGATGTAGTTTGAAGTTCCTTGAGGTGGGGATGACACAACCCTTGGTATACCTTCCTCAAAGAGACTCCTGATGATAGAGTCTATAGAATCCACATTAATGTGAACTTGAGGAAGTTGCTGAGAATGCACAATTGCAAGTGAGGATGGTGAGTCCTCTATGTCCATTCTCTGTGATGAACTCCCAGGTTCTATGGCTGCAATAAATTTCTCCCCCTTTTTGGTAGCATCACCCACTTTCATAGGTGAGCTGGAGGATAAATCAATCACATCCACAGGTACTTGTGTTTTTTGTTGAGCTCTTCTTAAAGGTCTCTCAGCTAGTTTTTCCTTAAGATATGAAATCTGAAGTTGCTGATCATTGACCCTGTTTTGTAAGGTAGTCACTTGAGATTCAAGGTGACTAACCTTAGAGACTAAATAGGAGCATGTTTATGACAGTTTTTGCACCTTTAGTCTCAAATTCCCCTCTTCTTCATCAGAAGAATCATTGGGGGATGAGATGATTGGACCAAAGTCCTCTCTCTCACCACCAGCTTGAGGTTTTTGGCTGCTGGTTTTCCTCTCCTCACTAGCAATCTCAGTTGAGATGTCAGTGGGCTGAGTTGCCATGGTTGAGGTCTTAATGATGTAATCACTTGCAGAAGTGAGAGCCTCTTCCATATGGACATCCTGAACATGTTCAGAAGTATCCACCTCAGTAATAGGTGACTGATGTGGGCTAGACTGAGGAGACTCAGAGGTACTCATCTCTCTTTGAGTAGGGGAAGAGAAAAGAGACTCATGGTAGTCACTGAATCCTAAGTCTTCATCAGTATAGAATGATAGGTTGGGAATGGGTTGATTTAGATCTAAAGGCTGGGGATGGTAACTGTCCCCTGAAGGTTGTTCACTAGAGTGTTGAGACTCAGAGTGAAGGCTTAAGGCTGTTGGGCGTGTGAGCTTATCAAGGTGAGCATGAGGAACCTCAGCCCTGATAGTTGAAGAGATGGGAGTGGTTTGCTCCTCAGGGGAAGTGGGAGCTCTATTGTGCACTTCCTCCTATAAAGGTGAGTATATGGGGACCTGCACAGACTCGATAGCTTGAGCAGGGGTTCCTTTGGATTTTCTTTGGTAGGTGAGGGTTATTTGAGGCCTTTTTAGTGGTAAAGAAGTAGAAGGTGTGGGTTCAACACTAGCTTGTGTTGCTAGGTTGTCACCTTGAGCAATGAGCTCTGTGAAGTCACTGGATCGGTAAACATCCGAGCATGTTCTTGACGGAAGGATAAACAACCAAAACCAAAAGTCAAATCAATAACACTAACTATCAAAAATCGGTTTCATTGATAAAACCTAACGATTACAAGCTCGTTACAACATAAGAATCAAGACTCTTGGCAAGGGGAGATCGAGCATGATCTCCCCTCTCATCCAGCAGCCCTAGGCCCCGGGCAGACTCCCTCCCCAAACCCTTAATCTCTCTACACATTGAAACTGGTATATATAGGCCTCGGCCCATATTAGATGCGACTAGGCCCATTCGTGCGATTGGACCATGCGTATGGTTCAATCGTACGACTGGACCATACGTATGGTTCAATCGTGCGACTGGACCATACTTATGGTTCAGTCTTACGAATGACCCAATTGCATCTCTCAGTCGCACGACTAGCCCATTAGCAAGGCTCAGTCGCACGACTGAGTCTCATTTGCATATGCTCCTCCGAATGACCCAGTTTCATGTGTTTACAACATATCAGGTGTAGTACATTAAGCCTAGACTATTCGACAAGCGACAGACACACTATATATGACTATATATGCTCCAACAAGCTCTAACATTTTAGGGACAAGGGCTGTTTCTACCCCTGAGAAGCCTACAGTTGGCTTCTTCATGATTTTAAAGATGTCGGGCTCCATCTTTCCCAATTTAAGAATATTACTTGTTTCCCTCAACTGTGAGCCCAGTTCACAGTTAAGAATGTGTTGAACGTATCTAGGAAACATGTAATACTCTAAGGAGTCCAAGTTTGCAAGTAAATTGGTATAAACAAATTGAGAGTACCTGAACTTGACCCCTTGAACCATTCCATGCACTATGAAGGAGAGATCCTCAGGAATCTGGTCCCACCCTCCATGCTTGTTTGACAAGCTGTGGATAACCACATGGAGTAGGTATTTCCACTGGGATGAGACCTTCCCTTTCCCGAAGGTCTTTACAGAGAAATCTCCCTCATTGCCCATCTGCTCAAAGGAATGATTGACAGCTTCCTTTAGAAATGACAACTCACCTTCTTCATCATCCAGCTGCAAATGATAGTTGATGATGGCCGGAGTGATGAAGATTGTCCTCCCTTGCACTGTGGCAGATAGTGCCTTCTCCCCATCCATAATGACCTCTTGGCAGGTCTTCCAGAATTCAAGCAAATGATCCTGATAGGATCAAATGTACCAATCTGTTATAACAATTCAATGAAATTCACACAAAGTAATCAAATCAAAACAAGATATCAACAAAGTTCAAGTTTTCATTAATATCAAGTTCAGAAAATTACAAAGTATGAAAGCAGGTTCGAATACAATTCTTAGTTACCTACTACCTGTAAGTCTAAACTATTTATAATGAAAACAAAAAGTAAAGAAACTAACTAATTACACAAATAGTCCCTATACTATTACAAAATATTTAAAGACAACTAAAGACAGCATGTTAATCTTTTTAAGAGCACTAACAATACTCCCCCTAAGATTGTCATGGTCTTCTGTCTTCAAGATCTTCAATCTTTGTCTTCTTTGTCTTTTCTTCCATCTTCAACTTAATCTTCATCCTTCATCTTCAACTCTTTATCTTCATCCTTCAAAGAAATCTTCAGGTTCTTCTTTGACTTTAAACATCGGCTTATGTTTATACATCTCTAACTCTTTCAAAGCATTCAAAATTGCAGACTTGAATTTACTTGCAAGAATGCCTTGTTCTGGTTTAGATTCATTCGTCTTAATTTTCATCTGGTTCATTCTCTCCAAGGTATCTTTTGACAAACATGAGATATCAATGTTAGCATATAACTCAATAGGCTTTGGACTTTCCTTTGAGTATACTTCCAGTACTCCTTTTCTTGATATTCTCATGAATTCAATATCTTTAATATCCTTCTTGACAATGTTTGCATAAGCAAGAGCCTTTCTCAGAGATATTCTTTCCATACCTGCATTCATCACATTAATAATGGAAATGAAATACTTCTTGTCTTGCTCCGCTACTTCAGGAGATACTTTCTCAAATTTTTGTACTGACAGAAACGAGATATAACTCGGATGTAAAAGCTTTAGCTCAAAAACTCCAAACAAAGTAATCATGTCCTCATCCCATCTTTCTAGATTTCGGACCAACTTAAGCTCAAACGTCTCAGTGTTATAAAACCATTTGAGGATTGGCTTGGAGTTTTGATTTCCATCTATTACTTTAAGGCCAGGAGTTGTAACCTTCTCAAAATACTTATCATGAAATTCTATCATATAATGTTCCTCCTCAGATTGTAATCCCTTGAGCTTTTTCTTATTCTACATAATAACAAAATACTCCTTATCCACTTGCTCACATCTTGTATTAAGAAAATTACTTGATCGATCCAATCCTCTTCTTAATAATTCTACAAACATCTTGCCACGTTTTTATTCAGCTCTTTCAAATCTTGCACTGGAAGTTTTATGATGCTAGAGTAAAAGTGATATACATCACACACAGCATTTACTCTTTTTATCAAGAACGCATCAAATACTTCATCATACTTCCATGCAATGATCTTTACTTGGTTGGTAAAGTCTGGAGCAATCATAGCATTCAACAGTTTGGCAACTGATTGTCCTCTTTGCAATACGTTTCTTACAAAATCTCATGTTGATCTTGAATTGTCAAAAATATGCCTTTGTTCAGTAGAAGCTTTATAAGCTTGTCTTTCTGGATCAGGAAACATTTCAATCAACTCTTTCCCGTGAACATGAGCATCAACAAATCTTGACATCTGTTTAATCTCCTGTGGCTTTAGAATTCTTGTTCTCTTTGTTATTTCAAGATACTAAGGATTATCTGTATCAAGTACTATCATTTTCTTCAATTGTTTCTCAGTCTCTTGAAAACTTCTAACAAGGTTTCTCAGTGATACAGATTGTAGCCTTTTTAGTTTTCTCCAAGGGTAGTTTCTAGATTGCAACCATGATCTAAGAGCAAGAATACTCATATCTTCTGGATCAGGATGGTGCAATTCAGAGTTGGACAGTTCTTCTACATTAATCACTTCTTTTGCTCTTGTCCATTCACCATGCTCAACAACAATCTCATTTGGATCTACTGGTGCTACTGACTCTGCTGTAATACATTTCTCATATTCATCATTAATCTGAGAAACAGTCAGTCCATCCAAATATACACGATTGTATTTCATCTTCACAAGATAATTATATCTTTCTTCAAAGTCTTGAGGTAATTCATCTTGTTCATGAGTATGTTCTTGTGAAGAGAAATGTGATACAAATTGAGCTTCATCAATGTCTTCATCATCTAGAACTTCATCATACCAATTGTCGTTGTATACTTCCTCGATATCTTCTAAAGCCTCAATCTGTTCTTGAACATTCTGTTCTTCAACATTTTCTTCAGTTCTTGGCATCTTAGAAGATGATTCTGTTATACTTATATCTTCTACTTCATCCACTTTTCTTTTTCCTTTTATCTGTTCAAGATTTTCATCAACATTTATCTCAGTACTTATTACTTGTACTGGTGAGATAGGCTTCTGAGCTTCCTTTTCTTTTAGCAAATCATCTTTGAGCTTTTCATGTTCTTCAGTTAGTTTCTTAAATTTCTCCTCAAGAATATCATAATCTTTTATCATAACTTCAAAATTCTTGATTACATCTTCTTTATCTTTAGCAAACGTCACAATCTTTTCATCTTTTGAGGCATTTTCTTCAGTCAACTTTAAGTTTTCATCCTTAAGCTTTTGAATTTCTTTTTCAAGAGATATGTTTATCTCTTTCATCTTTTCATTCTCCAATCTCAACTCTTTAATCTTTTTCTCTTTACTCAGATTTTCATCTTTCAATCTTTCCAACTCATCAAAATTCACTATCTCCTCTGTTTGTACAGACACATTGTGTGTTGTATTCACAGGAATTTCTTCTACTCCTTCATTAAAATCAACTTCAAATACTGGATTGTATAGTATATCATTCATAAAATCAAAATCAAAGGTTTGATTTTGTGAATTAATTTCCTGTACAACTTCCTCATGAATCTCATCAACATTTCCTTCATCCATAATTTGTGTTTCATCAACAGTATCATCATCAATATCACCAATATTAGTTTCATCAATCACATTTTGAGGTTCATCTCCATTATCTTCCTCAGTTTCTTCTTGATGTGCTTCAGTGGCACCATCATTTCCATCATCATCATCATTGTCATCACTTCCTTCACTTGATGAGCTTTCAGAAGATTCATCTTCATTTTCTTCAGCACCATCATTATTATCATCATTTCATTGTCTTTATCATCATCTTCTTCTGATGAGCTTTTAGTAACATCATCTTCACTTTCTTCCTCATCCTCTACATCCTCAATCAGATCATTTGGATCTATTGGTTCTTCTTCAGACAGATGAAAATGTTGCTGATTAATGTCTACTTCATTCATTGCTACATTCCTGATATAATCAAAAACTGGAATGTTTTGAGCACTAGTTATCATTGCCAGTCTTTTGTAAACAGCATCTGACATATGCTCTAACTGTAGCTTTTCACCAATAACTCTTTCAGCATACAAATCAGGATTTGCTTCATTAATTAGCAATTGGAGGAATCTAGGATACATCAAATACTTATTCCTCACTTGTTGGAGCTGGAAAAGATAGTCTATATTATCAACACAATGAAAGTCAACAAAAGTCAACGTCATGGTCAAAGTAAACAAAAGTCAACGTCATGGTCAAAGTCAACAAAAGCCAAACCCGACACGTTCGAGACGAGGAACCGAGACAAGACGTTGAAGATTTAAATGACTAGGAGTTTTATTGTAATAAATATATTTTGTGTGAACAAAATATATTTTATCTTGTTTTTAGTCATTTTTATGCTTAATATGTAATTTTGTATTAATTAGCCTAAGTCTAGGGGGTTAAGTGCAATTTGTAAATCTTAGTCTAGACTATAAATAGGTTAATTGTCATTAGGTTTTGGTTAATGGTTGTATGACCAATTGATTGAGGGATTTACTTGTAAACAATATTATTAGCAATCAATAGAGATCAAAGGGTTTTCATTGTGTTCATCATATTTTGATCTAATTCTTCATGATTTGATTCAAGTTTGATCATCCTGTAGTTACATCACTCCTCTTTCAAAGTTGAAAATGAAACCATTCATTATCCACCCCAGTTGCTAAGATTTTCTAGCATGACATTTAAAAAAAAGAGATATTTCTCCCGGGGGAGAATTATTCTATTTTTTTTTTGGGAAAAATATTTTTGGGGCGTTTAATTGTTTAAATAAAATAAAAATAAAAATGGCTTTTGCAGAACTGATTAAATCCTTCGAATCTGATGATCTCACAATTGCACAATGTCGGTTTGATAATTTTGCAGCTCTAAAGAATGAAACGATGTCTGAGTTTGTTGATCGTTTTCTGTTAGTGGCAAGTAATCTGAAGAAGTTTGATGCACAATTGGGAAATCATGAACAAGTTCTAAGATTACTTGATTCCCTCCCATCAGAATGGAGCTCACACGGCAAGTCGATTAAAAGAGATAGAGGTTTTCAGGATTACAAACTAATGGAGGTGATCAACAAACTGAAAGAAATGGAGTTGGATATCAAACGTCGTGAGTACTATGAAGCAACATATCTAACTCCAAAGATCACTTCAAACTCCAAAGAGAAACCAGAAGATAGATTAGATTCTGGCACCAATTCCGACGGTTTACCGAAACCTGGAACTGAAGAGGTACAAGAGGAGCTTAAGCAGACATCAATGGGTAAAGGTGGAGCTGAGTTGAATGCTGAAGTTTGTAATGCTGGGAAGGAAGAGGAATGGAAGTGAAATACTAGAGTTTGCAACTATGAGAAGGCTCTTACTGCTGAAAGAATCATCCTGGATCTTCCATACGAGACAGTTCAGGATATGTGTTCTTCTGCTTGTAAAATTCGTTTATTTGGTGTGTATAAAGCTAATAGGTTACTTTTAGATAACCAAAAGGATTTAACCACCATAAACGCAGAACTTAAAAAGAATGAAGCAAAGTATTTCATAAAATTAAATGAAGCTTTAAAAGAAAATGATCATTTAAAACGAACTCTTCTTGAAAGAAATGTTGAAATTAATCTTTTAAACGAAAGAGTCACTTTGGCTGAATTTGAAACAAGCAAGCTTAAAACAAAGCTTGATAGATGGACCATATCCGGAATGAAACAGGAAGAGCTACTGTGTAAACAGAGGGGAGCTAGGATTAAAACGGGAGTGGGTTGTGGTGAAAATCCATACGTCTATCCTCCTCCTAGCACCCATTGTTACTCTCCTATGCCTCAACCTCATCCATCTAATGATTTGATTGAAGCTGCAGAAACTAATAGTTTAAATGCAGGTTTAAGCAACGTTAATCTTAAAGAGGTTAGAGATGTGCAGGATTCTCCTGTAGGTTTGGGATTTCTCAGGGAGGGGTCTAATAAGAAGATTAATGACGATTCTACCTCTAATGCTCCAAAATCAATATCAACTGCTTCTCTAACCTTCTTCAACAAATTCAAAACAGGTAACATTCCTTCGTTTGTTCCTGTCAAGTTTGTCAAAGAAGGAACAATTGTTGAATCATCAGACAATCAGAATCATATAAGCAAAGCCAACACAATAGGAGGTGTCAATCAAGATCCTTTGGAAGCAGATCTGTGTATACGAGACTGGATAAGCTCAGATGATGAATCAAACACAGATGAGCATGTTTGTTCCTCACAGATCGAGATATCTTCTGACATTATCAAGTATCAAAAGCTGAATCAAGACCAATACGGATCTCTTCTCCAATTGCAAAGCATCCCAGTCAATCAGTAAAGATCTCATTCACTGCTCAGCACGGGAAACTTCAGAACAAGCAAGAATCTGCTACAAGTTCCAAGCAATCCTTATCACCACCTGCACAACACGAGACTACAAAGAATCAAAAGCCATTCAAGGCTTGTTTTGAGTGTGGAAAAGAAGGGCATGTGGTAAAGAAATGTCCTCAAAGGCTTGCTACGAATGGTAAAGGAAAAACAAATTGCTTCTCCGAATGTAAGTATAAAAAGAATGTTCCAGACGGTAAAGGCAACACGGGTTGCTTCTCTGGATCAAGAGGTAAAAAGCACACATCTTTGAATGGTTGGATAAAAAACCCTCCATCCAAACCTTTTCATGTGAAGCCGGTTTCACATAATTCAAATATGAAAATGACCAAAGGTTTAAAACCAAATTCTTTTCCTTCCGGTCTTAAACAGAAAATGATTTCCAAATTTAATTCATTCAAATCCAAGTTAATTGAACCGAAACAAATTTGGCAAATTAAAAAGAAGGATACAACAATCCCCGATTGTTTAAACGGTTGTATGCGGAAGCTTGTTACTTATCTTGATGAAAAAGGAACTTCCAGGACTACGATGGCCTGGGTTTCCCTTTCTAACTAATTTGTTAATGAGTGCAGGAACAATTCAGGAGGACTGTTAGTAATCCGGTTTACTGACAGAGATTGTTCTTGATTCAAATTTGAGGCGGAACAAACAGGTTAAGGTCATGGTATTTTATCCACAATCTGGATATTTATATGCACAATCACCGTTCTCACTTCACAATCACTGCATATTTCTTGAGAATTCATTTCTTATCTTCATATCAGTGTAGTTTGGAAGACCTTCTTTGATAAATTTTTATTTTTGTACAGTTAAAAAAATATTTAAAAAAATAAAAAAATAAAAAAAATAATTAAATAATAATAATAAAAAATTAAAAAATTAAAAAAATTAAAAAAAATAATAAAAAATAATAAAAAAATTTGCAAAAATAAAAATTTAGGGGGAGAGTATAAGTAAATAAAAATGAAAAGAGAACTGGGAACTTGATTTGAGATGATTGAGAAATGATTGTATATCTTCTTGAAATGCTTGTTTTTGCATGACTTGCGTTTTTTTAAATGAGAAATGATGGTAACTAATGTTGTTATCTGATTTACATCTTGTTATCTGATTTACATCTTATTTTTAATTGCAAATAAAAGAAAAACAATCAGATTCTTTAATGATATGTTTGGTAGACTCAGCTTGAAGAATAAAGTAGACAGCAGTACGATGATTTAAATTAAAATATATGCTTAAGGATGTCTGGATTTACGCAATCATTTTGGCCTGCACAAAAACTGAGTCCCGACAAAAATTGGATTGAGAATGGATCTTTCACCCACCATGATACAAATCATATATGTCATATCTTTGAGCCATGTCTGGTGTATTTATGTGTCTTGTGTTTGTGCTAATCTCCTTTGCTGTACGGAAGTACTGACCTGGAGTGATGATTTCCTCTGCTGTACGATAGTACTGACCTGGAGCTCTCATCGGCACATGATTAAATGGTCATCTCTGTTGTTATACGTGAGTATAGACCTTGAGCTCTCACCATTTTGGTCTAAGTAGTGTCAAATCATCTAAATGATGAATTCATCACAGAATGCAATATTCTGTCGATAATCACTTGCACACTAATGTACAAGCCTTGCTCTGTAAAGATCGTTACACAATTCAAGAAATCCTGAGGTTGGGTGAGGGTTTTTGCGAAATGATTGTGGGGTCTTAGCATTCTAAAGCATTTAATTGAACCTTAACGAATCATCTTCTGCTTGTTGAAAAAGATAGGGCATGAGTTTAAGTGGACAAACATACCAGCAATCGTTATTGATCTGTTTGACAATTTCAAAAATTATTCAAAGACTGTTATTAGATTTAGTTATCAGTGTGATCTCATTGCTTGTCGATGATTAAATTCATCTTTGTGCTAAAGTATATCTTGAGGATGTGATCTCATGATCGATTCAGTTCTCGGTTATAAAAAAATTATAGATAAAAAAAAAGAAATGTTATAATGAATATATATAATAAAAATAAAAAATATAATAAATTTTTAGTTCAAAATTTCTTTTAGGTCTTCCATATTATGCTGTTACAATTTTATCATTTTTCAAGCATTTCACAGAAATTGCGTACAAACGAACACGGATTCGCTTGTTTTTCACACACAGATAAACACGGGTTTATTTTGTTAAAATGAAATGATCTAATTAGAAATGTCGAGATTGTGTTTGAGAATGTGTTTCAGATTTTTGCTGTAAGTGATGGCCGATCATCAGTTGCTGATCAGAGAACCTGTTCCTCAAGTTTGCAGAGGATACCGAGCTAGGAATCCTCCTCCTACATCTTCTGAAGCACTCGAGATTAGAGATTTGGGAAAGTTGTTACAATATCCTCACAAAGGATGCACTCAAAAAGGGGGAGCATATAAATAGGGGTAGCTTATGAGATGGATAACTTTTCTTATCAAATTCAAAAAGCTTTAATTTAAGGATCTTTCTACAGTTGATTTCTCGGGGCTGAATTCGTATGAAGACGTTGATAATGATAGACTAAGGGGGAGTATTGTTGGAGCTGGAAAAGATAGTCTATATTATCAACACAATGAAAGTCAACAAAAGTCAACGTCATGGTCAAAGTAAACAAAAGTCAACGTCATGGTCAAAGTCAACAAAAGTCAAACCCGACACGTTCGAGACGAGGAACCGAGACAAGACGTTGAAGATTTAAATGACTAGGAGTTTTATTGTAATAAATATATTTTGTGTGAAAAAAATATATTTTATCTTGTTTTTAGTCATTTTTATGCTTAATATGTAATTTTGTATTAATTAGCCTAAGTCTAGGGGGTTAAGTGCAATTTGTAAATCTTAGTCTAGACTATAAATAGGTTAATTGTCATTAGGTTTTGGTTAATGGTTTTATGACCAATTGATTGAGGGATTTACTTGTAAACAATATTATTAGCAATCAATAGAGATCAAAGGGTTTTCATTGTGTTCATCATATTTTGATCTAATTCTTCATGATTTGATTCAAGTTTGATCATCCTGGAGTTACATCACTCCTCTTTCAAGGTTGAAAATGAAACCATTCATTATCCACTTAGCCATATTGAATCTTCTATTTGTGACTAAGGCAATAATTTGAGATGCAATGTCTACAGGAAATGAATCCCAACCAGCACTTCTTTTAGACATGCAGTGTTGAAAGATATAGCATAACAACTTCCAATGCTTAAATACTCGAGCTTTGAAAAATTGCTTTTTGGGAAAGTGATCTGGATGACCCATTTGTAGAAAAACCTATCTACATTCATTAAAAGTATATTCTGATAAGTCTTCAGGGTCATTATCACCAAGTCTTAAAGCTATTCTGATAGTTTCTTCAGATACTTCAATCATTCTTTCTGTAGTAATAAATGCTCTTAAAACTTTGTTTCCTTCATCATCTCTTTCAACTTGTGCAGTTCTCCAGAATCTCTTAATCATTCTTCCATTGATCATTGGTCTTGCACACATAGCAAAGACATATTTTGAAATGAGCAGAAATCTAATAATTTCTTCATATCTAATGGCTTCTCTTGTTTCATCATTTAAGTAGGCAGCCACATTATGCTTTGGCTCAAACTTTAATTCTACCATCTGCACAACAAAAAGAAATTATTATAAGAAAATTGAATATTGATTTTTGAAATTTATTCCTAAATATGACTTAGCAGTTTTAATTTATAACTTTTTCATTTCAATTTGACTTATTATTTTACCTTTTTATTTTGACTTTTGAAATTGACTTTTTATTTTTACTTTTGAATTAAGATTTCAAGATGTAACATAAATCTTTATTCATTTTGAATTCATTATCTAACATTTTAATTTTGATTTACTTCTTAAAAAAATTATTTTATTTTATTTTTATTTTTATTCAAAATTTTGACTGTATGTTCATCTTCTTCAAGACCCGACTGCTTTAACAATCATCAATTCATTTTCAATTTCAGATTAATCACATTACATCAACATACTCGCAAACAGATTCTTATCAATAATCAAGTGTCAATTTTAGATATTATTCACATTTGATTAGTTAAACTTGAATTATATAGGGTTCGAACGCATATATAGCATTCAAACGCCTATGTCAATACTCTGATTTAACCAAACATTTACAGATTTGAATCACAAACTTATGTTTATAGATCCAAATACTATCTATAATCAACAGGTTTTGATGTAAACTCAGATGAAATGAGAGTATGAATATAAGTGATAGTCGCAATATCAGGGGTTTTGTCTGAGAAATTTTGAGTGTGAATGAGGAAATGAGCATAAGTGTTCAATTTATATTAAGTGAAATTTTAGGCGCATGAGCCCTGTTTGGGAGTCTGAAACCCTAAAATTCACTAACTTTTTAGACGCATGAACACTGTTTGTGTGTTTTTACTTAGACACATGGGAACTATTCAGACACATAAGCCCTGTTTAGGCGCTTTTGCACTGTTCAGTCGCATGGACCTTTTGATACGTCTAACACTTGTAATTTTTTAAACTTTTCAACTGTGTAGATGCATGAGACATGTCAAACGTCTAACACTTAGTCAAAATCAAACTCACTGTTTAGGCGCATGGGATTATCACAAACGCCCAACACTTAATTAAAATCATGGACTTATAACAACTGTTTAGGCGCATGAAATGTGTCAAACGTCCAACACTTGTAAAATTTCATAGATTTATTACAACTGTTTAGACGCATGGGAATGATTCAAACGTCCAAACACTTGTATAATTCCTGAAAATTTCAACATGCTCCTATTAAGAAGTATGTGCACTGTTTAGATGCATGAGTTGACTTTGTGTTGACTTTCAGTTGACTTTGACTTTGAGTTGACCTTCATGATTTAAACAATTGTGATTTCCAATTTCTTCACCAGCACACTTGATTAAAAATATTAGTAATATTTCATGCTAATTTTTTTTTAAAAACATTTAAAGCATAATTTTGAATTTTTCAAACTTTTTCTTTTTAGTCCCCCAATTTTGAACTTTTTACATTTTGCACTTTCAATTCATAAAATTTTATTTTCTTTTGTTTTTTTAAATTTATTTTGTCCCTTCATTTTAGTCTCAACAATTTTCATCTAACTTTCAACTTATGACAGAAACATTTCCATTTGAAAATTTATGTAGGTTCATATTATATTTTTCAAAAATTACATTTTCAGTTTACACAAATACTTTGAACATATAGCATCATACTTTCAATTCAACATTTTGATTTTGATTTGTGATTGTGATTATTTTCTGAGAACAACTATTTCATTTAGTACTCCCCCTAAACTTTTAAGTTTGAAAAACTTATAAGTTTCTTCGGAAATATAATAAGATCACACATCACATTGTGACATTGCCTTCACACACAAAAGCATGCATAAAAGCAAAATAAAATCAGAATCAAAATCTAATATAACCAAAAGAATGAATGTCTGCAATGAGATCATATTAATGAAGATCAGCACATTAAAATAAAATAAATGTGGATAGTCATAGACAATGAATAAATCCTGATCAAGTGTGTTCCAGGTCAGTGATATCACAGCAAAGGAGACACATGATCTAAGGACAGACAATGAGTGTTTTTGACAAATTAGCAACTCACTTACTTTTTCAATTCTTGGATTGGTTAGGGTATATTTAGATATGACATGATGTAAAACATACAGAGACTAAGAGAGCTCAACCATCATCATGATATGCAAGAAAGAACACATACTCAACTTATTACCTGAAACATATGTATCACTAGAGTTCATGTTACTTAAATTAATAGAGAATGATCATGGATAACCATTTGATCAGCTCTGACTATTCATTTGAATAGTTTGTGCACATTGGCATCTTTTGCATCAAAAAGAGAATCTAGGTCTGTAATCACTTACAAGAAAGGATATCTCAGCACTTCAGGTCTATGATGACTCATAACAGAGAAATGAAATGATGCTTTGTAACAAATCTCATGATTAAACACAGTATCAACAGGTGTGAGTGGTGAACATAACAAGCATTCAATCTAATAAGCTAAAACAACTCAAAAGTACTCAGATGAATACACACAAGCATTAATATTTAGTTTGATCCCAAGAATTTACTTTTTCAGCATAATAGTTATATATTGTCTACACATCATATCTGATCATGTCTACACTTTAATTATGAGTGAAGTATGCAACTGATCTCACTAATGTACTATCATTTCTCACATGTTGCATGACATAATCCTTTGTAAAAGACTCTATTTTTGAAGTTTTGATATATATTTTTGTATTTGATTTTTTTTAAGTATAACAAAAATCACACACACACAAAATATAACCAGACAATTAACACTGAGAGGATCACTTATTATGATCTTTTGATTTAGGGAGTTCACATATGATTTATAAGACCAATTTATTCTACTAAATACTCAAACCGTCCTAGTAGGAAGGCTTTAGTAAATAGATCTGCCAATTGTTTTTCTCTTGCAATTTGAATCAATATGATTAATCCTTTTTCAGAGTTATCTCTAAGAAAATGATATCGAATTTTGATATGTTTTGTTTTTGAGTGTTGAACAGGATTAGCTGTTATGAACATAGCAGCTGTGTTATCTATGTAAATTGGTGTTTTAAGAAAATTGAACCCATAATCCAGTAGTTGATTTTGCAACCAAAGGATTTGAGAACATCCTGCTGATGCAGCAATGTACTCAGCTTCTGCAGTTGAAACAGATACATTTGTTTGTTTCTTACATTGCCACGAGACTAATCGAGGACCAAGAAATTGACACCCACCCGAAGTAGATTTTCTATCTTGACAGCATCCACCATAATTACTATCTGTATATCCATATAATTCAAAGTTACCTTCGTAAGGATACCAAAGCCCTAATGCTGGTTTACCTTTGAGATACCTGAATATCCTTTTGGCAGCAATTAAGTGAGATTCTTTCGGGTCTGATTGATACGTGGCACATACACAAACATCATACATAATGTCTGGTCTAGATGCAATAAGATACATCAAAGAGCCAATCATTGATCTGTATAAAGTTTGGTCAATAGATTTTCCTTTTGGATCAGGTTCAATCTTGGTGTTAACATCTGCTGGAGTTCGTATGGACTGACAGTCTTGCAACTTAAATTTCTTCAAGTGCTTGTCAACAAACTTCTCTTGATTGATGAAGATCCCATCTTCAGTTTGCTTGACTTGAAGTCCAAGAAAGAAGTTAATCTCTCCTATAGAACTCATTTGAAACCGAGATTTCATGATTTCTTCAAATTCATTGCACAATTTGGAACTAGTAGAACCGAATATGATGTTATCAACATACACTTGTACACATAAAAGATCATTATTATCCTTCTTTATGAATAAAGTTGGATCAATTTTCCCTCTTGTGTATCCATGTTGGATTAAGTGTTGTGATAACGTCTCATACCAAGTTCTAGGGGCTTGATGAAGTCCATATAAAGCTTTACTCAGCTTATACAAAAGCCTGAAGGTTGCTTCACAAACACATCATCAGTGATAGGACCATATAGAAATGCACCCTTTACATCCATTTGATACACCTTGAATTTCATGAATGAAGCATAAGCCAGAAAAACTTGAATTGATTCAAGTCTTGCAACTGGTGCAAACACCTCATCATAATCTATTCCTTCTTCCTGTTTGTATCCTTGTGCAACAAGTCTCACTTTGTTCCTTATTACAACACCACGGTTATCAGTCTTATTTCTAAATAGCCATTTCGTGCCTATTGCATTTTCTCCTTCAGGTAAATCCACCAAATTTCACACTTCTTGTATGCGGAATTGAACTAATTCTTCTTGCATGGCTTCTATCCAACCATTGTCCTTTAATGCATCAATGACATTTTTAGGAACAATTTGAGAAAGAAAACAAGAGTATAAGCACACGTTTGCTTGTTCTGATTTACTCCTTGTTGTTCTCTCATTCAATGGACCAATAATCTGAGAAATTGGATGATTCTTGTGAACATGATATGTCGGAATCTCATCACATTGATCATTAACATCCTTATTTGATTGGTTCAAGTTGGAAAGCTCATGTATCAAATTAGAAGAATGTGGATTGAAGTTTGGAACCTGAGTCGGTGAGTTGATAAAGTAATCAAAGTTACCAGTATCAACTACATCACCGGAGATGGATGATGTTCCAGACTCAGGTATCACAAACTCGTTACCATCACTAGGAAAATTTTGTGATCTTTCCTGATCATTTGAAGCTGAATGACCTGAAACTGTATTATCATGATTTTGTATTCTTGAATCCTTGACGAATGATAAAAATGGGTAGTCTGAGCTAGAATCATCTGGGTCATCAAAATCTGAATCCTCACTGAAAGATCCAAGATCTCCTCTTGAGTTCCTCTTACCTGTAGAATCAAGACAATTTTGTTGATTAAACAAGTGAGATTGAAGTGAGTTTGATAATGAATCTAAGTCAAATAACCATGCAGGACCATTTGAAACTGATGGAAAAGAATTTTCCAAAAATTTAACATTGAATGTTTCAAGAATTATATTTGTCCTAGAGTTTTAAACTCGATAGGCTTTTGAAACAGATGAATATCCAACGAAAAATCCATTATCAGATTTTTCTTCAAATTTTCCTAATTGATCACTTGAATTAAGAATCATAACAGGACAACCAAATGATTTTAAAAAGTTTATGTTCGGTTTTCTGCCAAACATCAACTCATATGGAGTTTTCAGTTTATCTTTCACGATTAAGATTCGATTCTGAACGAAACATGGAGTTGATATTGCTTCATACCAAAAAGTGATAGGTATTTTTGCATCAGCTAACATCGAACGAGTAGCTTCAATCAGTGTTCTATTCTTCCTTTCAGCAACTCCATTTTGTTGAGGAGTTCTGGGAGCACTGAACTGATGAGCTATCCCTTTCTGTGCACAAAACATTTCAATGTTAGCATTTTTGAATTATGTTCCATTATCACTTCTTTTTATTTTCACTTTATTTTCTAATTGATTTTCTACTTTAATGATAAATTCTTTTAGTAAATCAGCCGTTTCAGATTTGGCATATAGAAAGAAAACCCATGAAATCTTGTGTAGTCATCAATGATAACTAAACAATATGATTTTCAACCAATACTCTTGACGTTTGTTGGTCCAAAAAGGTCCATATGTAACATCTGAAGAGGTTTGGATGTTGAGTTTATAGGCTTGGACTTATAAGACGCTCTGTGTTGCTTTCCCTTCAAACATGCTGAGCAGTGATCATTTGTTGCAAACTTCTTTGATGGAAGTCCAATGACATGATTCCCTGCTACAAGCTTGTTCATATTCTTGAAATTTGAACGACCGAGACGTCTATGCCAAAGCTGGCTTTCATCATTTGATGCCTTAACAATTAGGCATGTTGTTTCAGTTGAAGGATCAACTTGAGACATATCCAACTTGTATACATCTCTATCTCTCTCAGCTGTAACAATCACCCAAAAATTTGCTTATCTTGAAACCTGGCTTCAAAACATAACAAAATGAATCATCAAATAGAACAGAATATGATTTGTCACATATTTGAGATACGCTTAAAAGATTAAAGTTCAACTATGAACATAAGTTGACTTTATCAAAGCTTATTATCCCATTTGATAATGTTCCTTCTCCGGTGATTTTTCCTCCAGCATCACCACCAAAGGCGACGTGAGTTCCATCTTTTAGCTTAAAGTCTTGTAACAAGGCATGATTGCCTGTCATGTGCCGGCTACACCCACTATCCACATACCATGTATTGAGTGGTCTTTTTGGGTGTACCTGCACAACAAGAAATTTAAGTTGAGATATCTACCCAAGCCGAGATGGTCTTGGGTTTTCCAAAGTTATCAACAATTGTAAATTGTTTGTAATGGAGATTATTCAAATCAGGCTTATTTTTGATGAATTTACCAATTTTATTTTGGAAATTGTTTGATTTATTTTTGAGAACATTCCTATCGTTTGATTGATCAAATTTTGAAATGTATTGATGACTAACATTTTTATTAGTCATACTTACAGATCTAGGTATGAAATGTTCTTGCATGTTTTGTTTTGATCTCACATAATTGTTCTTTGGAAAAGATCTCAAACCTAGAGTAGGTTGATTAATGACTTTTTGAAATCCATTATTTTGATTTCTCAAGTATTGTGGATTAACAAATCATTTGCTCATGTTTGATTGTGCAAAGTTTCTATTATGAGATCTATTTCTAAAGTAACAATCTGCAGTGTTGTGAGTCTTTTCATCACGATAAGTACAATATTTGTTGAAATAACAATCTGCTGTCGAATGATTTCTCATGTCACATATGTGACAGTACTTGTTGAAGTAACACTCAGCAGTATTGTGATTTTTCATATCACAAATTTCATAGTACTTTTGTGGTGTCACAAACAACTTTTTGTTCACTTTTGACATTGACACAATGTTTGATTTTGGTGTCAAATAATTATTCATTTTTTCTTTCATTTTTCACAGTCTGATTTTGTGTCAACTTATTATGCATTTGTTTAACATGAACTTCCTTCGTAAATGTATTCGGAACAAATCGTTTTGCTACAGCAGAAGTCTTTAAATCTGAACTAGATTTCAGATCAGAGTGTGTAAGGATTCCTTAAGTCTGATGCAACCCAAAACATCCAATGTGTCTCTGCAACATGCACTAAGTACTGAAGTAAAGAATGTTTCGGAAGTTTTATAAAATGCACTAGAAAATACTCTAAGTGTAAAATCTTCCGAAGCCAAGACCAATATCTTCCGAAGCCAAACATGAAGTCTTCCGAAGCCTCAGAGACAAAGTCTTCCAGAGCTTCAACCTATTAAGACAGATTTCTTCCGAAGACTTTTAGTACACATGCTTTATCTGATGTACTGTTCCATAAAGCACCTTTCCGCTGCATCTCTGTAAAGCCACCAACTTACATGAGTTGGTGAAAAGGTCCATGCTTTTGGTAACAGTACATTGAGGTCTTGAGTCTGTAACTTTCTACTTTATGTACTTTATCCTTTTTGTAATGTATAAAGATGTGAGCTATGGCAAGTCATAGTCACAAGGTCAAAAGGCAGATATGCCTTTTGATCCTACAATTGATTTTGTTAGTGTCTAGTCAATTGTATCCAGCTGGCTTTCAAAGTATAGCCGGTTGTAGGTTGTAGTATAAGTATTCCAAGTTCTTGTATCTTTCTTTATGCTTTGTAACACTTGTAAAAGAACTTGAGAAAGTAATATACTGCCTCCTTGAAACCCAACTCTCTTGTTCTGTCTCTTTACTTTACTTGTGTTCTTTGTATCAACTTGGTTAATCCAGTTCACTGTTTGATCAAAGTTTAGTTGCTCTCCTCATTGTGTTGTTGTGTTGTAATTTGTTCAAGCCCTTAAACGGTCCTGCAATTGGTATCAGAGCTTTCCAGGCTCTTGATATAAGATCTCACCATCTTAAGATCCCTCACACACACAAAAACTAAACTCTCCAAATGGCATCCATCTCAAAGACTGATATGGAGACTGGAACCATGAACAAATCCCCACTGATCACTCTTGATGATTTTGACACCTGGTGTATAAGAATGGAAGGTTTCATCAGGTCTCTTGATTCAAGAATGTGGGAATTCGTTAAGAATGGACCTTTCATACCCAGCACTTCTTCTGCTACTGGTGCTGGTATGATTCCAAAAGATGTGGCCAACTACTCTGATAAAGATAGAAAAAGAGTAGAGATTTATAGGAAGGCCATGACTGCTCTTCAGACTGCTCTCCCAAACTCTGTATACAGAGGCTTTAAGAAGTGCAAAACAGCTAAACAGCTGTGGGATGCACTGAAGCTGATGTATGAAGGCTCCTTTGAAGCCAAGGAGAACAAGAAGGATCTCCTGAAGCAGCAGTTTGAAAACTTCACCTTCAAAGCAGGTGAAACCATGACTCAACAATACTTCAGGTATGTTGAGATAGTGGATACCCTAGTGGATGGAGGAGTTCCTCTTGAGAACAGGGACATTGTAAGGAAGTTCATGTCCTCACTTCCTAGGCAATGGACACACTATTGTGTGGTGATCAAGAGGACTGAGAACCTCAAAACTCTTACTCTAACAGAGTTATATGGGATTCTCAGTGGATACCAGATGGAGATGAACATGCAAGGTTCATCTAGTAACTCCAACAATCAAATGGGTTCAGCCCTTCATGTGGTTGAACGGGATAGCATAGAACCCCAACATCATCTCATATGCTACCCTGACAACTCACAAAAGGGTCCTTTCATCACCTTCCCGGAGACACCCAGGGAGAACTTTACTCAAGGAAGCCCATTCCAAGAGACAAGTCCTTCTCAAGCCTTTGTGTCTACTGATGAAAGCTGTGGGAACTCTCTCTTCACTCTTGAAGACCTGGACTGTATCCATCCAGATGACCTGGAGTACATGGAGATAGTTCAGCAGATGGCTCTCCTCACTCACAGAGCCAAAAAGTTCTACAAGAGAACAAGAATGAGGTTTCCAAGCAATGCAACCAGTGGAAAGTTTGGGCTGGACAAAAGCAAAGTCAAGTGTTACAACTGTAACCTGATGGGCCACTTTGCTAGGGAGTGTAAGGCACCTAAAACAAATGGGGGCCAAACACAAACCAGACCAAACTACACTGACAAAGCCCCTCAGAATGAGAAGCCAAAGCAACATGCTGCTGTTGCTGTTGAAGAGGGAGGCTTTGACTGGAGCTTTCAGGTGGAAGATGCTTCTCCAAACCAAGCACTGATGGCAGACCATGATGAAGCCAAGGTATTGGAACATCTCTGTACTCCTGAATGCATTGCTAAAGTAAACAGATACAGGTCCTACAACTTAAAGATGAGATCTGATCTTGAGTCATTAAACATATTAAAATCTGATTTTAGAAAGTCTGAAAATGATTACAAGTTAAAGATAGAGGACTTGGAGAAAACCATTTCAGTACTAAAACATGAACATACAGATTTTAGAACTCAGATCCAAGATTTCATAACTAAGTTGACTGAGTGCCAGGCTGAGCTTGTGATCAGCAAAGCCAAGGTAGAGAAAAGTGTTCTTGAAGAAGAGACCTTCAAGAACATGATATCCTCATCCCTGCACAACAAAGTGTGCTATCAAAATAGACAGGGACTGATCAAATGAGATAGCTCCTCCACACACAATCTTGTCTGTAAGATCTCCTAGGTGTGAACTTGTGAAGATGAGCTTCCTCTCATAGATCCTATAAGTGAGGAGGATGAAGAAGTGATAGTGAAGAATTCCTCTGAGAAGAGTGAAGAAGAGGATTCTTCCAAGGGCCACTATCCTTCTGAGGAGAAGAAATCTATTGTGATGACCAAGTCCAAGAGAAAGAACTTGATCAGGAAGAGCAAAAGGAAAGCAAAGAAGGCTCAAGAGATCAAGGCTACTTTTGATTCTAAGCAGAAACAAGTTTTCATCTCTGCAGGTTTTAAAGTAGTAAGGAATGAAGACATCAACCAAGACTCCTTTGCTAAGAGTCCTGGTTCTTGTTCAAATCATCTTAGTGCAAGGAAGAAGACGGAGCTGCTGTGTATCACTGCTGCACAGCCTGGACCATCAAACTCCAAGAACAGTTCACAGCCCAAAAGAACTATCTCAGCATCTACCAAGATGAAGGTGGAGAAGGGATGTGACCAAAGCCAGTCTTGCTCTCAAAAGGAGACTCCTTTGAAGAAGAAAATGTTATGTGTCATGTGTGAAAGTACCTCTCACATTGCTAAGGATTGCCCATACAATCCTAAAAGTACTATCCACATGACCAATACAAAGACTTCAAAGAGTCTCAAGAAGATTCAAGCTTCGGAAGGAAAGTCTGTTTCCTTCGGAAGCTCCAAATCAAAGAAGAAGGAAAATGGAAAATTACCTTCGGAAGTAAAATTGGTCTCGGAAGAAAGGAGTTCTTCCGAAGCACTGAAGTCTGCTGCAGTGACTGTAGAATCTTCCGAAGGTTCAGTCATCAAAACTTGTGAAGTCCCAAAAGCTTCTAAGGTTTTGAAGGTCAAGTCCAAGACTCCAAAGGTGGTATGGAAGTCTAAGAAAGACCAAATGACTGAAGTTTCTCCATCAACAACAGCTGAAGATCCCCATAGTACAACCATAGGATCTATTACTGTTGCATTACCTTCTATTACACTTAGTGAGCCCAAGACAAGCAAGGCTTGGGTTTCCAAATGTAACTAATCATTTTCTTTGTGCAGGAACAGCTCAAGACAAGCAGGAATGTCTGGATAATTGACAGTGGCTGTTCCAGGCACATGACAGGCAATAGGTCTCTACTCCATAATTTTGAGAGAATTGATGGAGGACCAGTTGCTTTTGGAGGAGATGAAGGTGGTTACATTTCTGGAAGGGGCAAGGTCACAAATGGTAAGCTCAGCATTGAGAAGGTAAACTTTGTTAAGGAGCTTGGGTACAATCTTCTGAGTGTATCCCAATTTTGTGATCAGAGTCATAACATGCTCTTTACTGAGCATGAGTGCATTGTTCTCAAGCCTGGAGTGGTCATTCCTCATGAGCATATCCTGCTCAGAGCCCCAGGAAAGGGAACATGTACAAGATGGATTTGCAAGAAACATCTCCCTCTGGAGAAGTTTCATGCTTTCTATCTAAAGCAAATAGTGATGAGTCTTTCCTATGGCATAAAAGAATGTGCCATGTAAACTTTAAGAACATGAATAAATTAATTAAACATGATTTGGTAACTGGAATGCCAAAGAAAGAGTTTACAAGTGATGATCATTGTGTTGCATGCCTGAAAGGGAAGCAACACAAGGTATCTCACAAGCCTAAGGAAAAGAACTCCATCACTACTCCCCTACACTTGTTACATATGGATCTCTTTGGCCCCACCAGTGTAATGAGTCTAGGAAGGACCTCTTATTGTTTAGTGATCACAGATGATTTTACAAGATTCACTTGGGTTTTCTTTCTTAGAACTAAGGATGAAACCCCTGAGATTCTGAAGAATTTCATCTTAAAAGTTGAGAATCAAAGTGATCACAAGGTCCAAACCATAAGATGTGATCAAGGAACTGAATTCAAGAACCAAATCCTTGATACATTTTGTGATGAAAAAGGTATTACAAGACAATATAGTGCTCCCAGGACTCCTCAGCAAAACGGAGTTGCTGAGAGGAGAAACAGACACTTATTGAAGCTGCAAGAACTATGTTGTCTGACTCTAAACTGCCCATCACCTTCTGGGCAGAGGCAGTTAATACTGCTTGCTATGTGCAAAACAGAGTTTTAGTAGTTAAGACACATGGTAAGACTCCTTATGAACTTTGGCACAAGAGGAAACCTTTCATTGGTTTTCTCAGGTCATTTGGATGTCCCTGCACCATCTTGAATACCAAGGATCAAATTGCCAAGTTTGCTGAGAAATCAGATGATGGACACTTCATTGGATACTCTTCCCAAGCTAAGGCTTATAGAGTATACAATCTCAGAACTAGAATTGTTGAGGAGTCAGCCAATGTGACTTTCAATGAACACACACCCTGTGTGGCTGGTTCTGGTCCTGATTGGCTGTTTGATCTTGATTTAGTTACCAACTGTTTTAACAAATCTTGTGAGAATGTTTCAGGATCTGCAGAAAATTTAAATACAGGTGATCCTGATCCAAGATTTGAGCTAGGAAGATCCTCAACTCATACATCTTCAGCTCCAGTTGGAACTACTTCAGCAAATGAGGTCTCTATCAGCACTACAATGACAAATTCAGCTGATACATCTGGTATGCCTTCAAATTCCAGCTCAGAGGCTGCTCAACCAGATAAAGATACCTCAATTGTAGAAGACAACAATGGTGATGGTGATAGTGATCAGGAATTTCTTGATGCTAATAACCACACCATAGATGACAACATCAATGATGTCACACACTCATTGGATCAAGTTAATCTTGATAAGTGTGATAATGTGGAGGGTGAATCATCTATGCCAGATCTAAATTTCTCAAATTTGGATCTTTCTCAGCAACTTGCTGTGATCCCTCAGCTAAGGATCCACAAGTCTCACCCCACCACAAACATCATTGGAGATGTTGTCACAGGGGTAAGAACAAGAGGACAAACCCATGAAGCAAATGTTTGTCTTCACTCTTGTTTCTTATCTCAGATAGAGCCAAAGAAAGTTGATGAAGCTCTAAAGGATGGAAGTTGGGTTGAAGCTATGCAACAAGAGCTGCTTCAATTCAAAAGGCAGAAAGTTTGGAACCTTTGTCCTCTTCCTCATGGGAAGACTACCATTGGAACCAAATGGGTTTTTAGGAATAAGAAGGATGATAGAGGAATCATCATCAAGAACAAGGCAAGACTAGTTGTTCAAGGATACACACAAGAAGAAGGGATTGACTACACTGATGTCTTTGCTCCTGTAGCAAGACTAGAAGCTGTTAGGATATTCCTGGCATTTGCTGCATCCAAGAACTTCAAGGTCTTTCAACTTGATGTAAAGTGTGCTTTCTTATATGGAGTGATTGATGAAGAGGTTTATGTCAAACAACCACCTGGTTTTGTAGACCCTGATCATCCTGATTATGTCTGCAAGCTTGACAAAGCTCTTTATGGGCTGCATCAGGCACCCAGGAAGTGGTATGAGACACTGTCTGAGTATCTTTGTAAACATGGATACAGGAGAGGTACTATAGATGGAACTCTCTTCATCAAAGGACAGGGAAATGACTTATTGCTAGTTCAAGTATATGTAGATGGCATCTTCATAAGTCAGTCAAAGTATGTTCAAGACATACTCAAGAGGTTCAACATGACTGATTGTAAGATGGCTAAGACACCCATAGCCAGAAACCACTCCCTTGGACCTGATCTTGAGGGGGAGTGTGTAGATGAACATTTATACAGGGCTATGATTGGGTCTCTTATGTATCTTACAGCTAGCAGGCCTGATATCATGTTTGCTACATTTATTTGTGCAAGATATCAAGCCAACCCTAAGATGTCTCACTTAATCACTGTCAAAAGGATTCTAAGATACCTCAAAGGTGCTTCAACACTTGGTTTATGGTATCCAAAGAATCTGACTTTAATCTGTATGCTTATACAGATAGTGATTATGGTGGTTGCAACATGACTGCAAAGTCTACATCTGGGGGATGTCAATTCCTTGGTGGAAGGGTTGTCTCATGGCAATGCAAGAAACAATCCTGTGTGTCTGCATCAACTGCTGAGGCTGAATACATTGCTGCTGCAAGCTGCTGTGCTCAAGTGCTTTGGATTCAAAATCAGATGCTGGACTATGGATTTAACTTCAAGGAGACTCCTATCCACATAGACAACAATAGTGCTATCTCTATCACTGAGAACCCTGTGCAGCACTCAAGGACCAAACACATCAACATCAGGTATCATTTAATAAGAGATAACTATGAAAAGGGATTAATTAAACTAGTCAAAGTTCATACAGATGAACAATATGCTGATCTGTTTACAAAAGCTTTTGATGAACAGAGATTTAAATATCTGATATCAGCTATTGGGATGATTAACTTTGAGTAGACTTTTTCTTAAAACTAATTCTAATTATTTCTTCTTAAAATATGTGTGTCCTAAGTTGTCTAGTTCATCACTTTCATAAGCTCATGTTTTCTTTGGATGTAAAATTCTTTTTGAAGACTTTCCTTAGATTCTTGAAAATTTTTTGATACTTCGGAAGAAAAATTTTATCTTCGGAAGAAAATCATGTCTTCAAAATAAATAACTGTCTAAAGATTTTACCTTCGGAAGAAGTCTAAACCATCTTCCGAAGCTTAAATTCTTATCTCAGACACTTATTTGTTTTTAAGGACTTTTTCCTTCCGAAGCAAAATAACTCTCGGAAGCTTTGTTGTACTTTATACAAAGCATTCAAGGGTTTATTTCTCTTCCGAAGCATAAATTTTCAAGACTCTCAGGATCTTCCGAAGCCATTTTAGCTTCAGAAGCTTTTTTATTAAAACTTCCGAAGACAATTTACCTTCGGAAGCTTTTCGAATTCCAAGAAAACTACTTTTTGAGCAAAAGTAAACTACCCTTTCAGAGGTGGGACCGACTTCGGATTTCAAAGTTTATCCTCTTTCATTAACTTTGGTTCAAATCCCTTTTCACATAAATACCCAACGGTTCCCCCTCTTCTCACTATCTTCCTAATTGCACTATTCCTCTAACCTAATTCTCTAAACCGCCTTTGCTTTCTACCTTTCTTCACCCTTAAGCTTCTGAAATGGCCAACCTTAACCGCAGAAACAACCCAGATTTCTCCATGCAACTTCAAGGCAACATAATCAAGTTGCTCTGTTAAGCTCTGAGAAAGATGCAAGTTTCTCAGAGATTTGCCAATTCTTAACTCTATCCAACTATTTCACCTCCCTGACCATTGATCCTACTCTGTATGAGGATCACTTGCTTGAATTCTGGAAGACCTGCCAAGAGGTCATTATGGATGGGGAGAAGGCACTGTCTGCCACAGTGCAAGGGAGGACAATCTTCATCACTCCGGCCATCATTAACCATCATTTGCAGCTGGATGATGAAGAAGGTGAGTTGTCCTTCCCAAAGGAAGCTGTTAATCATTCCTTTGAGCAGATGGGCTATGAGGGAGATTTCTCTGTAAAGACCTTCAGGAAAGGGAAGGTCTCATCCCAGTGGAAATACTGCTCCATGTGGTTATCCACAGCTTATCAAACAAGCATGGTGGGTGGGACCAGATTCCTGAGGATCTCTCCTTTATAGTTCATGGAATGGTTCAGGGGGTCAAGTTCAGGTACTCTCAATTTGTTTATACTAATTTACTTGCAAACTTGGACTCCTTAGAGTATTACATGTTTCCTAGATATGTTCAACACATTCTTAACTGTGAACTGGGCTCACAGTTGGGAAACAAGTAATATTCTTAAATTGGACAGATGAAGCCCGACATCTTTAAAATAATGAAGAAGCCAACTGTAGGCTTCTCAGGGGTAGAAACAGCCCTAGTCCCCAAAATGTTAGAGCTCATTGCTCAAGGTGACAACCTAGCAACACAAGCTAGTGTTGAACCCACACCTCTTTTATCCTTACCTCTAAAAAGACCACAAATAACCCTCACCTACCAAAGAAAATCCAAACGAACCCCTGCTCAGGCTATTGAGTCTGTGCAGGTCCCCATATACTCAACCTTACAGGAGGAAGTGGACACTAGAGCTCCCACTTCCCCTGAGGAGCAAACCACTCCATTTCTTCACCTATCAGGGTGAGGTTCCTCATGCTCACCCTGATGAGCTCACAAGCCCAACAGCCTTAAGCCTTCACTCTGAGTCTCAACACTCAAGTGAACAACCTTCAGGGGACAGTTACCATCCCCAGCCTTTAGATCTCAACCAACCAATTCCCAACCTATCCTTCTATACTGATGAAGACTTAGGATTCAGTGAGTACCATGAGTCTCTCTTCTCCTCCCCTACTCAAAGAGAGATGAGTACCTCTGACTCTCCTCAGTCTATCCCACATCAGTCACCTGTTACTGAGGTGGACACTTCTGAACATGTTCAGGATGTCCATATGGAAGAGGCTCTCACTTTTGAAAGTGATTACATCATTAATACCTCAACCATGGCAACTCAGCCCACTGGCATCTCAACTGAGATTGCTAGTGAGCAGAGGAAAACCAGCAGCCAAGAACCTCAAGCTGGTGGTGAGAGAGAGGACTTTGGTCCAATCATCTCATCCCCCAATGATTCTTCTGATGAAGAAGAGGGGAATTTGAGACTAAAGGTGCAGAAATTGTCAAAAACATGCTCTTATTTAATCTCTAAGGTTAGTCACCTGGAATCTCAGGTGACTACCTTATAAAACAGGGTCGATGATCAGCAACTTCAGATTTCATATCTAAAGGAAAAACTAGCTGGGAGACCTTTAAGGAGAGCTCAACCAGGAACACAAGAACCTGTGGAAGTGATTGACTTATCCTCCAGCTCACCTATGCAAGTGGGTGATGCTACCAAAAAGGGGGAGAAAGTTATTGCAGCCACAGAACCTGGGGGTTCTTCACAGAGAATGGACATAGAGGACTCACCATCCTCACTTGCTGTTGTGCATTCTCAGCAACTTCTTCAAGTTCCTATTAATGTGGATTCTATAGACTCTATCATCAGGAGTCTTTTTGAGGAAGGTATACCAAGGGCTGTCTCATCTCCACCACAAGGAACTTCAAACTACATCATAAGGTGGAGGTATGATGCTGACAGAAGAGCCTTTATTCTTCACAGAGTTCAAGGGCAACAAGAGGTGTTTGATTTTCAAAGCCTGAACTTCTATGAAAGATTGGATCTAGTCAACATGCCACTTGTCAATCCAAGCAATTCAAGACAAGCTGACAGATTGGCTCAAAGAATCCAAGATAGAATCCTTGCAGAGTTCACTCTAAGAAGGAGGCTTAGGCAATCAGGCAATGTCATCGGTCAACTGGATGTTGAGGTGGACCCTAAGATTAGTTTCATAGGGGAAACCTTGACTGAAGGCCCAGTGGCAGAACCTGAGACCCCTGTCTCATCATCAACAACTGCTGTAGAGGTTCAAACTCCTTCTGAGACACCTGCTCGTGAAGGTGTTTCTCAGCCTCTCTCTGGCCAGAGCATGGAAGCTACACCAAGCAATGAAGGCCAAGCCTCTATCCACCCTGAGTCACAAAGATCTGTTGGTGACAAAGGGAAAAGGATAATGACTCCTGAGGAAATTGAGGAGGAAGAGAGAGAGAGGAAAAGGAAGCTAAGGGGAGAAAGTTCCTCTGGGTCATCAAGCTTTATGCAAGCTGCAATCAAGGCTGCCCCCAGACCAAATACTCAAGATGATTAGTTAAGGGCAGTCAGGATTACTTATTTATAGACCAGGAACTATGATATTGATGAAATCATCTCCCTCCCCTTAGAAGAACTGAATGAACTAGCTGACATGGAAGTGTGAAGAGAGATGAAAGAAAAAGAGGATGCAAGGCTACTTCTCCAATTCAAAGAGGAGAGGAGACAGAAAATACTCTACAAGCATGCTCCCACTCTCTCTCCAGTTCAAGAAAGTCCTGCACAGGAAGATGTGGCTCCACAAGAACCTCAGGTAGATAAAGAAGAAGATAGGATCAAGATGATCAACTACCTGAGTGACAGAGGCTTCTATCAGGCAGATGCACTTCTTCCCCTGTCCTATGACTTCATTGAGTTTGAGTACCTAAAGCAACTTGAGCTTGAGCTAGTCAAAGAAAGAAAGACAACCAAAAGGAAGCTAAGGGAGAAGCTGCAAAGTCAAGAGCCATCATTCAAAAGAGTGTAAAGAAGTCTACTGACAGACAAAGGATGATGAGCTTCTTGAAGCTATATGGATTCTCCGGAAGGAGACTTGGCCCTATGTCTCTATCCACAATGGATGAGCATATAAGGGTGATCAAGCAGAAGATTAAGAGTGGTGAACTGATTGACTTGCACTCTCTTCCAAGTCAAGTCCCACCTGAAGTGGAGGTTAAGTTTGAACAACCTGAGACACCTCAACCAGGACCTCCAGCTGAGCCTTAGCAAGCTTCATCTTCTGATCCAAGGCAGGGTCATACTCCCTCTCCTTCTGAACTTGTGAGGGAGGAACACCCAACTGAGAAAGACAATGATGATCAACAAGGTGCTGCAGACCAATCTTCTCAGTTAAAGTCATCTAAGAGGAAGAAGAGAATGGCTTCTAAACCAAAGACAAAGAAGAAGAAGCCTAAGTCATCTACCTCTACACCTCAGGCTGAGTCAGATCAACCTGAGGAAGTGCATGATGAGGCAGCCCAACCAACTCCAATGCAAGTGGCTCCTCTAACAACTGAGACACCCATCTTGTCCTGGACTTACTCTACCAATCCAGAAAGATGGCATGTAATCAGAGATCAAGGTGTTGAGAATGTCTACTCCTGGCAAGACATAATCAACTTACCTCTGCATGATCTCTTTGAGATGAGAAGATACTATGAAAGTCTTGATGATCCTGACCATCTAATGAAGAAAGGAATGGTCATGATTGTACTGAAGACCACCAACATCTGAAAGATCTTCTAAGTGTTTTGGTAGCATCAGCCTAGGGGGAGTTTGTAAGGTTTCCTTAAGTCTGATGCAACCCAAAACATCCAATGTGTCTCTGCAACATGCACTAAGTACTGAAGTAAAGAATGCTTCGGAAGTTTTACAAAATGCACTAGAAAATACTCTAAGTGTAAAATCTTCCGAAGCCAAGACCAATATCTTCCGAAGCCAAACATGAAGTCTTCCGAAGCCTCAGAGACAAAGTCTTCCGAAGCTTCAACCTATGAAGACAATTTCTTCCGAAGACTTTTAGTACACATGCTTTATCTGATGTACTGTTCCATAAAGCACCTTTCCACTGCATCTCTGTAAAGTCACCAACTTACATGAGTTGGTGAAAAGGTCCATGCTTTTGGTAACTGTACATTGAGGTCTTGAGTCTGTAACTTTCTACTTTATGTACATTATCCTTTTTGTAATGTATAAGGATGTGAGCTATGGCACGTCATAGTCACAAGGTCAAAAGGCAGATATGCCTTTTGATCCTACAGTTGATTTTGTTAGTGTCTAGTCAATTGTATCCAGCTGGCTTTCAAAGTATAGCCGGCTGTAGGTTGTAGTATAAGTATTCCAAGTTCTTGTATCTTTCTTTATGCTTTGTAACACTTGTAAAAGAACTTGAGAAAGCAATATACTGCCTCCTTGAAACCCAACTCTCTTGTTCTGTCTCTTTACTTTACTTGTGTTCTTTGTATCAACTTGGTTAATCCAGTTCACTGTTTGATCAAAGTTTAGTTGCTCTCCTCATTGTGTTGTTGTGTTGTAATTTGTTCAAGCCCTTAAACGGTCCTGCAGAGTGTGATTTGTTCAAAACATTTGCTTTGTTATATTGAAGAGAATTCATATTCAACAGACCAGCTGACACAAATTTTATTGGTTTAAATTTTGATGTTTGATTTGTTGTTTTAATCAATTTTTCTGAACTTTTGATTTGTTCAGATGTTGCTTTTGATGATTTCTTTCTTCTTCTTTGATTCTTTGATTTTGAAGAACTTGGTTTGTTTTCAGATTGAACATCATCAGAGGAAGATTATTTTTCTGATTGAACTTGTTTCAGATTAATGGTGTTTGAATCTTCTGATGTTCCTATCTGTTGTTTATCTTTGCTTTGTACTTTCACTTATTCTATTACATCATGAGTTTGATCAGAAGTGTTCTGTTTTGGTTGTTTTGGTTCATATGATTTTATCTTTATTGGATGGCCATTTTTGATCTTTTCTTGATCTTTTTCAACAAACACTTGAAGATTTTCTTTGTCTTCTTCTTCATTCTTGGTTTTGATCTGGAAGGCTTTAAGTTTAGCTTTATTTTCAGGAGAATGATCATGAGTATTTAAGTTCTCTGGTAGTGTGTTTGTGATTGATTTAGGCATAGGTTCATGAGTAAAACCTAATCCTGCTTTTTGTTTCTCTTTTCTTTCACTTACCGGTTTCTCTACTATCATTTTTGAACTTTTTACTTTTGCCAGATCCATTTGAGTAGCAGCATGTGCTATTTTCTCCTGTTCAAGATTCTTTGTCATCTCTTCTAATTGTTTAGAAACAATTTCTAAATCTTTTATTGTTTTGTTCCATGAATTTTGGAGAGAGATAATCTTTTGATCTGTAGTTTTATTATCAGATTTAAGTTTGCTATGCATAGATTCTTTTTGTTTTAGCTTCTCACAGATTTTGAATTAGTAATTTCTGTAGTGTTCAACATGTTCATAACATGATTTGGTGCAAAGTTTTTCTCTCACTTCTGATGGGATTTCATGAACTTTTGGAGCTGTGGTTTCAGTTTTTGAAGTTGAAGAGTCAACCTTTGGTTGATCAGACTGTGCCATTAGAGCTACTTCATCTGTATCCTCCTTAGGATCAGACTTGTCACTCCAGTCATAGTCATCTTCCTCTTCATCACTTTCCACTTTTGGGTCATTGTTTTCTGACCAATCTTCTCCTTGAATTTCTGCAATAAGAGATAAACTTGATGTTAATTCATTTGTAAACTTTTCTGCATATGCGCTCCAATCATAACCATCTTTTATGCTAACTACTAGAGCTTTCTTTGTTTCATCAGATGATTTGGTTTCATCTTTGAGCTCAGGCATAGGAAGACTTTGATAAGGCTTTTGAAAAGTCTTCTGAGCTTGTTGAAATTTTTGATTGCTTGAGCTTGATTGAGCATTTCCTCCATTGTTCCTTGGAGCTTTACATTCTCTTGAGAAGTGTCCATAGCTATTACAGTTAAAACATCTAGATTTTGACTTGTCAAATCCAACTGTCTTGTTTGCACTTGGCTTGTATTTCTTGTTGACATAAGAATGTTTTTGAGTTCTATAGGCAATCATCACCATCTGCCAGTTTAAGTCCATCTCTTCAACATCTTCAGGATCCATCTAAAATAAATCCTGCAAAACAAAATCTAGTTGAGTTAAATGGCTACCTTGGTATGCTTGAAAACTGGCCATAAAGGCAGTGAATGCAGTTTTGGACTCTTCATCCTCTAATAGGATGTTAATTACATCTTTAACTTTGCTAGATTTAACAGAGTTAGATGATGAAGAAGTCTCTGTTTGAACATTTGATGATTGAGTCTGTGGTTTAGGAGGAGATTGGGAATGAGACTGAGTTGTATAAGCAGGTGCACTGGTAAATGATGAGTCAGTGAAAAATCCTGCTCCAACAAACAGATCTCCCTCTTCTTCAGAACTTTTCTCACTCTTTGGCATGAATGCATTCTCTATTGTGGTTGCAGGAGAAGCAACAAACTGATATTGTGACATTGATGTTGCTCTATCATTGTTTCTTGAGATTTCATCAATCTCCACTGATTCTGTTTTTGCAATAAGAAGATCTAGATCCATTGGAAACTTCTCAGTATGCTTTAGTAGGGTTACAGTTTGTTTCCATGATGATGGTAAAGCATTGAGTAGTCTGAGATTTAAATCTTAAAGATCAGGTTTGATACCAGCTGTTGACATCTCTGTTGTGAGTTGAACAAATCTGTTCATCATCTGATTTATTTTCTCTCTAGACACATGTTGAAACAATTCTAATTGTCTTTTCAGCTTTTGTTTCTTTAGATTATGGATCTCTTTGCTTCCTTCACAAAGGATCTTTAAGGCTTTTTATAGAGTGTATCCAGTTTGGTATGCATCTAGCCTTGTAAGAACTTCCAAAGGTAATCCTTTACACATCAATGAATAGGCTTTAATTTCATTCTTAACTCTTTTCAGATCATCTCTTTGAAGATCATCTTCTGGATATGGTTCGGGAGAATCTTTAGTGTACACAAACCCTCCGTCAGGCCCATGAGTAATAATAGGAATGTATGGTCCTTTTTCTATAGATTTCCAAATATCAGTGTCAATGGAATTAAAATGCTGTTTTAGCCTAAGAGACCAGTTTTTGAAATCAGCTCTATTTTTAAGTTTTGGAACTCTGTTTTCAGAATCTTCTGATTTCACCATTCTTATATTTTTGTTGTTTTAGATTTTTGAATTAAGAAAATAAATGCAAAAGTTTTTTTTGAGAAATTTTCCTTTTTTAAAAAAAATTCTAAGTGTCAAGGTAATACGCCTGAACAGTGGTTATATGTCCAAACAGTTGATGCGCCTGAATTGAGAAACCTCTAAGGGAATGCCTTAGAAAATTTTCCAAAACGTCCAAGGTTTATGCGCCTAAACAGTTCTAAAACGCCTGAACAGTTGTCAAGCGCCTAAATAGTTGTCGTGCGCCTAAACACTTGTAATTTTTCTCAACAAAGGTGATACGTCTGAGATTCTTCTCTTCAACAGTATTCAAACGACTGACTAGAAAGCGTCCACACAGTGTTAAAACGCCTACACAGTGTTAATGCGCCTAACACTTAGACAAATTTTTCCAGTCAATTTCAGCTCATGCGCCACATTCATCATCTTCATATGAATGTAACAAACTCAAATCTTCTGAATTCTTCAAATGTTGATGAATTCAATTGAAACTTTCCAATTAAGTGAGTTTTATGCTGATTAACATTCTTCTAACATCAATTTCATTCAATTTCAACAACAAATCACTCAAGTTTGATATTTTCAATCCGAAAACTTCAAAACCTTTTTCGAACACAAATTCAACAAATTGACTTGAATTTGATGAATTGAACTGCAAATTGTGATTCAGATTATGTTTCTGATGATGAAACACAACTGAAATTCACAAATTTTCAATTGAATTGTATCTCAATCACAGATTCAGTGAAATTTTTGAGTTTTTAGAGTTCGACAAACTTCAAAAATCAATCATTAACAACTTTCCAACAGCTCTGATACCATTTGGGAGGATCAAATGTACCAATCTGTGATAACAATTGAATGAAATTCACACAAAGTAATCAAATCAAAACAAGATATCAACAAAGTTCAAGTTTTCATTAATATCAAGTTCAGACAATTACAAAGTATGAAAGCAGGTTCGAATACAATTCTTAGTTACCTACTACCTGTAAGTCTAAACTATTTATAATGAAAACAAAAAGTAAAGGAACTAACTAATTACAAATATAGTCCCTATACTATTACAAAATATTAAAAGACAACTAAAGACAACATGTTAATCTTTTTAAGAGCACTAACAGATCCTCATACAGAGTAGGATCAATGGTTAGGGAGGTGAAATAGTTTGATAGAGTTAAGAATTGGCAAATCTCTGAGAAACTTTCATCTTTCTCAGAGCTTAACAGAGCAACCTGGTTGTGTTGCCTGTGAAGTTGCATGGGGAAATCTGGGTTGTTTCTGCGGTTAAGGTTGGGCATTTGAGAAGCTTAAGGTTGAAGAAAGGTAAAAAGCAAAGGCGGTTTTGGGAATTAGATTTGAGGAATATTAGAATTGAGAAAGATAGTGAGGAAGAGGGGGAACCGTTGGGTATTCATGTGAAAGGGGATTTGAACCAAAGTTAATGAAAGAGGATAAACTATGAAATCCGAAAGTCGGTCCCACCTCTGAAAAAGTAGTTTACTTTTGCTCAAAAAGTAGTTTTCTTGGAATTCGAAAAGCTTCCGAAGGTAAATTATCTTCGGAAGTTTTGATGAAAAAGCTTCCGAAGCTAAAATGACTTCGGAAGATTTTCCTGAGAGTCTTGAAAATTTTGCTTCGGAAGAGAAATAAACACTTGAATGCTTTGTATATGAAACAACAAAGCTTCCGAGAGTTAATTTTGCTTCGGAAGGAAAAAGTCCTTAAAACAAATAAGTGTCTGAGACAAAATTTAAGCTTCGGAAGATAGATTTAGACTTCTTCCGAAGGTAAAATTTCTTAGACAGTTATTTATTTTGAAGACATGATTTTCTTCCGAAGGTAAAAGTATACCTTCCGAAGGATCAAAAAATTTTCAAGAATCTAAGGAAAGTCTTTAAAAAGGATTTTATATCCAAAGAAAACATGAGCTTATGAAAGTGATGAACTAGACAACTAAGGACACACATATTTTAAGAAATAATTAGAATTAGTTTTAAGAAAAGATCTACTCAAAGTTAATCATCCCAATAGCTGATATTAGATATTTAAATCTCTGTTCATCAAAAGCTTTTGTAAACAGATCAGCATATTGTTCATCTGTATGAACTTTGACTAGTTTAATTAATCCCTTTTCATAGTTATCTCTTATTAAATGATACCTGATATTGATGTGTTTGGTCCGTGAGTGCTGCACAGGGTTCTCAATGATAAAGATAGCACTATTGTTGTCTATGTGGATAGGAGTCTACTTGAAGTTAAATCCATAGTCCAACATCTGATTTTGAATCCAAAGCACTTGAGCACAACAGCTTGCAGCAGCAATGTATTCAGCCTCAGCAGTTGATGCAGACACACAGGATTGTTTCTTGCATTGCCATGAGACAACCCTTCCACCAAGGAATTGACATCCCCCAGATGTAGACTTTGCAGTCATGTTGCAACCACCATAATCACTATCTGTATAAGCATACAGATTGAAGTCAAGATTCTTTGGATACCATAAACCAAGTGTTGAGGCACCTTTGAGGTATCTTAAAATCCTTTTGACAGTGATTAGGTGAGACATCTTAGGGTTGGCTTGATATCTTGCACAAATACATGTAGCAAACATGATATCAGGCCTGCTAGCTGTAAGATACATAAGAGACCCAATCATAGCCCTGTATAAATGTTCATCTACACACTCCCCCTCAAAATCAGGTCCAAGGGAGTGGTTTCTGGCGATGGGTGTCTTAGCAATCTTACAATCAGTCATGTTGAACCTCTTGAGTATGTCCTGAACATACTTTGACTGACTTATGAAGACGCCATCTTCAACTTGCTTCACTTGATTTCCCAGAAAGAAATTGAGTTCTCCCATTGCACTCATTTCAAATCTGTCTTTCATTAGCTTCTCAAAGTCTTTGCAGAGCTTTGGATTAGTTGAACCAAAGATGATGTCATCTACATATACTTGAACTAGCAATAAGTCATTTCCCTGTCCTTTGATGAAGAGAGTTCCATCTATAGTACCTCTCATGTATCCATGTTTACAAAGATACTTAGACAATGTCTCATACCACTTCCTGGGTGCCTGATGTAGCCCATAAAGAGCTTTGTCAAGCTTGCAGACATAATCAGGATGATCAGGGTCTACGAAACCAGGTGGCTGTTTGACATAAACCTCTTCATCAATCACTCCATACAGGCTAGCACACTTTACATCAAGTTGAAAGACCTTGAAGTTCTTGGATGCAGCAAATGCCAGGAATATCCTAACAGCTTCTAATCTTGCTACCGGAGTAAAGACATCAGTGTAGTCAATCCCTTCTTCTTATGTGTATCCTTGAACAACTAGTCTTGCCTTGTTCTTGATGATAATTCCTCTATCATCCTTCTTATTCCTAAAAACCCATTTGGTTCCAATGGTAGTCTTCCCATGAGGAAGAGGACAAAGGTTCCAAACTTTCTACCTTTTGAATTGAAGCAACTCTTGTTACATAGCTTCAACCCAACTTCCATCCTTTAGAGCTTCATCAACTTTTTTTGGCTCTATCTGGGATAAGAAACAAGAGTGAAGACAAACATTTGCTTCATGGGTTTGTCCACTTGTTCTTACCCCTGTGACAACATCTCCAATGATGTTTGTGGTGGGGTGAGACTTGTGGATCCTTAGTTGAGGGATCAGAGCAAGTTGCTGAGAAAGATCCAAATTTGAGAAATTTAGATCTGGCATAGATGATTCACCCTCCACATCACCACACTTATCAAGATTAACTTGATCCAATGAGTGTGTGACATCATTGATGTTGTCATCTATGGTGTGGTTATTAGCATCATGGAATTCCTGATCACTTTCACCATCACCATTGTTGTCTTCCACAATTGAGGTATCTTTATCTGGTTGTGGACCTCTGAGCTGGAATTTGAAGGCACCCCAGATGTATCAGCTGAATTTGTCATTGTATTGCTGATAGAAACCTCATTTGCTGAAGTAGTTCCAACTGGAGCTGAAGATGTATGAGTTGAGGGTCTTCCTAGCTCAAATCTTGGATCAGGATCATCTGTATTTAAATTTTCTGCAGATCCTGAAATATTCTCATAAGATTTGTTAAAACAGTTGGTAACTAAATCAAGATCAAATAGCCAATCAGGACGAGAACCAGCCACACAGGGTGTGTGTTCATTGAAAGTCACATTGGCTGACTCCTCAACAATTCTAGTTCTGAGATTGTATACTCTATAAGCCTTGGCTTGGGAAGAGTATCCAATGAAGTGTCCATCATCTGATTCTCAGCAAACTTGGCAATTTGATCCTTGGTATTCAAGATGGTGCAGGGACATCCAAATGACCTGAGAAAACCAATGAAAGGTTTTCTCTTGTGCCAAAGTTCATAAGGAGTCTTACCATGTGTCTTAACTACTAAAACTCTGTTTTGCACATAGCAAGCAGTATTTACTGCCTCTGCCTAGAAGGTGATAGGCAGTTTAGAGTCAGACAACAAAGTTCTTGCAGCTTCAATTAGTGTCCTGTTTCTCCTTTCAGCAACTCCATTTTGCTGAGGAGTCCTGGGAGCACTATATTTGTCTTTGTAATACTTTTTCATCACAAATGTATCAAGGATTTGATTCTTGAATTCAGTCCCTTATCACATCTTATGGTTTTGCGTGATCACTTGATTCTCAATTTTTAAGATGAAATTCTTCAGAATCTCAGGGGTTTCATCCTTAGTTCTAAGAAAGAAAACCCAAGTGAATCTTGTAAAATCATCTGTGATCACCAAACAATAAGAGGTCCTTCCTAGACTCATTACACTGGTGGGGCCAAAGAGATCCATATGTAATAAGTGTAGGGGAGTAGTGATGGAGTTCTTTTCCTTAGGCTTGTGAGATACCTTATGTTGCTTCCCTTTCAGGCATGCAACACAATGATCATCACTTGTAAACTCTTTCTCTGGCATTCCAGTTACCAAATCAAGTTTAATTAGTTTATTCATGTTCTTAAAGTTTACATGGCACATTCTTTTATGCCATAGGAAAGACTCATCACTATTTGCTTTTGATAGAAAGCATGAAACTTCTCCAGAGGGAGATGTTTCTTGCAAATCCATCTTGTACATGTTCCCTTTCCTGGGGCTCTAAGCAGGATATGCTCATGAGGAATGACTACTCCAGGCTTTTGAACAATGCACTCATGGTCAGTAAAGAGCATGTTATGACTCTGATCAAAAAATTGGGATACACTCAGAAGATTCTACCCAAGCTCCTTGACAAAGTTTACCTTTTCAATGCTGAGCTTACCATTTGTGACCTTGCCCCTTCCTGAAATGTAACCACCTTCATCTCCTCCAAAAGCAACTGGTCCTCCATCAATTCTCTCAAAGTTATAGAGTAGTTACCTATTGCCTGTCATGTGCCTGGAACAGCCACTATCAATTATCCAGACATTTCTGTTTGTCTTGAGCTGATCCTGCACAAAGAAAATGATTAGTTACATTTGGAAACCCAAGCCTTACTTGTCTTGGGCTCACTAAGTATAATAGAAGGTAATGCAACAGTAATAGATCCTATGGTTGTGCTAGAGGGATCTTCAGTTGTTGTTGATAGAGAAACTTTAGTCACTTGGTCTTTCTTAGACTTCCACACCACCTTTGGAGTCTTGGACTTGACCATCAAAACCTTGTAAGCTTTTGGTACTTCACAAGTTTTGATCACTGAAACTTCGGAATATTTTGCAGTCACTGCAGCAGACTGTGCTTCGGAAGAACTCCTTTCTTCCGAGACCAATTTTTCTTCCGAAGGTAATTTTCCATTTACCTTATTCATTGATTTGGAGCTTCCGAAGGAAACAGATTTTCCTTTCGAAGCTTGAATCTTCTAGAAACTCTTTGAAGTCTTTGTATTGGTCATATGGACAGTACTTTTAGGATTATATGGACAATCCTTAGCAATGTGAGAGGTACTTTCACACATGACACACAACATTTTTTTCTTCAAAAGAGTCTCCTTATGAGAGCAAGACTGTCTTTGGTCACATCCCTTCTCCACCTTCATCTTTATAGATGCTGAGATAGTTCTTTTGGGCTGTGAACTGTTCTTGGAGTTTGATGGTCCAGGCTGTGCAGCAGTGGTACACAGCAGATCAGTCTTCTTCTTGGTATTGAGATGATTTGAACAAGAACCAGAACTCTTAGCTGAGGAGTTTTGGTTGATGTCTTCAGTCAGTAACTACTTTAAACCCTGCAGAGATAAAAACTTGTTTCTTCTTAGAGTCAAAAGTAGCCTTGATCTCTTGAGCCTTCTTTGCCTTTCTTTTGCTCTTCCTGATCAAGTTCTTTCTCTTTGACTTGGTCATCACAGTAGACTTCTTCTCCTCAGAAGGATAGTGGCCCTTAGTAGAATCCTCCTCTTCATTCTTCTCAGAGGAATTCTTCACTATCTTTTCTTCCTCCTCTTCACTAATAGGATCTATGAGAGGAAGGTCATCTTCACAAGTTGCACACCTAGGAGATCTTACAGACAAGATTGTGTGTGGAGGAGCTATCTCATTTGATCCCAGTCCCTGTCTATTTTGATAACACACTTTGTTGTGCAGGGATGAGGATATCATGCTCTTGAAGGTCTCTTCTTCAAGAACACTCTTTTCTGCCCTGGCTTTGCGGATCACAAGCTCAGCCTGGCACTCAGTCAGCTTGGTTATGAGATCTTGGATTGGAGTTCTAAAATCTATATGTTCATGTTTTAGTACTGAAATGGTTTTCTCTAAGTCCTCTATCTTTAGCTTATAATCATTTTCAGACTTTCCAAAATCAAATTTTAAAATGTTTAAGGACTCAAGATCAGATCTCATTTCCATATTATAGGACCTATATCTGTTAACTTTAGCAATGCATTCAGGAGTACAGAGATGTTCCAATACCTTGGCTTCATCATGAGTTGCCATTAGTGCTTGATTTGGAGAAGCATCTTCCACCTGAAAGCTCCGTCAAAGCCTCCTTCTTCAACAGCAACAACAACTTCTTGCTTTGGCTTCTCATTCTAAGGGACTTTGTCAGTGTAGTTTGGTCTGGTTTGTGCTTGGCCACCATTTGTTTTAGGTGCCTTACACTCTCTTGCAAAGTGGCCCATCAAGTTACAGTTGTAACACTTGACTTTGCTTTTATCCAAGCCACTAGTTGCATTGCTTGGAAACCTCCTTCCAGTTCTCTTGTAGAACTTCTTGGCTCTATGAGTGAGAAGAGCCATCTGCTGAACTATTTCCATATATTCCAGGGCATCTGGATGGATACAATCCAGGTCTTCAAGAGTGAAAAGAGAGTTACCACAACTTTCCTTAGAAGACACAAAAGCTTGAGAAGAGCTTGTCTCTTGGAATGGGCTTCCTTGAGTGTAGTTCTCCCTAGGTGTCTCTGGGAAGGTGATGAAAGGGCCCTTTGGTGAGTTGTCAGGGTAGCATATGAGATGATGTTGGGGTTCTATGCTATCCATTTCAACCACATGCAGGGCTGAACCCATTTGATTGTTGGAGTTGCCAGATGAACCTTGCATGTTCATCTCCATCTGGTAGCCACTGAGAATCCCATATAATTATGTCAGAGTAAGAGTTTTGAGATTTTCAGTCCTCTTGATCACCACACACTAGTGTGTCCATTGCCTAGGAAGTGAGGACATGAACTTCCTTACAATGTCTCTGTTTTCAAGAGGAACTCCTCCATCCACAAGGGTATCCACTATCTCAACATACCTAAAGTATTGTTGAGTCATGGTTTCACCTGTTTTGAAGGTGAAGTTTTCAAACTGCTGCTTCAGGAGATCCTTCTTGTTCTCCATGGCTTTAGAGGAGCCTTCATACATTAGTTTTAGTGCATCCCACAACTGTTTAGCTGTTTTGCACTTCTTGAAACCTCTGTACACAGAGTTTGGAAGGGTAGTTTGAAGAGCAGTCATGGCCTTTCTATCAATCTCTACTCTCTTCATATCTTCATCAGAGTAGTTGGCCACATCTTTGGGGATCATACCAGCACCAGTAGCAGAAGGAGTGCTGGGTATGAAAGGTCCATTTTCAACAGATTCCCACATTCTTGAGTCTAGAGACCTGATGAAACCTTCCATTCTCATACACCAGGTATCAAAGTCATCAAGATGATCAGTGGGGACTTGTTCATGGTTCCAATCTCCATATCAGTCTTTGAAACGGATGCCATTTTGAAAGTTTAGTTTTTGTGTGTGTGAGGGATCTTAAGATGGTGAGATTTTATATCAAGAGCCTGAAAAGCTTTGATACCAATCGCAGGACCGGTTAAGGGCTTAACAATTACAACACAACAACACAAAGAGGAGATTAACTAAACTTGATCAAACAGTAAACTTGATTAACCAAGATAATGATACAAAGAACACAAGTAATGATAAAGAGACAGAACAAGATATT
Source organism: Flaveria ramosissima (assembly GCA_025215565.1). NCBI lineage: Eukaryota > Viridiplantae > Streptophyta > Magnoliopsida > Asterales > Asteraceae > Flaveria > Flaveria ramosissima. The sequence continues at coordinate 59,876,968 of CM046045.1, forward strand.
TGGGTTTCAAGGAGGCAGTATATTGCTTTCTCAAGTTCTATTACAAGTGTTACAAAGCATAAAGAAAGATACTAGAACTTGGAATACTTATACTACAACCTACAACCGGGTATACTTTGAAAGCCAGCTGGATACAATTGACTAGACACAAACAAAATCAATTGTAGAATCAAAAGGCATATCTACCTTTTGACCTTGTGACTATGACATGCCATAGCTCACATCCTTATCTATTACAAAAAGGATAAAGTACATAAAGTAGAAAGTCACATACTCAAGACCTCAATGTACAGTTACCAAAAGCATGGACCTTTTCACCAACTCATGTAAGTTGGTGACTTTACAGAGATGCAGCGGAAAGGTGTCCAGCTTTATGGAACAGTACATCAGATAAAGCATGTTACTAAAAGTCTTCGGAAGAAATCTGTCTTCATAGGGTGAAGCTTCGGAAGACTTTGTCTCTGAGGCTTCGGAAGACTTCATGTTTGGCTTCGGAAGATATTGGTCCTGGCTTCGGAAGATTTTACACTTAGAATATTTCTAGTGTATGGTGTAAAACTTCCGAAGCAATTCTTCTTCAGTACTTAGTGCATTTCTTGCAGAGAGACATTGGATGTTTTGGTTTGCATCAGACTTAAAGGAATCCTTACACTTCATTCATGAAATTCAAGGTGTATCAAATAGATGTAAAGGGTTCATTTCTATATGGTCCTATCACTGACGATGTGTTTGTGAAGCAACCTCTAGGCTTTGAGGATGCACAATTTCCACATCGAGTATATAAGCTGAGTAAAGCTTTATATGGACTTCATCAAGCCCCTAGAATTTGGTATGAGACGTTATCACAACACTTAATCCAATATGGATACACAAGAGGGAAAATTGATCCATTTTTATTCATAAAGAAGGATAATGATGATCTCTTATGTGTACAAGTGTACGTTGATGACATCATATTTGGTTCTACCAGTCCAAAATTGTGCAATGAATTTGAAGAAATCATGAAATCTCGGTTCCAAATGAGTTCTATAGGAGAGATTAACTTCTTTCTTTGACTTCAAGTCAAGCAAACTGAAGATGGAATCTTCATCAATCAAGAGAAGTTTGTCGACAAGCTCTTGAAGAAATTTAAGTTGCAAGACAGTGAGTCCATACGAACTCCAGTAGATGTTAACACCAAGATTTAATCTGATCCCAAAGGAAAATCTATTGACCAAAGTTTATACAGATCAATGATTGGCTCTTTGATGTATCTTACTGCATCTAGACCAGACATTATGTATGTTGTTTGTGTGTGTGCCAGGTATCAATCAGACCCGAAAGAATCTCACTTAATTGCTGTCAAAAGGATATTCAGGTATCTCAAAGGTAAACCAGCCTTAGGGCTTTGGTATCCTTACGAGGGTAACTTTGAACTACATGGATATACAGATAGTGGTTATGGTGGATGTTGTCAAGATAGAAAATCTACTTCGGGTGGGTGTCAATTTCTTGGTCCCCAATTAGTCTCGTGGCAATGTAAGAAACAAACAAATGTCTATGTTTCAACTGCAGAAGTTGAGTACATTGCTGCATCAGCAGGATGTTCTCAAATCCTATGGTTGCAAAATCAACTACTGGATTATGGGTTCAATTTTCTTAAAACACCAATTTACATTGATAACACTGCTGCTATGTTCATAATAGCTAATCCTGTTCAACATTCAAAAACAAAACATATCGAAATTCGATATCATTTTCTCAGAGATAACTCTGAAAAAGGATTAATCATATTGATTCAAATTGCAACAAAAAACAGTTGGCAGATCTATTTTATAAAGCCTTCCTACAAGGACGGTTTGAGTATTTAGTAGAATCAATTGGTCTTATAGATCATATGTGAACTCCCTAAATCAAAAGATCATAATAAGTGATCCTCTCATTGTTAATTGCCTGTTTATATTTTATGTGTGTGTGATTCTTGTTTCCTTAGAAAAATCAAATACAAAAATATAAATCAAAACTACAAAAATAGAGTCTTTTTCTAATTATTTGGTTACAATTGTTTTCAGAAAGGAATATGTTATGCAATATGTGAGAAATGATAGTACATTAGTGAGATCAGTTTCATACTTCACTCATTAATAAAGTCTGACATGATCAGATATGATGTGTAGACAATGTCTGACTATTATACTGAAAAAGTAAATTCTTGTGATCGCACTAAACTAATGCTTGTGTGTATTCATCTAAGTACTTTTGAGTTGTTTTGGCTTATCAGATTGAATGCTTGTTAAGTTACACCACTCACACCTGTTGATACTATGTTTAATCATGAGATATGTTACAAAGCATCATATCACTTCTCTGTTATGAGTCATCATAGACTTGAAGTGCTGAGATATCCTTTGTTGTAAGTGATTACAGACCTGGATTCTCTCTTTGATGCAAAAGATGCCAATGTGCACAAACTATTCAAATGAATAGTCAGATCTGATCAAATGGTTATCCATTATCATTCTCTATTAATTTAAGTAACATGATCTCTGGTGATACATATGTTTCAGGTAATAAGTTGAGCATGTGTTCTTTCTTGCATGTCATGATGATGGTTGAGCTCTCTCAGTCTCTGTATGATTTACATCATGTCATGTCTAAATCTACCCTAATCAATCAAAGAATTGAAAAAGTAATGAGTTGATAATTTGTCAAAAACACTTATTGTCTGTCCTTAGATCTTGTGTCTCCTTTGCTATGATATCATTGACCTGGAACACACTTGATCAGGATTTATTCATTGTCTATGACTATTCATATTTCTTTTATTTTAATGTGATGATCTTTATTAATATGATCTCACTACAGACATTAATTCTTTTGTTTATATTAGATTTTGATTCTGCTTCATTTTGCTTTTATGCATGTTTTTTGTATGTGAAGGCAATGTCACAATGTGATGTGTGATCTTATTATCTTACCTAAGGAAACTTATAAGTTTTTCAAACTTAATAGTTTAGGGGGAGTAATAAATGGAAGAGTTGTTCTCAGAAAATAATCAAAATCAAAATTAAAATGTTGAATTGAAAGGATGATGCTATATGTTCAAAGTATTTGTGTAATTTGAAAATGAAATTTTTGAAAAGTATAATATGAACCTACATAAATTTGCAAGTGAAAATACTTCTGTCAAACTTTGAAAATCAGATGATAATTGATTTTATGTTGAGACTAAAATGAAGGGACAAAATAAATTTAAAAACATATTTTGCAATCTAATTGAAGATCAAAGGGGTTTTAATTGTTATTATCATATTTTGATCTATAATCTTCATGATTTGATTCAAGTTTGATTATCCTGAATTTACACTACATAGATGTTTTTGCTCCTGTAGCAAGACTTGAAGCTGTCAGAATATTCCTAGCTTTTTTTGCATCCAAGAACTTCAAGGTCTACCAACTTGATGTCAAGTGTGCTTTTCTCTATAGGGTGATTGATAAAGAGGTGTATGCAGACAACCCAGATCCTGATCATCCTGATTATGTCTGCAGGCTTGATAAAGCTCTTTATGGGCTGCACCAAGCACCAAGGAAGTGGTATGAGACTCTGTCTCAGTATCTATGTCAGCATGGATACAAAAGGGGTACTATTGATAGAACTCTCTTCATCAAAGGAACAGGAAATGACATAATGCTAGTTCAAGTATATATAGATGACATTATCTTTCTAGGACTTTGAGAAGCTGATGAAGGACAGGTTTGAAATGAGTGCCATGGGGGAACTCAATTTCTTTCTAGGAATTAAAGTGAAGCAAGTTGACAATGTCATCTTCAGAAGTCAGTCAAAGTATGTACAAGACATATTTAAAAGGTTCAACATGACTGATTGTAAGCTTGCTAAGACACCCATAGCCAGGAACCACTCCCTTGGACCTGGTCTTGAGGGAGAGTGTGTTGATGAACATCTCTACAGGGAAATGATTGGGTCTTTTATGTACCTCACAGCTAGCAAGCCTGATATCATGTTTGCTACATGCATTTGTGCAAGATATCAAGACAACCCCAAGATGTCACACCTGATCACTGTCAAAAGAATTTTAAGATATCTCAAAGCTGCTCCATCACTTGGCCTTTGGTATCAATAGAATTCTGACTTTAATTTGTATGCTTATACAGATAGTGTACATTAGTGACTATGGTGGTTGTAACATGACTGCAAAGTGTACATTAGGGAGATGTCAATTTCTTGGTGGAAGGATAGTCTCTTGGCAATGTAAGAAACAATCTTGTGTGTCTGCATCAACTGCTGAGGCTGAATACATTGCTGCTGCAAGCTGCTGTGCTTAAGTGCTTTGGATTCAAAATCAGATGCTGGACTATGGATTCAACTTCAAAAGAGACTCCCATCCACATAGACAATAACAGTGCTATCTCAATCACAGAAAATCCTGTGCAGTACTCAAGGACATAGCATATCAATATCATGTATCATTTGATTAGAGATAACTTTGAAAAGGGATTAATAAAACTAGTCAAAGTTAACACAAATGACCAATATTGCGATCTGTTCACCAAAGCTTTTGATGAACAAAGATTTAAATATCTTGTATCAGCTATTAGGATGATTAACTTTGAATAGCTTTTCTTAAAACTTAATCATATTATTTCTAAAACCCTGTGTGTCCGAAGTTGTCTATTTAATCACCTTCATAAGCTCTTGTTCTCTTTGGAAGAAAATCTTTTCAAAAGACATTCCTTAGATTTTAAAAATTTTGATCTCTTTACTTTTCGGAAGATTTAAAATTACCTTCGGAAGAAACTTCTGTCTTAGTAAACAAAGAACAACTTCAGTAATTTTACCTTCGGAAGAAATTTCTAAAATATCTTCCGAAGCTTAACATCAACTTAAGTATTTTTATGTTTTATAAGAACAACTTTCTTCCAAAAGCAATTTACCTTAGGAAGTTTTCATTCCTTTTAGAATAAAAACTATGAGTATTAAATATCTTCTGAAGCAAAATTTTCAAAAAACCTTTGAAATATCTTTCGAAGCCAATTTGCCTTCGAAAGCTTTTTTCTTCAGAAATTCCGAAGCTAAATAATCTTCGAAAGATTTCTCGACTTCCAAGAAAACTACTTTTCGGCATAAGTAAACTACTTTTTTAGAGGTGGGACCGACATCAAGATTTCAAAGTTTATCCTATTTCATTAACTTTATCTCAAATCCTTTTCACATAAATACCCAACTGTAAGGCCCCGTTCCCGGGACGCCTACAGTTGGCCATTCATCGCACATAAAACATATATTTACATTTGTCTCATAAAAACATTGCAGCGGAAACATTCAAAAACGACATCTCATTTCATTATAAACACTTTTGCCCAATAATACATCATTATCCGATTACAAAATACGTGTTTGCATTATAACACAAAAGCTTTATAAATGGATGCCATCCTCAGCAATCATTACCTGCCAACTGGAAAACATATAAAAAGTCAGCGTTGCTGAGTGAGTTCTAGTTTTATAAAATAAACATACTTTACTTTCATTAAACTATTCCTTTTCTCATGCGATCATTCAACATACGTATACACAGATAATGTCATTATTATCTTTCATCTCATTCGTTATCTTTCGTTCCTTTCATACATTCATTCTTCCGAGTCTGTTGCGACGACATAGTCGCTCGCCTCAATAGCAATCTCAATGATTGCACGCTATCCGAGTCTGTTACAACCATAGGGTTGCTCACCTCATTGCCCATATTAATGATAGCAAGCTATCCGAGTCTCTTGCAACAACAAGGTTGCTCACCTCAAGGCAACATCACGATAGCTCGTCACTCGAGTCTCTTGCAACGTCAAGGTTGCTCACCCCATAGGCAATCTCAATGATTGCACTTCATCCAAGTCTTTTGCAACACAAAGTCCCTCACCCCATATATATATGCTTGCAAGCCTTTCTTTCGTTCATTCATCATTCATTAATGCATGCATTCTTACTTCATGTTCCTCTTTCATTATCTTTCACTTTACATTACATAATACTTCATTCATTCATTAAAAAGACATGTAAAGCCACAAGAAAGATAAGCATACATCATAATAAGGAACATATCATACACATTCATCATCATCATACAGGGCAACATCATACATACATAACATGCATAAACATGCAACATCATCATCATCATGCCCTACATGCACTCTAAGGCCATAACAGTCATCTTACATGCTCTTACGAGAACCTTTACGTCAAAACTTACATCTGCACTTTCCCCCGAAAGCCAGAAGTCTAACAACACTTTCCTTTGGGTGCAACAGTTCTATTCGTGCGTATGGACACCCTTCAGTCGCATGGCCTCCATGCGACTGAACATCATGCGACTGGACTCATACGGCTGAACATCTATCCGAATGAACATTCAATCGGGCGTATGGACCTCATGCGGATGGAAATACTGCGAATAGGCACCTATGCGACTGACCTCATGCGAATGGGCTCATGCGACTAAGCATCTATGCGACTGAACCCTCAGTCGTATGACTCCACATGGGACTGGACTCCCAGTCGTGCGACTGAAACCTTAGTCGTGCGATTGAACCCTCAATCGTGTGAATGAATCCCAATTGTGCGAATAACCTTCAATCACATCTCATTCGGCCGTATGGCCTCCATTCGGTCGCCTAGCCCTAGCTGATGCAGAACGGAGTTCATCCCGAACCCAATCTGCCATTTTCGGCCTCCAAGCTCATCCAAACCCATTCTAAGCCTAAATTAACCCTCCTGGACCTTAGGAATGCAAACCATAACACCATACAAGCACACACAAGCCCGGAAACATACACGAAACGCATCACACACATCACACCCAAATGGGTCAAACACATACACACACCAAAAAAACGGGTTTTAATATTTTCCAGCCCCAAAACCAGTTGAAAACAAGTAAAAGTGGGGTCCTAGAACTCACACAAACGAGTACAACGTCGAGGGCTTCGATTTGGCTTGCAACACGACGAGTTTGGACACCCGAAACACTCATTTTTCTCTTTTTCTTCTCCTTTCTCTCTTCTCCTCTCTATGTTGGCTGAAATGTGGGGGTAGTGGGAGAGTTGGCTGCCCTCTCCCTACTAATATCACCACATTTCCCAACTTTTCTTCGTTGGCGAGTTTGGTCCCTCGACTTTGAACTTTATTTCCTTTTCTTTCTTCGCCGGCTTCAAAATAATAAATATCCGGGTGTTACACCAACGGTCCCCCCTCTTTACTATCTTGTTCAATTACACTATTCCTTAAACCTAAATTCTCCCAAACCACCTTTGTTCTTCACATTCCTTAACCTTTATGCTTCTTAAAATGGCCAATCTAAACCGGAGAAACAACCCTAACTTCTCCATGCAACTTCACAGGCAACACAACCAGGTTGCTCTGTTGAACTCTGAGAAAGATGATAGTTTCTCAGAGGTTTGCCGTTTTCTAGCTCTATCCAACTATTTCACCTCCCTAACCATTGATCCTATTTTCTACGAGGATCATTTGCTTGAATTTTGGAAGACTTGCCAAGAGGTCATTATGGATGGGGAGAAGCCACTGTCTGTCACAGTGCGGAGGAGGGCAATCTTCATCACCCCAGCCATCATCAACACTTATTTACAGCTGGATGATGAAGAAGGGGAGTTGTCCTTCCCAAAGGAAGCTGTTAATCGTTCTTTTATGTAGATAGGCTATAAGGTAGATTTCTCTGTAAAGACCTTCAGGAAAGGGAAGGTCTCATCCCAGTGGATATACCTACTTCATGTGGTTATCCACAGCTTGTGAAACAAGCATGGAGGGTGGGACCAGATTCATGAGTATCTCTCCTTCATAGTGCATGGAATGGTTCAAGGGTTCATGTTCAGGTACTCTTAATTTGTTTACACAAATTTGCTTGCTAACTTGGACTCCTTAGAGTATTATGTTGGAGCTGTAAATGATAGTCTATATTATCAACATAGTGAAAGTCAAAAAAAGTCGACGTCACGGTCAAAGTCAACAAAAGTCAAACCCGACACGTTCGAGACGAGGAACCGAGACGAGATGTTGAAGATTTAGATGTCTAGGAGTTATATTGTAATAAATATATTTTGTGTGAACAAAATATATTTTATCTTGTTTTTAGTCATTTTTATGCTTAAGATGTAACTTTGTGTTAATTAGCCTAAGTCTAGGGGGTAAACTGCAATTAGTGAATATTAGTCTAGACTATAAATAGGTTAATTGTCATAAGTGTTGGTTAATGGTTGCATGACCAATAGATTGAGGGATTATTTGTAAACACATATTTTGCAATCTAATTGAAGATCAAAGGGGATTTATTGTGATTATCATTATTTTGATCTAATTATTCATGATTTGATTCAAGTTTGTTTATCCTGGAGTTACAATTTGGTATCACAGCCATTTTGGATCAAATTCACTGAAGATTTGAATATTTTAAGAGAGAGAAGTTGAGGTTTTGGTTGTTTTGGTTTAATATCATGTATTCATTAATTTCGGATCAAATTTGAGTGTTATTGATATGGAAATTGATTGAAGTTTGCTTGTTATTGGTTGGGAAAGCTCTGTTAATCATCAGGTTTCAAATCCATTAAGATTTGGGCGTTTTCAGATTGATTTCGTGTTGAAAAAGCTTTTCAACTTCGTCCAGCGAAATTACCAATTCATTCAGCGAAACTGTTTGTTCTTTCAGCGAAACTACAAGTGTTTTACACTTTGTAGTTAATTTCAGCATCTCAGCGAAAGTAGTGATCTTGAACGAAAGTTCAACAGTGCTTGTGTGCATATTACAAGCGAAATTGCTGCCGAAAGTATCTTTGAACGAAAGTTCAAGCTTGTTTTGTGCGAAATTGTCGGCGAAACTAAGCAATCTAAAGCATTTGGCTAGCGAAACTGCTGCTGAAATTGCCAGCGAAACTACTGTCGGCTCAGCGAATCTAGAGTTCTCAGCGAAACTAGCTCTGCGAAACTATATTTCGGCGAAACTATCAGTTCTTCAGCAAAATTTGAATGTTAAAGATGACTTTTTCCCTTTAGTTGGGATTAATTGAGTTCATCCCGATAAAGAATATATTCAGCTTGACCCCAGTTGCTAAGATTGTCTAGCGTGACATTTAAAAAGAATATATTTTTCCCGGGGGAGAATTATTTTATAATTTTTGGGAAAAATATTTTTGGGGCGTTTAATTGTTCAAAATTTTTACAATCATGTCATTTTCAGAAGACTTTAAATCAGATAATCTCACAATGGCACCAAGCCGGTTTGACTCTTTTGCAGGCACAAAGAAAGAAAAATTGTCAGATTTAATTGATCGATTTTTAAAAGTAGCAAATAATCTAAAAAAGCATGTGCCTGATCTCAGTAATCATGAACAAATTTAAAAGCTTCTCGAGTCTCTTCCATCCGAATGGAATCATCAAGTTAAAATGCTGAAGCAAGAAAGAGGTTATGTCGACACAAAACTTATGGATATGACCGACAGACTAAAATCTCTCGAGCTAGATATCCAAAGAAACGAATTTCAACAAGCCGTGTTCCCACATCAAACTAACGCGCTTAATACTGATCTTATCTCTTCTGTAACAAGCATACTTGATTACAAAATAGAGATGATTGAAAAGTTGAAGTTATTGAGAACTGATTCGGATTTAAACTCTAAATTCAGAGAAACTATTGAAGAGAATCGTGAAGTTTTAAGAGTCGACAATGACAGTAAACCAGAGTCTATGAGAACTGATGATGATAATGCTGGAAAAGCTGATAAAAGAGAGAAAGAGTCTGAGGCTGACAATATGCTGAAGGTCAAAGAAGAGGAACAACAAGAAATCACATGGGCTTGCAACTGTGAAAAGAGCTTAGCTGCAGAACGAACTATCATGGGTCTTCCTTATGAGACTGTTCAGGATATGTGTTCTTCGTCATGCAAAATCCGGTTATTTGGAATTTATAAGGCAAACAGATTGTTATTGGAAAATGAAAAAGAATTAAAAACAATAAATCAGGAATTAAAGAAAAATGAAATTGCTTTTTCAAGAAAACTTAATCAAGCATTGGCTGAAAATGATCATTTAAGAAGAACCATTTTGGAGCGTAACGTTGAAATTATTATTCTGAGAGAAAGGGCTGTCTTAGCTAAATTTGAAACGACAAAGCTTCAAACAAAGCTTGATAAATGGACCCTTTCACACATGAAAAAGGATGAGTTTATTGCTAAACAACAAGGGGCGCGGGTGAAACATGGGATTGGATATAAATCTGATAGTGAAACTGTATTTAATTCAGTTCCACCCCCTTCTACTTTATGTTATTCACCAATTCCCAAACTTCATCCTAAAAATGATTTGTTTGAACAATCTAATAGTAGTTTGCATGCAGGTTCGAGCGGTGTGAATCTTAAAGAGGTGCGAGATGATTATGATTCTACAACTGGTATGGGATACAATAAATCGAATCCTGACAGTCAAGCTAACGATTGTTCAGTCCCGGTTGTTTGTAAATCTATATCTACTATTTCTTCTAGCTTCTTTGATAAGTTTAAAGCAGGTGAAATTCCTACTTTTGAGCCTGTCAGGATTGTGAAAGAAAAGATAAATCCAAAATCACCTAATCATCAAGTTCCAACAACAACACATCCTATTCCTGTCAATCAAGATCCATTGGAAGCAGATCTGTGTATACGAGACTGGACAAGCTCAGATGATGAATCAAACACAGAGGAGCGTGTTGGTTCCTCACAGATCAATATATCTCCTGAAATTGTCAAGACTCAAAAGCTTCCAAAAGCTGAATTAAGACCAATACAGATCTCTTCACTAACTGCAAAACAACCCACTCAATTAGTGAAGATCTCATTCCCTGTTCAGCATAGCAAATGCCAAAACAAGCATGAATCTGCTACAAGCTCAAAGCAATCCTCATCCCCACCTGCATCACACGGTTCAGTCAAGCATCAAAAGCCATTCAAGGCTTGTTTTGAGTGTGGAAAAGAAAGTCATGTGGTTAAGAAATGTCCTCAAAGGCTTGCTACGGATGGTAAAGGCAAAACGAATTGTTTCTCCAGCTGTAAGTCTACAAAGAATGTTCCAGATGGTAAAGGAAACACGGGTTGCTTCTCTAGATTAAGAGGTAAAAAGCGCATATCTTTGAATGGTTGGATGAAAAACCCTCCATCCAAACCTTTTCATGTGAAGCCGGTTTCACATGATTGAAATATGAAAATGACCAAAGGTTTAAAACCAAATTCTTTTCCTTCTGGTCTTAAACAGAAAATGATTTCTAAATTTAATTCATTCAAATCCAAGTTAATTGAACCGAAACAAATTTGGCAAATTAAAAAGAAGGATACAGCAATCCCCGATTGTTTAAACGGTTGTATGCAGAAGCTTGCTACTTATCTTGATGAAAAAGGAACTTCCAGGACTCGATGGTCTGGGTTCCTCTTTCTAACTAGTTTGTTAATGAGTGCAGGAACAATTCAGGAGGACTGTTAGTAATCCGGTTTACTGACAGAGATTGTTCTTGATTCAAATTTGAGGCGGAACAAACAGGTTAAGGTCATGGTATTTTATCCACAATCTGGATATTTATATGCACAATCACCGTTCTCACTTCACAATCACTGCATATTTCTATAGAACTCATTTCTTATATTTATATCAGTGTAGTTTGGAAGACCTTCTTTGGTAAATTTCTATTTTTGTACAGTTTTATAAAAAAAATAAAATAAAAAATAAAATAAAAAAAATAAAAAAAAATTATAAATAAATAAAAATAAAAAAGGAAAAGTTTGCAAAAATAAAAATTTAGGGGGAGAGTATAAGTAAATAAAAATAAAATAGAACTGGGAACTTGATTCGAGATGACGAGAAATGATTGTATATCTTCTTCATATGCTTGTTCTCGCATGACTTGCGTTTTAAAATGAGAAATGATCATAACTGATGCTGTTATCTGATTTGCATCTTATTTTTAATTGCAAATAAAAGAAAAACAAACAGATTCTTTAATGATATGTTTGGTAGACTCAGTCTGAAGAATAAAGTAGACAGCAGCATAATGATTTAAATTAAAATATATGCTTAAGGATGTCTTGATTTACGCAATCATTTTGGCCTGCACGAAAACTGAGTCCCGCCAAAAATTGGATTGAGAATTGATCTTTTATCCACCATGATACAAATCATATAAGCCATATCTTTGAGCCATGATTGGTGTATTTATGTGTCTTGTGTTTGTGCTAATCTCCTCTGCTGTACGAAAGTACTGACCTGGAGTGATGATCTCCTCTGCTGTACGATAGTACTGACCTGGAGCTCTCATCGGCACATGATTAAATGGTCATCTCCTTTGTTATACGTGAGTATAGACCTGGAGCTCTCACCATTTTGGTCTAAGTAGTGTCAAATCATCTAATTCATCACAGAATGCTATATTCTGTTTATAATCACTTGCACACTAATGCACACGCCTTGCTTTATAAAGATCGTAACAAAATTCAAGAAATCCTGAGGTTGGGTGAGGGTTTTTGCCAAATGATTGTGGGGTCCTAGCATTCTAAAGTATTTAATTGAACCTTAACGAATCATCTACTGCTTGTTGAAAAAGATAGGGCATGAGTTTAAGTGGACAAACATATCAGCAATCGTTATTGATCTGTTTGAGAATTTCAAAATCATTTAAAAACTGTGATTAGATTCAGTTATCAGTATGATCTCATTCCTTGTCGATGATTAAATTGATCTTTGTGCTAAAGTATATCTTGAGGATATGATCTCATGATCGATTCAGTTCTCGGTTTAAAAAAAAACAAAAACAAAAAAAAACACAAAAATTATATAATAGATATAAAATATGTTATAATACATGTTTATAATAAAAATTATAATAAGTTTTAATTTCAATATTCATTTAGGTCTTTCATATTATGCTGATTACATTTTATCATTTTTCATGCATTTCACAGAAATTGCGCACAAACGAACACGGGTTCGCTTGTTTTCATACACAGATAAACACAGGTTTATTTTGTTAAAATGAAATGATCTAATTAGAAATGTCTAGATTGTGTTTGTGAATGTGTTTCAGATTTTTGCTGTAAGTGATGGCCGATCATCAGTTGAGCAGTGTACTTGATCAGAGAACCTGTTCCTCAAGTTTGCAGAAGATACCGAGCTAGGAATCCTCCTCCTACATCTTCTGAAGCACTCAAGATTAGAGATTTGGGAAAGTTGTTCCAATATCTTCTCAAAGGATGCACTCGAAAAGGGGGAGCTTATGAGATGAACAATTTTTCTCATCAGATTCAAAAAGCTTCAATTTGAAGATCTTTCTAATGTTGACTTCTCGGTACTGATTTCATTTGAAGACGTTGATAATGATAGACTAAGGGGGAGTATTGTTGGAGCTGTAAAAGATAGTCTATATTATCAACATAGTGAAAGTCAACAAAAGTCAACGTCACGGTCAAAGTCAACAAAAGTCAAACCCGACACGTTCGAGACGAGGAACCGAGACAAGATGGTGAAGATTTAGATGTCTAGGAGTTATATTGTAATAAATATATTTTGTGTGAACAAAATATATTTTATCTTGTTTTTAGTCATTTTTATGCTTAAGATGTAACTTTGTGTTAATTAGCCTAAGTCTAGGGGGTAAAGTGCAATTAGTGAATATTAGTCTAGACTATAAATAGGTTAATTGTCATTAGTGTTGGTTAATGGTTGCATGACCAATAGATTGAGGGATTATTTGTAAACACATATTTTGCAATCTAATTGAAGATCAAAGGGGATTTATTGTGATTATCATTATTTTGATCTAATTCTTCATGATTTGATTCAAGTTTGTGTATCCTGGAGTTACATATTACATGTTTTCTGATATGTTCAATACATTCTCAATTGTGAACTGGGCTCATAGTTGAGGGAAACAGGTAATATTCTTAAATTAAGACAGATGAAGCCCAGGAACTATGACATTAATGAGATTATATCTCTTCCAATAGAGGAACTTAATGAACTGGCTGACATTGTGGCAGAAGATGCAAGGCTACTTCAAGAAAGCTCTGTGCAAGACACTGTGGCAGCTACACAAGAACGTCAGGTAGACAAGGAAACAGATAGGCAAAATATGATAAACTACCTGAATGCCACAGATCTCTACCAAGAATCTGCACTTCTTACCTTGTACTTTGAGTACATTGAGTTTGAGTATCTCAAACAGCTTGAACTTCAAGTACTCAAAGAACAAAAGGCAACAAAAAGAAAGATGAGGGAAGAGGCTGCAAAGTGAAGAGCCATTATCCAAAAGAGCATGAAGAAGTCTTTTGAGAGACAAAGGATGATGAGCTTCTTGAAGCTGTATGGATTCTCCGGAAGGAGAGTTGGCCTTATGTCTTTATCTACAATGGATGAGCACATTAGGGTAATCAAGCAGAAGATCAAAAGTGGAGAGCTAATTGACTTACACTCCCCTCAAAGTCAAGCTCCTCCTGAAATGGAGGTTAAGGTTGAACAACTTGAGACAACATGATAGGATCGGATCTAGTTTGATCAATTAAATTTGAATTTGCAGCGGAATATAACAGAAATTAGATCAAATTCAAGCAAGATAAGTATGAATATGCAATCACACTATCACGATTATAGAGAGATAAATTTTCTGTTAATGGAAGATTTTCATTCACGCAAATGCTTCGGTTACAAAACAACTAGGTCAACATTCCTTTTATAAAGGAATGTGACGTCAGCTGATGTCACTTGATAGTGACATCTAACTGATTTAACAAACTACTGAAAATAACTAATCTACTGAAGATGTGCACAACAACTGAGGACACCTTTACAAAAAGCTAAGTATAAACTAGAGTTACAACTACTGAAACTATAACATCTGAAGAGTAAGAACTTCAGACGTTTTACAATAATAAAACTACTGAAAAGTAAAATATTAGAACTACTGAAAGGAAACACTTCAGCTGTTTGAGACAACTTCTGAGAACTTGGTCTTCAGACTTTTATCTTCAGACTTTGTGTTCAGCAGATGTAGATCTCTTCAGTTGTTGTGATATCTATGGGACTTAAAGGTTTTTCTGATCTGGCTCATTGGTTCTTTTGGTCCAACAAACTCCCCCTCAACCAATGCAGCCAAAACCTTTAAGCTTATTGAAGTCCCACTTATTGGCAGACATATTTTTTGGATCAGCTCAGAAATCACCAAGTCAAGCTCAGGCCAGGAAGAGGTTTTAAAAGTTTGATTGGCACAAGATGAATGGTAACTCTGTCTTGGGGAATTTGGACACAGAGCTGTTACCCCAATCATTAAACCTACTTCCCAATGATGAGTCTATAAGACTCTCTGACATAGGCCTCAAGAAGAACAACTTTATCTCATATTGTGAGTTCTTCAGCTTCATTCTCAAAGAAGAACTCAGGCCCATAATACTCAGACAAGTATCTAACAATCTTTCCATTCTTCAGCTCCATAGTTGTTATTTCTCTTTATGCAAACTCATCAGGATGAGTGCCTTCAAGTAACAACTGGAGCTCATTTCTTCTAATTTCTTCAAGCTTCTTGTAAATTAACCCCTTCTTCACCATTTTGTTTTCCAACAAGGTTTGTGGAGTCATCTTAGACTTGTAAGTTCGCTTGAAATCATCAAGGATTTCCCAGGGTGACACTACAATGGCCAGCATTATCACAGCATCCACAGTCTTTCTTACTTGACCATTGTATCTACTTGGAATATTTTTCTTATGAATCCTGTCACTAACTCTGGGGTCAGGCCAAATCCTTACTCTCTCTTTCTGATACTGAAAAGTAAATCTGAGAGCATACAACCTCTAAGCATGTTTCTTCATAGCTTGTATGGATGAAGATTTAGGAAATTCCTTATCAACCATCCTTAACAGCTGCTCATCGTGTTGTTTCTGCTGTTCTTCTTCTTCAATCTTTACCTTAACCATTTGCCTTTGAGTGTCAGAAGTGATTGTTGTTGGTTGACTCCTAGGCTCAGGTTTCTTCATTTTAATCACAACAGAGATTGGCAGACTATCCTCCTCATCATCTTCTTCTTCTTCTTCCATCCTCAACACCCTTCTCTTTCTCTTAGGTGCATCACTGGTGGTTGATTGAGTGGGTTTCTTGGGTAAAGGAGTTGGTTTTGAGGGTTGTGAGGGTGGTTGTTTTGAGGGTTGTGAGATTGATTGTTTTGGGGGTTGTGAGGTTGATTTTGAGGATTGTTTTGGTAAGGGAGATTGTAAAGGCTACTCTATCATTGTGGTTGTGAGGGTGGCTTTGGATAACTTTGCCATGTCAGACCTTTTCCTAGCACCAGCTTCATCCAGAGCTTCTATGATCAATCCTTTGTTGAAGGTTTGAGAAGAACAGATTTTGGTGGTTATCTCCAAAATATTGTCTTGTAACACCCGGAAATTTATTATTTTGAAGCTGGCGAAGAAAGAAAAGAAATAAAGTCCAAAGTTGAGGGACCAAACTCGCCAACGAAGAAAAGTTGGGAAATGTGGTGGTATGTGTAGGGAGAGGGCAGCCCACTCTCCCCACACACACTAATTATCAGCTCACAAGGAAGAGAAGAGGGAAAAGAGGAGAAAAAGGAGAAAAAGTGGTGTTTCGGGTGATTCGGGTGTCCAAATCCGTCGAGTAGCAAGCCAAAACGAAGCTCTTGTCTTTGTGCTCGATTGTGTGAGTTCTAGGACCCCACTTTTACTTGTTTTCAACTGATTTTGGGGCTAGAAAATGTTCAAAACCCGTTTTTACAAGTGTGTGTGTTTGACCCATTTGGGTGTGATGTGTATAATGCGTTTAGAGTATGATTTCGGGCTTTGGTGTGCTAGTATGGTGTTAAGGTATGCATTCCTAAGGTCCAGGAGGGTTAATTTAGGCTTAGAATGGGTTTGGATGAGCTTGGAGGCCGAGAATGGCAGATTGGGTTCGGGATGAACTCCATTCTGCATCAGCTAGGGCTAGGCGACCGAATGAAGGCCATACGGCCGAATGAGGGCGATTGAAGGTCATTCGCACGATTGGGATTCAGTCGCACGACTGGGAGTCCAGTCGCATGAGGGTTGTACGACTGAGGGTTCAGTCGCATAGATGCTTAGTCGCATGTGTCCATTCGCATAAGGTCAGTCGCATAGGTGCCCATTCGCAGTAATCCCTTTCGCACAAGGTTCATACGCACGATTGGATGTTTATTCGCATAGATGTTCATCCGCATGAGTCTAGTCGCATGATGTTCAGTCGCATGGAGGCCATGCGACTGAAGGGTGTTCATACGCCCGAATAGGGCTGTTGCACTCGAAGGAATGTGTAGTTTGACTTCTGGCCTTCGGGGAAAGGTGCAGATGTAAGTTTGACGTAAAGTAACCCGTAAGAGCATGTAAGATGAATGTTATGGCCTTAGAGAGCATGTAGGGCATGAGGATGATGATGTTGCATGTTTATGCATATTATGAATGTATGATGTTTCCCTGTATGATGATGATGAATGTGTATGATATGTTCCTTATTATGATGTATGTTTATCTTTCTTGTGGCTTTACATGTCATGCTAATGAATGAATGAATTAATGAATGAAGTATTATGTAATGTAAAGCGAAAGATAATGAAAGAGGAACATGAAGTAAGAATGCATGCATTAATGAAAGATGAATGAACGAAAGAAAGGCTTGCAAGCATATATATTGGGGTGAGCGACTTTGTGTTGCAAAAGACTCGGATGAAGTGCAATCATTTAGATTGCCTATGAGGTGAGCAACCTTGTCGTTGCAAAAGACTCGAGTAAAGTGCTATCGTAATGTTGCCTTGGGGTGAGCAACCTTGTTGTTGCAAAAGACTCGGATAGCTTGCTATCGTGATGGGCAACTGGGGTGAGCAACCTTAGGGGTGCAAAAGACTCGGATAGCGTGCAATCATTGAGATTGCCATTGAGGTGACCGACCATGTTGTCGCAAAAGACTCGGAAGAAAGAATGAACGAAAAGAATGGAAGATAATGAATGAGATGAAAGATAATAATGATGTTATCTGTATTTATGTATATTGAATGATCGCATGATAAAAGGAATAGTTTTAATGAAAGTAAAGTATGTTTTATTATTAAAACTAGAACTCACTCAGCAACGCTGACTTTTATTACATTTTCCAGTTGGCAGGTAATGTTGCTGAGGATGGCACGGCGAGGCTACTCGGCTCTTTTGGGATGGCATCCAATTATATAGCTTTTGTGATGTAATGCAAACATGAATTTTGTAACCGGATAATGGTGTATTATTTGGCAAAAGTAATTATAATGAAACGTGATGTCATTTTTGAATATTTCCGCTGCAATGTTTTCTTAATGTAATGTAATTATATGTTTTATGTGCGATGAATGGCCAAATGTAAGCGTCCCGGGAACGGGGCCTTACAAGTTGGTATCAGAGCCAAAGTTTAAGTGAAATGTGTAAATTTTCAAAATAAACCTTAACTTAAACTGAGAATGGGACGGAAAGGGAATGGGATGCCAAACTGAGTAGCTGCGTGCCATCAGGTATTTTCTTAAAGTTAACCGGTTTATGTGCGCATGGTATATGTTATGTGTTGTATGTAGATTTGAATACTGATGTAGTCAGGACAGGTAATACTTGGGGTATGAAGAGTACAGTAAGTGGCTAATCACAACTGGCCACTGTAATTAGGGACTTACTATACTTGACATAAACTGAGTTGTTTCCTTGAATGACCGTGTTGGTGTTTGAATCTTTCAGTGTGTTAGAGAATGGCTGGTGGTAGATCTTCTAGAGCTTCTAGGGGTGGAGGCCGTGATGGCCCTGTTGCTGAACCACGCCCTAAAAGAGGAAGGCCTAGAGCTGAGAAAGAGGTTCCTGCAGAACCTGAGATTCCTCATCCAGAAGCTGGGGATGAGAGTGCGAACTTAAGGGCCTCGGTAAAGGAGGCTGTTGTGGAGGAAGTACATCAGGTCATGCAGACAATCTTACCGTCTGTGGTGACCGAAGTCATCAAAGCTGTGAAGGAGGGGGAACGAAAGGAGAGAAACCGGGCCTCGGGGGAGCAACCGGAGCCTGAAACGATTTTCTCTGATAATGAGGAGGAAGAGGAAGAGGAGCCTGTGCGAGAGGTGGCACGAGGCTGTAACTACGGGGTGTTTATGAGATGTAAGCCCCCTACTTTTGACGGAAATGGTAATGCTGCTGCTGCTCACCGATGGGTGAGAGAAATGGAAGCTGTTCTCGACATCAGCGATTGCCGAGAAGATCAGAAAGTCAAGTTTGCCACCCATTCCTTCGTGGACTCGGCACTATGCTGGTGGGACAACGTTGTCCAAGCAGAGGGTAATCGGGCGATTGGGAGAATGAGGTGGCCCGAACTGAAGAAGATGGTGATAGAGGAGTTTTGTCCTCATCGGGAAATGGATAAGGTTGAAAGGGAGTTTCTGCAACTGGAGGCGGGAACCATGACACACCAACAATACACCACGAAGTTCAACGACATGGCACGTCTGGTGTCGGATCAAGTGACGCCTCTGTCCCGAAAGATCAAGAGGTATATACAGGGTTTGCCAGCGGATATTCGCAGGCACATGATCGCCGCCCGGCCGAGCACGTTTAGGTCGGCGGTAGATTTGGCGGGAAGATTGTATGATGAAAGAGCGGTGGTGGCGACTGATGGTGGCAGAAAGAGCGGTGGTGAACGAGGCTGGCAGGGGAAGAGATTTGGTCGGGGCAATGCCTCGATGGGTAATAAGAAGGCACGGGTGGATGATCGTCGTGTGGTTATGTCAGGTGCGGGATCGAGAAGGTGTGGTAAATGTGGACGGGAGCATAGCGGGGAGTGCAGGTTTGGGTCGAACTTGTGCTTCAGGTGTGGAAAGGCGGGGCACATGGCAAAGGACTGTCGTGCGGTCCGATGCTTTAATTGTGGTGAGGAGGGTCACATGCTCAAAGATTGTAAGAAGCCGAGGGCTAAGAGTTCAGGGGCAAAGAGGACGGGAGGTGATGGACCGAGGGCGAGCGCCAGGGCATTCACCATGAGACAGGAGGAAGCTAGAACGGACCCTGATGTCGTGTCCGGTACGTTTCTGGTGAACCAAACTTTAGGTTCTGTGTTATTTGATTCGGGTGCTAGTAAGAGTTTTATTTCTGCTGCTTTCTGTGCTAAGCTGCCTGTTAGTAGTAGATGTGTTGATGCGCCCTTCGATGTAGAAACTGCCATAGGTAAGTCTACCAGGATTTCTGAGATGATAGAGAATTGTGATGTGGAGCTCGAGGGTCATAAGTTTCCTGTTAGACCATTTGTGATGACCTTAGGTGGTTTTGACTTGGTTCTTGGGATGGATTGGTTAGCGGACTTCGAGGCGAACATTGTGTGTCGCAAGAAGATGATTCGGTTGTTGGCGCCTGACGGTAGGTCAGTGACAGTGTATGGTGATCGGGTTACTACGATTCCGAAAGTGATCTCGATGGCGGTGGCGGGAAAGTGTATGAGGCGTGGATGTAGCGCCTACTTGGCCTATGTAAAGGATGTGGATACGCCAACACCACAACTAGCCGATGTACCGGTTGTGTGTGACTTTCCAGATGTGTTTCCAGAAGACTTATCAGGGGTGCCACCTGACAGAGACATTGAGTTTCAGATTGATCTGATACCGGGTGCCCAACCTGTCGCCAAGGCACCGTATCGGTTGGCTCCGACCGAGATGAAAGAATTGATGGAGCAGTTGCAAGAGCTGCTTGATAAGGGGTTCATTAGACCGAGTATCTCTCCTTGGGGTGCTCCGGTCCTGTTTGTAAAGAAGAAGGACGGTAGTATGAGGATGTGCATCGACTACCGCGAGCTGAACAAGTTGACAGTGAAGAACCGATACCCCTTACCGAGGATTGATGATTTGTTCGATCAGCTTCAGGGTGCCAGTTGGTTTTCGAGAATAGATCTTCGATCTGGTTACCATCAGTTGAAGGTGAAGGAGCAGGATATTCCTAAAACAGCTTTCTGTACGCGCTATGGTCACTACGAGTTTCTTGTCATGTCCTTTGGCTTGACCAACGCGCCAGCTGCTTTTATGGATTTGATGAACCGTGTGTGTCGGCCTATGTTGGATAAATCAGTGATTGTGTTTATTGATGATATCCTGATTTACTCGAGGAGCGAAGCAGAGCATGCCGGTCATATTCGAGAAGTTCTAGAGACGTTAAGAAGGAAGAAGTTGTATGCTAAATTCTCCAAGTGCGCGTTCTGGTTGCGCGAAGTTTAGTTCTTGGGTCACGTGGTGAATCCCGATGGGATTATGGTGGACCCGGCAAAAGTGGAGGCGGTTGTGCAATGGAAGTCGCCAAAGACGCCATCCGAGATTCGTAGCTTCTTGCGTTTGGCGGGTTACTATAGAAGGTTTATCCAAGACTTCTCCAAGATTGCTTCTCCACTAACCAAGATGACCCGAAAAGATGTAAAGTTCGTATGGGGTCAAGCTCAAGAGAAGGCGTTTGAAGAATTGAAGGCGAGATTGACTCAAGCTCCTGTTCTGTCGTTACCCGATGGGAGTGAAGATTTGGTGGTTTATTCCGATGCTTCTTACTCGGGGTTGGGGTGTGTGTTAATGCAGAGAGGAAAGGTTATAGCCTATGCATCCCGACAGTTGAAGGTTCATGAAGTCAATTATCCTACTCATGACTTGGAGCTAGAAGCCGTGGTCTTCGCATTAAAGATTTGGAGGCACTATCTGTACGGAACAAAGTGCACCATATTCACTGACCACAAGAGTCTGAAGTACTTCTTTGAGCAGAAGGATTTGAACATGAGGCAGAGGCGGTGGTTGGAACTTATAAAGGATTATGATTGTGAGATCCACTACCATCCGGGCAAGGCCAACGTGGTGGCTGATGCCCTTAGCCGAAAAGAGAGGCCCGAGCCGATTCGGGTGAAAGCCTATCAGTTGATCATGACCTACGATGTGATGAAGCAGGTTAAAGAGTTTCAAAATGAGGCGTTGAAGGAAGATCATCTTAACTCTGAAAGAATGAGATGTCTGGTTGGAGAATTGGGAGAAAACACGTTCGGTGTTAGAACCCGATTCGATCGTGTGTGGATTCCTCGTTTTGGGGATCTACGGGGGAAGATAATGGATGAAGCTCACAAGACTCGGTACTCCATTCATCCTGGTGCCACGAAGATGTATCATGATATGAAGAAAGATTATTGGTGGCCGGGTATGAAGCGCGACGTGGTGGAGTATGTGAGTAAGTGCCTTACTTGCTTACAGGTGAAGGCCGAGCACCAAAAGCCGTATGGGAAGATACAACCTTTGGATATACCGGAATGGAAGTGGGAGCACATCACCATGGATTTCATTACAAAACTGCCGCGTACCCCGAAAGGGTACGATGCCATATGGGTTATAGTTGATCGTTTGACGAAGAGTGCTCACTTCCTACCAATCCGCGAGACATATTCATCTGAAAGGTTGGCTGATCTATTCATCAAGGAGATTGTGACTCGTCATGGTGTGCCGGTGTCTATTGTGTCGGATCGCGACACTCGGTTTACATCTAAATTCTGGAAGAAGTTCCACGATGCTATGGGGACGAAGTTGCATATTAGCACGGCTTATCATCCCCAGACTGATGGTCAGTCCGAAAGGACCATTCAGACACTGGAAGACATGCTTCGGGCATGTGTGATTGATTTTGGTGGAAGTTAGGATGACCACCTACCGTTAGCCGAATTCTCATACAACAACAGTTATCATGCCAGCATTGGCATGCCCCCATATGAGATGCTATACGGTAGGAGATGCGGAACGCCCGTTTGTTGGGGTGACATTGGTCAGAAGGAATTGGGGAGCATCGAGGTAATCGAGGCTACGACTGAGAAGCTTGGGAAGATCAAAGCCTTCATGAAGGCAGTCAAAGACAGACAGAAGTCGTATGCTGATAAACGACGCAGACCGATTGAGTTCCAGGTGGGTGACCAGGTTATGTTGAAGGTCTCACCTTGGAAGGGTATCATTCGTTTCCGAAAGCGGGGCAAGTTGAGTCCCAGGTATATAGGCCCTTTCCGAATCATTGCTCGAGTAGGAGAGGTGGCCTATAGACTGGAGTTGCCAGATGAGTTAAGTGGAATTCACCCGACATTCCATGTATCTCATCTAAGGAAGTGCTTAGCAGATAAAGATATGATTGTCCCATTGGAAGATATCGAAGTAGATGAACGGCTCAATTATGTGGAGCAACCAGTGGCAATCATCGACCGAAAGGAGAAAAGGCTAAGGAATAAAGTGGTTCCTCTTGTGCGTGTACAGTGGAAGCACAGGAAGGGATCCGAGTCAACGTGGGAGACTGAGGAAGAAATGAGACAGCATTATCCACGTTTGTTCGAGGAATGACAGGTTTCGGGGACGAAACCTATTTAAGGGGGGTGGACTTGTAACACCCGGAAATTTATTATTTTGAAGCCGACGAAGAAAGAAAAGAAATAAAGTCCAAAGTTGAGGTACCAAACTCGCCAACGAAGAAAAGTTGGGAAATGTGGTGGTATGTGTAGGGAGAGGGCAGGCCACTATCCCCACACACACTAATTTTCAGCTCACAAGGAAGAGAAGAGGGAAAAGAGGAGAAAAAGGAGAAAAAGTGGTGTTTCGGGTGATTCGGGTGTCCAAATCCGTCGAGTAGCAAGCCAAATCGAAGCTCTTGTCTTTGTGCTCGATTGTGTGAGTTCTAGGACCCCACTTTTACTTGTTTTCAACTGATTTTGGGGCTGGAAAATGTTCAAAACCCATTTTTACAAGTGTGTGTGTTTGACCCATTTGGGTGTGATGTGTATAATGCGTTTAGAGTATGATTTCGGGCTTGGTGTGCTAGTATGGTGTTAAGGTATGCATTCCTAAGGTCCAGGAGGGTTAATTTAGGCTTAGAATGGGTTTGGATGAGCTTGGAGGCCGAGAATGGCAGATTGGGTTCGGGATGAACTCCATTCTGCATCAGCTAGGGCTAGGTGACCGAATGAAGGCCATACGGCCGAATGAGGGCGATTGAAGGTCATTCGCACGATTGGGATTCAGTCGCGCGACTGGGAGTCCAGTCGCATGAGGGTTGTACGACTGAGGGTTCAGTCGCATAGATGCTTAGTCGCATGTGTCCATTCGCATAAGGTCAGTCGCATAGGTGCCCATTCGCAGTAATCCCTTTCGCACAAGGTTCATACGCACGATTGGATGTTCATTCGCATAGATGTTCATCTGCATGAGTCTAGTCGCATGATGTTCAGTCGCATGGAGGCCATGCGACTGAAGGGTGTTCATACGCCCGAATAGGGCTGTTGCACTCGAAGGAATGTGTAGTTTGACTTCTGGCCTTCGGGGAAAGGTGCAGATGTAAGTTTGACGTAAAGTAACCCGTAAGAGCATGTAAGATGAATGTTATGGCCTTAGTGAGCATGTAGGGCATGAGGATGATGATGTTGCATGTTTATGCATATTATGAATGTATGATGTTTCCCTGTATGATGATGATGATGAATGTGTATGATATGTTCCTTATTATGATGTATGTTTATCTTTCTTGTGGCTTTACATGTCATGCTAATGAATGAATGAATTAATGAATGAAGTATTATGTAATGTAAAGCGAAAGATAATGAAAGAGGAACATGAAGTAAGAATGCATGCATTAATGAAAGATGAATGAACGAAAGAAAGGCTTGCAAGCATATATATTGGGGTGAGCGACTTTGTGTTGCAAAAGACTCGGATGAAGTGCAATCATTTAGATTGCCTATGAGGTGAGCAACCTTGTCGTTGCAAAAGACTCGAGTAAAGTGCTATCGTAATGTTGCCTTGGGGTGAGCAACCTTGTTGTTGCAAAAGACTCGGATAGCTTGCTATCGTGATGGGCAATTGGGGTGAGCAACCTTAGGGGTGAAAAAGACTCGGATAGCGTGCAATCATTGAGATTGCCATTGAGGTGAGCGACCATGTTGTCGCAAAAGACTCGGAAGAAAGAATGAACGAAAAGAATGGAAGATAATGAATGAAATGAAAGATAATAATGATGTTATCTGTATTTATGTATATTGAATGATCGCATGATAAAAGGAATAGTTTTAATGAAAGTAAAGTATGTTTTATTATTAAAACTAGAACTCACTCAGCAACGCTGACTTTTATTACATTTTCCAGTTGGCAGGTAATGTTGCTGAGGATGGCACGGCGAGGCTACTCGGCTCTTTTGGGATGGCATCCAATTATATAGCTTTTGTGATGTAATGCAAACATGAATTTTGTAACCGGATAATGGTGTATTATTTGGCAAAAGTAATTATAATGAAACGTGATGTCATTTTTGAATGTTTCCGCTGCAATGTTTTCTTAATGTAATGTAATTATATGTTTTATGTGCGATGAATGGCCAACTGTAAGCGTCCCGGGAACGGGGCCTTACATGTCTCTAGACCATGACTTTACTTCAATGATAGGTCTTCCCAAGTGTTTTGACAAGAATTTGATCATAGCTTCCAACCTTTCCCTTTCTTTCTCATTGCAGCTAGCCCATCTATTTTCAATCTCCTGAATCTCTAGCCGTCTGATCTGAGAATCAAGTTTGGCAGTGTCAAAGCCTTGTCTGAAGAGCTGATCAATGAACTTATCCATAGATCTGCTGTGTTGCTCATCAGCTTCTTTGATCATTTCCTCCAACTTCTTCTCATCCTCAGTCTGTTCAGCACTTTTCTTTCTCTTGTAAGTGATTATCTCTTTTCCTTTCTTCTCTTTGGCTTCTTCCTCTTCAACTCTCTTTCTTTTATCTTCTTTCACTGACTTAGACTCCTCCTTTTTGGTTGCATTGGGTTCAGGGGTTTGAATGTCAAAAAGTTTCTTGGAAACAGCATCATCAACAAGGGTTTGAAGATTTGAGGAAATCCTCTCATCAATGGTTTGATGGACAATAGTAGTGATGATTGGAGTGATGAGAGGTAAGGAAAATTTAAATGCAGCAACCATTTGCTCAGAGGGGTTCTCTCCCTGAGAAATGATGCCTGAAACAGAGGCTGGTGGCTGATTTGTTGAGATTGGCTCAGTGTTTGGGAGAGCTTCAAAAGAAGCTGCCATCTGTTGGTAAATTGGGGCAGATGGACTTGATTCCTGAGACATTTTGGCAAGCAGTTCTTGTAGTCTGCATACCTCAGCCTCAAGAATGGTTTTTTGGGCTAAAACTTCAAAGAAAAAGCCCAGGTCATCATCAGTTGTAGCTGAATCAACTGACCTCCTAAGTAAATCAGGATGAACATGTGCTGAGTGTAGATCAGTATTCATATTTGCCCCTTTGTCTTGGAATTGGAGACTTCCTACCTCAGGATTAAGTCCTTCATTGGCAGTTGCCTCTGGTGAGGTCTTAGAGAGGATACCAGCTTCATCTTGTTCATGTGCTGAAACAGGGTAAGAGGTAGCCTCACAAGATGTTCTAATCTCCTCCTCTACACTGGGAGATTGAACTTTGTAATCCCTATGTTGTGGGTTGTCAACTACATTATAATCCTCTCCCTCAGCTGTTGAGGTTTTCCTAGTGTTAATAGGTTTCTGGGGAGGGGTAGAGGAATGTAGTTGAGTCAGCACTTGTGCAATGACCGCAGTTGGGCTTGTAGGGGTGGTTTCAGTGGGAGATAAAGGTGAAAAGGATTGCACCTAGGGTGAATGGTGCTCTTCAATGGCAATCTTCTCAAGTGAGAGAGATTCCAGTAATGTGGTTTCCCCAACGTTGGTTGCATCAGGATCCTATTGAGAGGATACCTGAGCGGTTTCAGCTGGTAGAGTCTTTGAAACTACAAGGGGATTAAGGCTAGTAGTTTCATCCTGCGTTTGTGCTGCAGGGGCATCATCAGGGGACTCAACTCCCTGAATAGCCTTTTTGGTTTTCTTGGATTTTGGTTTGGAGGGGACTTTAGATCTGGAGGTGGAGGCTATGGGTTCCCTTTGCTTGGGTTTTAGCAGTTTGGCGGCCTCTTTGAGTTGTGGATTTGAGTTGTGCCTGGAGTATACTTCTGGCAAAACTACCATAGCAGGAACTCCAACGCCAACAAGGCCATCAGATTTTAATTGATTAATAATTATGGCCATAAGAAACCTTGGATATAATATCCATCTATTAGCCACAGGTTTCATTGCCAGATCTTTTAATTCCAAAAATATTATTTCAGAAAAATTTAAGCTTTGGCGTTCAAGGATAGAATACAATACCTGTTGCCACCTGGATGACATTTGATCCCATGAAGATGTTTTGGGGGCAAGACAGACATTGATCATATGGAAAATGAGACGCTCAGCATCATGGAAGTGCTTCTTCATAATAGTAGTAGCACTTAGGTCACCCTTATATCCATGGTTAACAAAGGATAAATCAATGGTGCCTTTGGGGTATCTGGTGACATAGGTGGCATCATTCAGGTCTAGGGTTTGGCGAATGATCTCAGAAGTGATGACCACCTTCTTCTGGTTGACAAACGACTGGAGAGTGATCGAATCATCCTTCTTAGCAGTATGAACAGTGACGTTTGTCCAGAATTGGCGAAGGGTATTGGGATAGATGGTAGGATTCAAGAGGAAGGCTGTGTGATATTGAGAATCAACCATCAGATCAATGGCACCATCAAACTTGGTCCAAAAGGCTGATTTGGGGAGGTAAGCGACACAGTTGTATCGAGGTTTGATTTGCATGGTCGCCATTAATGGAAGATGAACGTTTGGAAAGTGAGTTATGAAAAGTTTGAAGTTAGGGTTAGGTATTTATAGGTTAAGAAATGGCTGAAAGAAAACAACTGAAAGTTTTGGTGTGAGTCATTAGTTGTTAGAAAACAACTGAAAACATAGTTTTAACTTTCAGATGTTCTAAACAACTGAAGACTTGGTGTTAGTCATCAGTAGTTGTAAACTACTGAAGACTTGGTTTTGGCTTCAGTTGTTTTGGAATGAAACAATAGTTGTTGTCGTCAATTCACAAAGTTTAGTTGTTTTAATGACCTTAACACTTACTCATCAGATCATCTGATTTTCAGATGTTTCATTGGCCATCAGTACTTATCTATTAGAAAAGACATCAGTATTTTTAACTACATTAGTACTTTTTAACAAATGAAGTACTTCAGTACTTTTAAGTAATTAAGTATTCAGTAGTTATAAAAACTGCTGAAAATAAAATAGCTTATCAGCACTTATTTTTTATTTTTTTTATTGTTTTATTTATTTTTTTTGACAGCTTTATACTAATGCTCATCAGTACTTATTAACTAAGAGCATCAGTAGTTGTCAAATCATTCTAGTTGCAGCATACCAAGCCTAAGCACAAGATTTTGGAAAGTTGCACTGTCCAAAGGCTTAGTAAATATATCTGCAAGCTCATCAGCACTAGGCACAAACTTTGGATCAATCAGACCTTTTTCATAACAATCCCTGATAAAATGATGTCTGATCTCAATATGTTTGGTCCTAGAATGCTGGACAGGATTCTTTACAATACAAAGAGCTGAAGCACTATCCATCAGTAAAGAAGTCTTAGTCTCTGTAATGTCATAATCCAATAATTGATTTTGAAGCCAGAGTACCTGAGATGTACAGCTTGCAGCTGCAATGTACTCTGCTTCAGCTGTGGATGTAGCAACTGAAGTTTGTTTCTTACTCTGCCAAGAAACTAAACAGTTGCCTAGGAATTGGCATCCACCAGAAGTTGATTTTCTGGTTAACTTACACCCTGCATAGTCACTATCAGAGAAAGCAACTAATTTGCAAGATTGCCCAGTGGAATACCAAAGTCCTAGAGATTGAGTTCCTTGCAAATATCTAAAGATGCTTTTGACTGGTATCATATGGGATTCTTTAGGTGCAGCCTGAAATCTAGCACAGACACAAGTTGCAAACATAATGTCTGGTCTAGAAGCTGTAAGATACATCAAGGAACCAATCATACATCTGTAAAGAGTTTCATCAACTGCTTTACCTTTCTGATCAACATCCAGTTGTGTGTTGCTGCACATGGGAGTAGAACAGGGCTTACAGTTTTGTAAATCAAACTTGGTTAATAAATCCTTTGTGTATTTTGACTGATGAATAAAAGTTCCATCAGCCATTTGTTTGATTTGCAAACCCAGAAAGAACTGTAATTCTCCCATGGCACTCATTTCAAACTTTTGTTGCATCAATTTAGTAAAGGCATCACACAACTGTGGATCAGAGGATGCAAAAATAATATCATCTACATAAATTTGATCAAGGAGCTTATGCATGCCTACTTTATTTATGAACAAAGTTTTATCTATGGAGCCTCTAGTGAAATTATTTTGAAGAAGAAAGTTAGATAGTGTTTCATACCAGGCTCTGGGAGCTTGTTTTAACCCATAAAGAGCCTTATCACGCTTATACACCCAATCTAGATGTTTATGATCTTCAAAACCTGGTGGTTGACACACATAAACCTCTTCTTTTATTTTACCATATAAAAATGCACTTTTGACATCTATTTGAAAAACTTTAAGGTTATGGAAAGCAGCATAAGCTAAGAACAATCTGATTGCTCCAGTCTGGCTACAGGGGCAAAGGTTTCATCATAATCAATACCTTCTTGTGAAAACCCTTGTACAACCAGTCTGGCCTTGTTCTTGACAATTTGGCCTTTTTCATCAGTTTTATTCCTAAACACCCATTTAGTGCCTATTGCACACTTACCTTGGGGTAGAGGAACCAGTTCCCACACTTGCTGCTTTTGAAA
This sequence comes from Flaveria ramosissima, assembly GCA_025215565.1. Classification (NCBI taxonomy): domain Eukaryota; kingdom Viridiplantae; phylum Streptophyta; class Magnoliopsida; order Asterales; family Asteraceae; genus Flaveria; species Flaveria ramosissima. Next base: position 59,906,753 of record CM046045.1, read on the forward strand.
CTGAAGAAGCTCAAGCTGCATGGCTTCAACCCATCCATTGTCTCTTAATGCAGCATGATAGTTCTTTGGCTCTTGCTGACTGATGAAGAGAGCATAGAGACAGAAATTGGACAATTGGCTTCTTGTTGAAACACCAGCATTAATATCACCAATGATCTGGGACATGGGATGATTCTTCAGTTCTTGATACTCAATAATATATGTGCAAGTGTTTGTAGGAGATTCAGCAGCAACAGATGTTGATTCAGACTCATGAAACCTAGAATGAGATGGCAATTCAAATGAAGTAGAGGATTCAGCGATTTCATCAGCATTTGTTGTGGATGGAACTGCTGAAGCTACAAGAACATCAAGTGTAGTAGACACAGGCAGATGATCACTACAACTTGCATTTATGCCATCAGATGAAGATGATGGAACCTCAGAAACAATAACAGGTGGAGACTGATATGGAACATATTGCAGTATGTCCAAGTCAAATAACTCCACAGGGTTTTGAGGAATTTTCTCTTTTGGAGATTCATTAAACTTGACATGCAAAGTTTCTTCAACCATCTTTGATCTGTAATTAAAAACTTTGTATGCCTTGCAAGTAGATGAATACCCAACAAAATACCCTGCATCCACCTTTGATTCAAACTTCTGAAGTGGATTCTTTGTGTTAAGAATATATCAGGGACACCCAAATGCTCAAAAGAATGAAATTAGAGGGGCCAAATGATGTAATAACTCATAAGGAGTCTTCATCAACCTCTGATTCACTAACACCCTATTCTGTACATAGCAAGCTGTGTTGACAGCTTCAGCCTAAAAGGTTAGTGGCAAACCTAAGTCAGCCAACATTGTCCTTGAGGCTTCAATAAGGGTCTTGTTCTTTCTCTCCACCACTCCATTTTGCTCAGGAGTTCTTTGAATGCTATATTGTCTCTTGATTCCCTTAGACAAATAGAATTCATCAAGAGTGTGATTCCTAAATTCTGTGCCATTATCACTTCTCACACATTTGACTGGAAGAGAATGTTGCTTTTCCACATACATTACAAAATAAATGATGATTTGAGCAGCCTCATCTTTGGAATGTAAGAAGAAAGTCCATACATATCTGGAATAATCATCCATAATTACCAGACAGTATTTTTTCTTTGCCATACTCATTACTCTAACAGGACCAAAGAGATCCATATGAAGTAATTGCAAGCAGGCAGAGGACTTGGGTTCTTCTATTGGAGGGAATGAAACTTTGTGTTGCTTTCCTTTTAAGCAAGCTGGACAGTTGTCATCACAATTGAACTCCTTCAATGGCAAACCTCTCACTAAACCATGATGAATAAGTTGATTCATGTTCTTAAGATTCACATGACCAAGCCTTCTATGCCATAGTTCAGATTCTTGAGGAGAGGCTTTAGAGAACAGACATGGATGGCCTCTAAGATCAATTTTCTTTATTAAATCTAAGGCATATACTCTTCCAATCCTGTTGGCCTTAGGAGAGTATATTCATCCAATATCTTGTCAATCCTGTTCAAAACTTTGGAAGACAGAATCCGGCAGTTCTGACTTGTGAAAAGTGCAACATGCCCTTTATCATACATTTGACTGACACTCAGCAGATTATACTTGAGGTTCTCCACATGGTTAACATCATAAAACCTTATTTCACCATTTGATACAAACCCTTTTCCTATGATGTAACCCTTAGCATCATTTCCAAAAGAAACATATCCCTTCTTCCCTTGAGAGTAATCATGAAGAAGAGAGCTGCTCCCTGTCATATGCATAGATCCTCCACTATCTACATACCAGATGCTTCTTTGGCATGCTGAAGAACCCTGCATTTTCCACAAAAATTAGTTAGCCTTTGAGACCGAAACCATTTTGGTTTTTGGTCTGTTTTCATCAACAGATTTTAAACTAACTGATTTTGCATGATTGACAGCCTTTGAAGGTGTAGATGGTGCTGAAAAGGATTCCTTTGATTTTGGCTTAGGTTTCCTTTCAGTGGTTTAATCACAGAAACATCTAATTGGTTAACTCTCCCCAACAGATGTTGAATCATCATAACAAGTTGTGTCTGATTGGTTGACAAAGCTTTCAACTCAGTTGACACATCAGTACTTGTTTGTGATTTGTTCTTGTGATTCACCACATCCTCCCTTTTAAAAGACACAGACTTAGTCTGGGTTTTTAATATTCCATGAGGAATATTTTCAGCTGTTTTGTGACAAACCTCTTCCTTCTTTTTAACTTTTAAGAAAAACTTTGGTTTATCAGATTGAGATGTTTGTGGTACAAACTTGGTTTGAAATTCATCTTTCATTTTATTCATTTTCTTCTTAATTATTTTCTCTTGGTTGAATTTTAAACCCTTGTTATACCAGCATTCATCAGTAAGATGATTCAACAAACCACATATTTCACATGGCTTTCTTTTCATCTTTTGTTGATCAACTGCTGAAGATGACGAAACTACTGAAGATTTGTTCTTCAGTACTTTCTTCCTTTCAGTACTTTTGGTCATTACTGAAGGATTTGCAACAACTGAAGATTTGTTCTTCAGAAGTTTTCTATCAGTACTTTTGACTTTCTCGATAGACTTTTCAGCAGTTGTCAAACAATGCTTGTTTTCCTTTGATTTGAAATGCTCTTCAGGTGTTGTGTTTTGCCCTTCAGTACTTTGAGTACTTTGTGGGACAACACCTGAATTGCTCAGTTTCTTTTTGACCATGTGCTTAGAAGCAGTGAGATCATCAGCAATTTGATTAGCTGAGGTAATAACACTGACTTCATCCTCTGATTTTGAATTATCACTTGAGGATGAGAGACATGATGATGTGGTTTGGGAATTACAATCACCTTCAGATTTTACGTCTAGCTTGGGAGTAAAATCTGTAGGAGGTATGGTATGATTATACCCAGTCCCAAACTTCACATTTGAAGCTGTTTGCTTACTGAGAAGCATTTCAAATCCCTTGCATGATGTTACCCAACGTTCACAATTAACTTGAGTAGTTGCAAGAGTTTCTTTGAGATTCTTGTGATTTTCCAAAATGACCTCTACCTTTGCTTTTTCATTAGTGATTTGACATTTTAGTTTATAAATCTCCTCATCCTTTTCTTTTAGAACAGACTCAAACTCAGCTTTTCTTTTGGAAATTACTTTCTCTAGGTCAAGGTTTTGATTAATTAAGGCTACATTTGCTTCCCTAATTGAAACAAAAGCAGCTATGCAGGACTCAGAACATAACTTGGCCTTAGCCTCAGAAGATACCTGTGGTACCTGTGATGATGAAGTATTTCCATCAGTAGACTCCAGGGCCATTAGAGCAAGATTCCCAAAAGGGTTTTCACCACCATGTTGACCAGCACTAGCAAACAATTGTTCAGAATAACCAGAGACATCATCTGGTAAGCTGCTCCAGTCAACAACCTCAGGAGTGAAAAAGCCCTGATGTGATTGAGATTGAGATTGTTGATTTGTTTGAGATGGTTGAGGATCAGGTAGAGCATGTGGTTGTTGAGTCCTAGGTACATGAACCTGACTAGACTGAGGCATGTAAAAACATGTATAAGGATATGGCATTTGACCTTGAGGAACAAAAAATGCAGGTGAAGATTGAATTTGTGAGTGATGATCAGATCTAGTAGAATGTTGCCCTCTGGTTTGTGAGCTATTGCTTGGAAAAGTCACAAAGGGTGCTGATGAGTTAGATCCAGATGATCTACACTCTCTAGCAAAATGTCCAAGTCTATGGCACTTGTGACATCTCAACTTGCTCTTATCAAAACCAACTTTGGTTTTGCCAGAGAGACCAGGGAATTTTCTACCTGTCCTTTTGTAAAACTTTTGAGATCTGATATTGATTAATGCCATTTGGCTCAAAATATTCATCTCTTCCAGATCATCACCAGCAATTCCTTTCAAATCATCCATCAAAAAGCACAAGTTATCAACACTAAACCCTGAGTTACCATCAACTCCAACAAAAGCATGATTTCCACTGTTTGAAGAGAAATCTATATGCTCATCATAGGAACTTTCTGATGTAGCATATTCTGACTCATGACCAACCAGAGCAGTGTTTCCTGGTACAAAGTCATCAGTAAGCTTTCCAGATGAAGCCAGTTTCCTTTTCTGTTCTATCTCTCTCTCAAATGTTAAGAGTTTCCTATGAAGTTGGGTGAGAGATAGAGTATCCAGATTTGCACTGGAGCGTAGGACAATGGTATATGTGTCCCATCTCTCAGGCAGGGATCTGAGGAATCTATTGTTCATCTGACTGTTTGTATATTCATGTTGAACCATTTTTAGCTCAGATATCAAACAGGAAAATCGCTCAAACTGTTGAGTCAATGTCTCACCCTTCGTATGAGAGAATGTCTCATATTGCTGGGCAAGGATTTCTCTATTGTTTGCTAAGACCTCATCAGTTCCTCCAAATTGTTCTTTCATAGCAACCCAGAGATCATGAGCAGTTTCATGATGCATAAGCCCAGAGTAGATTACATTAGGCAGTGCCATGGCCAGAATTCCATGGGCTTTTGCATCAATTTCAAACAGTTTTAAATCCTCATTAGAATATTGTTCCTTCTTCTTCGGAACCATCTCATTGGTTTCAGGATTACTCACCATAGGCTTATGTGGTCCATGAACCAATGACTTCCAACAACCTGAACTGTTAACAGACAGGTGATGGAGCATTCGGCGTTGCCATATGTTATACTCACTCCTAACAAGCATCGGATGCTTTGTTGAGGAGCCAGTATTGTGAGGATCATTGATTGATGTAGTCATTTTCACCAATTCAATCCAAATTCAATGAGATTATAAATCTAGCTCAAAACTCAACAACACAATTTGAATCTCAAATTAATTGACCAGAAGCGACAGAAAATCAAACTCTATAACCAATTCTTGCAAATTTGCTAATTGGATCAAACTTAGATATCAAAAGAGCAGTTTCAATGATCAATTGTTAAATCGATCAATGATTAACCAGCTCTGATACCATTTGATAGGATCGGATCTAGTTTGATCAATTAGATTTGAATTTGCAGCGGAATATAACAGAAATTAGATCAAATTCAAGCAAGATAAGTATGAATATGCAATCACACTATGACGATTATAGAGAGATAAATTTTCTGTTAATGGAAGATTTTCATTCACGCAAATGCTTCGGTTAAAAAACAACTAGGTCAACATTCCTTTTATAAAGGAATGTGACGTCAGTTGATGTCACTTGATAGTGACATCTAACTGATTTTACAAACTACTGAAAATAACTAATCTACTGAAGATGTCCACAACAACTAAGGACACCTTTACAAAAAGCTAAGTATAAACTAGAGTTACAACTACTGAAACTATAACATCTGAAGAGTAAGAACTTCAGACGTTTTACAATAATAAAACTACTGAAAGGAAACTACTGAAAAGTAAAACATTACAACTACTGAAAGGAAACACTTCAGCTGTTTGAGACAACTTCTGAGAACTTGGGCTTCAGACTTTTATCTTCAGACTTTGTCTTCAGCTATTTTCTTCACACTTTTATCTTCAGACTTTGTCTTCAGACTTTGTCTTCAGACTTTGTCTTCAACAGATGTAGATCTCTTCAGTTGTTGTGATGTCTGTGGGACTTAAAGGTTTTTCTGATCTGGCTCATTGGTTCTTTTGGTCCAACACAACACAACCTGGACCTCCTGCTAAGCCTCAGCAAGCTTCATCTTCTGATCCACAGCAGGGCCAAACTCCATCTCCTTCTAAACCTGTGAGGGAGGGGCACCCAACTGAGCAAGACAAGACTGATCAGCAAGGTGTTGCAGACTAGTCTTCTCAGTTAAAGTTCTCAACGAGGAGAAAGAGGATGGCTTCTAAACCAAAGTTAAAGAACAAGAAGAAGTCTAAATCATCCACCTCTATACCTGAGGCTGAGTCAGATCAATCTAAGGAAGTGCATGAAGATGCAGCCAAATCAACTCCAATCCAAGTGGCTTCTCTTGCATCCGAGAGACCCATCTTATCTTGAACCTTCACAACAAATCCAGAGAGATGGCATGTGATCAGAGATCATGGTTGTGAAGATGTCTACACATGGGAAGACTTATTCAACCTACCTCTACATGATCTCTTTGAGATGAGAAGATACTATGAGAGTCTGAGTGATCCTGACCATCTAATGAAGAAGAGCATGGTCATCATCATTATGAGGACTGTCAAAAGCTGAAGATTTTCAAATGTTTTTGTAGCATCGTCCTAGGGGGAGTTTGTAATGATTTCTATAAGTGTGATGCAGCCAAAACATCCAAAGTCTTTCTGCATGCATGCAATGAAGAACAGAAGTAGAAATGCTTCAGAAGTTTTACACCTTGCATTAGAATTATTCTAAGTGTAAAAATCTTCCGAAGTCAACACCAACATCTTCCGAAGCCAAAAGTGAAGTCTTCCGAAGCTTCAAAGACAAAGTCTCCCGAAGCCAAAGAGTGAAGAAAAATTTTTCAGAAGACTTTTAGATACATGCTTTTATCTTATGAACTTTACCATAAAGTTGGACCACCTTTCCGCTGCAACTCTGTTTAGTCACCAACTTACATGAGTTGGTGAAAAGGTCAATGCTTTTGGAAACTGTATATTGAGGTCTTGAGTTTGTGCTTTCTACTTTATGTACTTTATCCTTTTTATAATATATTAGGATGTGAGCTATGGCATGTCATAGTCACTAGTCAAAAGACAATCTGCCTTTTGACTCTACATTTGATTTTGTAGTTTTCTAGTCTTACGTATCCAGCTGGCCTTCAAAGTATGGCCGGCTGTAGGATATAGTATAAAGTATCTGAAGTACTTGTAACTTTTTATTGTATGCTTTGTAACATTTGTTAAAGAACTTGAGAAACAATATATAGCATTCTTGAAAACTAAATACTTGTGTTGTTAGCTATCTTGTTATGTCTCATTTTTACTTGTGTTCTTAGCATCTTTCATATAAGTTAACTAGTTCCCTATTTGATCTGTTAAGTGTTCTAAAGAACTCTCCTCATTGTGTTTTTGTGTTGTAATTGCATACCCTTCACCGGTCCTGCACCTCTCATTGGGATTGCTTGTCTTGTTTTAATACAAGACTTTAACCACTTCATAAACACACTCAACCACATCTCTCTCTCTCACAAGTACATCTTCTTCTCCCTTTTCTTTTTTGCAATTTTCGGCCACATGAAGGGATTTGAAGTAGGATTTTTGGTGTTAATTTCCTAACAAGTTGGGTGTTTTGTAAGAGCTTGTGGGTATACTAGCTTGAGGCTTCCTACTTTGAAGGTTTACATTCAAGAGCATCATCTTTTATCCTTTTCATATCATCTTGTTCTTGGAAAGGTAGTATTCTAAGAACACCCTATGGTTGTTTACGTTTTGATGGCATTTCTTTTCACATCAATGATCCTTGTTTATGGGTTTGCTTTCTTGGTTGTAAAATGGTTTATTTCCACCAACTAAAACAAGTTTTAAATTACTTAGTTCCACTGTGTTTTTATGTTTAAATGGTTAAACAAACATTGATAAACTTGTAAGAAACCCAACACATACGTCTTCAACTTCCAATACTTCATCATATCAATCATCTAGAAATTCATTGTCTAGATCATCTAAAGCCTCAATTTGCTTTTGAATATCAATAGTCTCTACATCTAATGATTCTTAACCAGTCTTTAGAATCTTTGAAGGTTCAGATGATGATTCTATTTTAGCTTCATCTGTCTTTCTTTTACCTTTATCTACCTCAGATAATTATTCAATCAAATTTACTTGAGCTTCAGATTCGATCTCCTTTTCAATTTCAATCTTTTCGGATTCTTTCTCCTTTTCTTTCAACTCTTCTCTTAACTTTTCAACTCCTTCAGTTAATCTCTTTAACTTTTCTTTAAGATCAATCAGTAACAAATCTTTCTTTAAAGAATCATCCTTTAATGTTTCATTATCTTCTTGTAGTTTTTTAATCAACTCATCTTGTTTAGCATTCTTTTCTTTCAACTCATCAATCATTTCTTCAATATCAGAATCTTCAGTTTGCACACATCTATCTTGATTTTGTTTCATCACAGATTCATCAACTATCAACATCTCTTGTTCTTCTTGAATTGATGATTGTACACCAGAAGGTACATTTTGTATAACATATTCTGATGTAAATTCATCAATGTAATCAAAATCAATAGAATGATGTTGCTCCAAACTTTCATCAGCATTCTCATTAACATCATTATCACCGGCATTCTCTTCTTCATCTACTTGATCATTTGATAGGATCGGATCAATTAGATTTGAATTTTGCAGTGGAATATAACAAAATAAGATTGAATTCAAGCAAGAAAATGATGAATATGCAAACACACAATGACGATTATAGAGAGAGAATATTTCTGTTAAAGGAATGTTTTCATTCACGCGTAATGCTTCAGTTTGAATACAACTAGGTCAACATCCCTATATAGAGGAATGTGACGTCTGCTGATGTCACTTGATAGTGACATCTAACAGAATTATACAAACAACTGAAACAATGCAAACTACTGAAATGTTCTCAACAACTGATAACATCTCAGAGAATGCTAAGTACAAGAATATAAAACTACTGACTTAAAACTACTGAAACAATAAACTACTGAAAGGAAAATTACAAGTACTGAAAAGGAAAAACCATCATAACTACTGAAGTTAATAACTTCAGCTGTTGTGACAACTACTGATCACTCTGGTCTTCAGTCTTTGTCTTCAGTACTTCACTTTCAGACTTTGTCTTCAGTTCTTTACTTTCAGATTTTGTCTTCAGACCTTTGTAATCAGCTGATGTCTTCAGCTGTTGTGATCTTCTTCAGCAGTTGTAATGTCTGTGGGACTTAGAGGTTTTTCTGATCAGGCTCATTGGTTCTTTTGGTCCAACATCATTTCCAATCTCAGCATTCTTAACATTTTCTTCTACATTCTCAGATAAAGTTTCTTCACTATCAACCTCTTGATTAGTTTCAACATTTCCACCAACAACAGTACCATGATCATCATTGTGATCATCATCATCACTACTTGATAAACTTTCATCCTTTTCATCCTCATCTTCATCATCTTCTTCCATCTCTTCTTGAATTACATCTTCAATTACATCATTTGGATTAATCGGTTCATCCTCAATCAAAGAAAGTGATCTTGATTTATATCCACCTCATCCCTTGCTACAACCCTCATATAATCAAACATAGGAATTTTTTGGGCTCCTGTAACTACTGTCAATTCTTATACACACTCTCAGACAAGTGTTCAAGGTCTAATCTTTCACCACTTACACCATAGACATGAAAGTCTGGGTATTCTTCGTTAACAATTAGCTAAAGAATATATAACATAGTAACTTCCAATGATTGAACACTCTTGCTCTAAAGAACTGCTTCTTTGGAAAGTTGTCTGGATGGCCCATCATCATGAATTTCTCTCTACATTCAATAAAAGTAAACTCAGATAAGTCTTGAGCTTCATTATCCTCGAGTCTAAGAGCATTTCTAATGGATTGCTTAGATACTTCTATCATTCTATCTTCAGTGATAAAAAATCTTAGAACTTTCTTTTCTTCATCATCTATATTAATCTCAGCTGTTCTCCAAAACTTCTTAACGAGACATGCATAGATAGCTGCTCGTGCACACATGGCATATACATATCTTGTTCTCAGCAGAAATCTAATCATTTCTTCATAGCCAGCAGCATCTCTAACATCTTCATCAAGAAATGCTGCCATATTATGCATCGGTTGAAACTTTAAATCAGCCATCTGTTAATGACAAATGAAACAAAGTGTAAGTATAAATGAATTACATTGATGTAAATCTCATTATGACTTATCAATTTTGGATCAATAACACATAGAATTTTCTAAGTGTTTTATACACTTAATCACTTAAATGTTTTGATACAAAATCAATTATCATTTTGAGACTAGTATCAAGTAAGGTATAACAAATCATGCACACTTGTTTATTTCTTCGATTTACTTAATAGACTTTAAATTTTAAACTTGATCAATTTTATTCAAAAATTTCCTAAGTAGTTAAAAACATTTTGTCATAGTTACAATCAAGTTTTAAAATTTATAATCGCTAAGTCATTTTAATCTTTCAATATTATGAATATTAAGATGATTATGACTAACAATTGAATTTTGATTAAAAAATAAATTTTGTCGATTTAGTTCTTTACTTAATTTTTTTATTATCTTTGACTGATGAACACCAAGATCATTAAGAAAATTTTGAGATGAAAATAAGTTCTAATGATGTTAATATGGTCGAAAACATGCATTATCAACAAATTCAGGTTCAATTTCAAACATTTTAACACATTTACGTCAAAAATTTCGAATTTTGTATACCCTTAGGGTTCGAACGCCCAAATAAGATTCAAACGCCTAATCAATATTTGATGAATGTTCTGAGATTTGATGATTTCCACTCAACATGATATTCAGAATCGAATATATTACCTATCTATCACAATGATTTCAGGTAAATAATCTTTATGATGCAAATGAAGAATATCGAGTGTGCGTATGAACGAACAGAGAGTTTGTATGTGCATGGACGAGTGAAAATGAAATTCTGTCAAGTGTTGAATTTATATAAGTGTAAAAACACATAGGCGTATGACCACTGTGAATGCGCATGACCCCTGTTGAGACAAATAAGACTTAGGTGCATGAGCTCGCTTAGTCAAATTTCATCAAAAAGTCTTAGGCGCATGAGCACTGTTCAGAAGCATGAGCACTATCTAGGTGCATAAGCACTGTTCCGGTGCAAGACTCAGCCTGAAACACTTAACACTTGAACATTTTCATCTCAGTCCACATGAGAACTGTTTAGGCGCATGAACCTTTCAAGCGTCTAAACTTTGAATATTTTTAACATTTGGAAAGTCTGGTACTGTTCAGGCGCATGATATTGACTTGAAACGCCAAACACTTAACCAATTTTTTAGACACATGACAAGTGTTTAGGCGCATGAGATTGAACCAAACGCCCAACACTTGAACAAAAATCTGAAAATTCATCATACTTCGGAAATGGACTTATGACCACTGTTTAGGCGCATGAGGACCTTCCCATACGTTTAACACTTGGAATTTTCTCATAAATTTTAACCAAACCCTAGTTCTTCAAATTAACACTATTCTTCATGAAATTTCAACCCTTGGTCAAACTTTGACTTTTTGACTTTTAACTTTTAAAAATCTTTGACTTTTTGACTATTAACATTTAAAAATATATTACTCACACAAAATTTTACTTTTTACTTCTCAAGTAATTTCCCGTCATTTTAGTCTCAAATTTAGAAAGATTTCAAATATTACAAATTATCTCACTTCTTTTATTTTTAAATTTTACAAGAAGCATTTCCACTTTTAACTAAATCTAAAATCTTTTCAGGCTCATTTTTTTATCATATCAAACACACACATGCTTGTAAACTTTTAGCTTCATCCAAACATATATTTTGATTTTCTTTATCAATCTTTACTCCCCCTAAACTTTTAAATTCACAAACTTAGAAGTTTATTTGATTGTTGAAAAATAAAGACAAACCATTCATTATCAACATGCCTGCACACAAAAAATCATGCAAAAATCAAAATAAAGTAGAATAAACTCTATTATATACTCAATGAATCACATGCCTGCAGCGAGATCATGTCAGTTAAAGTCAGCACATTAAACAAAGAAAATTATGGATAGTCATAGACAGTGATTAAATCCTAAACAAATGTGTTACAGGTCAGCGTTTCCGCAGCAGAGGAGACACTAGATCAAAGGACAGACAATGAGTACTTTGGCAAAAGTATCAGAGCACTTACTTTTTTGATTCTTGGATTAAGGTTCGATTAGATATGACATTATGTAACCCACACTTAGACTTAGAGAGCCCGACTCACATCAAGGTATGCAAGCAAGCACTTTTACTCAACTTAAAAACCTAACATATATGTATAACCAAATCTCATGTTTAGGTCAATTAGAAAATCATCATGATTAAACTATTTGATAATCTCCAAGAAAACCACCATGGACGAACCATTAGGTAATCTCTGAATCCGTTTCATAAAGAAATAGATAGAGATGATTCATAAAGAATTAGAGGCATCCATTTTGGAATTTTGAAAGGATTGTGCACATTTGCATCTTTTGCATTTGGTGAGAATATCCAGGTCTGTAATGACTTACAACAGTGGATATCTCGTCACTTCAGGTCTATGATGACTCATAACAGAGAAGTGAACAGATGCTATAAACAGATCTCATGGTTATTTATATCACCACCAAGTGTGAGTTTGTGACCTGACAAGCAATCAATCATATAAGTCAACACCACTCATTATTACTAAGATGGACACACACAAATGCATAATGATTTAGTTAAATCACAAGAATCTAATTTTTTAGTATAATTGCATGAGTTTACCTACACATCATATCTGATCATGTCAGACTTTATTAATGAGTGAAGTATGCAACTGATTAAAACTGATGTACTATTATTTCTCACATATTTCAATGCCAGAATCAATCCTAAAATAAGAAATGAACACCTAAACTATATTTTTGTATTTTCATTTTATATTTTTCTATTTTGATTTTAAAATTATTAATTTTGTATTTGCTTTTTCTATTTAGCACACACACACACAATATATTCAATCAAGCAGTCAACTTTGACAGTTTCTCTTTTAATTTTCTTATTAGAAAAAGGGAGGGTTCTTTTCATTTTGATGATTCAAAATTAGTTTTCAAACATGGTTAATAAGACCACTGGACTCAATTAAATACTCCAACCTTCCTGGTAAAAAGGCTTTGGTAAAGAGGTCGGCCAACTGTTTATCAGTTGATATTTGAATCAAAATGATTAAACCTTTTTCAGAGTTATCTTCGAGAAAATAATATCGAATTTTGATATGCTTTGTTTTTGAATGTTTGACAGGATTAGCTATTATAAACATAATAGTGGTGTTATCAATGTAAATAGGGGTTTTAAGAAAATTGAATCCGTAATCCAGCAGTTGGTTTTGTAACCAAAGGATTTGATAACATCCAGCTGATGCAGCTATGTACTCAGCTTATGCAGTTGAGAATGAGACATTTGTTTGTTTGTTACATTGCCATGAGACTAATCTTGGAACCAAAAACTGACAACCACCCGTCGTAGATTTACAGTCTTGGCAAGATCCCCTATAATCACTATCAGTATATCCATGTAACTCGAAGTTTCCTTCATAAGGATACCATAACCCTAGAGCCGGTATTCCTTTGAGATATTTGAAAATGCGTTTGACGGCGATAAGATGACATTCCTTCGGGTCTGATTGATACCTGGCACAGACACAAACAACATACACTATATCAGGTCTATATGTAGTAACATACATCAAAGATCCAATCATAGATTTGTATAAAGTTTGGTCAATTGATTTTCCTTTCGGATCAGTATCAATCTTAGTATTAACATTAGTTGGAATTCTGATTGATTGACAATCTTGCAGTTTAAACTTTTTCAAGAGCTTTTCAACGAATTTCTCCTCATTGATAAAATATCCATCTGCACACTGTTTCACTTGTAAACCACGAAAAAGTTTATTTCTCCGAAAGAAATCATTTGGAAACGAGACTTCATGATCTCTTCAAATTCTGAGCATAATTTCTAACTTGTAGAACCAAAAATAATATCATCCACATACACTTGAACACATAAGAGATCATCAGCATCCTTCTTTATGAATGAAGTCGGATCAATTTTCCTCTTGTGTATCCATATTGGATCAAATGTTGTGACAATGTCTCATACCAAATTCTAGGAGCTTGATGTAGACCATACAAAGCTTTACTTAGCTTGCACACATGATGAGGAAATTCAGCATCTTCAAAACCTTGAGGTTGCTTGACATACACATCATCTGTGATTGGTCCATACAAAGAGGCGCCTTTGACATTCATTTGGTACACCTTGAATTTCATATAAGAAGCATAAGCTAGGAAGGCACGAATTGCTTCAGGTCTTGCAACTGGAGCAAATACTTCATCATAATCAATTCCTTCCTCTTGGGTGTAACCTTGTGCAACTAGTCTAGCCTTGTTACGAACAACAATTCCTCGATCATCTGATTTGTTTCTAAACAACCATTTTATGCCGATGGCATTTTGTCCTTAAGGCAAATCCACAAGCTTCCACACTTCCTGTTTACGAAACTGTAGTAACTCTTCTTGCATAGCCGCAATCCAACTATTGTCCTGTAATGCTTCAATGATGTTTTTAGGAACAATCTGAGATAGAAAACACGAGTATAAGCAGATATTTGCTTGATTAACATGACTTCTCGTAGTTCTCTCATTCAATGGATTGATAATCTGTAACATAGGATGGTTCTTGTGAACACAAGATGTTGGGATCTCATCTTCTTGAACATTAACATCAAGATTAGTCTGGTTCAATTCGAAAAGCTGATGCAATAGGTTTTAAGAGTGTGGAGTGAAATTTGGAACTTGAGTCGAAGATTTGATAAAATAATCAAGCTTATCATTAACATCTACATCTCCAGATACAGATGAAGTTCCAGACTCAGGTTGTATAATTTCAAGTCTATCAATAGGAATAGGTTGTGAAACATTTGAATTTTGAGAAATGGGATGTTGTTCTTGTGCTTGTTGATCACGAGATTTGGATTGAAATACATGATCTTTAACAAATGAGAAGAATGGATCATCTGGGCTTCAATCATCCATATCATCATAATCTGAATCATCACTAAAAGATCCAAGATCTCCTACTTGTTTCCTATTGACACAAAAAGATTCAAACATGTTAGAATTGAATGAGTTTGACAAAGAAAATGTAAATCAAATAACCAAGCTGGATCATTTGCAACTGATGGAATTGAGTTTTCAAGGAATTTAAAATTGAAATTTTCAATGATAACAATCGTCCTAGAGTTATAAACTCTAAATGCTTTTGAAACTGACGAATATCCAAAGAAAAATCCATCATCAGATTTTGCTTCAAATTTTCCAAGCTAATCATTTGAGACTAAAATCAAAACTGGACAACCAAACGATTTTAGAAAATCTATATTACGTTTCCTGTCAAACATCAACTCATAAGGAGTTTTCTATTTATCTTTCACCAATAAATGTACGATTCTGTACAGCACATGCGGTAGATATGGCTTCATCCCAGAAAGTGATTGGAATCTTTGCATCTGCTAGCATGGCACGAGCAGCCTCAATCAAAGTTCTATTCTTCATTTCTACAACTCTACTTTGTTGTGGAGTTCTAGGAGCACTGAACTGATGAGCAATCCCTTTTCCTGCACAGAACATGTCAATATTAGAATATTTAAATTCAGTTCCATTATCACTTTGAATGATTTTTACTTTTTGTTCTTAGTTGATTTTCAACTTTAATGATAAACTTTTTTAACAATTCAGTCGTTTCAGATTTAGCATGCAAAAAGAAAACCCAAGAAAATCTTGTAAAGTCATCAATGATAACTAAACAATAAGATTTCTTTCCAATGCTCTTCACATTTACTGGACCGAATAAATCCATATGCAACATCTGAAGAGGCTTGGAATTTGAGTTTATCAGCTTGGGCTTATAAGACGCTCTGTGTTGCTTCCCTTTCAAACATGCTCTGTAGAGATCTGATGTAGCAAACTTCTTTGTTGGAATGCTTACGACATGGTTTCGTGCAACAAGCTTGTTCATGTTTTTGAAATCGGAATGCATGAGACGTCTATGCCAAAGCTGACTTTCATCATTTACAGCTTGAGCAATTAGACAAGTTGTTTCTGTTGAAGGATCTTCTTTAGACATATCTAGCTTGTATACATCTCGATCACAAACAGCTTTAACAACTACCCATTCCTTGCTAATATGAAAACCTGGCTTTAAAATATAGCAATAAGAATCATCAAATAAAGCAGAATATGATTTATCACATAGTTGACTTTATCAATAAAATTTATCAGTAAAATTTGAACCATCAACTGAGCACAATAGTTGACTTTATCAATAAAATTTGAACCATCAACTGAAACACTCTTAGAAAAATTTAGCTTGTTAAATGTTCCATTTTTCATTCTCACAGGTTGTGGAATGAAATTTTCTTGTTTATACTGCTTTGTTCTCATAGTATAATGATCATCATAATCATAATTGATTCTTCTGAGAGATTTTAAGCCTAAGGAAGGTTGTTGTGATAAACCTTGAAAATCATTATTTTGATAGCTTTGAAATCTTTAATTAACATATCCGTTCCTTGAGTTCTTTCTAAAGTAACAATCCTTAGTATTATGATTCCTTTCATCATACAAGGCAAAATATTTGTTGAAATAAAAATCAACAGTTGAATGATTTGTCATATGACAAATGTGACAGTACAAGTTAAAGTAACATTCAGATGTGTTATGATTATACATATCGCGTATGTCACAATACCTTTGTGGGGGTTTAAATAACTGTTGATTAACCCTAGATGTAGAAGCCACATTTGATCCTTGTTTTGATTTAGGGGTTTTCAGGTTAATCTATTTTTTTTATTTGTGAGTTTATGCTTTTGATTTTTGGGTTTTGACTTTTGTACATTTTCACAATTCTTTGAATCCTTAGACACAAATCTTTTATTGACAGCGGAAGACTTAGGACCCGAACCTGTTTTCAGATCTGAGTTAGATTTGATCTTTGGTTTTCATGTCATTTTAGAGATTGTGTTCATGTCAAAAGTTCCTTGGACATAAACTTCACAGGTTTCAATTGATTTGATTGATTGGTTCTTTGACTTTGAGAATTTTTAGCTTTAGCATTTGTTTTTCTCCTTCTTTGATTTCTTGTTCTTGAAGATGTTTTGTAGCTTTGGGATGGAATTGAATCTTGAGAAGATTCTTTTTCAGATTCTTTAACTTTATTTTCTTCTTGGTTGAATTTATAAGAACAAGAATCATTAGAACATGAAGTATCTGATTATAATTCCTCTTCTTTATTGTTCCCTTTCTTCTTTTCATTGATTTCAATGACTTCTTCAACACATTGTTCAAGTTCATATTTTTCAACAACACATTTATTGGATCCTTTGGGAACAAACAACTTTTTGTTTTTTGGTCGAGGCTCATAAGATTTAATTTTTATTGGATGACCATTTTTGATCTTTTCTGATTCTTGTTCCTCAAATACCTCAAAATTGTTTTGTTCAAATTCACTTTCTCAGTAGATTGCACATTCTTTTTCTTTTCATGAAAGGCTTTGAGCTTTGCTTTGTTTGTAGGTGAGTGATCATGAGTGTTAAAGTTATCTGGTAAGGTGTTTGAGATAGATTCAAGCATAGGCTCATGTGTGAAACCTAGACCAGTTTTGTCTTTATCCTTTCTCCTATTTACCAATTGTTCAACTCTAGTTTTTGAACTTTTAGCTTTTGCAAGATCAATCTGAGTTACAGCATGTGCTAGTTTTTCTTGTTCTAGAGTTTTAGTCATCTCTTCAAGTTGCCTTTTTACTTGTTCAAGTTCTTTTAGAGTTTTGTTCCATGATGTTTGAAGAGATATGATCTTGTCATCAAAGATTTTATAATCAATTTTGAGTTTGTTGTGCATTAATTCTTCTTGTTTGAGTTTATCACATATTTTTAATGAGTATATTCTGTTGTGTTTAACTTGTTCAAAACATACTTTAGTGCATATTTTTTCTCTAACTTCAAATGGGATTTCTGGATAAGAAGGTGAAGTTTCGGTATCAGATGATGAGTGTTCAGCCTTAGGTTGTTCTGACTGTGCCATGAGAGCAACTTCTTCTGAATCTTCCTTTGGATCAGATTTTTCGCTCCAATCATAGTCTTCTTCATTATCTGAATCATCATTTGCCTTGGGATAATTTTCTTTAGACCAGTCTTCATTATTAATCTCAGCAATAAGTACTAAACCAGAAGTGAGATCAGCTATAAACTATTCAGCATAAGCACTCCAGTCATAACCATCTTTAATGCTAACAACAAGAGCTTTTTTGGCTCTTCAGTTGTTTTTTATTCTTCTTTCAGTTCTGGCATAGGATGACTTTGATACGGCTTCTGAAATGTTTTCTGAGACTGATGCTGATATCTTTGACTGCTAGAGCCTGCTTGACCATTGCCTCCTTCATTTCTTGGAGCTTTACATTCTCTTAAAATATGGCCATAGCTATTGCAGTTGAAACACATTGACTTTGACTTGTCAAAGCCAACAGTTCTATTTGCACTTGGCTTGTAATTTCTGTTCACATAAGAGTGTTTCTGGGTCTTATAAGCTATCATCACGATCTCCCAGTTCAAATCCATCTCTTCCACATCAACGGGATCCATCTCAAACAAATCCTGCAAAATCAAATCAACTTGAGTTAAATGACTTCCTTGATAAGCCTGAAAGTTTGCCATGAAAGTAGTAAAAGCAGATTTTGACTCTGCATCCTGTAAAAGGATATTTATGACATCTTTAATTTGCAAGGTTTAAAAGAGTTAGAAGATGGAGTCTTAGTTTAAGGTTTAGGAATTTGAGTTTTGGGAGGAGACTGAGGTTGAATTGTATAGACAGGACCACTTGTGAAGTTTGAGTCTGTAAAGAAACCAGCTCCAACAAACAAATCACCATCATCTTTTAGAGGAATGTCATCTTTAGCCACAAATGCATTCTCCACTGTGTTAGCTGGAGATGCAACATACTTATACTAAGATGTTGATGCGGATTTGTCATTGTTTCTTGAACTCTCATCAATTTCAACTGATTCTATTTTGGCAATCAAAAGATATAAGGCCACGTTCCTAGGACGCTTAGAGTTGGACAATCATCACACATTTGTTATAGAAAAATCGATTTTCATGTTAAAACTTCTTAAAATCTTGGTCATTTAAAACGTATATTTGGTATGCATTTCCAACCCTAAACAAGTTTAAAACCTTTAAAATAGGTGATCAAGAACTCACCTGGACTCAGTGAGTAGCTTCTCAATCATGCTTTCTAAGCAAGGGTCACATACGCAGCCTGCAGATAAGTTAACACTCAAAGGGGTTAATTTTTCCTAATTTCGCTGCAAGATCAGCAGATTCGCTCCTAGTTTCCCCAGCAGTTTTGCTGCCACTTTTGCTGGCAGTTTCGCTCCCAATTTCGCTGCCAAGTTGGCACAACTTTTGTTGGAAATCCATGTCTGCGAAACTACCTGCGAAACTATAGTTTCGCAAGAAAACTCCATAGTTTCGCTGGATGACTGCATAATTTCGCTGGATGAACACCTAGTTTCGTAGAACGGGCTAAAACTACGAATCAATCCATTTTTAACCATAATTTCAATCTTTTACACCCAAAACCTTGGTTTATCATCCATGAAGCTATATCTAATCTTTTTACTTGTTTTCTTAAACAAAAATGTGAGTTTTGGACGATTCTTTGCCACTTTCAAAAACCCCAAACCCTAGAATCCGGGTTTAATCTAAAGAAACGATTAGATGATGTTTCTTACCTGGATTATTGGTCTTTCTTGTTGTTTGGATGTCCACAAACACCAATCTTCAATCTCTGATCAACCGAGCCTTGATTCTTCACCTCCTCTCTACTTATCTCTCTACACTCTCTCTCTATAAGTTGAGTGTTTGAGTTGCAAATGAGAGTGGCTCTAGCTGATTCGTGTATATATACCAGGCGTTCCTGGGACCTTAAACTCGTCCAACACGTAACTCGAAAGGTTAACTCGGTCTACAACCCGTCTCCACCTTTTTTACATTAAACAACCCCGTCTAAGCCCATTATTATTAATTGGTTCGTTTTGACTTTATTTCGGGCGTTACAAGTCCACCCCCCTTATTTATGTTTCGTCCTTGAAACCTGTTAGTCACTGAATAATCAAGGGTAGAGCTGCCTCATCTCCTCCTCCACTTCCCATGTGGACTCTGATCCCTTCCTGTGCTTCCACTGTACTGGCACTAGGGGAACCACTTTATTTCTTAGCCTCTTCTCTTTGCGATCAATGATCGCCACTGGTTGCTCCACATAATTTAGCCGTTCATCCACTTCAGTATCTTCCAATGGCACCACCATATCCTCATCGGCCAAGCACTTTCTTAAGTGAGATACATGGAATGTCGAATGAATTCCACTTAACTCACTGGGCAACTCCAACCTATAGGCCACCTCTCCTACTCGAGCAATGATTTGGAAAGGCCCTATATATCTCGGGCTCAACTTTTCTCGCTTTCTGAACCATATGATGCCCTTTAAAGGTAAGAATTTAAGCATAACTCTATCGCCCACCTTGAACTCAATCGATCTACGCCTCTTTTCGGCGTACGACTTTTGCCTATCCTTTGTTGCCTTCATAAAGGCCTTGATCTTTTCCAGCTTCTCAGTCGTAGCCTCAATCACCTCGACGCTCCCTAACTCTTTATGGCCAATATCACCCCAACAAGCGGGCGTTCAACGTCTCCTACCGTATACCATCTCATAAGGAGGAATGCCAATAGTGGCATGGTAGCTATTTTTATATGAGAATTCGGCTTACGGTAAATGGTCATCCCAACTTCCTCCAAAATCAATGACGCATGCCCGAAGCATATCCCAGCGTCAGAATAGTCCTTTCTGATTGACCATCCGTTTGGGGATGATAAGATGTGCTGATATGTAACCTCTTCCCCATCGCATCATGAAATCTCTTCTAAAACTCGGATGTAAACCGGGTGTCACGATCAGACACGATAGACATCGGTACACCATGATGAGTTGCAATCTCCTTGATGAATAGATCCACGAGTCTCTCAGAGGATTACGTCTCTTGGATCCGTAGGAAGTGAGCACTCTTCGTCACACGGTCAACTATCACCCATATAGTGTCATACCCTCTCGCGGTACGCGGTAACTTTCTGATAAAGTGCATGGTGATATGTTTCCACTTCCACTTGGGTATATCCAATGGTTGGATCTTCCCGTATGGCTTATGATACTCCGCCTTCCCTTACAAACAAGTAAGGCACTTACTCACGTACTCCACTACGTCACGCTTCATACCCGGCCACCAATAATCTTTCTTCATGTCTTGATACATTTTCGTAGCACCGGGATGAATGGATAATCGAGTCTTCTGAGCTTCATCCATGATCCTCTCACGTAAATCCCCATAACGAGGAATCCAAATTTTTCCGAATCGGGTTCTAACACCAAGAGTGTTTTCACCTAACTCCGCGACAAGACCTCTCATCCTTTCGGAGTTAAGGCGATCTTCATTCGACGCCTCGTCTTGAAACTCCTTGACTTGTGTTATCACATCAGAGGTCATAACCAACTGATAAGCCTTCACCCGAATCAGCTCGGGTCTCTCCTTTCGGCTAAGGGCATCTGCCACTACGTTTGCCTTGCCCGGATGATAATGGATCTCGCAATCATATTCCTTTCTGAGCTCCAACCATCCCCTCTCCCTCATATTCAAATCTTTCTGCTCAAAGAAGTACTTCAAGCTCTTGTGGTCGGTGAAGATGGTGCACTTCGTCTCGTACAGGTAGTGCCTCCAAATCTTTAATGCTAAGACCACATCTGCTAGCCCCAAGTCATGAGTAGGGTAATTAACATCATGAACCTTCAATTTTCGGGATGCGTAAGCTCTAACCTTTCCTCGCTGCATCAACACGCAACCCAACCCCGAGTAAGAAGCATCTGAATAGACCACCAAGTCTTCGCTTCCGTGAAGTAACGACAAGATTAGAGCTTGTGTCAACCTCACCTTTAGCTCCTCAAAAGCCTTCTCTTGATCTTGACCCCATACAAACTTCACATCCTTGCGGGTCAACTTAGTCAACGGAGAAGCTATCTTGGAGAAGTCTTGGATGAATCTACTATAATAGCCCGCCAACCCTAAGAAACTACGGATCTCGGATGGCGTCTTTGGAGACTTCCATTGCATCACCGCTTCCACTTTTGCCAGGTCCACCATAATCCCTTCGGGATTCACCACGTCACCCAAGAACTGAACTTCTCGCAACCATAACGCGCACTTGGAGAATTTAGCATATAATTTCTCCCTTCTAAGTGCCTCCAACACTTCCTGAATGTGATCGGCATGCTCTGCCTCGCTTCTCGAGTAAATCAGGATATCATCAATAAACACAATCACTTATTTATCTAACATCGACAGACACACTCGATTCATCAAGTCTGTAAAAACAACTGGCGTGTTAGTTAAACCAAAAGACATAACGAGGAACTCGTAGTGTCCATAACGCATACAAAAAGCTGTTTTAGGAATATCTTGCTCATTCACCTTCAAATGATGGTAACCAGATCGGATGTCTATGCTAGAGAACCAACTGGCACCTTGGAGTTGATCAAACAAGTCATCAATCCTCGGCAATGGATACCGATTCTTCACCATCAACTTGTTCAACTCACATAAGTCGATGCACATTCTCATACTACCATCCTTCTTCTTCACAAACCAGACCAGAGCACCCCACGACGAGATACTCGGTCGAATGAACCCCTTATAAAGCAACTCTTGCAGTTGCTCCATCAATTCCTTCATCTCAAAGGGGGCCAAATGATACGACATGTTAGCAACAAGTTGGGCACCGGGTATCAAGTCAATCTGGAACTCGATCTCATGATTCGGTGGTAAACCTGGTAAATCTTCCGGGAACACGTCCGGAAAGTCACACACAACCGATACATTGGACAATTGTGGTGTTGACGTATCCACATCATTTACGTAGGCCAGGTAGGCACTACATCCCCGCCTCATGCATTTTCCCGCCACCGCCATCAAAATAACCTTCGGGATAGTCGTATCTCAATCACCGTAGACCGTCACTGAACTCCCGACTGGCGCTGTCAATCGAATCATCTTCTTGACGCACACAATATTCGCCTCATGGGCCGCTAACCAGTCCATTCCTAGGACTACATCAAACCCGTCTAAGGTCATCACGAACGGTCTAACATGAAACTTATGACCTTCTAATTCTATGTCACAACCTTCTATCATTTCAGAAATCTAGGTAGACTTACCTATGACAGTTTTTACATCAAATGGCTCATCTACATTTCTATTTCTAACTGGCAAATTAGCACAGAAAGTAGTAGAAATGAAACTCCTACTAACACCAGAATCAAATAACACAGAAGCAAGAGTTTGGTTTACTAGAAACGTACCTGACACGACAACAGAGTCCGTCCTAGCCTCCCGCTGAGTCACCGTGAAAGCTCTTTGCTCACTCCCTGCCCTTCGTTTCCGGTCGTCTTCTTGGCTCCGGAACTCTCAGCCATCAGCTTCTTACAATCCCTGCTTAAGTGACCCTTTCCACCACAGTTGTAGCATCTCACGACCCCACATTCTCTTGCCACATGACCGGGCTTCCCACATTTGAAACAGAGGTTTGATCCCCACCTACACTCCCCGGTATGCTTCTTTCCGCATTTATCACACTTCCCTGCCCCCATACCGAACGCAACTGCCCTCCGTTCATCGACCCTTGCACTCTTGTTGTTTGGAATGACGCCCCCACTTTCAAACTGCTTTTTATTCCAGTTCCTGTAGCCGATACCCTTCTTGTTCACCTCAATCTCGGCCACCTCCCTCACTGCTCTAATCACCTCAGTCACCAAAGACGGCAGAATCGTCTGCATGACCTGCCAAACTCCCTCGGCGACCGCCTCTTTCACTACGGTCCTCAGATTAGCACTCTTATCACCGCCTTCCAAGTGATGCCTCTTGGCCTCTTCGGGTGCCATTTCAGCAGCCCTAGCCTTGCTTCTTGTGACACGCGGTCCAGCACCATATCCACCACAACCTTCACCTCGTAAAGCCTTCGAAGATCCACCACCAGCCATCCTATAAACACTATAAGATTCATACACTAAGACGGTCATTCAAGGTAATAGCTCAGTTTATATCAAGTATAGTAAGTCCCTAATTACAGTGGCCAGTTGTGAAGCCACTTACTTTACTCTTCATACCCCAAGCATTTCCTATCATGACTACATCAACATCTAAATCTACTAAAGGCACATAGATCATATAACATGCGGACATAATACCGGTTAACTTTTAAGAAAATACCTGATGGCACATAGCTACTCGGACTGGCATCCTTCCATTTTGTCCCATTCTCAGTTTAAGTTTAGGTTTTTGAAAATATTTACCCATTTCTCTTAAACTTTGGCTCTGATACCAACTTATAAAGCCCCGTTCCCGGGACGCTTACAGATGGACAATCATCGCACATAAAACATAAAATATACATTTAAATTTATTAAAACATCACAGCGGAATAACTTAAAACTATTTCATATATTAATGACTACTTTTGAAAAATAATACAACAAAGTTAACTGTTACAAAATATCATCGTTTGCATTACATCACAAAAACGTCATAGTTATACAAATGGATGCCGTCCAAAATAAGCCAAGTAGCTGGCCGTGCCATCCTTAGCAACAATCACCTACTAACTGGAAAATACATAAAGTTAGCGTTGTTGAGTAAGTTCTAGTTTTATAATAAAAATACTTTACTTTTGCTTAAAACCGTTTTGTACTTTCATATGCAATCATACATCATACGTACAATATAGATAATCTTATTATTATCTTTTATCATCGTTCTTAGGCATTCATTCATTTGTTATCATCCATTCATACATTTCTTACATTTTATACGTTCGTCAATATCTTTCGATGCCATGTACTATACCCTAAACGTATGCACGAAGCGGGTACTGGGCCGAAGTCTATAAATAGACTCCCGTACATTGTTCCCGGTGGCCTGACCACAGTACCGAGGTAAGCGGCAAGGATCCTGTATGTTTGGTCAATCACAAGGATTAGACCCTTGTGTGCAGCCCTTGGGGTAGCTAACACGTACACAGTTGAGCTAACGACATTTCAGAGTCATGCACCTCATTTCACTTTGCTTGCAAGACTTTTCATTCATTAATTCTTTACGTTTCTCTTTTCATTATCATTAACTTCCGCTTTTCGTTACATAATACTTTACGTTTATTAACATGATCACACCCCGTAAAGCTACATAATAATAAGCAAGGAACATAAAGAAAACAGAACGTATACATACATAACATCATCACACATCATCCTATAATCATCACACATCATCCACTCACATACACATACACATACATAACAAGTACAGGTCATCATAGAACATAACTGACCCTCCGCGGGACAGCGGGGGTTCAGGGGCGCTAGCCCATCAAAGCAGGGTCCTAGGGGCAGCAGCCCCTAGTGGGGTCCAAGGGGCAACGCCCCTGGCTAGGGTCGGGCTGACATGTCAGCGCGAAGAAATTTTAGTTTAGGACATTTATATAGTACATTTTGTTATAGAAAAATCGATCTTCCTTTTAAAACCTCTTAAAATCTTCGTCATTTAAAACGTATATTTGGTATGTATTTCCAGCCCGAAACAAGTTTAAAACCTTTAAAATAGGGGATCTAGAGCTCACCTGGACTTAGTGAGTAGCTTCTCAATCAAGCTTTCTAAGCAAGGGTCACACTACGTAGCCTGCAGATAAGTTAACACTCAAAGGGGTTAATTTCTGCCTAATTTCACTGCTAATTTCGCTGCAAGATCAGCAGATTCGCTGCTAGTTTCACCAGCAGTTTCGCTGCCAGTTTCGCTGCCAATTTTGCTGCCAGTTTGGCACAACTTTCGTTGGAAATCCATGTCTGAGAAACTACCAATGAAACTATAGTTTCGCAGGAAAACTCTAAAGTTTCGCAGGAAAACTCTATAGTTTCGCTGGACGACTGCATAATTTCGCTGGATGAACACCCAGTTTCGCAGAACGGGCTGAAATTACGAATCAATTCATTTTTAATCCAAACTTCAATATTTTACACCCAAAACCTTGGTTTATCATCCATGAAGCTATATCTAAGCTTTTTACATGTTTTCTTACATAAAAACGTGAGTTTTGGACGATTCTTTGCCACTTTCAAAAACCCCAAACCTAGAATCCGGGTTTAATTTAAAGAAACGATTAAATGATGTTTCTTACCTAGATTCTTTGTCTTTTCTTGTTGTTTGAATGACCACAAACACCAATATTCAATCTCTTGATCGACCGAGCCTTGATACTTCACCTCATCTCTACTTTCTCTCTACACTCTCTCTCTACAAGTTGAGTGTTTGAGTTGCAAATGAGAGTGGCTCTAGCTGATCCGTTTATATATACTGGGCGTTCTCGGGACCTTAAACTCGTCCAACATGTTACCCAAAAGGTTAACTTAGTCTATAACCCGTCTCCACCTTATTTATATTAAACAACCTCGTCTAAGCCCATTATTATTAATTGGCTCGTTTTGACTTTATTTCGGGCGTTACAAAAGATCAAGATCCATAGGAAACTTTTCTGCATGCTTCAACAAAGTGACTTTTACTTCCATGAAGATGGAAGAGCATTGAGAAGTTTGACATTTAGATCTGTGAGATCATTCTTCACACCCATAGTTGACATTTCAGTAATGAGTTGCATAAATCTTTTCATCATCTAATTTATTGTTTCTCTAGAAAGATGCTCAAACAATTCCAATTGTCTTATTAGTTTTTGCCTTTTAAGATCTTGTATTTCTTTACCACCTTCACAAATTATCTTTAAAGCTTTGTACATGGTATAACCAGTTTGATAACTATCAAGTCTAGTCAACACCTCTAAAGGTAAATCCTTACACATCAGTGAATAAGCTTTAATATCATTCTTTACTTTCTTAAGATCATCACCATGTAAACCATCTTCAGGATAAGGTTCTTGAGAGTCTTAGGTGTAAACAAATCCTCTGTCAGGACCATCAGATGTAATAGGAATATGTGGTCCTTTCTCAAGTTTAGATAATGTTAAATCTGAGAGACCAGTTCTTGAAATCAGCTATGTTCTTCAACTTAGGAACTATGTTCTCAGAATCTTCAGACTCAACCATTTTGTGTTTTGAATTTAAGAAAATAAACTATTTTTATTGTTTTTAAAATTTGAAATAAAACAAAAAAAATGCCAATATTTTTTTTATTTTAGTTTTTAGAAAATTTTCTAAAAGTTGAATGAAAAGTCTGAATTCTGATAAACTGTTTTTGTTGTTTTTAAAATTTGAAATAAAACAATGAAATGACAATATTTTTCTGGATTTTAGTTTTTAAAAAAATTTCTAAGTGTTGAATGAAAAGTCTTAATTCTGATGCGCCTGATGCTTGTGAAACGCCCACTTTGAACATAAACACCTAACGGAATGCCTGGGTAGAATTCTGAAACGTCCCATTGAAGATGCGCCTGAACAGTTGTCAAACGCCTGAACAGTTGTCAAACGCCTGAATAGTTGTCAAGCGCCTTAATAGTTGTCAAGCGTCTAAACAGTTGTCAAACGCTGTGGTACTTAGTCAAAGTTTTTGAATTTTCAAACTTAAGCGCCCAAATAGTCTTTAAATGCCTAGAATTCTTAGGTTTCCAAAAACGTCCAAACAGTGGTAATACTCCCAAACTGTGTTAAAACGTCCAACTTTGAAACGCCCAAACAATGTTGACGCGCCTAAACGATTGTTATGCGCCTAAACATTTGAGCAATTTTCAGATGATTTTTAACACTCCAAGCGCCTAATTCATCATCTTCATAAAAACCTGGTTTTATCAAATTCTTCAAAAACTTGATTAATTGATTTGAAAACTTACAATAAGGTAGTATTCAGGTCGATAATCAATCCTAATTCATTAATTCTCTCAATGAACAATAATAAGTCTGATTTTCTGATTGAATTTAAGTCCGAATATGAAGAACACTTTTTCACAGAAATCTGATGAAGAACTCAGATCTGAATGTGCTAAACATAAAATTGAGATTCAATTCATGTTTCTAATGATGAAACACAACAAAATACAATAATTAATTGATCAAATTGCTATCAAACACAGATTCAAATGATTCACAGAGCTCAAAAGTCGATATTAAGCTCAAAATCACTGAACCGAAGGCTCTGATACCATTTGATATGTTCAAATGGATCGATTTGTGATGATATTGTAATGCAATGCTCAACTATAAGCACAAAGTAATCAATAAATTCAAGATACTTCAAAAATTTATAGAGATTTCATTGATAGCAAAATGCAATTAGATATAATGTACAGAGAGTGAAAACTACATATATATATCCTATTTATACTAACAAAGAAAACTAGGAACATATATTTACACAATAAGTCCCTATACTATGACAAGAAACAAAATTATAAAAACTAATGCTAATCTTCAAAGAGCTCCAACAATGCTCCTCTGTATTCGGAATAAATCAGTCTTCACTTAATTGGCTTTGAAAGACTTTGTCTTTGAAGCTTCAGAAGACTTCATCTTTGGCTTTGGAAGATTTTGTTTTTGCCTTCGGAAGATTTTACACTTCGAATGATTTTCTATGCAGAGTGTGAAACTTCCGAAGCAACTTCTACCATGTACGTAGTGCATGCATGCAAGAAGCACTTTGGTTGCTTTGGTTGCATTAGTCTTTCATATAATATCTTACAATAGTTTTTTGAATAGTTATTAAGCAT
This sequence comes from Flaveria ramosissima, assembly GCA_025215565.1. Taxonomy (NCBI): domain Eukaryota; kingdom Viridiplantae; phylum Streptophyta; class Magnoliopsida; order Asterales; family Asteraceae; genus Flaveria; species Flaveria ramosissima. Next base: position 59,935,375 of record CM046045.1, read on the forward strand.
TCATGAATGAAAGACTGAGTGCACCTAATATATTGGTTGATGACTTGCAGTAAGTCAATCCTGATGATGTTGAATAAAATGACATCAAATACCATATCACAATAGTGGTGTACCTTGCAAAAATGTTTGCTCGAAGAACGAGAAGAAATTTTTTTTTGGTGTGAGCAACTCAAGCAAGATAGGGTTTGACCAAACAAACTTAAGATGTTAAGAATATGATAAACCAGGTCACTTTGCAAGAGAATGTACTGAAAGAAAGACAAACCAAAATGACGGTGGTAAGAAGATGGTGATAGCGAAGGTTGAATCAAAAGGAGATAAGGCAAGTTTTTAAAATAACAAAGCACTAGTTCTTAGACCAATGGAAAATATAATTGGTCAAAGCTGATCAAGATCTTGGATATCAAGTTGTCTACAGCTTTGTTAGTAGAAATTTACGATAATGAAGAAAGTGTTGAGGAAAATTTGTTTACTGAGTTTGTTCCTGAAGATTTACTTTCTGGTGTTTTCGCTGAAGAGGAGATAAAGAAGGATGAACATGTGCTTAATGAATCTGCTATTAAGACTACTCCAGCATAATCAATGAAATATGAAGATGGAAAGGAAGGAAGAAAGAAGAAGCTATTGAGACTACTCCAGCTATGATTGAAAAGAAAGATATTGTTGTTGAGGAAACTCCAGCACCTGCTCATTATAAGACTGTCAATGCTGTTTAGATCACTCCATCAACTAAAGCAGAAAAGGAAGATGTTTTGAAGGCGTTTAAGATGAAAGCTACACCAGGAGTATTTGATAAGACTGAAGAAACAGATAAGGTATACAACAATCTTTGTTCAAATGCATCTGTTGAAAAGATCCAAAGATACAGAGTTCACAACGAGTTTTCAATAAAGCTCTTAAATATTAAAAAGATGAGAAACTTTTAAAGAAACGATAGAAGGTTTAAACAAAATTATTTATCAATCAAAGTTAAATCTTCATAATAAAGAATGTAAAATCAATTATTTGACTTCACGTAATAATGATCTAACTTTGAAATTAAGAAACTTAACAATGAACTCTTGTTTGTGAAACTAACTGTTGAAAAGTTTGAATTATCTTCAAACATGGTTGAAGGTATAATCAAGTCTCAAATGACTCAGAAAATTAATGATGGTAAAAGTGGAGTTGGATATTCCAATATCGTACCACCAATTAATCACGATTATACATGTTTGCCTTCATCCATTACCACAATAGATGAGGAACTAAACTTTGGATTAGGTTTTCAACCAACTAATGACTTAAAACATTCGGTCAACATTTCATTGACTGCTGACCCTATCATAATATCTGAAAGTAAATTTAATGATGATCATTCTTTGGCAAAAAATATGAAGATAGACGGGTTGGTTGAAAAGTGGGAAAGTGATGATGAAATAGTTTTTACACATAATGTAAATAAAAGTTGTACTAAAAAATCTTCTTGTAAATCATCACTTGTTATCAATGAAATTTTTGATGTTTCTGTTTCTACAAATGCGTGTTCAAACATGTCTAACAAACAACAAAAATTAAAATCAAAGATCATTCCTATAGTAAATGAAAGAAATGTGTTGCAACATCTGTACTAACTTGAAAATTGATTTCAAGAACAGATTTCTTTCAAAAGGTAACATCAACAAGGAGGATTATATATTAAAAGAAATGAATGCTTGTTTTTAAAAAATAAAACTCCTATTACTACTAATCCTGTGAAACAAGATGTGCGTAGATCAGGTATCAAGGCAAATAAACTCATTCCAGTACTTATGAGTCACAAGATTAAAGACACTAGCTCATCGACTTCTAGAATGAATCAATCTGATAAGAAAAATACTGCAATTCTTTCGGGTTCAGCTAGGACACGATTGTACGAGATGTGTGAATCGCAATGCTATTCGTAAGAGATCATTTCTAGTTTAGCAAAGACAAGGAAGCAACCGGTTATGTTCTTATTGAAAGAAAAAAAAGAGAGACTATTAAAGAATCAAAAGGCCAAGGAAATACTTAAGCCAGATTTTATGATAACTTTGGTAGTATCATAATCAATTCAAGGGAAATACACGAGTGCAAAATGTGTATCATAAACCGTGTTGTTATGTGTGTGGCAAGCCAAATCATTGTTACGCCCGGAATAAAGTCGAAGGAAGCCAATTAATAATAATGGGCTTAGCCGGGATTATTAGATGAAAATAAGTAAGGAATGTGGTATGGACCGAGTAGACCTCGCGGGTTATATGTTCGGCGAGTTTAAGGTCCCTGGAACTCCCGGTATACATAAACGGATCAACTTGAGCGGCTCTCATTTGCAACTCAACACCCCAAATTCTAGAGAGAGTGTGTAGAGAGAGAAAGTGGAGAGAACTGAAGATTCAAAGCTCGGTTGATCACGGGATTGAAGATCGATGTTCGTGGGCATCCAAACAACAAGAAAACACCAAGAATCTAGGTAAGAAACATCATTTAATCTTTCATTTTGATGTAAACCCAGATTCTAGGGCTTGGGTTTTTGAAAGTGGCAAAGATTCGCCCAAAACTCACGTTTTTGTGTAAGAAAACATGTAAGAAGCTTAGATAAAGCTTATTGGGTGATAAACCAAGGTTTTGGATGAAAAAGATTGAAGTTTTGGGTCAAAAATGGGTTGGTTCGTAATTTTCAGCCCGTTCTGCAAAATTACAGGTTCATCCAGTGAAATTACATAGTCGTTCAGCGAAACTATGAAAGCTTCCTGCGAAACTATAGTTTCGCAGGTAGTTTCGCAGATATGGTTATCCAACGAAAGTTGGGCGAAACTGGTAGAGAAACTGGCAGCGAAGATGCCAACGAAACTAGCAGCGAAACTGCTGGCGAAAGTAGCAGCGAAACTGCTGGCGAAACTAGCAGCGAAACTGCTGGCGAAACTGCTCATCTGGCAGCGAAATTAGCAGCGAAATTAGGCAGAAATTAACTCCTTAGAGTGTTATCTTATCTGCAGGCTGTGTAGTGCAACCCTTTCTTTGAAAGCTTGATTGAGAAGCTACTCATCAAGTACAGGTGAGTTCTAGATCCGCTATTTTAAAGGTTTTGAACTCATCAAGCCCGGCCCCAGCCAGGGGCGTTGCCCCTTGGACCCCACTAGGGGCTGCTGCCCCTAGGACCCCGCTGTCAGGGGCTGCCGCCCCCGAACCCAGGCTGTTCCGCGGAGGGTCGGTTATGTTCTATGATGACTTGTACTTGTTGTGCGTGTGTATGTGTATGTGAATTGATTATGCATGATGTTTATGATGATGTGTGATGGGGTATGTGATGTTTATTTGATGCTATGTATGTTCATGTTATGTTTTCTTATGTTCCTATTATGTATTATTCCGTGACTTACGTGCTATGATTATGAAATGAACGAAAAGTAATATGTAACATAAAGCGGAAGTTAATGATAATGATAAGTGGAATGTAAGTAAGAACGAATGCATGCATTAATGAATGAATGAAAGTAAGAAAGTCTTGCAAGCAATGTATGGAGGTTCACACCCAATGAAGGGTGTTAGCTCAACTGTGTGCGGGTTAGCTACCCCGGAAGGATGCACACTGGGGTCTGATATTTGTGATTGACCATACATATGGGATCCTTGTCGCTTGCCCCGGGTACTGGAGTCAGCTTCATGCATAATGTTCGAGGTCTATGATAGACCTCTGGCCCAGTAACCAGGGAAGGTTATGAATGAAAGTGAATGATAACGATGACGTACGATGATGAATGAACGAAAGTTAACGAATGAATGATGAAAGATAATAATACTATTATCTATATGTACGTATGATGCATGATGACGAACGAAAGTAATGAACGGTTGTAAAAGGATATAAAGTATTTTATTTATAAAACCAGAACTCACTCAGCAACGCTGACTTTTATGTATTTTCCAGTTGGCAGGGGATTGTTGCTGAGGATGGCACGGGGCAGCTACTTGGCATTTTTGGGATGGCATCCATTTGTATAACAATGATGTTTTTGTGATGTAATGCAAATCATGATATATTGTAACCGTTAACAATGATGTATTATTTTGCAAAAGCAGTCATTAATATATGAAAAGGTTTTAAATTATTCCACTGCGATGTTTTTCATAGATGTAAATGTATATTTTATGTTTTATGTGCGATGATTGTCCAACTGTGAGCGTCTCGGGATCGGGGCCTTACAATCATATGGCTAGAAATTACATTCATCATCCTTAATTAAGAAGAAAACAAAGATTTCATAACTCGAATTTCACATAATAGAAAACAATTCTTTTTAAACGCAAGATTTAATAAGAATACAAATCATTCAAATACTTTTGCTGATAAAATAAATGTTCAGATAAATACTGATTTGAACAAAATAAATTCAGTTAAGAAATCTTCACATGATGATGAAAGCAATCTCATTCCAGTGCAAAATACATTAAAGGAAATTGTTCAAACTTTAATCAAACCAATTCAAAAATAAAAGATCAAAGAAAAACAATCAGATTCTGATATTGTTGAAGACTATGTTTTCAGTGATATAAGATATATGATCTTAAAGTCGGTATCATATTTGGATGGCAACAATGTGCTGAAGTCAACAATGGATTGGGTTCCTAAAATTGAATAATCTCATTTGTATGTGCAGGAACAACCAAGGCAAGTCATCAACAGTGTTTGGGACGTTGATAGCACTTGCTCTAGGTACATGACGGGTAACATGTCACTCTTAAACAATATATTACCTTACCACAGAGGGTACGTTATTTTTAGCGAAGACAAAGCTGGTAAAATTACAAAGAAATGTTAAGTTTTAAAGATGTCAGTTTTGTTGAGATACTAAAGCATAATTTGTTAAATGTCTCTCGAATTTGTGACAAACAATATTCTAAACAATTCACTGATAAAGAATGTCGTATTTTAAAACGTAGCTTTGTAATCCCTGATTAATGGATGCTCTTGAGAACTATGAGAGACAAGGACACATACTTACTTGAACAGTTCATATTTATTTGTAACTACGTCTTGTTTATTATCAAAAGACTCGGAGAGTGGTTCAATGTTATGGCATCGTCGCATTGGCCATGATGTTGGCCATGTAAACATCAAGAATACGATAGACGAAATATAACTTTTATTTAATGATATGGCAGCTAGAACTACGTTATCAGCAGCCAAAGAACCCTTATTCTTTTGGGCTAAAGTTATTAACATTACATGTTATGTTCAGAATTGTGACTTAATCAATAAACAACAAAATAAAAACCCTTATGAAATATTTTTTAAACATAAACTTAAAGTCAAATACTTTAAGACATTTGGATGTTGTTATCCTTTGCTACAAATTTCTGAATCTAAATCAAAATTTGATGAAAGAGCTGATGAGTGTTACTTTGTTGGATATTCAACTAACAAAGTCGCATATATGGTTTATAACAAAAAATCACAATAAATAATTGTGTCATTTGATATAGATTGGCATGAATCTAACAAAATAGATCTAGGATCTACTCCTTCTTGGATATACGATTTTGTTTTATTATTTGAAACATTTAATCGATCTTCTATTGTGTCTACAGCTACTCGACCTTTGACATCACCCATTCAAGATGCATTATCTGATGATGTTGTATCTATTTCATCTTTGTCTATGGGAAAGTTTGCAGACATAGCCTCTTCTTCTAATATATCAGCTTTTCAACCATTCAAATCTAAATCTGTTCTTTGAACCTGGATTGACTCTAGTTCATCAAGTAGTTGAAAAAGGTCCACAGGATCCTGATTCAAGTTCTTCTACACAAGATGATCCAATTACCACAATTCAAGTTCCATTTATAGATTTATGAGTTGATAATGATATCAATAAAGAGGAACATATTGTGTATCAACCTGAAGGTGGAAATACTATTAAAGACCATGTTGTTCATATATCTAATTTAGACGAATTTATTTTTGAAGATCTTGTTACTTAGTTGAGTATACATAAAGATCATCCAACAAAAGCAATCATTGGTCTGTTATCACAAGGTGTTCGAACTAGAAGTTAATCTAGAGCAATAAATACATGCTTGTATACATGTTTTATTTCTCAACTTATGCCTAAGAACAATAAGATGGCTTTAAAATAAAATAGTTAGGTTGAGGCCATGCAAGACAAGCTGATGCAATTGAAGAAGTTAAATGTTTGGCATCTTTGTGAACATCGAAAGGATAAGATGCTGATCGGAACTAAATGGATATTCAGAAACAAAATGGATGAGAAAGGTGTTATTGTTCACAACAAGGCGAGACTTCTTGTTCAAGGGTTCTATTAAGTTGAAGGTCTTGACTATGAAGAAGTATATGCTCCAGTTGCAAGACTTGAAGCCATACGTATTTGTCTAGCTTATGCTTCATACATGAACTTCAAAGTTTATTAGATGGATGTCAAAACTACATTTTTGTATGGCAAAATGAAAGAGAAAACCTATGTTTGTCAGCTTCCTGGTTTTGAAGATCCAAATCATCTTGACTACGTTTACAAGTTAAATAAAGCGCTATATGGCTTAGATTTAGCACCTCATGCTTGGTATGCCACACTCACTGAACATTTGAATGATTATACACGGAGTGCTATTGATCAAACATTATTCTTAAGGAAGACTAGTGATGACCTCATTCTTGTCCAAGTCTATGTTGATGACATTATTTTTGGATCTAATAATGAAGACTTGTGTAAGGAATTTAAAGTTGTGATGAAGAAGAAGTTTGAGATAGGCTCTCCTTGAGAAATTTTGTTTTTCTTAGGTATCCAAGTTGAACAATATGAACAGGGTATTCTGATACATCAAGAAAAGTATGTCACATTATTATGGACAAGTATAAACTTCAAGAATCCAAGATTACACGAACTATGATGTCTTCTCGTCCTACTTTAACTCCTGATCTCACGGGAGAAGATGTTTATCAACATTTGTATTGATCAGGGATTGGATCCTTGATATATCTCACTGGCAGCAGGCCTAACATAATGTTTCTTGTCTATTAGTGTGGGTTCACGTTATCAAAATAATCTGAAAGAGTCTCACATGAAAGTTGTCAAGTGGATTTTCAAGTATCTCAAGGGCCAACCATAACATAGACTTTGGTAACCTAGAAAGTTTGATTTTAATTTATATGCTAATACTAACAGTGATTATGCAGATTGTAAATTGGAAAGGAAATCAACAACAGGTGGATGTTAATTTCTGGAAAATAGTTTGATTTCATGGCAATGCAAAAAACAGCAAACTATGTCCATATCTACTGCAGAAGCTTAATATATGGCTACTTCAAGCTGTTGTTCCCAGATGTTTGGATTCAGTAACAACTTCTTGATTAAGGCCTTAACATTTACAACACCAAGATTTCGTGTAACAATTTTGTAGTGTTAAACATCATGAAGAATCCTATACGACACTATAAAAATAAACACATCGACATTCGAATGCATTTTATCAGTGATTGTTTTGATCGAAAGTGTATTTGCCTTTGTTGATACATCATGTTGCTAGTTTATGTTCTAAATTGTAAAAGTCTTTCATTTATCATACATATGTAATGTGAATTCTTAATGAAATATGATATGCTTCTTGATGTTTATCTGTCTTTAAATATTTCATATTATTATTGTATTTAGTATAATTCATATTTATGAACATCATATATAGGTTTGAGGTTGTTGTACATTGTTCTATGTCAATAATGATTGAGAAATGTGTTCAACTTAGTCGGGTGGTTATTCATGCTAATGGACCATACTTATGGACCATACGCACGAATGAATCATATTTATGGATCAGTCGCACGACTAAACCAGGAGATTGGATCAGTCGTATGACTGAGACATAAGATTGATTCAGTCGCACGACTGAACCTTCAGTCGTACGTATGAATCAATCGCATGAGTCAGTCGCACGACTGAACCATGTTAATAGTTCAGTCGTACGAATGAAAACTAAAAACATATAAATACCACATAATTCGTGAAAAAAAGAGAGACTTTGAATATTCACAAACCCTAGCCGTCTAGAGCGCCCTAAGTAGCCTATCCAACTTCATAGTTCGTTCCTGATCGATTTCTAATCAATTCTTAACGTTTCGTACGATTGAATCATAAGTATAAGCCATCGCACGATTGAACCATAAGTATGAGCCAATCACACGATTGGACCATAATTATGATCCAATCACATGATTGGACCATGAGTATGAGTCAACTATGCGATTGGATCACAAGAATGGACCAATCGTACGACTGGATGAAGGAGTCTGAGTCAGTCGCATGACTGAACCCTAGTCACACGAATGAATCATGTGTATGGGTCCAGTCGCACGACTGAAACTTAAAACAATATAAAAAGGGGGTCAGTCGGTCGTATTCCCTACCACCCTTCAAAACTCTCAAAAACCGCCTAATACAAGACACTCTGCCCAAATTTTCGATTATTGTGATTTTTCTCCGATTGTGATACTAACCGATTTCTATTCATCTTCAGGTACTTTGAAACTGAAATCTGATCAAAAGAATGGATTAATCGAACCCACAATGACCGAAAATGTTTAAAATCAAGAACCGGGACAATACTCTAAAATAAACACTTAAATGGACATAAATGTTGATTTAAATGACACTAAGTGCTATATCGAGTCCCTGCGAACCTAATGAATCTAAACACGAAGTTTGTAATGTAACGTTTTGATAAAGATTCAAAGTTATGGTGTCGAACAGAGCAAGATTCGAATAGACACGCTATTTGAACCTCAGTCGCACGATTGAGCCAGACGCATGATTCAATCGCACGAGTGAATCAATCGGTGACTCAGTCGCACGACTGACTCAACCACATGGCATAGCATACGACTAAGTTTAGTCGATGGCTCAATCGTACGATTAAACTCAGTCGTATGGTTCAATCGCACGATTGAACCAGTAGATCAAAATCAGCTAATATTCATCTGTTATATTTTATGAACAAAGCTAATGTATATGTTTCTTGTGTCGCAACAATATGACTGAGAGATGGACTATGAGCACTAAGCACAACATCGGTGCTCATCTAGATGTTGCATCTCAGAACGCTTTTGATTTCATCAGGATTATTGCCTTCCTGCGTATCTCGAGGATCTACAAGGCCATTTCTACTCCATGCACACCATACCGGTCTATTCAGCAGGCTTTCTAGGAAAGTGCCACAGTGGATAGGTCCGTTGAGCACCACTGTATCCGGAGCTCTATATTCGGACAAGAGATTGAGATATGTGAAGACGACCTGAGGAGAGTCTTAGATTTGGGTGAAGATGGAGCCCATCCAACCAAGCTGCATCCTCTAACTATTCGAGGATGTTTTCAGAAGTACGTCGGAGACATCAATGCTGGCATACTGAACAAGAGCAACATGTGCCCCAGTTCAAGCATCTGGCACATGTGATCCTCAAGTGCATAGCCTCCAGACGTGGAGGATTCGATGAGATGTTTGACCAAATCTAGAATACATATGTTGCACTGGTACTAAACCACCCGTTCAGTTTCTCACGCATGCTCTTCTCGTACTTGATAGAGAACATCGAGGCCAAAGGCAAGGAACGCGTCTGCATGTATCCAAGGTTCTTGCAGATGATCATAGACGAGAAGCTTCCTTTGCTGCCTAAGGAGAAGGACGATGCTTTGATTTTAGAGGTGATGAATGACACCATTCTGGGGAGGATGAAGGTGTACCAAGGGAAGCAGGTGAAGCCCCCGGTCAAGAGACTGTTTGGCCATCTGGCGTATGAGGATTATGTGGCGCCCTCTCGTAAGAAGTGACGTCATGATGACAGTGAGTCAGACGTTGAGCCCATAGTGGTACCTACCGATGAAGATGACGACGATGATGATGACCGTGATGATGGTCAAGGAGGGGGAGATGCTGGCCCCGGTCAATCACGGGCCACCAACACTTCTGCCATATCACCACCACCTCCATACAGTACTTCATATGCTCCTGGTGGATCTAAGCAAGTTGTTTTCCATCAGGACTTCATGGTAGATGAAGGGGATGAGTCTCATGATGAGCCTCTCACCAGGAGAGTCGGGAGCCAGGTTGTGGCTACCGAGAAAGGGAAAGCGGCGGTTGGTGGACGCCAAGCCGATACTAAGGGTGGTGATACTGATGTCACAGATTCGACATAAAACACGCGACCAACCGATTAGCTCAGGGGGAGCTCCTATAGCCAAGGGTTCCAGGAGGAAGAGGATGGCTCATCCTTATGGAAAGAATAGTAAGAGGCAGAGGATTACCTTGATCAGTACTACCACCACCACAGCCACTGCCACCACCACAGCCACTGCCACCACCACTATTCCTCACACCACCATCACTGTTACCCACATTGCCGCCTCGACTTCCACTAACACTCCCACCACCACTCATACATTCTCACCTACCTCAACCACCATACCCAAATAAGTTTCACCACAAACTAGTTCCTTTCCTACTCCCATCTACACCACATCCACCACTAAACCCAATACTTCCCAAGCTGGCACATCCACCCATTTCCCACCTACACAGCGCTCTACTCTACCCACTGTTGGGTTAGAGGAACAGTTGGCGAGCCTAAACAGACTGGTGCTCAAACTGCTAGCGACAGATGATATGAGAGCCAACCAAATGAATCAGCATATGGCGGTCAATACCGCACAAGGCAAGCAGATAGCTCAGCTTACAGAGAAGAATGCTGCTCATGAGAGAGCTTTAGTTCGAGCTCACCATGCCCTGAATGCTCAAAATGAGCTTGTCAAGGCATCCGTCAAGCTGATCGAGGGGTTAGAGAAACAGAACAAAAACCTGATGTTGAGGTTGAAAGGAACAAAGGGTGAGCCCCTGAAGATTAAGGGTGATGGAGATGATGGTGGAGATGATGATGATGATTTGACAGATGATGAATCAGAAGAAGATGATGATGACAAGGAAGCTAGAAGAAATGGAAAGGGAAAAGGAGATGACAATGATGAGGAGGATGATCAAGAAGGTGATGCATCTCCATCAGCCTCAAATCAAACAGCACAGGAGAGGCGCTCCAAAAGTGTCGCGTCCTCCGCAGCTCCAGCTGAAGAAACACATGATCAGGGCAAAAGCGATGCTCCACAGGCTGAGGATTATGATTTCGTTCCCCTTCAGCAAGTCAAGACTTAACTAACTACGATTCTTGATTTGCGAGAGATTGTGAGAAGGTCTATGAGCTAGACTCCAGAGGAAGGATAAATCATTCATGATCTTACTGATGAGCAGCTCGCTGATATGTTTAGACTAAATCTAGATGAGCTTGTCAAAGATATTCCGGAAGTAGAAGTTTTGAGTGACGAGGAGCTACAAGGGGTGGATGAGATTGAGATTGAGGATGTCACGTCTGACTACTATCCACAGTACACTGACCCTGAGGGCAACGTTATCCCAGACTTTGGTGAACTTTTGGCAGTGATACTTTTGTTAAGCTTGATGAGATAGAGAAAGAGAAAGCAAAGGATGAAAGTAAAGGCCAAGCAACAGATGCTAATGTTGATATAAAGAAGGCTGAATGGGCAGCTTGTTTATTAGAAATGAAGGCCCAATATGCACCTCCAAAGCTGAATTCCTACACCAAACTTTACTGAGTCAAGAAACATCCAAAACTGTCAGGCAAGATCATCAATTGGGCCTACTTTGAAGATTTGGATGTATATGCTGTTAAAAGGGAGAAGGGGATTGAGTACTTCAGATATTCACATGATCCAAAAACTCTTCCTGGTTTGAGCTAAACAGATTGGCATGTTTAGATCTTTTGTATGCCAACCTGAGGAAGATGTTGGGATGGTTTGAGAAATCATTGAAGAAAGAATACCACACCAGATGGGTCAACTTCAGACCTTAACAACCTAAGTGGTTCATTCATAAGACTGAAGTTGATCCTATATCTTGAAGGCCTAAGGTGGTGTTGAAGTGGAGTCCCCTACGCACAATGTCTAAGATTCCATTACGGGAGATGCCTCAGGACTTCACTCCACACTTCAAATGGTGGTATTATGACTAAAGGACGGGGGAAGCAGTCATACTTTTGAAAAAGGAAGGGAAGATCGAGATTATCAGGGTATTTGATCCAATGTGGCTTAAAAACTTGTCTGCTGAAGATGTTTACACTCTATACAAGTGGCCACTGTTCTATGACACGCAAGATATTGTACAAGCTCTACAATTCCAACATGTTATACGGCTCTGCTTTTCATTTGAGATACACGCGGGAGTCACTAAAGAAGAGAAGTACAATAAATTCTAAGAGCATGTGAAGAATGTTAGAAAATAGAATAAACTAGGTCCAAAGGGGAGTTTGTTGATACATCATGTTCCTAGTTTATGTTCTTAATTGTAAATTTCTTTCATTTCATACACATATGTAATGTGCCTTCTTAATGAAATATGATATACTTCTTGATGTTTATTTGTCTTTAAATATTTCATATTATTATTGTATTTTGTATAATCATATGTATGAAGATCATATATAGGTTTGAGGTTGTTGTACGTAGTTCTAAGTCAATAATGATTGTGAAATGTGTTCAACTTAGTCGGGTGGTTATTCATGCTAATGGACCATACGCACGAATGAATCATACTTATGTATCAGTCGCACGACTAAACCAGGAGACTGGATCAGTCGTATGACTAAGACATAAGATTGATTCAGTCGCACGACTGAACCTTCAGTCGTGCGTATGAATCAATCACATGAGTCAGTCGCACCACTGAACCATGCTAAAGGTTCAGTCGTACGAATGAAAACTAAAAACCTATAAATACCACCTAATTCGTGAAAAAAAGAGGGACTTTGAATATCCACAAACCCTAGCCGTCCAGAGCGCCCTAAGTAGCCTATCCGACTTCATAGTTCATTCCTGATCGATTTTTAATCAATTCTTAACGTTTGGTTTAACGTTAGATCGATCAGGTTGTCGTTCTCACTGATTGGATCACCTATTAAATAGGATTCCGCACTATTTGATCTGGTCTCACGCATAATCCGTTAGTACTCCGTACAAAAACAGTCCTAACAGCCTTGAACATGTCAAATCAGATTAAAATATTACTAATTTGTTCACCAAGGCATTTGATCATTTCCGATTCGACTTTCTGGTTCAATCCTTGGGATTGATTAACTTCGGTTAATGCTTAACCTTACACCCTCTTCAAAAATATTTTTCAGTCAATCTTGTTAAAATTGCAATTCTCTTTATAGATACTCATACTTTTAGGGGGAGAAAATATGAACATGTATCAAAAAGGATTTTGGTCTTAGGGGAGTAAAGTTTAAAAGATTACAAAAAAAATTGTTAAAAAAAGAGTTTATAAAATTACAAAAAGATATTGTCCAAAAGTTGAAATCTGCTGATTTTTCAATATTACAGAGGAAATAATAATACATACTTTTTTATTTTGATATATTACATACTAAAGCTAAAAAAGGAACTGACTTGGATTATGTTTGATATGTTGATAGGCTCGACGTAAAGAATGATTCTATGATGCTCCACAGGCTGAGGATTATGATGTCGTTCCCCTTCAGCAAGTCAAGACTCAACTAACTATGATTCTTGATTTTCGAGGGTTTGTGAGAAGGTCTATGAGCTAGACTCCAGAGGAAGGAGAAATCATTCATGATTTTACTGATGAGCAGCTCGCTGATATGTTTAGACTAAATCTAGATGAGCTTGTCAAAGATATTCCAGAAGATGAAGTTTTGAGCGACGAGGAGCTACAAGGGGTGGATGAGATTGAGATTGAGGATGTCACGTCTGACTACTATCCACAATACACTGACCCTGAGGGCAACGTTATCATAGACTTGGGTGAAACTTTTGGCAGTGATACTTTTGTTAAGCTTGATGAGATAGAGAAAGAGAAAGCAAAAGATGAAAGTAAAGGCCAAGCAACAGATGCTAATGTTGATATAAAAAAGGCTGAATGGGCAGCTTGTTTATCAGAAATGAAGGCCCAATATGTACCTCCGAAGCTGAATGCCTACACCAAACTCTACCGAGTCAAGAAGCATCCAAAAGTTTCAGGCAAGATCATCAATTGGGCCTACTTTGAAGATTTGGATGTATATGTTGTTAAAAGGGAGAAGGGGATTGAGTACTTCAGATATCCATATGATCCGAAAACTCTTCCTGGTTTGAGCTAAACAGATTGGCATGTTTGGATCTTTTGTATGCCAACCCAAGGAAGATGTCGGGATGGTTTGAGAAATCATTGAAGAAAGAATACCACACCAGATGGGTCAACTTCAGACCTCAACAACCTAAGCGGTTCATTCATAAGACTGAAGTTGATCCTATATCTGGAAGGCCTAAGGTGGTGTTGAAGTTGAGTCCCCTACGCACAATGTCTAAGATTCCTTTACGGGAGATGCCTCAGGACAACACTCCACACTTCAAATGGTGGTATTATGACTGGAGGACGGGGGAAGCGGTCATACTTCTGAAAAAGGAAGGGAAGATCGAGACTATTAGGGTATTTGACCCAATGTGGCTTACAAACTTTTCTGCTGAAGATGTTTACACTCTATACAAGGGGCCACTGTTCTATGACACGCAAGATATTGTACAAGCTCTATAATTCCAACATGTTATACGGCTCTACTTTGCATTTGAGATACACGCGGGAGTCACTAAAGAAGAGAAGTACACTAAATTCTAAGAGCATGTGAAGAATGTTAGAAAATAGAATAAACTAGGTCCAAAGGGGAGTTTGTTGATACATCATGTTCCTAGTTTATGTTCTTAATTGTAAAAGTCTTTCATTTCTTACACATATGTAATGTGAATTCTTAATGAAATATGATATGCTTCTTGATGTTTATTTGTCTTTAAATATTTCATATTATTATTGTATTTAGTATAATCATATGTATGAACATCATATATAGGTTTGAGGTTGTTGTACATAGTTCTAAGTCAATAATGATTGAGAAATGTGTTCAACTTAGTCGGGTGGTCATTCATGCTAATGGACCATACTTATGGACCATACGCACGAATGAATCATACTTATGCATCAGTCGCCCGACTAAACCAGGAGACTGGATCAGTCATATGATTGACACATAAGATTGATTCAGTCGCACGACTGAACCTTCAGTCGTGCGTATGAATCAATGACATGAGTCAGTCGCACGACTGAACCATGCTAAAGGTTCAGTCGTACGAATGAAAACTAAAAACCTATATATACCACATAATTCGTCAAAAAAAGAGAGACTTTGAATATTCACAAACCCTAGCCGTCCAGAGCGCCCTAAGTAGCCTATCCAACTTCATAGTTCGTTCCTGATCGATTTTTAATCAATTCTTAACGTTTGTTTCAAAGTTAGATCAATCAGATTGTCGTTCTCACTGATTGGATCGCCTATCAAATAGGATTCCGCACTATTTGATATGGTCTCACGCAGAGTCCATTAGTACTCTGTACGAAAACGATACTAACAGCCTTGAACATGTCAAATCAGATTAAAATATTACTAATTTGTTCACCAAGGCATTTGATCATTTCCGATTCGACTTTCTGGTTCAATCTTTGGGATTGATTAACTTTGGTTAATGCTTAACCTTACACCCTCTTCAAAAATATTTTTCACTCATTCTTGTTAAAATTGCAATTCTCTTTATAGATACTCATACATTTAGGGGGAGAAAATATGAACATGTATCAAAAAGGATTTTGGTCTTAGGGGAGTAAAGTTTAAAATATTAGAAAAAAAATTTGTTAAAAAAAAGAGTTTAAAAAATTACAAAAAGATATTGTCCAAAAGTTGAAAACTGTTGATTTTTCAATATTACAGAGGATTATGTTTGATATGTTGATAGGGTCGACATAAGGAATGATTCTATGATGCACTGAAATTAGATTCTCTATGACTAAAGTGAGTTACGTATTAAGGTTTTGTGGTAACACTAATCCATGCTAAAAGAGACTATATAAAATCTATGTCAAAAACAGACCAACTATATGATAAATATTTTTGTTTTGAGAATATGTTCTGACACAGAAGGAAAAATCATAACGTGGAACATGTTAGTTCGAATTGGCATATAAGTCGTAAACGTCTTGCTAGGGCAAAACATAAGTCCGACTAGTTGTTAATAAGTCCTAGAACTTGTTAGTATTTTGTGTTCAAAAACATTTCTTAGGCTAGCTTTGCTAATATAGATATTATAAGAAAAAAGATATGTGTGTTCCCGATTCAAACGGGATCAATGAGCTTGGTTCTTAGGATTCAAATTGATATGAACAAAATTTGATGAATAGATGCTAAAATATAATAATAATGATGAACACATAGTGTTTAATGTTTGTTGTTTATTGATTGATGGTGAATTCATCATCCATGATGGATGAGATATGATGATGTTGGTCATGGAATATGATTCCCACCCTTGGTGGTGAAACATCCACCCACATTACAATAATAATATATGTTGCTTTTTGTACTAGTCTAGCTTTTATAATATTTACAAAATAAACCCTAGACTAATACTTTTGTTGCTTTTGTTCTTTAAGTCTTCATCTACAATAATTATTGGAAATATTTAATTTCTTTAAAGGTAGAATACCCAATAATACTCCTTCTAAATTGTATATTTTCAATGTGAAAAAGAAACTTGATTTGTTGAATAGTTGTCCAAAGCTGAGAATATTTTTGTTGCGGAAGCGAGGTCTTCAAAACTTTGGAACTACTAGCTATGTCAATCAATTCGGCCCCGCTTGTCAAAATACGTAGATTTAGAATTAATAAACTAATGTATATTCGTAGATATTAAATATCCGTAGAAGTGAGCTCAATGAAATTTGACTAAGCTAAACAGTCTGCGCATGTTCTCAATCCGCAGATCTTCTACGGAAGAACATAACTTTTCTTTGTCCGTAGATCATCTACCGAAGAACAAAGTTAAGTTTCTGTTTGTATCTCATCTACGGAAAAAGGAAGTGTTTTGTATGCTCTATCCGCAGATCTTCTACGGAAGAACAAAAAGTTAATGTTCTGTTTTCGTAGTTCATCTATGGAATAACAAAGTTTGGTTGCTGATTTCCGGGTGACATGCTGCTAAAATTCAGTATTGTTGCTGAAAATAATTAAGTGTAGGAGTTTCTAGTCAACCTCATGCACCTTAATAGTTCTCATGTGCCTGAATAGTTGTCATGTGCCTGAACAGTTGTCATGTTGTAGAAAAATAGTTAACTGTGGGCGTTTCAAGTCAAACTCATGCGCCTAACCAGTTCTCATGCGATTGAATAGTGCTCATGCACCTAAACAGTGCTCATATGCCTGTACAGTGCTGACTCGCCTGGAGTTCAATCGGTCTACGTTGTTTATCCACACACGACTGCTCGAAAATGACTTCCACACTGCACATAGCCTGGCACCAGCACCGAGGTGAGTAATCACTATACACTATGTACCACAACGTTGGTCAGTCACAAAGACTGGAACCCCCGTGTGTACCCCTAAGGGTTAGTTAAACCATACGGAATTGTGCTTACGACATTTTAGAGCCGGGCACCTCTGTACATGTTGCTTGCAAGCCTTTCATACTTCCATTCGTTCATTAATGCATGCATTCATTCATTTATCATGTTCCTCTTTTCATTATCTTGCACTTTACGTTACATAATACTTTCATTTCATTCATTAACATTCGACGTAAAGCCATGGAAAAATAATCACACATATTAAGGAACATAAACATAAACATAAACATACAGCATCATCATACATGCATCATCAAACATACATAACACACACCAATCATACATCACATCATCATCATCACATGCCCAACATAACATCTATGACCTCAAAGTCAATTTACAAGAACTTCCGGGAACCTCCCTAGTCAAAACCCACAACTGCACTTTCCCTCGAAAGTCATAAGATAAACCGTTGTTCTTTCGGGCGTATGAGCCCTACTTGGGCGTATGGAAACCCTCCAGTCGCATGGCCTCCAGGCGCATGAACCTCAGTCGCATAACCTTCGTGCGAATGAACCTCAGTCGCATGGCCTCCAGGCGCATGGACCTCAGTCGCATAACCTTCGTGCGAATGAACCTCAGTCGCACAATCCTTCAATCGCATGCCTTACAGGCACATGAACTTCAGTCGCATGACCATCATCCGTATGGACCTCAGTCGCATGGCAATCATGCGCAAGGACCTCAATCGCACGCCAATCAGCCGTATGGCCTCCAATCGCACTCCAGTCGGTCGCCTAGCCCTAGCTAATATAGAATGCAGTTCCAGCTGAACGCAAACTGCCCTTTTCGGCCTCCAAGCTCTTTCAAACTCAATTTTAGCCCAAATAAACCATCCTAAACCTTAGAAACACCTACCACAACATCATTCAAGCATACACAAGCCCGAAATCCAATCCTAAACGCATCAAACACATACACATACGCATAAAAACGGGTCAACACCCAACTTTTTCAAAAACGGGTTTTAGATGTGTTCCAGCCCCAAAATCAGTTGAAAACGTGTAAAAGAGGGGTCCTAGAACTCACACAAATGATCCCGACAAGAAGAGCTTTGATTTGACCCACTACACTTCGATTTTCACGCTCGAATCCACCCGAACCAAGCTTTTCTCCTCTTTTTCTCCTTTTCTCTCTTCTTTGGCTGAGTTTTGCAAGAATGGGGAGGGTGTGGGCTGCCCTCCCCCTTTTATACTCCAACTCATCCAAGTCTCTTCCCGTTTTGGCAAGTTTGGTCCCTCGACTTTGGAATTTATTTATTTTCTTCTTCGTCGGCTTCAAAGAAAATTTCCGAGTGTTACAAGCCCACCCCCGTACATAGGTTTCCTCCCTGAAACCTGTGATTTCTTAAACCATCGTGGGCAATACTGTCTCATCTCTTTTCCAGTCTCCCACCTGGAGTTCAATCGGTCTACATCGTTTATCCACACACGACTTCTTGTCTATCCTTGGCTACTTCATCAAGGCTTTGATCCTTTCAAGCTTATCAGTCGTAGCCTCGATCACGTTAAACCGTCACCGTGACCCTGTCAGGCGCTGTCAACCGTATCATTTTCTTGCGACACACAATGTTCGCCTCGAAGTCCCCTAACCAATCCATCCCGAGAACTAAATCGAAGGGTCTATCTATATTTTTATTACTAACAGGTAATATAGCACAGATAGTAGCAGGAATAAAATTTTTTACTAGCGTCAGCATCGAATAACACAAAGGCTAAGGATTTATTTACTAGAAACGTACCTGACACAACATCGGGGTCCGTCCTAGCTTCCTCCGATCTTCTTCACTCCGAACCTTCCGCCCTCGGCTTCTTGCAATTCTTGCTCATGTGGCCCTCCCCACCACAAGAATAACACCTCCTAACACCACAGTTCTTCGCCACATGTCCGGTCCTTCCACAACAGAAACATACATTAGTCCCCAATCTACATTCCCCGGGGTGTTTGTGTCCACACTTGTCACACTTTTCCGACCCCGCATCGGGTGTGACCACTTGCTGGTCATCCACCCGTGCACCTTTATTACTTGGAGCGGCTCTGCCACGTCCAAATCGCTTCCCGTTCAAATTCTGATCACCGTCTCCTTTCTTTCTAACTTCTGTCACCACCACAGTTCTTTCATCGTAAAATCTCCCCGCCAAATCAACCGCCGACCTAAACGTGCTCGGTCGGGTAGCGATCATGTGCCTACGGACGTCCGCCGACAAGCCGTGAATGTACTTCTTAATCTTTCGTGACAGATGCGTCACCTGATCCGGCACCAGCCGTGCCATTTCGTCGAACTTTGCGGTATATTGCTGATGTGTCATGGTTCCCGCTTCCAGCTGCAGGAACTCTCTTTCAACTTTATCCATCTCATGGTGAGGTTAGAACTCCTCAATCACAAGCCTCTTCAACTCTGCCCACCTCATCCTCCCAATAGTCGTGCTTCCCTCAACTTGGACAATATTGTCCCACCAACACAAAGCTGAGTCCACAAAGAGTGGGCATCAAACTTTACCTTTTGGTCTTCCCGGCACTCGCTGATATTTAAAACAGCTTCCATTTCCCTCACCCATTCGTGAACAGCACCAGCAGTGCCATTACCATCAAAAGTTGGGGGCTTGCATCGTTGAAACGCCCCATAGTTACAGCCTCGTGCCACCTCCGGTGCAGGCTCTTCCTCTTCTTCTTCCTCATCATCATCGGAGAAAACCGTTTCAGTCTCGGGCTGTCTCCTTTCGCCCGAAGGTCTACCCCTTTACTTTCTCTCCATCTCTAACAACCTTTATCACTTCGGTCACTACAGACGGTAGGATCGTCTGCACGACCTGATGCACTTCCTCCACGACCGCCTCTCTCATCGAGGCCCTTAGATTAGCACTCTCATCACCGCCCTCTGGATGAGGGGTCTCGGGTTCTTCATGAGCCACCTCTTCGGCCCTAGGCCTTCCCCTTGTGACCCGTGGTTCAGCATCACATCCACCACCACCTCTATCACGATAAGCTTTCGAAGATCTACCACCAGTCATTCTACAAACACACTGAAAGATTCAAACACTAACACGGTCATTCAAGAAACAGTTCAGTTTATGTCAAGTATAGTAAGTCCCTAATTACAGTGGCCAGTTGTGATTAGCCACTTACTTTACTCTTCATATCCCAAGCATTACCTGTCCTGACTACATCAGTATCTAAATCTACCAGCAACACATAAACCATATAACATGCGCACGTAATACCGGTTATCCTTAAGAAAATACCTGATGGCACGCAGCTACTCAGATTGGCATCCCATTCCCTTTCCGTCCCATTTTCAGTTTAAGTTAAGGTTTATTTTGAAAATTTACCCATTTCACTTAAACTTTGGCTCTGATACCAACTTGTAAGGCCCCGTTCCCGGGACTCTTACAGTTGGATTCTCATCGCACATAAAACATATATTTTCATCATCTTACATAAAAATATTGCAGCGGAAACATTAAATGTCATTCCATTTAATCATAAAAACTTTTGAAACATATTAAATCTTTATCCAATTTGCAGAATATTTGTTTCCTTACATTACAAAAGCATTAAACAAAAGGATGTCATCCAAAATAAGTTAAGTAGCCACCCCGTGCCATCCTCAGCAACCTTTACCTGCCAACTGGAAACACATAAAAGTCAGCGTTGCTGAGTGAGTTCTAGTTTTATAATAAAACATACTTTTCTTTCGTTAAAACCATTCTTTACTTTCATGCGATCACACATCATACGTACACATAGATAATATCATTATTATCTTCATCGTTCTTTCATACTTTAACTTTCGTTCATTTATTATTACATCTTTTCTTTCCATCAACCATAAACTTTACCCTTCTGTTCATAGTACTGGACCTAGGCCTATCATAGACCTTCTATAATGGTGCACAGCACCTCATGGTCACAGTACCTAAGGTAAAGTTTAGGATCATTACATCTGTAACATCATCACGTTCTGGATCAGTGTCAACAGCTATGCCCCAAACTATATCGCTACTGGGCCGAAGTTCATAAATGACTTCCACACTGCACGTAGCCTGGCACCAGCACCGGGATAAGCGACAAAGATCCCACCCACATACTACACCCCCAACGATATGCATAACTCGAGTACTGGGCCGAAGATCATAAATGACTTCCACACTGCACATAGCCTGGCACCAACACCGAGGTGAGTAATCACTACTCCACCCCCAACGATATGCATAACTCGAGTACTAGGCCAAAGTTAATAAATGACTTCCACACTGCACATAGCCTAGCACCAGCACTGAGGTGAGTAATCAATATACACTATGTACCACAACGTTGGTTAGTCACAATGACTGGAACCCCCACGTGTACCCCTAAGGGTTAGCTAAACCATACACAATTGAGCTTACAACATTTTAGAGCCGGACACCTCTGTACATGTTTCTTGCAAGCCTTTCATACTTTCATTCATTCATTAATGCATGCATTCATTCATTTGTCATGTTCCTCTTTTCATTATCTTCCATTTTACGTTACATAATACTTTCATTTCATTAATTAACATTCGACGTAAAGCCATGGAAAAATAATCACACATATTAATGAACATAAACATAAACATAAACATACAGCATCACCATACAGGCATCATCATACATACATAACACACACCAATCATAGATCACATCATCATCATCACATGCCCAACATAACATCTATGACCTCAAAGTCAACTTACACAAACTTCCGGGAACCTCCCTAGTCAAAACCCACAACTGCACTTTCCCTCGAAAGTCATAAGATAAACAGTAGTTCTTTCGGGCGTATGAGCCCTACTTGGGCGTATGGATACCCTCCAGTAGCATGGCCTTCCAAGCGACTGAACACCTAGGCGAATGGACATCATGCGAATGGACCCTATGCAAATGGACCCTATGCGAATGGACCTATGGGCGAATGGACATCCACGCGTATGGACTCTCAGTCGTATAGCTTTCATGCGTATGGCCTTCAGTCGCATACCCTTCGTGCGAATGAACCTCAGTCGCATGGCCTCCGGCAGCATGGACCTCAGTCGCATAACCTTCATGCGAATGAACCTCAGTCGCACAATCTTTCAATCGCATGCCTTACAAGCACATGAACTTCAGTCGCATAACCATCATGCGTATGGACCTCAGTCGCATGGCAATCGTGCGCATGGATCACGGTCGCACGCCAATCGGCCGTATGGCCTCCAATCGCACTCCAGTCAGTCGCTAGCCCTAGCTGATGTAGAATGCAAATCCAGCTAAACGCAAACTGCCTTTTTCGGCCTCCAAGCTCTTCCAAACTCGATTTTAGCCCAAATCAACCATCCTAAACCTTAGAAACACCTACAACAACATCATTCAAGCATACACAAGCCCGAAATCCAACACCAAACGCATCAAACACATACACACACGCATAAAAACGGGTCAACACCAAACGTTTTCAAAAACAGGTTTTAGAACTCACAAAAACGATCCCGACAAGAAGAGCTTCGATTTGACCCGCTACACTTCGATTTTCATGCTCGAATCCACCCGAACCAAGCTTTTCTCCTCTTTTTCTCTTTTTCTCTCTTCTTTGGCTGAGTTTTGCAAGAATGGGGAAGGTGTGGGCTGCCCTCCCCCTTTTATACTCCCATTCATCCAAGTCTCTTCCGGTTTTAGCAAGTTTGGTCCCTCGACTTTGGACTTTATTTCTTTTCTTCTTTCTTCGGCTTCAAAGAAAATTTCCGGGTGTTACATCTTCTACGGAAGAACAAAAAGTTAATGTTCTGTTTTCGTAGATCATCTATGGAATAACAAAGTTTGGTTGCTGATTTCCGGTTGACATGCTGCTAAAATTCAGTCTTGTTGCTGAAAATAATTAAGTGTAGGAGTTTCAAGTCAACCTCATGCACCTTAATAGTTCTCATGTGCCTGAATAGTTGTCATGTGCCTGAACAGTTGTCATGTTGTAGAAAAATATTTAAGTGTGGGAGTTTCAAGTCAAAATCATGCGCCTAACCAGTTCTCATGCGCCTGAATAGTGCTCATATGCCTAAACAGTGCTCATATGCCTATACGGTGCTCACGCGCCTGAACAGTGCTCATGCTCCGGAATAGTGCTCATGCTCCTGAACAGTTCTCATACCCCCAAATCTATTCGTTTTGGCTCTAACTTGCTAATTATGATGAAGTTTTCATGTTTAATTGATTTGATAAATCATTGTTTATCAACTAAACATGAAATTTGAGCTCAAATCCACATCTAAATCTAGGGATTAATGAAGAACATGAAGAACATTCAAAAACCCACTTACTAGTGATGATAATTTTTGATCCAAACATGATGTTGATGCTGATTTGTTGATGAAATTGCTAATGTAGCATCATGTTGATGAATCCAAATTAATCCAAACTCCATTTCTATGATCCAGATCTGAGAATTTCTGAAGAACACCAAGAACACACACTAGTGTGTGAAAATGACGAACATGAATCTGAAAATCCCAAATCTCATGGATTCTTCTTCAAACTTCGATTTCATGCTTCCAACGTCGATTTGATCATAGATGATGATCAAAAAACATTAGATTCGACCTGAATCCATCAGATTCACCTCAAGTCCTTCGATTTCTCATGAAGAACACACTAACTTTTTATTCAAGTTTTCTTCAAATCTTCACTAATTTTAGCAATCTAACCATGAAATCTGATCAAAATCAATATGAATCCAACAACTCTAGCTCTAATACCAATTGTGTGTTCCCGATTCGAACGGGATCGATGAGCTTGGATCTTAGGATTCAAATTGATATGAACAAAATTTGATGAATAGATGCTAAAATTTTAATAATAATGATGAACACATAGTGTTTAATGTTTGTTGTTTATTGATTGATGGTGAATTGATGATATGATGATTTTGGTGATGGAATATGATTCCCACCCTTGATGGTGAACCATTCACCCACATTACAGTAATGATATATATTGCTTTTTATACTAGTCTAGCATTTACAATATTTACAAAATAAATCCTAGACTAATACTTTTGTTGCTTTTGTTCTTCAAGCCTTCATCTTCAATAAATATTGGAAATCTTTAATTTCTTTAAAGGTGGAATACCCAACAAGATAATCTTAAGAATGTTAATCATAGATAAAAGGTTTAAGTCAAATCAGAGTGACTTGAAATCTAAAAAGTATCTTAAAGTTAGATCGTGATATTTGATTATGGAATCTGTTGATTTCATATAAATAATAATATATGGTAAATATATGTTAACCCAGGTTGAACACACTTGAATTAAATCATGAAGATTATAGATCAAAATATGATAAACACAATCAAAACCCCTTTGATCTCTATTGATTGCTAATGATATTGTTTACAAGTAAATCCCTCAATAAATTGGTCATTCAACCATTAGTCAACTCTATTACAATTAACCTATTTATAGTCTAGACTAACTTTCACTATTTACTTTTAGTCCCTAGACTATTAAACTTGACTAAAAACATGATTAAAACAAGATAAAATATATTTAGTTCACACAAAATATATTTAATACAATAAAGTCTCAAACACAATATATCTTCAATATCTCCATTCGGTTATTCGTCTTGAACTTGACGTTTGACTTTTGTTGACTTTGACTGATATGTTGACTTTTGTTGACTTTGACTATGTTGATAATATAGAAAATCTTGTACAGCTCTAAGAATACTCCCCCTTAGTCTATCATTATCAACATCTTTAAAAGAATTAAGCATCAAGACGTCAATCATAGAAAGATCTTTAAATTGAAGCTTTCTGAATCTGATGAGAGAAATTATTCATCTCATAAGCTCCCTCTATTTATGTGCTCCCCCTTGATGTGTGCATAGTTTCATCAAAACATAAACAATTTTCCCAACTCTTTAATCTTGAGTGTTTCAAATGATGTAGGAGGAGGATTCCTAACTTGGTATCTTCTGCAAACTTAAGGAACATGTTCTCTGATCAGGTATACTACTCAACTAATGATCGGCCATCACTTACAATCACAAACACAAGCTTGACATTTCTAATTAGATCATTTCATTTTAACAAAATAAACTCGTGTTTATCTGTGTGTGAAAACAAGCGAACCCGTGTTTGTTTGTACGCAATTTTCGTGAAATGCATAAAAAATGATAAAATTGTAACAACATAATATGGAAGACCTAAAAGAATTTTAAAATGAAAATTTATTATAGTTTTTTTATATTTATTATATATATCTATTATTATTTTCTTTTTAATTTTATATTTTTTTATTTATATATTTTTTTAATTACCGAGAACTGAATCGATCATGAGATCACATCCTCAAGATATACTTTAGCGTAAAGATGAATTTAAACATCAACAAGCAATGAGATCATACTGATAACTGAATCTAATCACATTCTTTGAAAGATTTTGAAATTCTCAAACAGATCAATAACGATTGCTGATATGTTTGTCCATTTAAACCCATGCCCTATCTTTTTCAACAAGCAACAGATGATTCGTTAACGTTCGATTAAATACTTTAGAATGCTAGGACCCCACAATCATTTGGCCAAAACCCTCACCAAACCTTAGGATTTCTTGAATTTTATTACGATCTTTATAGAGCAAGGCTTGTGCATTAGTGTGCAAGTGATTATCATCAGAATATTGCATTCTGTGATGAATTAATTGTTAGATGATTTGACACAACTTAGGCCAAAATGGTGAGAGCTCCAGGTCTATACTCACGTATAACAAAAGAGATGACCATTTAAACATGTGTCGAAAAGAGCTCTAGGTCAGTACTATCGTAAAACAAAGGAGATTATCACTCCAGGTAAGTACTTCCGTACAGCAGAGGAGATTAGCATAAACGCAAGACACATAAATACACTAAACATGGCTTAAAAGATATGGCTTATATGATTTATATCATGATGGGAGAAAGATCAATTCTCAATCCAATTTTTGTCAGGACTCAGTTTTCATGCAGCCCAAATGATTGTGTAAATCCAGACATCCTTAAGCATATATTTTAATTTAAATCATTATGTTGTTGTCTAGTTTATTCTTCAGGCTGAGTCTACCAAGCATATCATTAAAGAATTTGTTTGTTTTTTATTTTCAATTGAAAATAACAGCATCAGTTACTATCATTTCGCATTTTGAAAAACGCAAGTCATGCAAAAACAAGAATTTCAAGAAGATATACAATCATTTCCTTATTATCTCGAATCAAGTTCCCAGTTCTCTTTGCATTATTTTTATTGAGTCTTATTATACTCTCCCCCTAAATTTTTTTTGCATACCTCTTTTTTTTTTTTTTATAAAACTATGCAAAGTTAGAAATTTACCAAAGAAGATCTTCCAAACTACACTGATATCAAGATAAGAAATGAATTATCAAGATATATGCAGTGATTGTGAAGTGAAAACTGTGATTGTGCAGATAAGAGATTGTGGATAGAATACCATTACCTTAACCTATTTGTTCCGCCTCAAGGTTGAATTAGGAACAATCTCTGTCAGTGAACCGGATTACAAACAGGCCTCCTGAATTGTTCCTACACTCATTAACAAATTAGTTAGAGAGAGGAACCCAGGCCATCGTAGTGCTGGGAGTTCCATTTTCATCAATATAAGTAACGTGCTTCAGCACAAAACCATTTAAACAATCAAGGATTGTTGTATCCTTCTTTTTAATTTGCCAAATTAGTTTCGGTTCAATTAATTTGGATTTGAATGAATTAAATTTGGAAATCATTTTCTTATTAAGATCAGATGAAAAAGAATTTGTTTTTGAAACTTTAGTCAGTTTCATCTTTGAAGCATGTGAAACCAGCTTCACATGAAAAGGTTTGGATTAAGGATTTTTCATCTTACTATTCAAAGATGTGTACTTTTCACCTCTTGGACCAGAGAAGCAACCCGTGTTGCATTTATCATTTTGAACGTTCTTTGTAGACTTATATCCAGAGAAGTAATTCGTTTTGCCTTTACCATCCTTAGCAAGTCTTTGAGGATATTTCTTTACCACATGACCTTCTTTTCCACACTCAAAACAAGCCTTGAAAGGCTTTTGTTGCTTGACTCACCCGTGTGAAGCAATTGGAATTGGAGATTGCTTTAAGGTTGTTGCAGAGTCTTACTTGTTTTGAAGTTTCTTGTGCTGAATAGTGAATGATATCTTTATTGGTTGACTGGCTCGTTTTGCAGTTGGAGAAGAGATCCGTATTAGTTTTGAGTCAGTTTTTGGAAACTTTTGAGACTTGACAATGTTAGAGGATATCTTGATCTGTGAGGAACCAACACTATCCTCTATGAGTGATTTATCATCTGAGCTTGTCCAGTCTCGTATACACAGATCTGCTTCCAAAGGATCTTGATTGACAGCAAGATGATGTAGTGCTTTTGTCGGAGCTTGATGATTGGGTGATTCCCGATTTATCTCTTCTTTCACAATCCTGAGAGGCTCAAATGTAGCAATATCACCTGCTTTAAACTTATCAAAGAAGTGAGAAGAAACAGTAATGCAGAATTACAAACAACCGGACTGAACAATCATTATCTTGACTATCAGCATTTGGATTATTGTACCCCATACCAATTGTAGAATCATTATCATCTCGTACCTCTTTAAGATTCACTCCATCTAAGCCTGCATGCAAACTGTTAATATTCGTTTCAATTAAATCATTTGTTGGATGAAGTTTGGGAATTGGAGAATAACATAAAGTAGATAGAGGTGGAATTGAATTAAATACAGTTTCATCATTTGAACCATATCCAATCCCATGTTTTACCCGTGCCCCTTGTTATTTAGCAATAAGCTCATCCTTTTTCATGTGTGAAAGGGTCCATTTATCAAGCTTTGTACGAAGCTATGTAGTTTCAAATTGAGCTAAAACAGCCCTTTCTCTCAGAATATTAATTTCAACATTACGCTCCAAAATGGTTCTTCTTAAAATATCATTTTCAGCCAATGCTTCATTAAGTTTTCTTGAAAAAGCAATTTCATTCTTCTTTAATTCATGATTGACGATTTTTAATTCATTTTCCAATAACAATCTGTTTGCTTTATAAATCCCAAATAACCGGATTTTGCAAGAAGAAGAACACATATCCTGAATAGTCTCATAAGGAAGATCCATGATAGTTCTTTCTGCAACTAAACTCTTCTCACAGTTACAAACACTTGTGATTCTTTATCGTTCCTCTTCTTTAAATTTTAACATTTCTTTATCCTCAAACTCTTTCTTTCCAGTATCATTTTTCTCGTCTTCATTATTCTCTTTTCTCTCAAATTTAGGGTTACAGTCAATATCAATTCAAAGTGCTTCACAATTGTCTTTGATTTTATCATTTGAATCCAAATCAGCTTTCAATAATTTATCTTTTCAATCAGCTAGGCTTTGTAATCAAGTATGCTTGTTACAGAAGAAACAGTTCATTATTAAGTGTATTGGTTTAATGTGGGAACACGGCTTGCTGAAATTCTTTTCATTGGATATCCAGCTCAAGAGATTTTAGCTTGTTGTTCATATCCATAAGTTTTGTATCGACATAACCTCTTTCTTGCTTCAACATTTTAACTCGATTATTCCATTCAGACGGAAGAGAGTCAAGAAGCTTTTGAATTTGTTCATGATTACTGAGATCTGGAACATGCTTCTTTAGATTATTTGCCACCTTTAAAAATCGATCAATTAAATCTGACAATTTTTCTTTCTTTGTACCTGCAAAAGAGTCAAACCTGCTTTGTGCCGTTATGAGTTTATCTGATTTAAAGTCTTCTGAAGATGAGATTGTATTAGAAATTTTAAACAATTAAACACCCTAAAAATATTTTTCCCAAAAATTATAAAATAATTCTCCTCCGAGAAAAAAATATTTCTTAAATGTCAATCTATACAATCTTAGCAACCGGGAAAAATTCTCCCCCAATTTCTTTGATTTTTAATTAGCCCACACGTCATTTTAAAAAAAAATACAGCCCAATTTTTTTAATCTTTAACTAGCCCAATTTTTTAAGAAAGCCTAGCCTAATGAGAAAAAAAGGCCCATTAACAAACCCTAACCTAACTCCATAAACCTCATTGTCAGTAGCACACATACCAACCTTCACAAACCCTAAAATCTCTTATCTGATTGCTTCGACTTTTGTTGGTGTTACTACAGTTGGATTACTGGCTTCTTCAAGTAACAGGGTGATGGATAAGAATCATTCCACTTCCTCGAATAATTTATCGTCTTTTGCTTTAATATCATCTAGCTTATTGGGCAAGAGACCAAATCTTGCTCTCAGAAGGAACCCACAAGCTTCCCAAATTAAAGTTGCAGATCTAGTTGGTGTTACTCTTGGTCCCAAGGACACAAATGTAGTTCTAGAAGCCAAGTATGGTGCCCCAAAATTGTAAATCATGGGGTTACTGTTGCTAAAGAGGTTGAATTGGAAGATCCAACAACGATGGTAGGGTTGTATGTTGATTTGTTGTTTTGTTGTGAAGAACGATTAGGAATTGGGTGAGCTTCTTGAGGATGTTACCATTGCTAATGGCGGTGTTATACATAATATTCATATTCTTTTGCTTCCGAAGAAGGTCGGTTCTTCGAAGCCATCTGCTGATGATGAATAGGTGATAAAGTATTGATGTTTGATCTGTTATGGGTTGGTTGATTAGGGTTTCTGGATCAAAGGGTTATTGTTTTTATTTTCAGATTGTAGGATGGTTAGCGACATTGGTTCAATGGGTTAGTGTGTATATCTTTTCGCTAGAAATTTGTGTTAGGATCGTGTATCGCACGAAATACTAACTGATTAACATGTATACCAAATCAAATAGTGCGGAATCCTATTTGATTGGCGATCCAATTAGTGAGAACGCACGTCAAATCAATTAAGGATTGAATCTAAACGTTAAGAACGATATGGAATCGATCTAGTGCGATCTGTGTACTTGGAACAGGTTCTTGGAGGTTTCTGTACGGCTAGGGTACGTTTGGAGTCGAAGTGATATGAATTGTTTTATTTTTCCACAAATTAGGTGGTATTTATAGGTTAGGGTTGCTCATTCGGGCGACTGAACCATTAGTATGGTTCAGTCGTGCGATTGAGCCATGCGGTTGATCCATTCGCACGACTGAGTGTTTAGTCGTGCGACTGAGTCAATCTCATGTTACAATCATACGAGTGATCCAGTCTCCTGGTTCAGTCGTGCGACTGAGTCATTCGCATGAAGTTGTTCATGCGTATGGTCCATTCGCATGGGCCATTTGCATGAGCACTTCATATTACTAAGTTTGAATGTATTCATTAATCATTACATTATCAAGATTCATTCAAACAACCACAAACCTATATAATCAAGTCAATATGCGTTAAACAACTCATTAATGAAATATTAAACATTATAAACACAACCAAACACTACATTTCATTAAGTACCCAACAATTACATAAGTGTAAAACACTAAAGACATATTACATTAGGTTCAGAAACTAGGGACACATGTACCTACAATTTGGTTCAATGGGTTTGTGTTTATTTTGAATTTAGCAGAAGTTTGGGTAATTTCGCTAGAAATTTGTGTATTTTCGCTAGATACTGGCACAGTTTCGCCGGAAATTTTACTTTCGCCGGAAATTGCAGTTTCACCGGAATTTCGCCGGAGTTTCGCTAGACGAAACTGGTATTTCGCCGGAAACTTTGAACTTTCATTCAGAATGATGCTAATTTCGCTGGATGAAGATGTTGAAGGTCCAAGAACACCAAGAACACAGACACTAGTGTGTGTCAGAAAAATTTCAGATCTAAAGCTTTTCTTTGATTTTCTTGTATAAAACATGATGTAAATCCAATATATGTTATATGTGATTCAGATCTGATGAATTTATAGTGTTTGTGATGAAATTTGAATTCAGATCTAGTTTCTCTCTCTAAACTCAATTTCTCTCTCTAAAACTTTGATGAACACCTTCAATAATCTTCAAAAATTCTTCAAATCTTCAATGGATTTGATCCAATATGGCTCTGATAGCAAATTGTTAATCTAGGTTGAACACACTTGAATCAAATCATGAAGATTATAGATCAAAATATGATAAACACAATCAAAATCCATTTGATCTCTATTGATTGCTAATGATATTGTTTACAAGTAAATCCCTCAATCAATTGTTCATTCAACCATTATTCAACTCATATTACAATTAACCTATTTATAGTCTAGACTAACTTTTACTATTACATTTAGTCCCCTAGACTATCAAACTTGACTAAAACTATATTGAAACAAGATAAAATATATTTTGTTCACACAAAATATATTTAATACCATAAAGTCTCAAACACAATATATCTTCAATATCTCCACTCGGTTCATCGTCTCGAACTCGACGTTTGACATTTGTGACTTTGACTGGTACGTTGACTTTGACTATGTTGATAATATAGACTATCTTGTACAACTCCAACAATATCACAACATATGTGTAGAAGTAAAAAGTTGGGTATGAGTTTTATATGGATAAATCATATTGACAATTAGATTAACTAGTCTTATTTTAAGTACAGTGGAAGATGTTAATAATCGATTTCCAAGAAATATGATCCTATACTTGAAAATTTACCAAAAATAGTTTAGGTTATAAGTCTATTGTTTGTTTAAAATTGTTTTTTGTTTGTTTTGGGTTAATTTTCATTTTGTTTTTTAGTTTACTAAATGTTTTACAACATTGACAGTTTTTGGTTAATTATTAACACCTGGATGAACTTGATTTGAAACCTAATAAATCACAAGATCAAATAAAATGAACAATAATTGAAAATTTTAAAAAGTTAAAAAAAATTCAAAATAATTTGAACTTCGCATGTGCGAGAAGTTCATCAAGTGTTGAAAAGTTCTAATCATGCAAGCCATGACTTCTCGCATGAGAAGTTAGAGGAGAGTATATAAGGGCATCTGATGTGAGTGTGACTTATCACGCCATATTCATTGTTTTCGTTCTCTCAAATTTTTTATAGGTGTTTAACTTAGTTCATTGATACACTCGTTTACATTGATTGACTACTGATACTAAAGAGGTTGACAAGGTATATTGATGATAGGTCGTAGATTTAAGTGAGTTTGATTTGTGACCGAAAGTTTAAGGACATATATACTAAAAATAAACAAAATTAATCACATTAAACCTTAATAATGGCCTAATGGTTAAAACACTCTAAAAATGACATTTGAAAATTTAAAAATGGTACTTCTCGCGTGCGAAAAGTATGTTGAATATGTACAGGCGCGAAAACTTTCAAATTTCACACAGACTAATCACAAGACCATGTTAACTTGTTGCGTGAGAAGTTGAATATTAATCAAATTTAGTTTCATGCGATTCATCCACTTGTCGCGTGAAAAGTTTGCAGTCAAAGACTAGCTATTCACATGCGAATATTTCTTCTTATGCAAAAAGTTCAAGTTTTTAAAATTTTCAAATTTTTCTACGTCTGAAACTTTTTTGTGTTTGTAACTAATAAATTCTTGTTTCATCTAATTTTCAGATAGCGAGACAAATGGTTTTTAATAACAATCGTAATGGACTTGCATTTCTCGGTAATATTCCGGATGATAAAGCTTTTTTAAGATCTTTGATTGACAGTCTCAAGACATCTAGTATTAATCATGCTATTACAGCAAATCCCACCATCTATACTGATGTTATTGATCAGTTTTGGCTAATGGCTGCTAGTGAGAGAGATTCTCAAGGAGAGCCGTATATCACAGCGATTGTTAAAGGGAAGAGAGTTGTTATAACTTTTGAGGTGATAATCAGTGTTTTACTATTAGAAGATCAGCTTAAAGCTCCAGTTAAGATTGATGATCACGTTGACAGGGAGTGTCTGACCAAGATGTATTATGACGATAGATATCCGTCACTGGAAAAGAAGCACTTACCTTCTTTGTAGAATTATTTGTTTCACATAATGGTTCATTGCTCGACCAATCTGAAGGCTGGATTGGATAACCTAAGTGCTATGTTCGGATCACTACTGGTATCACTTGTTGATTATTTACGTTACAGCATATCCAAGGCCATATTTGCAAAGAGGGAGAAGAACTTCATTGCTACTATCAGGAAGAAGTTCATTATGTATCCTCGATTTTTCCAGATGATCATGAACGCTGCTCATCCTAAGTTAGCTATGTTTGATTCCACCACATATGTTGTTATGGTGACAAAGAAATACATTTTCACTTACTTAATAGAGCACGCATGAATGCGTGGAAGAGATCGTTTTGCCAAGCTGGGTCGTTTTGTTGATGGTTATCAGGCAGAGATCAGTTTACTCACCAAGGCAGGATTCTGAAGCTCATCGGACTAATCAAGCTAGTCCTTCATCAAGAACTCTTGATGATGCTCCATGAGGTTACTGGGTATAGCGCTGTCTATTGAGGATGAGATTAACACCTGGTTTAGTAGTTTCAATGTTCCTTATGTACTACAAGAGAAACCTAGAGTGTCTGTAACTCCTACTAAGCCCACTACTAAGGAAAGGGATACTTATTTTGTGCCTGTGGATTCCCCTAATACTTGGAAGAGGAAGATGATAGTGGCAATGAAAAGAGCTGATTCTAATAGTCCACGTGGGGGGAGTAGAGGACGAGGTGTTTTGCGTAAGCGTCAGACCCCAATGACCACGGTGTCAGATATTCCAGTGATAGAGCCACCAGTCAGAGTAATTTAGGCCGTTAATCAAGATATTTCAGTGATCGTTATAGAGTCTACGACTGTAATATCATCTGCAATGCCTACTACTAATAGTTCTATGATGACTCCACCAAGAGATTAAGGTCCTAATAGTATGTTTGGGATGGACAACTTCATAAACGCTACACTAGATCTAAGACATCATGCAGAGACTTTTTCTAGCTCACCCACTTACGTATCTGTTGAGATAAGAGTTAGTTCCTTAGAGAAAGAGATGTTGTAGAAGACGAAAGGGATTAATGACTTGTATAGATAGGTATTTGATAAAGATAAGAGGATCAAGAATATTGAACATCAGCAATAGCTCATATTCAGCTATGTTTAGATTCTGGAGCAGAATATTAGAGACTTCACTTCTCGAGTTCCATTTACGTTGCTTAGTAAGATACAACAGAAGTTGGAGAGTCTAGTGGACAGTACTCTGTTGGTCATGATGCTGCTAGTGATCCTACTACTGCTATAGAGCATGTCAATAATCATGTTGCGTCTGAAAAGGCAAAAGAGACTGCTGATGTTAATCAAGAGTCATCTAACACTGTTCTTGTTGACGCTACTGATTATCGACCTGTAGTTTTTACTGGAGAGGTATTTGTTGAGCCCAAGCATGATATTCAATCCACTAAGCTTGTACGAGATGATGATGATTTAGATATGGTAGATTTTAGTTGTGATGAGGATGATGATATTGATGGTGATGATGAGGATGATGATATTGATGGTGATGATAATGATGACAATGGTGATAAAGGAAAGAAAAAAGTTGATGATGATCATGATCAACGCGGTGATATGGGATAAGGGAAAGAAAAAGAAAAAAAAGGTGACGATGATGATCAACACGATGATATGGGTTCGGCTGCTGGTCCTTCTGCTTTTTCGGGTTCTACTAATGTCCCTGAACCAAGACCCGATGATACAGATGCCTATGTACCGTTAGATGCTGCTATTGAGGAAATGTACGAGAAGGAGTTCTACACATTCAAGCAACAGATACTTGCTGAAGATTCTGACAAAGATTTTGGTCCTTTTGATGGATTAGATGAGATGGTGGATTATACAGATGTATTCAAGAATAGTCTTAAAGACTCTCTTATATAGCTTATTGAAGAGGGAGAGATAGTTGATGACTCTTGTGCTTAAGAGACGACTGACAAGGCTGTGAATCTTAGTGGTCAAAGTGCAGTACGTCAGGTCGGAAACATTATTGTTGATACATTACCTCCACCAACATATGCACATACACTGGGCATTCCAAACCTTTTACACGGTATGTAAATTTTGAACCTATTATCAGCTGGACATATGATGCAGAGAATAAAATGTATGTGATAAAGAGAAAGGGATGAGCAATTAAGAATCATCAAGACGAGAACGATTTCCATAATCTTTGAACTTTTAACTTATATTCTATGGGTCGTGTTCCATTTATCAATCCAAGTAACTATAGGAAAGCAAATTGGATATGGAACATGATTTGGAGGTAAAGTAAGACAACCTTCAAGGACTTTAAGACAAGTAAATCCAAAGTCATTGAAGAGGAGACTCGTATTGATCCAAATACCAATAAGCCGATGAAGATACGGGTTTCCAAGCATCCGAGATATACGAGGAAGATCTTTATACACGTCTCCTGTATTGGTTAATAGCTTGGCTACTCATGTGGTGGACTTGTGAAAAGGAGACATGGCATGCAATGATACATTGTGTTGATAGAGATTACCGTCTCATCGACCCTGTGGATCTGCTCAAATTTGGAAGGGACGATTTGATGAGGTTGCAGGCTTGTGCGATTCCAACTAATGAATTAGTTCATTTTTTTGCAGCACCGTTTGGTAGGCTGATTACGAAGGCCCTAGAGAACATCATGTATGCTTATGGGGGCATTTACAAGGTTGCATACGTGAACTTCTAGAGCATTGATTCACTGAGCCTAGCGGTTGATTGTAGGGATTGAACCTAGAGGCTCCGGAAATCAAATAAAGATGATCAAGATCAAGTCGCACGAGAACTTGAAGTTCCGTGCAAGAACTTAAAACTCAAACGAGAACTACATAGTTTAGAATAAAGAGCTAGTTTTGATATAATTTAGAAAGCTTTTGTCATTTTCTGATTTCATACTCTATAGTAACTGTTGAAAATCATAGAGCAATACATTGAATATTATTCAGATTTGTGTTTGAGTTCAATTAATCATGTCTTCTACTTATTTAATCTTCTAACCGTGATCGATTAGATTTCGTATTCTCTCACGAGATCGATTTATTGTTATTGTTGATCCTTGAATCGGTTTAGATTGAATTGAGAATGGAGAGAGTTCAAAGCCTTTAGATTTGATATTGCATCGAATCGGTATTGATATTTTTAGATTAGGAACCGGGTTCTCACAATTGGACCAAGTGGGTCAAGTTAATTCCTTATCATCTACTACCTCAGTTGCATGTTGTCGTGGTATGCTAGCATAGTCAAGCTGTTGTGAGTCGAGTTCTTTACAAGTGTCTTTCAATTCCCATCAAAGTTAACTTGTATGTATGAGCAATTTGATCTGCCTCATGTTTCTTCTAGATGATAAGTTAATGGAGGCTTAGTGTTAAAATGTGTTTTGATGTTAAGTCAAGTGTTTATTGGTGGTCATATCCTAATCTCTTCCATCATAATCTTTGTTTTTTGCATTAGATTTGTGGTTAAATTTGTCAAAACATGCATATTTAGATTACATTAAGACGTGATTACAGAGTACATCTATAACACTTCCTACCCTTAAGATATTTATAAAAAATAAAAAAAGTTTTCAAAAAAACGTAGTCACTAGTAGTAGGTAATATATAAACAACCGCTAGGAGTATATCAAGTACTTTCATAAAAAAATCACTAAAATGTACTTTCAGTAAAATTCAGAAATTATATATTTTCCTACTCTAATAAAAAGGTAAATTGAGGTGGCACGTGTTAGCACCACATTCATTCTTATCAAATTTTTCCCGCTTCTATCTTCCATTAAATAACAACCTTAATTACTAATAATTTTAATCATTTTTACATTATAATAAGTTTCATAATAAATTAAGAATGTAGGACCGGTGAAGGGTATGCACTTACAACACAATAACACAATGAGGAGAGTTGCTTAGAAAACTTAACAAATCAAATAGGGAACTGGTTAACTTTTGTGAAAGATGCTAAGAACACAAGTAAATATGAGACAAAACAATATGGCAAACAACACAAGTAATTGTATTTCAAGAATGATGTACATTGCTTCTCAAGTTCTATTACAAATGTTACAAAGCATACGATGGAAAGTTATAAGTACTTGAGATACTTTATACTACATCCTACAGCCGGCCATACTTTGAAAGCCAGCTGGATACAATTGACTAGACAACTACAAAATCAAATGTAGAGTCAAAAGGCAGATTTGCCTTTTGACTAGTGACTATGACATGCCATAGCTCACATCCTAATATATTACAAAAATAATAAAAGTACATAAAGTAGAAAGCACAGACTCAAGACCTCAATATACAGTTACCAAATGCATGGACCTTTCCACCAACTCATGTAAGTTGGTGACTTTACAAAGTTACAGCGGAAAGGTGGTCCAGCTTTATGGTAAAGTACATCAAATAAAGACATATCCTCAAAGTCTTCGGTAGAAATTGTCTTCACTCTTTGGCTTGGGAAGACTTTGTCTTTGAAGCTTCAGAAGACTTCACTTTTGGCTTCGGAAGATGTTGGTCTTGGCTTCAGAAGATTTTACAATTAGAATATTTCTAGTGCTTGGTGTAAAACTTCCGAAGCATTCTACATATGTTCTTTAGTGCATGCATGCAGAGAGACTTTGTATGTTTTGGCTGCATCAGACTTATAAAAATCCTTACAAATAAAGAGAACTTTTTATTAATGTTATTTCTATAGAAATAATTCTTTATAAAATGAATTTTTTCTAAAAAAATAAACTATTTTTACGTAATATTTTAAAATTATTTTTCTAAAGTAATTTTTTTATAAAACGAAATAACTAAAATAGGGAATGTTACTAAGGACATTTTTAAAAATGAAAATTTTCTAAAATGTTATTTTGAAATAAAATGTTTAAGTTATCTTTGAAAAAATAGAAAATTTAAAAATTTCATATGATTGTTTTATTACTTTATACGTAATTACAATGATATCATGTCTTAATATATCGTTTTATAATTAATAATTTTATTTTATTGAATATTTATTTGTTTAACTCGTGTAATACATAAGTTTACTAAAGCTAGTATGTAATATAATTAAATAAATAGCTTTTACAAAATCGTGTATTAGAAAGCTAGTAGTATATACGTGATGTTATATATTAAGTAATTTGAGAAACACATAAAAATATATTAATATAATTATAATAAATAAAATTTTGTTTCATCATCTCAGTCTATAAATATCAATATTGTTATCGGCTTATCACGGTCGTTTTCTGTATCGACATCATCTCACAAGTCTTATTGTAAACCAAGTTGGTCTTTATTTGCAAAGTGACAACCCACAAAACCATTAAGTTTTGTTTAATAGATGTCTGTTTTGCTAAATTTAGTTAGTTCCACTAATACTAAATATCCAACAAAAGAGTCCTATGCTCGTTTCTTTTGTATCTTTTATGGTAAATAATATGCCATACCATATATTAAAACTTTCAGCATATCTTAACATGTAGTGATCACAAATACTCTTTAGAATTGTAGTGATCACACTTAACATGTATCAGACATGGGTAACTATAGGGCTCCGGATATATCTAAAGTCGTTGTTTTCTTCCATCTTGACCTCCTAATTGTTGTTATTAGAATAGTTAAAAGTGAACGCAAAAATATTATTTTATGAATTTAAATAATTTCGCGATGATTCATGGAAAGATATGAGAGTTGGAGTAGGTTAAAACATTTCATTTTTGGATATGATGCAAGTCACTTTGGAACAACTTTGTGCAGTGTGTTTCTTGCATCTATCTCCAACTTGTTGGTGAAAGACACATATAACTTGTTTCACATTTTTGTTTGAGCTTAATATTATTGTATTTGGATTGTTTGGTCAAGAATATTACGAGACAGATACAATTGAGAGAGTATATTCGAAAAATTATAGAGGAAACTGGAAACACCAAATATTTGGGAGCTAACTCGTGCGTCATATAAATAGAGCGTGAAATATTCATTGATGGAATTTACGAGTAGCGTAAGTTAAAATATTAATGTGAAGCTAATTGTGAACACGCAACGGAAAAGGCTAGATTATTATAAAAAAAACGAGACAAACAAACATACATGATACATGCATCATGCATGTGAGATTATTAATTATACCCGTAATGCAAGGTAAATCGGTTTTTGTGTTTGACCTTGTTGGTTTTTAACATTAATTTTTTTTAAACAATAAATATGCGAAACTGATTCGGAGTATATGTGTTATCTTAATTGAGTCTAACTATCCGTTTTCTAGCCGTGACCACACCCCCGACCCCACAGGAGAAAACAATTGCTGTGAAATTTCTCCGGCTTAACTCTGAGCATTTTTGCTCAGATCGAAATTTGAATCCATTACATTATCTTATTTACATTTATAAGTACCTCACCTTAACTACTCAGGTTAATGATTATTGGTTTAACATTAACCAGTCTTAAAGACTTTTGTGTCGCAACAAGGAGGTAATACCATAAGAGGGAGTTTGACCCTACTGTAGATCAGAAGATGAAGCTTGCTGAGGCTCAGCAGGAGGTCCAGGTTGTGTTGTCTCAGGTTGTTCAACCTTAACCTCCACTTCAGGTGGGATTTGACTTGGAGGAGAGTATAAGTCAATCAGCTCTCCCACTCTTGACTTCTGCTTTATTACGCCTGATATGCTCATCCATTTTGGATAGAGACATAGGGCCCAGTCCTCCTTTCGGAGAATCCATACCGCTTAAAAGAAGCCATTATCCTTTGTCTGTCAGCCGACTTCTTCAATCCTCTTTTGGATGATAGCTCTTTTGACTTTTCAGCATCTTCCCCCTCATCTTTCTTTTTGTTGCCTTTTGTTCTTTGAGGCACTGAAGTTCAAGCTGCTTGAGATACTCAAACTCAATGTACTCAAAGACAGGGAAGAAGTGCAGATGCCTGGTTGAGACCCGTGGCACTCAAGTAGTTGATAATGTTTTGCCTATCTGTTTCCTTGTCTACCTGAGGTTCTTGTGTAGCAGCAACATCCTCTTGCACAGGACATTCCTGAACTGGGGAGAGAGTTGGAGCATGCTTGTATAATATTTTCTGTCTCTTCTCTTCTTTGAATTGGAGAAGTAATCTTGCATCCTCTGCTTCCTTCATCTCTCTTGACACTTCCATGTCAGCCAGTTCATTTATTGCTTTAAAGGGAGAGATATAATCTCATCAATGATCCATACATTCTGTTTGTCTTGAGCTGTCCTGCACAAAAAGATGATTAGTTACATTTAGAAACCCAAGCCTCATTGGTCTTGGGCTTATCAAAAGAAGTTGAAGACAATGCAACAGTAATTGATCCTGTAGTCATGCTAGAGGGATCATTTGCTGATGTTGATGAAAAACTTTCAGCCACTTGGTATTTCTTTGACTTCCATACCACCTTTGGAAACTTAGACTTGACCTTCAATACTTCAGAAGTTTTGATGACTTCGGAAGTTTTTATGACTGTCCCTTCGGAAGATCTTGCTTTCACTGCAGCAGGCTTCAGTGCATCGGAAGTATTCCTTTATTCCGAGACCAAATTTTGTTCCGAAGGCAAGTTTCCACTTGTCTTCTTCTTCTTCATTTTGGAGCTTCCGAAGGAAACAGATTTTCCTTCCGAAGCTTGCTTCTTCTTCTTCTTCTCCAAACTCTTCGAAGTTTCTTTCTTGGTCATGTGGAGAGTACTCCTTGGATTGTAAATACAATCCTTAGCAAGATAAGAGGTACTGCCATACATAACACAGTCCATTTTCTTCCTTCTAGGAGTTCTTCTTTGTGAACAATGCTGAACTTGATCACTTTCCTTCTCCATCTTCATCTTGTGGGGTTAGAACTACCTTTGGAGCTGGATGGTTTAGGTTATACAGCAGCAATGCACAACTGATCAGTCTTCTTCTTGATGATGGGATGATTTGGACATGAACTAGAGCTTTTGTTGATGGAGTTCAAGTTTGTGTCTTCAGCCTTTACCACTTCAAATCCTGCAGAGATGAAGACTTGTTTCTGTGTAGAATTAAAGGTAGCCTTGATCTCTTGAGCCTTTTTGGACTTTCTTTTGGCCTTTCTGATCAAGTTCTTTGTTCTTGACTTTGTCATCCCAACAGCTTTGATCTCCTCAGAGGGATGGTGACCCTTCTTAGAATGCTCTTCTTCACTCTTCTCCGAGTCATTCTCCACCATCTCCTCTTCATCCTCTTCAGTCACAGGATCTATGAGGGGAAGCTCATCTTCACAAGTTCCACACCTTGGAGATCTTACAGACAAGATTATGTGTGGAGGAGCTATCTCACAAGATCCTAGTCCTTTCTTATTTTAATAACAAACTTTTGCATGCAAGGATGAGGATATTATGTTCTTGAAGGTCTCTTCTTCAAGAACACATTTTTCTGCCTTGGCTTTGTTGATCACAAGCTCAGCCTGGCATTCAATTAATTTAGTAATGAGATCTTTGATCTGAGTCCTGTAGTTTGTATGCTCATCTTTAAGAGTTGAAATGGTTTTCTCTAAGTCCTCTATCTTTAGTTTATAATCATTTTAGCTTTTTAAAATCAGCTTTTAAAATAATTAAGGACTTAAGGTGAGATCTTATTTCTAAATTATAGGACCTGTATCTATTAACTTTAGCAATGCATTCAGGAGTACAAAGATATTCCAATACCTTGGCTTCATCGTGGTCTGCTATGAGTGCTTGGTTTGGAGATACATCTTCTACTTGAAAGCTCCAGTCAAAGCCTCATTCTTCAACAGCAACTGCAGCTTGCTGCTTTGGCTTCTCATTCTAGGGGGCTTTCAAAATGTAGTTTGGTCTGGTTTGTGCTTGGCCACCATTTGTCCTTGGTGCCTTACACTCTCTTGCAAAGTGTCCCATCTGGTTATAGTTGTAACACTTTACTTTGCTTTTGTCCAGCCCAAACTTTCCACTGGCTGCATTGCTTGGAAACTTTCTCCCTGTCCTCTTGTAGAACTTCTTGGCTCTATGAGTGAGAAGAGCCATCTGCTAGACTATCTCCATGTACTTCAGATCATCTGGATGGATACAGTCCAAATCTTCAAGAGTGAAGAGAAAGTTGCCTGAAGTTTTGGACTGTATCCATCCAGATGACCTGGAATACATGGAGATAGTTCAGCAAATGGCTCTTCTCACTCATAGAGCCAAGAAATTCTACAAGAGGACAGGGAGGAAGTTTCCAAGCAATGCAGGCAGTGGAAAGTTGGGGCTAGACAAAATCAAATTAAAGTGTTACAACTGTAACCAAATGGGTCACTTTTCAAGGGAATGTAAGGCACCAAGGATAAATGGTGGCCAAACACAAAACAGACCTATCTACACTAAGAGAGCCACCCAGAATGAGAAGCCAAAGTAGGAAGTTGTAGTTGCTGTTGAAGAAGGAGGTTTTGACTGGAGCTTTTAGGTGGAAGATGCATCTCCAAACCAAGCATTTATGGCAGATCATGATGAAGCCAAGGTATTGGAACATCTTTGTACACCTGATTGTATTGCTGAAGTTAATAGGTATAGGTCTTACAACTTAGATATGAGATCTAATCTTGAGTATTCAAATATTCTAAAATCTGATTTCAAAATAGCTGAAAACAATTATACACTAAAAATAGAGGACTTAGAGAAAACCATTTCAACTCTTAAACATGAACACACCAACTACAGGACTCAGATCAAAGATCTCATAACTAAGTTGACTGAATGGCTGGCTGAGCTAGTGACCAACAAAGCTAGGGCAGAAAAATGTGTTCTTGAAAAAGAGACCTTCAAGAATATTATATCCACATCCTTGCATGCAAAAGTTTGTTATCAGAATAAGCAGGGACTGGGAACTAGTGAGATAGCTCCTCCACATACAATCTTGTCTGTAAGATCTCCTAGGTGTGGAACTTGTGAAGATGAGCTACCTTTGATAGATACCATGAGTTAAGAGGATGAATAGGAAAAAGTGAAGGATGTCTCAGAGAAGAGTGAAGAAGTGCACTCTAAGAAGGGTCACTATTTCTTTGAGGAGAACAAAAGAGTTGGGATGACCAAGTCAAGAAGGAAGAACTTGGTCAGGAAGGCCAAGAGAAAGTACAAGAAGGCTCAAGAGATCAAGGTCACTTTTAACTCTGTGCAGAAACAAGTCTTTATCTCTGCAGGTTTGAGGTGGTTAAAGTTGTGAATCCAAGTTGATGTTTGTGGAATCAATTAACCTTGTTTAATTGTTTAATAATTAAAATTCAAATATAATTAATAATGATTATGACAAACATAATGAAAAGAACACAATTAATAAGCAAACAATATTTGATTCAAAAGTATTTTATTAAAATTGATTAATGATTACAGATGAATAAATAATGAAGTATGTAAACAATAAATGCTTCAAATGTGTTGATTTTGATGTGACGACTGCTAGGGTTTATGTTTGTGTGAATTGATGTGATGTTTAGGTTTGCCATTTTGTTGCTCGTGTGTTTGTCCTCTGATGTGAAACCTACGATCTATATTTATAGGCACATGTGTTTCAGTTAGGAAGGAACACCGAATCTCTTGGGATTTGCACAATTGTCTTGTTAACTTATTGACTTGTAACACTTGCACTATTTAAATACAAGTGTTTGAACTCCGCAGCTATATAGTCTTCCGGTGTTTGTTCTTCCGAAGGTACTTTGTTCTTCCGAAGGTACTTTGTTCTTTCGAAGGTACTTGTTCTTCTGAAGGTACTTGTTCTTCCGAAGGTACTTGTTCTTCCGAAGGTACTTTGTCTTCCAAAGGTGTTTGCTCATCCGCAGGAGTCTTCACTTGAACTCTTTGATTTTCACTTGAACTCTAGAGCTAAGTGTTCATCCGCAGAGGATCTTC
This sequence comes from Flaveria ramosissima, assembly GCA_025215565.1. NCBI lineage: Eukaryota > Viridiplantae > Streptophyta > Magnoliopsida > Asterales > Asteraceae > Flaveria > Flaveria ramosissima. The sequence continues at coordinate 59,979,779 of CM046045.1, forward strand.
GAATGTTTCTTACACTTAGTCAATTTCAGTAATTGACCAAGTATTATGTTTGTACCTGCAATCATACACAAATCAACACACATATGGGTAAACCTATATACACAATACATACATCAAAATAATTAATTATAATCATTCATTACAAGTATTGATTAAGTTCTAAGCGTATACAAAATGATCAAGATCTATCGTTCCTAGATCTAACAATACTCCACCTTAGGCTTAGACACTTGTAATCAGCTCTTCAAAACTGAAAGTTCCTTCATCCTTGACACCATTTTCTTGTTAAAGAATGATACTGCATTCTTTGGATCATCATATTTGTACTTGATCTCAATTCGGCACATCTTTTGTAGTGTCTCAAAACTTAATCCCAGAATATCATCTTTTGTTGCAGGGTTTCCACAACACTTTGATTGTTAACTATTTCCAGCTCATCTTGTTCTGACATTTTCAGTTCAGATACTTCATTGATATCAGTTCCTTTTAGCAGCCCAGCCTCATATCTTCTTCTTTTATAGGCTTTAGCTTGCAGTTTTTCAATTACTTGAATGATATGCAAGTATAGGCATAGGTCATTCTAAGCTTGATCATCTTTGAGTTTTGGGAAGAACTTATCATGTAGATAAGAAGTGTAGCTTGGATGTAGAAGTTTAATTTCAATACGATCAAACAGCCTTATACTCTTAGCTTTCTTCTTGTCTTCATTTCTCATCAGCACCAGTTCTTTATTCTTCTCCACATATCCCCACTCAGTTATTGGAAGAGTGAATTGATTTCCTTCGATGAATTTGATGGCTGTTGTTTTTCTGTTAGTGTATCCAACCCATCCTCAAGAATTCATCATCAACTTGTGTAGAGGAGTTGGAGTTTGATCTTCTTTCCCCTTTTGAGTCTTTGCTTGTGTTCTTCATCTTCCCTTCTTGCTTCCTTGAGAACATCATCCTTGAACTTAGTTTTCAACTTTCCTACCAACACAGAGAAATCTCTTCCTCTTGGGCTTATTGGGTAGTTGGAGATGATCAGGTTTTGAAGGTCTTTAATGTCAGCATCAGGCAACACCAATATTGATTCAAGTTGGTGGAAGTATTCAACTCTTCCATATTCTCTTTTGATAAGTGCACAATCCCAATATGAGTCAAATTTTCATGCTATAATCTTGTTTTCCTCAGCAGAAGTGGGAGTTGTAATGTGATCAAACAACTGGATTAGAGGAGATTTTTCTTCAGTAATCTCTCTCACAGTTGTGCCCAATGGACATACTTTTCCTGGTATTACCTCTCTGGGTTCTCTGATAATTTTTTTCTTTTCCTTTGTGTTGATCCTGGCTTTCAACTGTTACTGGCTCATAGGGATTTCTTTGATGTCAGTTCATAATTCATTTGGGCTTCAGTCCTGAATCTTCACTCTTTCAGTTTCTAATTCCTGCATAACCCATCTCCTAGCACCACACACCCTTAGCTTCCCCTTCCCTTATGCTCATTCAGTTTGTAATTGTGACCCTGTAGCCAACAGGTCATATTGTATTCGTTGAGCTTTATTGTATCATAGTGACCCAAATCTTTCTTGATTTTCTGAATAGCTTGAAATGTTGTGAATGCTTCATAGTCACAATTAGGGATCATGAATCTAGCAAGTAAAATTTTTTCAATAGATCCTTCATTTCAGTCACATTCATCCTCTCAACCATATCAAATGGAAACCCATGGTTGATAAGGGTCATAAACATGTTTGACTTAGGACTTAGGCCTTTCTTCTAATATGTCTTTGGTGGTCAGCAGTTCTTTGGGAGACTCATTTTTAGTAAGCTCATTCCATTCAGCATCACTTTCAGTTTCATTATGAGGCTTAGGCTTTGAAGTTGATACATTCATAGAAGGAGTGTGCTCAGATGATGTAGGCCTTGATCTTTTAGGAAAATCTTGTACTTTAATCACTTCCTTCTTAACAGGACCCAAGTACTTCCTTTTCCTTGAATATTGAATGATCTGCCTTGAAATCTCAAAGGTTTCTTTTGATGGTTTTGTTGATGGAGAAGCATTTGATTCCAGGGCACATATTTTTCATCTTTAGCTTCTTTATCTCTTCCTCTTTCCTTTTTAGTAGAGCAGATTGAGCAGAGAGAGAGTTGGTTACATGATCAATTTCCAAAATCAGCTTCTCCTTTTCAGCCTTCTCATGTGCAATTTGTTGGAGCATATATTGTTATATAAAGTGTGTGCGTCCCTTGACGAATAGTGTAGGCTTAATGTAATAGACCTGATATGTTGTAAACACATGAAACTAAGTTATTCGCAGGAGCATATGCGAATGAGACTCAGTCGTACGACTGAGCCATGCTAATGGACTAGTCGTGCGACTGAGAGATGCTATTGGGCCATTCGTAAGACTGAACTATAAGTATGGTCCCATACGCATGGTCCAATCATACGAATGGGCCAAGTCGAATCTGATATGGGCTAAGGCCTATAAATACCAGTTTCTTTGTGTAGAGAGGTAAGGTTTTGAGAGTGTGCCCGGGGCCTAGGTGCTGCCGGATGAGAGGGGAGATCATGCTCGATCTCCCCTTGCCAAAAGTTGTGATTCTTCTGTTTAACGAGATTATAATCATTAGGTTTTACAAATGAAACCATTGTATTATTGTTCGTTCTCTTGTTTGTCTTGTAGTTTTTCTTTTCCTTCCGTCAAGAACACGCTCGGATGTCAACCGATCCAGTGACTTTACAATTGGTATCACAGCCGGTTACTGCTAGAATGATCTAACAATCATTCTAGCAACCCGATCTCTTGATTTCTGAATCTATTTCATGTTCTTTGGCGTTAAACCCACTTCGTGTTCTTCATGTTTTGCTCAGATCTTGTTACGTGTGTTGTTTCTTGGTTAAAATCGAACTCGGAACCACCTTCTTATCACCCTTGCGAATCTTATGATGTCTATTTTGTTTCGGTTCATGTAAAATTCATCAGATTAGGGTTTTTGGCAGCCATGGCGGCTGCAGATCTGAAAATCTGTGTGCAGACCAGCTCATACGACTAAACCATGCGACTGGACCAGTCTTATGTCCAGTCGTACGACTAGACCAGTCTTATGTCCAGCCTTATGTTCAGTCATGCGACTGGACTAGTCTTATGTCCAGTCATACGACTGGACCAGTCTTATGTCCAGTCATACGACTGGACCAGTCTTATGTCCAGTCTTATGTTCAGTCATGCTACTGGACCAGTCTTATGTCCAGTCGTGTTACTGGACCAGTCTTATGTCCAGTCATGCTACTGGACCAGTCTTATGACCAGTCGCACGAATATATCATTCACATCATCCATTCACACGAATGTGATATTTGTCCTCCATGTCATACAAATGAACGGTGTTCCAGACCAAAAAAAAAAATTCTGGAACTGCCTCTTGCACAGATTTGAGGATGAGCAAAGCACATTCACCCTAAGGTTCTTTTGTCAAATAAGTTCGATGGATACCCCATTATTCGTTGGACTTCCAGAATAGATTAATGTAGTTAGAACACAAAAGAGAGAAGAGAAGATGTCAGCAGTCGGTGCTGATTTTGTGGGGTAGTAAGGAGCATCTGACTATTATGGGTCAATTAAGTTATATTTATCCGCACAGAGAGGATTCTGATTCTTAGGGGGAATCCATGTATAGAGAAATTGAATACTCAATTAGAAAGTGATGATGTGAGCTGGTTTCTGATGATGAATCTGCGTGCATGCTGATTTGTTTGAGATTGTCAGCTGTGGATTGGAACCTTCTACTATTTGCCCAATACACCATATGAAGACGCCAGAAGAGCACAATGTTTATATATTGGGATATGCTGAATTTGAGGGGGAATTTCTACAGGTATTAATGTTAATCAGGTTAGCCTGTGTGAAGATTGGAGTAATGGAAAACTGTTCATGTCATTATCTGGAAAAATCAGTCAAATGGGGAATTTTGCTGCTATGATGGTGTTCTGCAAAGTAAACGAAAGCTATTGTGCCTAAATTCATTTTCAGGGATACTGTAGCAACCTAACGGATCAGCAACGTTGGCTAATATGGTTTTTCATTTGATTCATTGGAAACCAGAGCACAGATTGACTGAAGATTGTAAGAGGTGTTATCTACTATTCGCAAGCAACGTCCAAGGGGGAATTTGTTGGAGCATATATTGTCATATATAGTGTGTCCGTCGCTTGACGAATAGTCTAGGCCTAATGTAATACACCTGATATGTTGTAAACACATGAAACTGAGTCATTCGCTGGAGCATATGCGAATAAGACTACACAGTCGTACGACTGAGCCATGCTAATGGACCAGTCGTGTGACTGAGAGATGCTATTAGGCCATTCGTAAGACTGACCCATAAGTATGGTCCAGTCAAACGATTGAACCATACGCATGGTCCAATCGTACGATTGGGCCCAATCGCATCTGATATGGGCTGAGGCCTATAAATACTTGTTTCATCGTGTAGAGAGGTAAGGTTTTGAGAGTGTGCCCGGGGCCTAGGTGTTGCCGGATGAGAACACGCTCGGATGTCAATCGATCCAGCGAATTTACACAATTGACTCTTTTTGTTCTATGACAAGCTCATACAGAGCATCAATGACTTCATTGTTTTCTTGTATGTTTTCTCTTAATCTTTTCAGACTAGATTCTTGCTTTATCAGCTGATCATCATTTTTCTTTTTATCATCCCCTTCAACTCTTCAATTCTTTGCTTTCTATTGTTAGACTTGACAACAAGCTTGTTGTATTCAGCAACGATAACTTTTGCTGACTGGGATATCAATATCACTGAGATCATCTTCATTGTAAGCAATCACTTCAACATAGTTGGCCTCTTCTTCTTCTTCCTGATGTTGAACAACAATCTCATCATCATTCACTTCTTTAGGGGCTACACTGCTGAGCTTGAACTGGACTCAATGGCTTGATCTGCCTGTTCTTGATGTGGTTGTTGTTTTTGCTGATGGTCAGTGACTGGAGAGACAGTTTCAATATCATTTGAATAGACAGGGGATTAAGTCTTGGTTAATGATAGTTGAACTGTACTTGCTAGTGAGGCTAACTCTATCTCCCTTGTGTAAATGCTCTCAGTGGATTGATTTTCTGAAGTTAGAGGTTGTTGAAAAAGTTGTATTTGGAGTTGATTTGGGGATGGAGGGTGAATTGAAGAGATTGGTTGAGTGTTTTGACTGGCTGGTGATTGTGGTTGCGGAGATTGACGATGTTGGTGACTGGGTGATTGATGAGGTGAAGGTGAGGCTTCCACAGAGTTAGTAGGTGAACTTCCTTGTGGTTCTTCCCATATCAATTCTTGGGGAATGTTGGCATTGGGGTCAGCTACATGCGCAAACATAGGCATGTCTTCTCCTTCAAACCTTTCACTTATCTTATTCAGTAAAGATCTCCCTAGGTGTGCTTGAACAAACACATCACCATCTCGGTCTATTACAGGAAGCTCAACATTTCTGATCAGCTGCAAGAACCTTGGGAACATATACATCTTGTCAGCTTTCTATACTCTGATTTGGTGTTAGGACCGTTTAGGTACGGAGTACTAACTGATTTACGTGTATACCAAACCAAATAGTGTGGAATCCTATTTGATTGGCGATCCAATCAGTGAGAACGCAGGTATAATTGATCTAAGAATGAATCAAAACGTTAAGAATGATTGCAAGATGATTAACTGTGACCTATGAACTTGGAACAGGTGTTCTTGAGTCTCTGGTCGGCTAGGGTATGATTAGGTGCGTAGGTATTTGAATTGTTATGTTTTTCCACGAATTAAGTGGTTTTTATAGGTTAGGGTTTTCCATTCGTACGACTAAACCATTAGCATGGTTCAGTCGTGCGACTGAAGCATGCGATTGATCCATCCGCACGACTGAATTTTCAGTCGTACGACTGAGTCAATCTCATATCATAATCGTGCAACTGATCCAGTCTCCTGGTTCAGTCGTGCGACTGGTCCATTAGCATGAAGTGTTCATGCGTATGGTCCATTAGCATGGTCCATTCGCATGAATATCTCATACGATTAAGGTTAAACACATTTCTCAACCATTCTTGACTAAGAACTATGTAAACAACCACAAACCTATATAGTTAGTTCAATATGTGTTATCACACAATAAACAATGAAATATTAAACATTATATGCATCAAACACACATTGTATTTCATTCATACCCATCATATATGTAAGAAATGAAAGACATTTACATTTAGTTCCTAAACTAGGTACACATGTATCTACAAACTTCCCCTTGGACCTAGTTTACTCTATTGTCTAACATTCTTCATCAGCTCTTCAAACTTCTTGTACTTATCCTCTCTTGTAGCTCCAGCATGTATCTCAAATGCGAAACAGAGCCTTATAACATTTTGGAACTGGAGGGCTTGTACTCTATCTTGCGCGTCATAGAACAGTGGCCACTTGTATAACGTGTAAACATCGTTAACCGACTAGTTGGTTAGCCACATTGGGTCAAATACCCTGTTAGTTTCCATATTTCCATCTCTATTCAAAACTATGACCGCCTCACTTGTTCTCCAATCAAAGTACCACCATTTAATGTGTGGAGTGAAGTCCTGAGGCATTTCCCTTAGAGGGATTCTTGACATCGTGCGCGGAGGACTCCATTTTAGCACTATCTTTGGCTTTCTAGTAATGGAATCAACTTCAGACCTTCTGATGTACCTTGTAGGTTGTTGGGGTCTGAAGTTAACCCACCTGGTGTGGTACTCTTTCATGAATGCAGCTTCAAACCAGCCTGACATTTATCTTGGGTCAGCATACAACAGCTTCAGTTTGGCCAGCTGGTTAAGCTCAAAACCGGGTAGAGTCTTCAGATCATGTGGGAATCTGAGGTACTCGATTCCCTTCTCCCTCTTAATAGCATATACATTTAGATCATCAAAATATGCCCACGCTATGATCTTTCCTGACACCTTCAGATGCTTCTTCACTTTGTAGAGCTTGGTTTAGGCACTCGGCTTTGGAGCAGTGCGTTGGGCTCTGATATCTGCAAAACATGCTGCCCATTCAGCCTTTTTGATGTTAACATTGGCGTCTGAGGCTTGGGCTTGATCCTTATTCTTCTCGGACTCTTGCTCCATCTGATCCAGTGTTGCAAGTATCACTAACAAGAGTGTCACCCAGATTGGGGACTACATTTCCCTCTTTGTCAGCATACTCAGGATAATGCTGGGCTGTGACATCTTCAATTTCTATCTCTTCCACATCATTAAGCTCATCATCACTATCCACGTCAACTGTAGGGGCATCCTTGACAATCTCGTCCGGGTTGAGCCGGAACATCTCAGCAAGTTGGTTATCAGTAAGGTCATGAATGATTTCTCCTTCTTCAGGAGTATAGTTTACAGACCTCCTGACTGTCCCTTACAAATCAAGAATCATTATGAGTTGAGACTGTATGGATTTAACAAGTTTATCAAAGTCCATATAAGCTTGATTATATGAAAACGCAGCGGATAAATAATTTTAAAACGTGTTGATATGTTGATTATTTAAACTCTTTAATAAGCAAAACCCAAACCATGGATCCATATACGAAATGCATACAATAAGACAACCATAGGATGTTTAGAAGATAACCTTTTCCAAGCTACTAGAAACGAGTTTATGGAGGTGCTAAGGATGAACTTTATGGCTGAATCTTCAAGCAAGAAGACCTCAAGAAAGCTATACCCCAAGCCACCAACAAACCTTTGGAAGCTAGGATCCTCAACACTTGTTCACAGCCTTGAACACCTTGTTCCAGCCGAGTTTTTGAGCCCTTTTTCTGTCTTCTTTTGTTCGAAAATTATCAGGGAAAATGGAGAGAAAACTCTTTGTGTTCTTGAGAAGTTGGAGAGCTACTACATCAATGTTTCATTTGTCTATTAATTAAGTAAAACCACCAACCAATGATGGTCCATTTTCAGCCATTTTGGCCGAGAGGTTGGGGTTCCAATAAGGGGCTTCCCTTTTTAAAACATCCAACCAACTTAATTGTAACAAGTTTTATTAAATCCTTTTAAACAAACTTGTATTTTAGACAAATGACAAAACATGTTACATTGACTTAATAATGTTACTTAACCTATTAAATAACAATATATAGTACTCTTTCTAAATAAATAAACCCATGTTATTTATTCATTTCTCAAGAGCATTTTTCATTTAGAAAGCCATTTTTCTAAATATATAAATAGTGTTGATATTTATTTAGTTGATCAAATCAATAAATAAATATTGCAGGTGTTTGTCTAGCCGGTTATTGGGTATGACCCGACTTGGATCATATCACACTAGCCACATCAATTTAATATGTATCTTGAGCAGATCGAATCCTACAATCTCCCACTTGCACAAGATTCATAGAAGATTGATGCAAGCAGCAAATGACGCCTAGCAACAGTTTGCTACCCCTAATGTATATGACTAAGTGCCATTCAATAACATCATCCCTTTTCAAGTACCTTACTTGAATATGATTTAGGTGAATCAATCATCCATCCTTTTGTTACAGATGTCATGTTAAATCCCAGAGACACAGAATTATCATTCTCCAATGATTTAACTTTAACAGGCCTTAGACATCTAACTCTCAACGAATAAGAGGAACAAATCCCATCTTGACTACATATGTCTCTCAGAATCACCTTATATCATACCTGAACCTAGCCTTATGTACTGTTAATTTTACATAACAGCAAAGACCTAAGTCAAAGTATAATACTTGGTGAATATCAAGACCCTATATGTATCTTAGGTCTGAGGATAAAATGATATTCGCCTTTACTCAATAGCTCTTATGACTAATCACTAAGATTCCATGTAGAGACAATTGAGAGTGGGTTTGTCCAATATCTATATCCCATAGATATCAATGAACCTTGGTAGCAACAATTTGCTTTATATGCATACCTTATGAATATCAACCAATTCAAGTTCATTATAGTCTTACATTCATAGTTGTTCCCACAATTTTGATCGACCATGGACGTTTAGAATAACTTGCTTATTCACGGATTTAAACATGCTAAAAGGATGAACAAGTGAAAATTATAAACATATAATTAAGTTAAAATCATAAGTTCAAATATCCAAATACAAAATTTGATCAAGTCCAATCACTAGAATATCGAAGTCCTAAGGCACAAGTATGACTTTCATGTTTTGACCTATCTAGGAGCTTCGTGAGTGGATCCGCAATGTTTTGATCGGTGTGAACTTTGCGAATACATATCTTTCCCTTTTCAACTTCATCCCTTATGTAGTTGAATCTCCGTTCAATGTGCCGAGTCTTTTGATGAGCACGAGGTTCCTTGATTTGAGCAATCGCACCCTCGTTGTCACAAAAGATCTCTAGGGGGTCTTGAATGGTAGCAACAACCCCTAGATCAGCAATGAATTTCCTAAGCCACGCAGCTTCTTGAGCTGCCAATGAAGCGGCGATGTATTCTGATTCTGTTGTAGACAGTGCCACCACATCTTGCTTTGAGCTCTTCCAAGAGACTGCTCCTCCATTCATAATGAAGACATATCCTGACTGTGATCGAGAATCATCTCGACCAGTTTGGAAACTCGCATCCGTGTAACCCTTTACAACGATCTCCTCCTCACCAGATTCATATATTAAGAACATATCCTTAGTATTCCTAAGGTATTTCAAAATACTCTTAACAGCCATCCAATGACTATTACCAGGGTTCTGCTGATATCTACTTGTCATGCTCAGAGCACATGACACGTCCGGCCTAGTACATATCATTGCATACATGATGGATCCTATAGCAGATGCATACGGGACTCCATTCATTCTTTCTTGTTCAACTTTTGAACTAGGACATTGAGATGAGCTCAATATAGTCCCTTTTTGAATAGGTACCAAACCTTTTTTAGAATTCTCCATCTTGAACCTTTTCAAGATCTTTTCAATGTATGCACTTTGGTTTAAACCTATCAACCGCCTTGATCTATCTCTATAGATCTTTATTCCCAAAATATAGGTGGCTTCACCAAGATCTTTAATGGAAAAGCAGCTTCCAAGCCAGGTTTTTACACCTTCCAAGGTTGGAATGTCATTTCCAAATAGCAGAATGTCATCGACATATAATACCAGGAAAGTAATAATGCTCCCACTAGCTTTCTTATACACACAAGCTTCATCAGCGTTTTTGATGAAGCCAAATTTCTTTACTTCATCATCAAAACGGTGATTCCAACTTCTTGACGCTTGTTTCAATCCATAGATTGATTTCTTTAACTTGCATACCTTGTTAGGATGTTTTGGATCGACAAAACCTTCAGGTTGTTTCATATGGACATCTTCCTCAAGATATCCATTAAGGAAAGCAGTTTTGACATCCATTTGCCAAATCTCATAGTCATAATATGCTGCTATGGCAAACAATATCCTAATAGACTTTAGCATTGCCACAGGCGAGAAAGTTTCATCATAATCAACCCCTTGAGTTTGAGTGAAACCTTTCGCTACAAGTCTAGCTTTATAAGTATCCAAGTTTCCATGCATATCGGTTTTCTTCTTGAAAACCCACTTACTCCCAACTATCTTAGACTTAAGAGGTGGTGTAACCAATTCCCAAACTTGGTTATCATACATGGATTGTATCTCAACGTTCATGGCTTCTTGCCATTTGTCAAAATCAGGTTTTGACATTGCATCATGGTATGTGGTTGGTTCATCCGAATCTACCACATAGCATCCATCCATGAAAATCCATATCTCTCAGGAGGAATACTAGTTCTACCAGATCTGCGAACGTTTTGTGTATCTTGATCATCCATATGATCATTCTCAACATCCTCATGTTGATTGCTAGTTTCAACCAATTGTGTATCGTCTTGTGAATCTTGAATCTCTTCAAGTTCCACTGCTCTTCCACTAGTTTCTTCCGAAAGAAACTTAGTCTCTAAGAACTCTTCCTTTCGAGCAATAAATACTTTCTGCTCTGTTGGATCATAGAAATAGTATCCAATACAATCTCTAGGGTATCCAATGAAGATACACTTTGTGGATCGGGCTTCTAGTTTGTTTTGAGCGTATTGCTTAGGATAAGCCTCACACCCCCAAACTTTTAAATATGATAATGATGGAACCCTTCCATGCCATACTTCAAAAGGTGTCCTTTCCACTTTCTTGGTTGGGGCCATATTTAAAATACGGGCCGTGGAGAGCAATGCGAAACCCCAAAATGATAGAGGTAGTGAACTTCTAGCCATCATAGATTGAACCATATCCAATAGAGTTCGATTCCTCTTTCAGACACACCATTATGTTGTGGTGTTCCAGGTGGAGTAAGTTGTGAGACAATCCCACAACTTCTAAGATACTCTTGAAATTCACTATTCAGGTATTCACCTCCTCTATCTGTACGAAGAATCTTGACCCTTTTGTTGAGTTGATTTTCAACTTCATTCTTGAAGATTTTGAACATTTCAAAAGATTCATGCTTGTGTCTTAACAAGTACACATACCCATAACGACTATAGTCATCGGTAAAAGTAATGAAGTATCTTTCACCATTCCTAGTTGTTGGTTTAAAAGGTCCACATACATCCGAATGTATGATCCCTAATAAATCCTTTGCCCTTTCATTAGTCCCACTAAAAGGGACCTTTGTCATTTTACCTTGTAAACAAGACTCGCATATATCAAATGAAACATTTCATTAGTTTTTAAAAGACCATTCTTTTGGAGTTTTTGCGTACGATTCTTGTTTATATGACCAAGGCGACAATGCCAAAGATTGGAATCATTTAAATCTAATTTGAGCCTTTTGGTGGTTGCTTGGTACATTGAGCTATCATATGTTGTGTTATTATGAACCAATTCATAATACCATTACAAGGTATAGCCTTAAAATAAAACACATGATTTAAAGAAACATGAATATCATTGTCAACAAACTTGAAATCATAATCATATTGTCTTAAACAGGAAACAGAAATAGTGTTCCTAGTTAAACTAGGAGCATACAAAACATTTTTTAAAATAACTTCCAAACCACTTGGAAGCTTCAAAATGTAGTCTCCTTGGGCTTCCACGTGAACCTTTGCACCATTGCCCATGAAGAGACTTATTTCCCCTTTTGCATAATGCTCACTTCTTTTGAACCCCTGCAACAAATTGCAAATATGAGTTCCACATCCAGTATCTAATACCCATGTGTTAGAAGAAATAACATTTAGCTCAACATGTATCATAAACATTGTACCTGAAGTTTGCCCCGCGTCCCTCTTCGATCTCAACGCTTTGAGATAGACCGGACAATTGCGTTTCCAATGGCCTACTTCACCACACTCAAAACACGGGTCATCATGAGCAACCTTTTGCTTCTTTTCTTTCGGTTTGGGCGGTTCCATTTTAGCTTTACCCTTACCCTTCCCTCCCTTTGACGTGTCCCTTCCCTTTGGCAACATTTGCCCTAGGGTCGTGGAGGTGCCTTTTCCTACTACCACCTTCATTGATCGTAAGGACCGGTAGAACCTTTCTACCCATGCCTGCCTCGGCCGTTTTGAGCATTGAATGAAGCTCACCAATGCTCTTGTCCCATCCATTCATGTTATAGTTCATAACGAAGCTATCAAACTTCTTGGATAGGGAGTTGAGGATCAAATCCGTTGCCAACTCGTTGGACACACGACAGTTAAGCCTTTCAAGGCGATCAATGTGGCTCTTCATCTTGAGAACGTAAGATGATACCGACTGGGTCTCGTCCATTCGACATGCATGGAGTGCTCGAACCGTTTCGAAGCGCTCCACCCTTGATTGTTGTTGGAACATTTCCCTCAACTGGGTGATCATGTCATAGGCATTGTGGTTCTCAAAGTCCTTTTGCAAATCAGGAATCATACTCGCTAGCATGAGACATGAGACTTGCACAGAGTCTTCGGTGTGCTTGACCCATTCGGCAAAGGCCTCAACGTCATTTTCATCGGGTTGATCGGGAATGGGATCGTCTAACACATAGGACTTATTTTCTTGTTTGAGAACAATTCTCAAATTTCGGTACCAATCCATGAAGTTCCCATGGTTTAGACGTTCCTTTTCAAGGATGGTTCTTAGTGATAGGTTATGGACGGTCGGGATTGCATTGTTGTTGTTAGCCATCTACAATTTTACAAAATTCAATTTTAGTACTTTTAATATCAATATATTTTGATTATTAATACCCTTTCGTCTCATAGACAATTAATAGTCAAAATTTAGAATCCAACGTTACATTTAAATATCGGTTAGGTGACCTTTATCCCTTTATTTAAATTAACAAGGTAGTCAACGTTTGACAATTGTAACCTATTACAATTTCTAGTGTATGGGATCGGTTAAACATCTTATGTTTTTTTTGGCATGTTTATCCCATCAACACCTTTGTACGTCATGCTTCGGTGATCCTAATGCATGATTTCCAAATTAAGTCGTCCTACTTAGACACACGTGTGGATTTGCTAATATTAGTGGTTAGGTGACCTTTATCCCACAAATGTGGCAAACCCACCTCAAAACCATAAGTTCCCTTTAATGTGGTTAGGTGACCTTTATCCCACATTAAATTCTCAAATGATTCGAGTGTTGTATAATAGGATGGTGTTTGACTTGATTTAAAAGGGATTTATGTTTCACAAAATTCTAGTTTGGAAAACAATTTTCATACCTTGCATTTGTATGCATTCAAATGCATGGTAGTTTATTTGAAACTTATTTTAAAATTCCTTTTAATAGCCCAATTAATTATGAAAACAATTTTCATTTGGTAAAACCCATTTTATTACTTATTGATTTCTAAGGAACCAATTTTATGCGAGTTGTTGATTTCGAGTTGTTAACTATCCAATTCCATAATAAGATAAGATGAATGTAAATCAACCATACATGCATAATAAAACAATCACAAGTTCATAACCATAGCCAATGGATTTGGCAACACTTGTTGGCCAAAACAAGTGTGCCAAGAGGGTCAATAATAGAGCATAAACATGACACAAGGCATTGAGATGGTGTGCTCCCACTTGATCCCGCATCCTAATGCATCAAGTGTCCATTTTGTGTTGTCACCATTTTGCTTTTTGCTTTATTTGGGCTTTCTTTTGGGCTCCAACTTCAGCTCCTAGCTTCCTTGGGCCTTCATGCTTTGGGCTTTGGTTATTGGGCTTAAAACCAATCTTGGGCTATGAGGCCCATTTGGGCCTAAAATGGCCCAAACCAAAAACCAAAGTCTTCTTGAACTTCTTTTACAAAATATATCCTAATACATTTTTTACTAGTAAAAGAAAAACAACTAATCTACTTATTATTACAAACCAACATAAATAATAAATAGATTACAAACCCAATAAATAATCATACAACATCACAACACAAAACACATCCAAATACAAGGTATTGGCTAGGTTATGAACATCTATACACATCCAAATATGCACATAACAATCGTTTTGGCAGCCCCTTTTCAACCATATTCTTGGCCAACATAAACCAAGAACAAATGGGTTTGGTCCAAACAAACAAACAAACATGACCCAAATTTTAAAGATCCTAATATGCATATAAAATAGTATCTTTAAAATCAGAAAAAGGGAACCAATCCAGCCCTCTAACTCTCGGCCATATGGTGTCACACACCACAAACCGTGAACTAGAATGTCATATACATGTATGCATTCGTATAAGTGGCTCTTGATGCCATTGTAGGGATTTAACAAGTTTATCAAAGTCCATATAAGCTTGTTTATATGAAAACGCAGCGGATAAATAATTTTAAAACTTGTTGATATGTTGATTATTTAAACTCTTTAATAAGCAAAACCCAAACCATGGATCCATATTTGAAATGCATACAATAAGACAACCATAGGATGTTTAGAAGATAACCTTTTCCAAGCTACTAGAAACGAGTTTATGGAGGTGCTAAGGATGAACTTTATGGCTGAATCTTCAAGCAAGAAGACCTCAAGAAAGCTATACCCCAAGCCACCAACAAACACCTTTGGAAGCTAGGATCCTCAACACTTGTTCACAGCCTTGAACACCTTGTTCCAGCCGAGTTTTTGAGCCCTTTTTCTGCCTTCTTTTGTTCGAAAATAATCAGGGAAAAGGGAGAGAAAACTCTTTGTATTCTTGAGAAGTTGGAGAGCTACTACATCAATGTTTCATTTGTCTATTAATTAAGTAAAACCACCAACCAATGATGGTCCATTTTCAGCCATTTTGGCCGAGAGGTTGGGGGTCCAATAAGGGGCTTCCCTTTTTAAAACATCCAACCAACTTAATTGTAACAAGTTTTATTAAATCCTTTTAAACAAACTTGTATTTTAGACAAATGACAAAACATGTTACACTGACTTAATAATGTTACTTAACCTATTAAATAACAATATATAGTACTCTTTCTAAATAAATAAACCCATGTTATTTATTCATTTCTCAAGAGCATTTTTCATTTAGAAAGCCATTTTTCTAAATATATAATAGTGTTGATATTTATTTAGTTGATCAAATCAATAAATAAATATTGCAGGTGTTTGTCTAGCCTGTTATTGGGTATGACCCGACTTAGATCATATCACACTAGCCACATCAATTTAATATGTATCTTGGGCAGATCGAATCCTACAGAGACTTGATTTGCTGAAGGGGAGTAATAACATATTCATCTTGCTGATATGCTTCATCTGCTTGATTTAGACATGTAACACATCAATCATTAGTCAATAATCAAGACAGTTGAACATTATATATATATAAACATTAAGTACAAAAGTTTAATACATGATTCAAGTAGAAAAGCTTTCAAATACATAAATATCTAATCATTACTTTTGCCCTGAATAGCAGGCGCGTCAGTAGGTGAGGCAGAAGATGAGGCTCGTTGGTCTTGATTTCTCTTTGTACGTCTCTCTTGACCCTGAGCTGAGGCAGATGCAACTGAATCTCCTTCTTCATCATCATCATTCTGCCAATCACTGGCCTCATCATCATCACTATCATCATCTTCATCATCATCATCATCATCTCCTTCTCTTATCTTGAGTGGCTCATCCTTTGATCCCTTGAGCTTGAGCATGATGGTCTTGTTTGTAGCCTCCAACTCCCCAATCCTTTTAGCCGATTGGTCATTTTGCTCCTGGAGTTGGGCAATTTGCTGAGCTTGCTGTGAGTTCTGCTGTGCTTGGGTAGCATTAAGCTCCACAAGCTGACGTAGTTGGGCAGCCTTCTTTTCATCAGCAGCCAACAGCTTCAGCACCATACGGTTAAGTGCTCACAGCTGATCCTCTACTCCAATGGGAGGTAGAGATGACCCTGTGGTGAATGTTGGTTGAGATGATGGTCCGGCTTGGTGGCTAGTGGTGGTTGTGGTGGCAGTGGTGAATATGGGTGGTGGTATATGAGTGGGTGGTGACGGGTAGGCTGTAGTGGTGGGTGGTGTGGTAGTAGTGGTGAGTGGTGTGGTAGGAGTGGTGGATGGTGTGGTAGTATTGGTGGTAGTTTTGGTGGTGGTGGTTGTCAATGTGCACCTTGGCCTCTTCCCCTTCTTGCCGGTGGGTTGGGCCATTCTCTTTCTCCTCGATCCCTTGGATGAAGAGGCTCCCCCGTGGCTACTGGGTGGGTCTGGGGTATAAGATGGATCAGTAGTAGCCTCCCTAGACTCACCATGGCGTCCACCTACCGCCCTAATCCCCCTCTTGGTGGCAACCACCCTGCTGCCCACCGTCCAAACTAACGGCTCCTCATCACTCTCCTCCTCTTTCAGGACGAAAGTCCTGATGGAATCCTGCCACGTCAGCTCCTCCGTGGATGGATGGTAGAGATTTAGTATCTGTGGATGATCAAACTTGAATCAAATCATGAAGAATTGGATCAACATATGATAATCACAATCAAAACCCCTTTGATCTTCAATTAGATTGCATAATATGTGTTTACAAATAATCCCTCAATCAATTGGTCATGCAACCATTCCCCAACACTAATGACAATTAACCTATTTATAGTCTAGACTAAAATTCACTAATTGCACTTAACTCCCTAGACTTAGGCTAATTATTACAAAATTACATATTAAGCATAAAAATGACTAAAAAACAAGATAAAATATATTTTGTTCACACAAAATATATTTATTACAATAAAACTCCTAGTCATTTTAATCTTCAAAGTCTCGACTCGGTTCCTCATCTCGAACGTGTCGGGTTTGACTTTTGTTGACTTTCATTGTGTTGATAATATAGACTATCTTTTCCAGCTCCAACGTTGGGTGGGGCCAGTATCTCCACCATCACCACTATTATTGTCATCAGAATCATTAGATGGGACCACAATCGGCTCAGAGTCAGAGTCACTATCATCGTGACGCCACTTCCTCTTTGCTGGCGCCACATAGTCTTCTCGGGCCAGATGCCCAAGCAACCTCCTTACAGGGGGCTTCACCTGTTTTCCCCGGTATACCCTCATCCTTCCTAGGGTGGTATCATCCATCACCTCTAGGATAACTACGTCCTCTCTCTCCTTGGGCAGCGAAGGAAGCTTCTGATCTATGATCATCTGTATGAAGAGAGGGTACATGCAGAAGCCTTCCTTGCCCTTGGCCTCTATGTTCTCCACCAAATAGGTGAAGATCATCCTCGAAAAGCTGAAAGGATGATTCAGAATCAGAGCCATATAGGCATTCTGAATCTGATCAGAGAGCTCATCAAAACCTCCCTTCCTTGAGGCTATACATCTCAGCAGCACATGGGCTAAGTATTTGAACTGGGGGCACAGGTTGCTCTTGTTGAGCATACCTGCATTGATATCCCCCGAGTACTTAGCCTGTAGAAAGCATCCACGAACCATTAGCGGATGTAGTCTGGTGGGGCAATCCCTATTGTCTCCCAACTCTAACACTGTCCGTAGGTCCTCCTCACTGATGTCAATGGCCTGGCCAAAGATAGAACTCCGAATCCGGTGAGGCTCTGAGGACCTATCAATAACAGCGCTTTCCCAGAAAGCCTGCTGTATCGACCTGTAGGGTGTGCACGGGGTAGAGATCGCTTTGAAGATCCTCAATCTCCTCACAAATGAAATAATGCCTACGAACTCGGGTGCATTCCGGGATGTCAAATCAAGATGAGCACATATGTTATGCTTTGTGCTCATCGTCCACCGACTCGCCATCTGTTACACAATGTAAATAAACGTTAGTGTGGGTCAATGAGTAACAATTTGAATCTTTAGAACTTGAAATTTTTCTGTTATGCCGTGCGGATGAGCGAAGCGACTGAGATCTAGTCGTGCGAATGAGCTGTGCGACTGAGATCTAGTCGTGCGAATGAGTTCATACATACGACTGAGCATGCGACTGGGCTAAGTCGTATGCTATCTCTAGCGTTTACACCAGTCGTGCGACTGTACTCATACGCATGGTTTAGTCGTGCGGTTTAGCCATTCGCCCAGCTTAGTCGTGCGACTGAAGTTCATCAGGGTGTCCATTCGCACGCCAGACTGACTGTTCAATTCAAATTCAAATTTTGAGAAAAATTTAATGTTAGACGTCGTGTTTTGGCTCATTAGTCTCGCAAATGACCGACAGAACACCTAATAACCTTTAATTTCACAATGTGCTTAGTTTTATTAGTTTCTTAGGCAAACTAAGTCTCGGTTCTGCTTATGGCTTAAATTCAATCATTTAGGGCATAAATTGATGGACATTTAAGTAGATTGCACCTCACCTTACCTGTATAATCACTAGAAATCATCAGTACACAATAATCAGTGGTCTAGAATGATCAAATGGAAATCGGGCAGAGTAACGGTGTAGTAGTGCGATTTGAGGGCGATTTGAGAGTGATGAATGACTGCGACCGACTCCCCTCCTTTTATACTAGGGTTTCCTTCAGTCGTGAGACTGAGCCCAGTCGCATACTTGATTCGTGCAACTAGAAGTCAGTCGTGGGACTGGCACAGTCGGTCACCTTCAGTCGTGCGACTGCACGACTAGGTGTCAGTCGTGTGACCGTCTCATTCGGTCACCTCCATTCATGCGATTGGTTCTATCTTGTGATCCAATCGTGTGAGTTTACTCATGCTTATGGCCCAATCGCACGTCTAGGCCATACGTGTGGTTTAGTCGTGCGATTGGGCTCATACATATGGTCCAATCGTACGGCTGGTCCATACTCATGGTTCAGTCGTGCGAATGACTCATACTTATGATTTAGACTTTATGACCATTTGAGACTTAGCTCTTTTTAACAACTGATAAAACATTTCGAGCATTCAATCATCTCAGACATGATCATTTTAACTTATAAAACCTTTGATCACCTCAGACGTGATCCTTTTAAAACAAAACAGTTTGTCACCTTAGATGTGACTCTTTTAACATGTGAAAACCAGTTTGGTCACCTCAGACGTGACCCTTTTAAGTGATTAAATCCCAGATAGAGTTCCGATGCGTAGTCTGACTTTTAACTACTAAATTAACTGAAATTAACTAACTTAACCAACTAGAAATAAAAAAAACTAAAACATAATTTTGTATTTTTTGTGTGAGGTTGGAATCCTAAGATAAGTATCTACCAGATTTTTCATTCTAGACAGTATAACATCAAGTTACATTGATCATAACTGGATCAATTCATTATGGGATCATACAGGTTTATCAAATCATTTGGGACATGTTACCAAATCCTTTTGATACTAGATTCTTGTTTTTATCGAGAGTCATTAGTAAGTTTAGGAAATCATACTAGTGATGTGAGATACACACAATGATTTGGACTTTCAAGAATTGCAGCCACGATGATTGTCAGTATACTTGTCGTCTTAAATCCATACACAAATTTTTAAGCAAGATTGGTGATCTGTTAGGTTTAATTATTTCAACAAGCATTTGTGGATCCCACGCTTATATGGTAATCAACGTTCCTCAGGAGATTTGTGAGCGGTCTACGGGTGTTTTGACAAGAAGAAACTATTCTAAGAGCTTTCAAAGAGATGCCAAGCCTCAGGTCAGTGCCATCGCATAGCAGAGAGGCGTAAACAACAATGAATTCTAGAATATTTAGGTTATGCTTATCCTTAGGTCAGTGCCATCGCACAGCAAAGAGGCACACAACCTATCTTCTCGTGAGAGCATTTTTCTTTTCTTTTTGCACACAACGCACCAACAACGTTTGTTATTAGCTTGATTGCGTTTACACAAATTTTTTTTGCTTTGCTCATTTTATGGTCATCCGCACACATTTGTGGCGTTTAATTTGCTCGTCACCCCTTATTGGATCTTCATTGATTGTGTTAACCAGGGATAAAATGATAACCCACAACTTGTTGAACAACTTAGTTTGAATTAAAGTCAGCAATGAGGTCTACTCTCTATGTTACCTTAGTAGCATACTAATTTTACTAACATTTTTCCTTTTATTTTGCTTAGACTTCTCATAACTATAATTCGAATTTTGCATCTTAATCAGTTAAGTTCTTTTAAAGTCCCAAACTCTTTGTTCCTGTGTACTATCTGTAGGATTCTATGTGCCCAAGACACTTAGAATATTGATGTGGTTAGTACGTTATGATCCAAGTCGGGTTATACCCAAATAACAAGCTTTGCAAACACAAACGATTATTTAATTGATGATGTGATCATGCAATTGAATAATAACACACCAAATTTAGAAAATTGGTTTTCTAAACAATTATATGTGAAATGGGTCAAATCATAAGGATGATTTGTTGATGGGTTTTATTAATCACATTGTTATTTAAAAGGGTTTAAATAACATAAGATAATGCAATGTTAGTGATCTTTAATTAAAATGTTTAATTTAAGATTGTTGCATAAAACATAAGTATGGTTCTTGCACTTGTCACACATTAAAAATCCAAGAGGGTCCCTGAACTTTTAATGTGTCCACAAGACATAAAAATGAGAGGGAATCCCAGCCATGTTTAAAATTTTTTGGCCACCCCCATGGACCAATGGGGTTCCTTCTTTACCCTTGGTAACACACACTCTTTATGAAAGAGTGTTGGACTCTCCAACTCACTTTACTTCACATGCAAAACACAAAAGAAAATCCTCTCTCTTTCTCTCAAAAGTTACGGAACAACAGCAGCAAAGAAAGGGGTTTTTGGAGTTGATTTTGGTGTTCATTCTCCCTAACAAGAGTTGTTTGCTTCAAGGGCTTGGGGTATACAAGCTTGAGGACTTCTAATCTTGAAGTCTTGGCCGATTTTGAGCATCAAACATCCACCTTTCTGTCGATTTTAAGCTGCTGGGAAGGTAGTTCTTCACAGCTCATTATAGCTGTGATTTTATGTAGTTTTACTTATGTTCATAGCTTGCTCATTCACATATTATGATCCTTTGATTTTGGGTTTGCTTTATACATTTATATGGTCACCTAAAGAACATGTTTTCAGCTTATAAGAAAGTTTATAAAGTTGTTATTCTGTTGCGTTTTCAGAAAGTTTAACGGGTTAAACTATGTCTTGTGTTCTTGCAAACCCTTCAATGGCATCTAGAGCCGGTTATGTGGATAGCATGCTTGTTAGTATCCTTTAAAAATTTTGTTTTAAGGGATTTTATAACCCATTTAAGGGCTGGAATGTTCTTGTATGTTGAATCCCCAAGCTTTCAAGGTTATATCACACATGCTTGTGATTAAACCTTGAAAGATATGTATGATGATATGTATATTGTTTGGACAATGTTTGAAACCCGAATTTTCAGTTTATGTTGGCTGAAAATCATAGGTTTTAATGGGGATTCTTAGTTATATTTGGATGATATGATGTATGTTCATATTGGTGCATAACCTAGCTTAGACCTTGTGTTGTTTGGTTTGGATTGAATGTATTTATTAGATTATATTCATTCAATGGGGTTGTATATTAATTTGTGCTTTGTTTAAAAATGTATTTTGTCTATTTATTCATTGAGATGTAATAATAGATTAGGAGTAATTTCCTTTTACTAGAAAATATGTATTAGGATATATATTTTGTAAAAGAAGATGCTCGGGAAGAAAGCACAAGAGGAAGACACAAAAGAAGGACTTGAAGCATATGGATGCAAGTTCAAGTGGGGGCCTATGAAGACCTCAATTTTGTGTTGTATTCAACCCTTAGGAAAGACCTAATGACCACACTTGTGATGGCAAACAAGTGTGGTCACAATAGTAGCTATGGTTATGCACATTGTGGTTGTTTATATTATGCTTGTTTGATTGTGATTTTATGAATGATTGTATGATATTTGGATATGGTGGACAATCTTAATATAAATGATCTTAACAAGCTAATACAAAATGGTTCTTAATCATTAAGTGTTATAAATGGTTATTAAAAGGATTAATGATTTCGTAATAAAATGGGTTTTATTAAAAGGACCATAGGGTATCTTGTATTTGAAAGCATGCAAATACAAGTACATAAGTTTTTCTAAACTAGAATTATGAAATCTCTAAACTTTTGACAAACAAGTTTAACACCGTCCTTTTGCACAACACTTGAGTCATTTGGAAACTCTTAATGGGATAAAGGTCACCTAACCATTTAGAGGGAACTTGTGATTTAAGGTGGGGATACCACATTGGTGGGATAAAGGTCACCTAACCACTTATGTGGGTAAACTCACACGTGTGTGCAAGTAGGATAACTTGATTTGCAAACCATGTTAAATGGATCACCTAAAAATGGTTTCCAAATGGTGTTGATGGGATTAACATGCCGACTTTACATATGATGTTTAAAGTCGATCTCATACCTCTAGAAGTTGCAAATGGTTGCAACCGTCAATCGTTGACCACCTTATTAATTTAAATCGTGGGATAAAGGTCACCTAACCACAATTTAAATGTAATGTTGGGTTCTAGATTTTAATATAAAATGACCTTAAAAGGCATTAATTATTAAAAATAGCAATATCGAAAATACTAAATAGATCTTTGTTAAATATTGTAGATGGCCACCAATAATGACAATCATGATAACTCATCCGCGTCCACCAAATCATTACGAGCGATCCTCCAAAAGGAACGTCTAAATCATAATAATTTCATTGATTGGTATCAAAACTTGAGAATCGTTCTCAAGCAAGAGAGAAGATCATATGTTTTAGACGACCCTATCCCCGATCAGCCTACTGAGGATGATGAGGAGGCCTACAACGATTGGCTGAAATACACCGAGGACTCCGTCCAAGTGTCTTTTCTCATGCTAGCGAGCATGACTCCGGATCTCCAAAAGGAGTATGAACATCACGGAGCTTATGACATGATAACCCAACTGAAGGAAATGTTCCAACAGCAAGCAAGGGTTGAGCGCTTCGAAACGGTTCGAGCACTCCATGCATGTCGTATGGACGACAACCAATCTGTTTCATCTTATGTACTTAAGATGAAAAGTCATATTGACTGCCTCGAGAGGCTTAATTGTCCCGTCTCGAAGGAATTGGCCACGGATTTGATCCTTAATGGCCTTACCAAGAAGTTCGAGATATTCGTGTTCAACTACAACATGAATGCTTGGGACAAGAGCATTGGTGAGATTCACTCAATGCTTAAAACCGCCGAGGCGGCCATGGGTAAAAGGATTTTACCCGTTCTCACTATCAATGAAGGTGGGAACAAGAAAAGGCCTAATCCCGCCCCCCCAAGGCAAAGGTTGCCAAGGGTAAAGGACCCGTATGGGGAAAAGGGAAAGGGGTGGCAAGGGTGCCACCCAAACCACAAGAGAAGAAGCAAAAGGTTGCTACCAATGACCCATGCTTCAAGTGTGGGGAGATTGGACATTGGGAAAGAAATTGTCCTGTCCATCTCCAAGCGTTGAAAGCAAAGAGGGATGCCGGGCAGACCTCAGGTACAATATACATGATTCATATTGATCTTAATGTTACATCTTCTAACACATGGGTATTAGATACCGGATGTGGAACTCATATTTGCAATTTGTTGCAGGGGTTCACAAGAAGTAGGGACTTCAATCAAGGGGATGTTAGTCTCTTCATGGGCAATGGAACCAAAGTCCAAGTTGAAGCTCGTGGGGACTACATCCTAAAACTTCCAAGTGGCTTGGATGTTATTTTGAAGAATGTTTTGTATGCTCCTAGTTTGACTAGGAACATTATTTCTGTATCCCAATTAAGACAATGATTATGTATTATCTTTTGTTGAAAATGATATTCATGTTTCTTTAAATGATATGTTCTATTTTAAAGCTATTCCCAATAATGGTATTTAGGAATTGGTTCATGAAAATGCTTTAAATAGTTCATTGTACCAAACTAACACCAAGAAACTCAAGTTGGATTTGAGTGATACCTATCTTTGGCATTGTCGTCTTGGTCATATAAACAAGAAACATATACAAACACTTCAAAAGAATGGTCTTTTAGACACGAATGAATGTGATTCATTTGATGTATGTGAATCTTGTTTACAAGGTAAAATGACTAAGGCACCCTTTAGTGGAACTAACGAAAGGGCAAAAGATTTATTAGGAATCATACATTCGGATGTATGTGGTCCTTTTAAGCCAATGACTAGGAATGGTGAAAGATACTTCATTACCTTTACCGACGATTATAGTCGCTATGGGTATGTGTACTTATTAAGGCACAAAGATGAAGCTTTTGAAATGTTCAAAATCTTCAAGAATGAAGTGGAAAATCAACTCAACAAGTCAATTAAAGTTCTCCACACCGATAGAGGAGGTGAATACCTAAGTGATGCTTTTCAAGATCATCTTAGGAGTTGTGGGATTGTCTCACAACTCACTCCACCTGGAACACCACAACACAATGGTGTGTCTGAGAGGAGGAATCGAACCTTATTGGATATGGTCCGATCTATGATGGCTAGAAGCACATTGCCTCTATTATTTTAAGGTTTCGCTTTGCTCTCCGCCGCCCGTATTCTAAATATGGCCCCAACCAAAAAGGTGGAAAGGACACCTTTTGAGATATGGCATGGAAGAGTTCCATCCCTATCATACTTAAGGGTCTGGGGTTGTGAGGCTTATGTTAAGACTCCCACCCCAAACAAATTGGAAGTCCGATCCACCAAGTGTATTTTTATAGGATATCCTAGAGATTCTATGGGATATTATTTCTATGATCCACTGGAACAAAAGGTGTTTGTTGCCAGAAAGGGTGAGTTCTTAGAAGCAAAGTTCCTTATGGAAGGAACTAGCAGAACAATGGATCTTGAGGAGGATCAAGAACCACAACCCGATGCATGTTTGGTTGAAACTAGCACTCAACATGAGGATGTTGAGGTTGATCAAGTGGTTGATCAATACACACAAACGTTCGTAGAAGTGGTAGAACTAGTAATCCACCTGAAAGATACGGATTTTTCATGGATGGATGCTATGTGGTAGATTCAGATGAACCAACCACATATCATGATGCAGTGTCCAATTTGGATTGTGACAAATGGCTTAAGGCCATGAACGTTGAGATGCAATCCATGTATGACAATCAAGTTTGGGAACTTGTTGTACCACCTCTTAATTCCAAGGTAGTTGGAAGTAAGTGGGTTTTCAAGAAGAAAACCGATATGCATGGAAACTTGGATACTTATAAAGCTAGACTGTAGCAAAGGGTTTCACTCAAACTCAAGGAGTTGATTATGATGAAACTTTCTCACCTGTTGCGATGCTAAAGTCTATAAGGATATTGTTTGCAATAGCTGCTCATTATGATTATGAGATTTGGCAAATGGATGTCAAAACGGCTTTCCTAAATGGATATCTTGAGGAAGATGTCTATATGGTTCAGCCTGAACGTTTTGTCGATCCAAAACATCCTAATAAAGTATGCAAGTTAAAGAAATCAATCTATGGATTGCAACAAGCATCGAGAAGCTAGAATCATCGTTTTGATGAGGAGGTAAAGAAATTTGGCTTCATCAAAAACGCTGATGAGGCTTGTGTGTATAAGAAGGCTAGTGGGAGCACAATAACTTTCCTAGTATTGTATGTTGATGACATACTACTATTTGGAAATGACATTCCAACCTTGGAAGGTGTAAAAACCTGGCTTGGAAGTTGTTTTTCCATTAAGGATCTTGGAGAAGCCGCCTATATTCTGGGAATAAAGATCTATAGGGATAGATCAAGGCGGTTGATTGGTTTGAATCAAAGTGCATACATTGATAAGATCTTGAAAAGGTTCAAGATGGAGAACTCTAAGAAAGGTACCGTACCTATTCAAAGAGGAACGATATTGAGTACGACTCAATGTCCTAGCTCAAGGGATGAGCAAGATAAAATGAAGGCAATCCCATACGCATCTGCTATTGGATCCATCATGTATGCAATGATATGCACTCGACCGGACGTGTCATGCGCCTTAAGCATGACAAGCCGATACCAGCAAAATCCTGGAAACAGTCGTTGGATGGCTGTTAAGAACATACTTAAGTACCTAAGGAGGACAAGAGATATGTTCCTCATCTATGGATCTAGTGATGAAGAACTCGTTGTAAAAGGTTACACGGATGCGAGTTTCCAAACCGATCGTGATGATTCTCGGTCACAATCGGGATATATTTTCATTTGAATGGAGGAGCGGTCTCATGGAAGAGCTCCAAACATTTGGTGGCTCTATCAACTACAGAATCAGAATATGTCGCCGCCTCACTAGCAGCTCAAGAAGCTGCATGGTTGAAGAAATTCATTGCCGATCTAGGGGTTGTCCCTTCCATTCAGGAACCCCTAGAGATCTTTTGTGATAACGAGGGTGCGATTGCTCAAATCAAGGAACCTCGTGCTCATCAAAAGACTAGGCACATTGAGCGGAGATTCAACTACATACGAGATGAAAATGAAAAGGGAAAGATATGTATTCGCAAAGTTCACACGGATCAAAACATTGCGAATCCTCTCACGAAACAAGCTCCTTGAAAAGGCAAAGCATGAAGGTCATACTTGTGCCATGGGACTTCGATATTCTAGTGATTGGATTTGATCTGTAAATTTTGTATTTGGATATGTGGAACTCTTTATTATTTTGAATAAAATTATTTGGTTATATGTTTCAATTATGTTCCAATTTAGCATGCTTAATCCATGAGTAAATTGTTTACTCTAAATGTCCGTAGTCGTTCATACTTGTGGGAACAAGTGTGAGGGTAAGATTATTATGAACTTGGATTGGTTGATATTCATAAGGATGAATATAGAACAATGGGTTGCTACCAAGGTTCATAGATATTTGTGGGATACAAATATTGGACTAACCCGCATCTCAAATTTTACTACATGGAATCTTATTGATTGATCATAAGTAAATTTGAGTAAAGGCGAATATCAGTTGGTATCCTCCGACCTGAGATACATATTGGGTTTTGATATTCACCAAGTATTATACCTTGAGCTTATTCTTCACTGTCCTGAAATAGTGGACAGTACATAAGGGTATATTCAGGTATGACACGAGGTGTTTGTGAGAAACGTATGTAGTCAAGATGGAATTTGTTCCTCTTATTCGTTGAGAGCAAGATGTCTAAGGCCTGATTAAGTTAAATCAACAAGGAATGATCATTCTGTGTCCTTGGATTTAACATGACATCTAAAACAAAAGGATAGATGATTAATTCACCTAAATCATTTCAAGTAGGATACTTGAATGGGATGATGTTTTTGAATGGCTATAAGTCATGCGTATTAAGGGTAGTAAACCATTGTTAGGCGGTATTTACTGCTTGCATCAATCTTCTATGAATCTTGGGCAAGTGGGAGATTGTAGGATTCTATGTGCCCAAGACACTTAGAATATTGATGTGGTTAGTACGTTATGATCCAAGTCGGGTTATACCCAAATAACAAGCTTTGCAAACACAAACGATTATTTAATTGATGATGTGATCATGCAATTGAATAATAACACACCAAATTTAGAAAATTGGTTTTCTAAACAATTATATGTGAAATGGGTCAAATCATAAGGATGATTTGTTGATGGGTTTATTAATCATATTGTTATTTAAAAGGGTTTAAATAACATAAGATAATGCAATGTTAGTGATCCTTAATTAAAATGTTTAATTAAAGATTAGTGCATAAAACATAAGTATGGTTCTTGCACTTGTCACACATTAAAAATCCAAGAGGGTCCATGAACTTTTAATGTGTCCACAAGACATAAAAATGAGAGGGAATCCCAGCCATGTTTAAAAATTTTTGGCCACCCCCATGGACCAATGGGGTTCCTTCTTTTCCCCTGGTAACACACACTCTTTATGAAAGAGTGTTGGACTCTCCAACTCACTTTACTTCACATGCAAAACACAAAAGAAAATCCTCTCTCTTTCTCTCAAAACTTACGGAACAGCAGCAGCAAAGAAAGGGGTTTTTGGAGTTGATTTTGGTGTTCATTCTCCCTAACAAAAGTTGTTTGCTTCAAGGGCTTCGGGTATACAAGCTTGAGGACTTCTAATCTTGAAGTCTTGGCCGATTTTGAGCATCAAACATCCACCTTTCTATCGATTTTAAGCTGCTGGGAAGGTAGTTCTTCACAACTCATTATAGCTGTGATTTTATGTAGTTTTACTTATGTTCATAGCTTGCTCATTCACATATTATGATCCTTTGATTTTGGGTTTGCTTTACACATTTATATGGTCACCTAAAGAACATATTTTTCAGCTTATAAGAAAGTTTATAAAGTTGTTATTCCGCTGCGTTTTCAGAAAGTTTAACGGGTTAAACTATGTCTTGTGTTCTTGCAAACCATTCACTATCATTTTCCATAAACATTGAATCAGTATCACAGATACGATCTCATTTCTATTAGCTAGACTGTCCTTCTCCCTTGTTTTTTTAAGTACTAAAATTAAAAACAATTAATTTTATAGTAATTTAACCTATTCTCCCCCTAAAATTGTAAAACCGAAAATATTTTTTGCATTTTTGGATTTTAAAGTGCCAGGAAATTGAAATAAGAAAAATAAAAGAAAATAAGAGAGAACAAAAAAACGTTGTCGGACTAAGCATTTTCATCTTCTGTGATCACATCACTTTTCTTTTTCACTCTGGTGACCTATAACAAATATAAAAATCTTGGTTTATCAAAAGCTTTTGTGTAGAGGTCAGCGCATTGAAAGTCCGTATTAATTTTAACAACATCGATAACATTCTTTTCAAAACAATCACATATAAAGTGATATTTAATTCCGATGTTTTTGGTCTTAGGATGTTGGACCGGATTTTTAGTTACGGCTATAGCAGCAGAATTATCAACAAATATAGCAGTGTTAGATAATTTCAAGCCATAATCCCGCATTTGCTATTGAATCTACATGATTTGTGAACAACAGCTTGCAGCAGCAACGTATTCAGCTTCACAAGTTGACAGAGCAACCGATGTCTGCTTCTTACATTGCCATGTGACTAATCTTCTCCTAAAGAATTGACATCCCGCTGAAGTTGACTTGTATTACATTTTGCAGCCGCCCTAATCCGAGTCGCTATACGCTGTAAGCTCAAAGTCATCGTCATGAGGATACCACAACCCAAGTGTTGGAGTACCCTTTAGATAAAGAAATATCCTTTTGAAACCTATGAGATGGTTGACCTTCGGTTTCGCCTGATATCTGGAGTAGAGACACGTCGTGTACATGATATCCGGTCGTGGGGAGGTGAGGTACATGAGAGATCCGATCATTCCTCGGTACATGGTGGCATCAACCAGATCGCCACTTTCGCGGGTGCTATATCGTGGTTTGTAGCAAGTGGAGTCCTGGCTGCCGACACATTCTCCATATCGAACGGACTGAGAATATCGCCTACATACTTTGTATGATGTAGGAAAATTCTCTTAGGTGTCTGATCCACCTGTAACCCGAGAAAGAACTTCATTTCTCCCATGGCACTCATCTCAAACTCAGCTTTCATTACTGCTTCAAATTCTTTACATAGATCTTCGTTTTTGGAACCAAAGATTATGTCATCAACATAAATATGTAAAAGCAGTAAATCACCATCCTTTTCTTTGATGAACAGTGTATAATCAATCACTCATCTACAGAAGCCATGTTTCACAAGATGAGTCGAGAGCTTCTCATACCATGCTTTTGGGGCTTGATGAAGCCCATATAGAGCCTTGTCTAGCTTGTACACTCTGTCCCGATCATACAGATCCTCAAATCCCTCGGGTTGACTGACATACACTGTCTCTATGATTTCACCATAAAGGAAAGCACTCTTCACATCAAGCTGATAGACTTTAATCTTCATATACGATGCATAGGCTAGGAAGATACGGATGGCTTCCATTCTTGCCACAGGTGCAAACACTTCATTGTAATCAATTCCCTCGACTTGTCGAAATCCTTGAACTACTAGTTGAGCCTTGTTT
This sequence comes from Flaveria ramosissima, assembly GCA_025215565.1. NCBI lineage: Eukaryota > Viridiplantae > Streptophyta > Magnoliopsida > Asterales > Asteraceae > Flaveria > Flaveria ramosissima. Next base: position 60,010,163 of record CM046045.1, read on the forward strand.
CTAATAATGAACCCTTGGTCATCCTTCTTGCATTTCAAAACCCATTTAGTGCCAATAACCTTAGCACCTTTAGGTTTATCCACCAGAGTACACACTCCTAACTTCTTGAATTGAAGAAGTTCTTCTTGCATGGCACTCAGCCAAGCCTCATCATTCAAGGCATCACTTACATTTTTTGGCTCAAACTGAGACACAAAACATCGATAAGCACCGTCGTGAAGGTAGCCTTTTTCCATGAATGAGGCATAATCAGCTGAGTAGAGCTGATTTCTTGTCTGTACTCCCGATTGTGCATCCCCTATGACATTGTCTAGAGGATGATAAACATTTAGTCGAGATCCAGGAGTGGTGGGTACAACTACCTCATTATCCAGATTGTGAACCGCAGGTTCAGTATCTGAGGCGGTGGGAGTATGGGGTTCCGAAGTGTCAGACGTATCTACATATGATGCTTGTGTACTTGAAGTTGTAGCAACCTGTGCCTCCTGATCCACCTAAACATTTTCCATTTCTTCATCGTCAGAAGAGGAGTCACTTACCTCTAGTGCTCCCCCTGAGTTACTAGAAGACAGACCTTGTGACCAGGATATTGGTGAGTCTACGGGCGGTGTGTTTAAGACATCATACATCATCTTTGTCGAAAGCTCATCATCAGAAGGAGTGAGAGTAATGTTGAAGGACTTGAAGAATCCATCATAATCAAAAAAGAAGGCGGGTCCTTTTCCTACAAGGGGGTGGTGAATCTCTGAACATCGACGTTGCACCACACTTCTACTTGACCCGATGAGTTGATGTAAACCCTTTTATTCGGTATGTTGTATCCTAGAAAAATACCTTCTTCAGCCTTATCACTGAACTTTCCTGACTGATGTTTCTTCAGTAGTGTACATGGTGCGCCAAACAGTTCAAGATACTCTAGATTAGGTTTACGTCGTTGGAGCAACTCGTAACACGTTTTACCATGTCTTTTAACCACCAAGACTCGATTCAAAGTGTAACATGCATTTGCAACTGCCTCATTCAAGAATTTGATAGACAGTTTCGAGTCTGCTAGCATCATCATGGCTGTCTCTATCAAGCTTCTGTTCTTTGGTTCAGCAACTCCGTTCATCTGTGGAGTGTAGGCAGATGTGAACTGATGTACAATTCCCTTTTCTTTGCAGAATGCCTCCATCCACTGATTCTTGAATTCTGTACCGTTGTCTTAGCGAATCTGATGTACCTTTAACTTGTATAGAGATTCCAATATGGTCACAAGTTGTTTGAACAAATCAAATGTTTCTGATTTGGATTTCAGAAACATTACCCAAGAGAATCTGGAATAGTCATCGGTGACTACATAACAATATAGATCTCCAGCGATGCTCCTGGTGCTCACAGGACCAAATAGATCCATATCTAGAAGTTCGAGAGGCAATTCAATCTGGTTGACTGTCTTTGCCTTGTGAGACTTCTTGGTCTGTTTCCCTTTCTTACACGCCATACAGAAATCCGGAAGTTGAAAGTGTTTGACATTAACTCCATTGACCAAATCATTCTGAATGAGATGACTCATCTTCCTTGGATTAATGTGTCCCATTCTCCTATGCTAGGAGATGGATTCCTTCTCAGTTGCCTTTGACAAGAAGCATTGGACTTTATGATCGGTTTTGGAGACCTTTGATAGATCCAAGACGTATAAGTCATTATACCTTGAAGCTGACATTAAAATTTGGTCCCCCGGAATGATGTACTCCTTCTTTAACACGTAGCACTTCTTGTTGTCAAAAACAACCTTGAAACCTTTGTCACAAATCTGTGATACAAAAAGTAAGTTATTTTGTAGTTGTTGAACATAGTTGCCCTTCTCAAACTTAACTTTCTGATTTCCCACTTCTCCATGTGCAGTGATGTAACCTCCTTTATTTCCAGCAAAGGAAACATGTCCTCCCTTAATCTGTTTGACGTTTGAGAGGAAAGACAAGTTCCCAGTCATGTGCCTTTATGCCCCATTATCAACGATCCAGGTATTTGTAGAAGCACTATAGCGGACACCCTGCACATTTAAAGGAAATGATTAGTTGAAGTTAGGTACCCAAGCCTTAACTGGCTTGGGTGACCTTGAGGCATCACACATCATAATTTATACCCACTGTCCATTTGAAGGTGAGGGCATATCATGCTTCTTACTGCTCTCAGTATCAGACATTGGATTTAATTTTTCTTTCCACATACCAGTATTATGCAAGGCCTGTTTGTGATAAACAAACGACTGGCTTATGGTTTGAACTTTAGTTTCATTATTTCTTTTAGGTTGAGTAATAGACCTTCTTTTAGAAAAAATATGTTTAGTATCATGAAGTTCGACTTTCTTTCTTGGTGTCTGATACTGAGGACAATTAGAAGCAATGTGTCCTCTCTTTCCACAATTGTAGCACGATCGACCTTCAACATGTTGAGAAAGACGTCTCTGTGGGGAAGTGTGTGAGACCGGTGTGACTTTTGGCTTGTTGGGTTTAGTCAATTCTGGTTTAGATGTTTTATCTTCTTTAACAACATTAATTGTTTGAACCTTTTTAACATCATTACCTTTTTCTTTAGTTGGACTTAGACATGAATCACGTGATTGGTTAACTTGTTTGGTCGCTTTGGGTTCATTATTAGACGTTGTTGAACCTACCTTTACCTTAACCTTCTCAAATTTCTCATCCAAATTAATGATAGGCATTTTACCCTTAGATTTCAAAGTGTCCTCCTTCAGTTTAGTGACAGATTCCACCGTTTGACATGTGGAATCTGGATCACTAACTAGAGGAGTGGTCACCACATGATCCTTAATAGGATTGTTATTTACTAGTCGACATTTAGTATTTAACAAGATCTCATGTGGTGGTGGAACTACTTTGTAACCTAATCCCTCCCCGTTATTTCGTTCTTTCACTAAGTTTTTAACTATGTGAGAAGAACTCGTCCAACTATGCAATTTTTGTTTTAATGAATTTACTTCGACTTCCAAAACTACTTTTTCCTTGTTAGTTTCTTCAAGGGAGTTTAAATAGAACTTACTGTCATTTGCTTGGTTAAAAGCCACAACTTCGGTTTCTTTAAGTTATTTATTTAAAAGTTCTATTTTCTCTTTGTAACTGTGCTCATTTAGTTTTAAAATGTGATTTGCTTCTGTGCATAGTTGCAAGTCCTTTACTAAGCTATGATTGTGATTTAATAACCTAGCAAATTTCAAATCTATGCTTTCCCTAAATTTATTACATTCATAAAAGCATGATTGTCAAACAATTGGTCTTTAGTACTTACCTGTGAAGATTCAGTTGTATCCGCCATCAGTGCAGAGGTTGACTCTTCAACTGCTGGAGATTCTGAACATGTTGTTTTGGTATCTTCTTCAATCAGGGGTTTGACCACTTTCGCAGTATCTTCAGTTTCTGACATTGCCAGTTCGATCGCGATATCAGCTTCACTTTCAGTATCGTCATCTAACACCTCGACATTTGCAATGTTAGATTCTCCCGGTGACATAAATTTGAAGGTCCAATCTTGTCCTTCGTCACCTTGAGCAGTCAAAGCCTTTGTCTCTGTACTAGACGAGGTAGCTCCACTTGTTGGTTTGTCATGACGGTTAAAAGTCGAGAACGGGTTGTCGTTGCCTGTCTTCTTGGGCTTTACACACTCACGTTTAAAGTGCCCCTTCTATCCACAGTTGAAACGTGTAACTTTGGACTTATCAAAACCAAAAGTAGTGTCTTTAGTAGCTATCAAATTTTGTCCCGTCTTCTTAACAAACTTTTTAGCTCTCCGCACAGAACTTGCCAATGCCCACATTGTGTCCATTCTTTCAAGCTCGTTCTCGTCTATCTATTGTTAATCTTCATATGCTAGATGGCAGTTACCAATCTTTCGTGCAACCAAACCGTCATACGAGTGAACAACTGCTGCCAATAGATCCATATGTTCTTTAGCCACCTCCACAGTGATATTCCCGAGCTTCTTGGTCTTTAACTTGGTAGAATTAGCCTCAGGTGCAATATAATGGGTACTTGATGATCCAGACGTGTAAAACCCTGAAGCTATGGTTGGTGAAGGAGCAGATGAACGTGAAACAAATGCAGTCTGTAGGGGTGCTCCTGAACTGGCTGTTGTGGAAGAGGCGTTGTAAAGTGAAGGATTTTGGTTATATGTTCCTTTCTACGACCTGTATTTCATCCTAAGTTCCTCCTCTCTCAATTTTAGGATGAAGTCGTTTATATCTAATTTTCCCAATATACTGTTTTGTCTCAAAATAGATACAAACGAATCCCACTTCTCTGGTAAGCCATCTGCCAAGCTGGATACCTTGTCTTCTATTGACGTTGTAACTCCATGAATATGCAGCTCACTCATGAGATGATAGAACCTGTCGATTAAATCATCCAGACTTTCTTTACCCATTGAAGAGAACTTGTCAAACTCCTTCATTAAAGCTTTTGCCTTTAGAGCTTTTAACGAAGCATTTCCGTCATAACGTTTTCCAAGGCTATCCAAAGTTTCTTTGCCTGTTTATTCTTAGAAAATTGATGGAATATATCTTTTGGAATAGACTGAGTTAACAGGGCATAAACCTTCTTCTCTGCATTGTATTTCGTCTTCTGGCTGTCAGTCATCCCGCCCAAGGTCAATTTTACCCCATCTACACCAACCGGCATGTCATATCCTGTTTCAATTGATTCCCAAAGGTTGGAATCAACTCCATTTAGGTAGATCTCGAAACGTTGCTTCCACTATGGGTAATCGTCTAACGTTATAAGCTTAGGTGGTTTATTATGATTCCTAGTCTCATTCTCCAGAAGAAAGAGGTTCTAGATCTATGTGTCTCTACCTGCTGTGAACGCTGAGTAGTGTTCTTCCATCTCGTTAACATTAATTTTTTGACATCAAGTACTTCACTTGTGCGAATGGACCACTCGTGCGATTGAACTTATGCGAATGAGTCAATCTTGCGAATGAAGAGTGCGGATGAATTCAATCGTGCGATCAGATTCAGTCGTGCGTAAGGAGAGTGCAGTTGGAGTCTATGCAAATGAAGCTGGTTAGTCGTACGAATGAGAAAGGAGACTAAGTTCAATCATGCGTATGGAAGGTGCGAATGAGTTCAGTCGTGCGATTCAGTCAATCGTGTGATTGAAAGCTGTTGGTTGTGCAAAATCGAAGGTTTTGAACACTTAGATGCAAAAACACGAATTTCTCACAGACCCTAATTGTCGTATACCGAAAAACAATAACTTTTTGACCTGGAGATGTCAAAAAACACTGTTTGACACAAAAGATTAAGTTTTTGAGTGAAAACACGATTTTTATATATCAAAATCGATTGAGTCACATGCAAATCAAGAGCCAAAGCTCTGATACCACTTGTTAGGATCGTTTAGGTACGGAGTACTAACTGATTTACGTGTATACCAAACCAAATAGTGCGGAATCCTATTTGATTGGCGATCCAATCAGTGAGAACGCAAGTATAATCGATCTAAGATTGAATCAAAACGTTAAGAACGATTGCAAGATGATTAAATACGATCTATCAACTTGGAACAGGTGTTCTTGAGTCTCTGGACGGCTAGGGTACGATTAGGTGCATAGGTATTCGAATTGTTATGTTTTTCCACGAATTAAGTGGTATTTATAGGTTAGGGTTTTCCATTCGTATGACTGAACCATTAGCATGGTTCAGGTGTGCGACTGAAGCATGCGATTGATCCATCCGCAAGACTGAATGTTCAGTCGTGCGACGGAGTCAATCTCATATCACAATCGTGCGACTGATCCAGTCTCCTGGTTCAGTCGTGCGACTGGTCAATTACCATGAAGTGTTCATGCGAATGGTCCATTAGCATGGTCCATTCGCATGAATACTTCATACGATTAAGGTTAAACAGATTTCTCAACCATTCTTGACTAAGAACTATGTAAACAACCAAAAACCTATATAGTTAGTTCAATATGTGTTATCACACAATAAACAATGAAATATTAAACATTATATGCATCAACCACACATTGTATTTCATTCATACCCATTCAATTACATATATGTAAGACAGGAAATACATTTACATTTAGTTCCTAAACTAGGTACAAATGTATCTACATTTGGTCACTCAAACACCCAAAGATGTACTTTGAATAGTTGTATGTCCTCCCCTCAAATATGCCAATGATTCTAGAAGAAATGTGTCTAGAAAATCTATCCAATCCGGATTTCCTGTTGGAGATACACTTGAGATAAGTGTGACACAGAAATCTATATGGCTTACACAGTCTTCCTTTCTTTATTTCTCCCTTCTCAAAATCACCATCATATCCCATCAGGTAGAACACCTTCTCTATATACTCATTCTCAAATACATCTGGGTGACCTGATTCTTGATTTCCCAACTCTAATACCCTTCTGATGGTCTGCTCATCTATTCTTAGTCTTTCATTCTTAATATCAGCCATAATAAATTCAGATTCTCCATCTTCCACTATTTAAGCTGAATTCCAAAAGTCGACTATGTGAGCTTGATAAATCACAGGCTCTGCTATTAAAGCATAGAAAAGCTTGGATCGTCGCAAGTATCTGATGATGTCCCAACATCCTTCCGACGCAGGGTCGTCAGGATTTAAGAACGCACAGACATTGTGCTCCCTTGCAAATCGATTAGTCATATGTTCATAAGAATGAAGACGGTTATGTTAGAACTAAGTCATCATATTTACGAATACGAATAGTTTAAACGAAAACGATGAATAAGTCAGTTCATTTATGATATGTTTTACCTTGAGATTAATATTTGAAACCACTTTTAAGCTTTGTTTGATGTTTAGGATTTGAGTAATTTTGAAATCAGATAAGGGAGGGATGAGGTCTTAACTAACGAACATCTAGATCAAAAAGGTTATGTAAAAAGTGAATAATGAATTCCAAGTCAAAAACATCATTTATACTCCCTCGAACACATTTATTTCATTTATTTAATGAAGTGGGTCCAACTTTTCTTATTACTCATTCTTGGAATTTATTTGTTCCGCAGATTACAGTTCATCCGTAGGACATCTGCGGATGCCTAACTTAAAAACTAAAATTTAAAATTGAATTGAAGTATAACTTGATTTTCCATAGGTTACCAATCTATGGAAATGAATTATACTTGTAAAATATTAACTCATTCGTAGGTTACCAATCTACGAATAGTCATATTTTACTCCCCCTTAAGTTTCACACTATAGCTTTTGCGGATGCATAAAATGCACTGTAGCTTATGCTGATGCTAAGCATGCACTGTAGCTTCTGCTGATGTTAAAAATGCCACGATTGAACTTTCTATTTTGTTGTATGGTTCTAATCAAATGATAGAACCATTTATTGCTATTAGACCTTGTTCACTTTGTATTCATGATAATTGTGTACAAGAAGGTTTATATTTTAAAAACTTCATGTATCCAAAAGCCAAGTTAGTGCTCAGGTTTCAATTCCTTCATGTTGACAATTTTGTTGTTAACTTATTTTCATGATTCTACCCCCCCTAAATTTTTGCTTAATGATGAATGAAGGCATTTATCATAAATTTCTAAGAAGAATATCATGAAAGACACATGTCTGTCCAAACCAAAAGAAATTAAACTAAACAAAATTGAAATTAGTAGTATGTACAAGTATATATACAGATAGAATGGGATCATACTATAACACTATGCATCTTCCTGATTAATTTCTTTCATGAATTGATGCCTGATTTTAGTTCTGATTACAAGTATGTTTGTCCACTTAAATCCATACAAGAGTATTGTGTCAACTAGGCATGTTGTTTATCATGTTATCATGGTTATTAGGAGGTAACTATTATGGGCTTCACATTTAATTCACTTAGAGTTTGTCCTCCCTTTGTGAGTCAAATCATCACCTTTTCACACTTAGAAACTATGTACTTTAAGTTATAAGTTCTATCTTGAGATGCATTTGACATCTCATTAATGCATTAATGTAAAAGCTCTAAATTTAATATACAGTTGATCACAGAGGATTCTTTTGAGAGCTTAGATATGATCATCATCAGGTCACCGGGTCTTTACTTCCATAAAACAGAGGTGCCTTTAACCTAGGTATTTGTTTACACAAAACAGAGGTATGATGAGGATCATGATCTTTTCACCAATTGGTTACAAATATATACCATGGTGGTCATACACCCAGGTCTTTGTTTACACCAAACAAAGGGAATATGATTTGCAAAGATAGTTATTATAAAGTGTTGGTACATAATGTGCTTTGATAAATGATTTGGTCACATCAGAATAAGACTCACTTGCTGTATCCTCAAAATGAAGTTTCCCACAAAGAGTCACTTTTCATTATGTTTGGCATGCTCTTAGTGTAGTTTCCACTCAAGATGAACCTACACACATATCAAGAAAACTGATCAGATTTAAATGATATTTAAAATTTCAGGAAGAAGCAAAGGTATAGTGTACTATCATTTCCTATACATATGTCATGCTGAATTATAAGACACAGAAAGAAAGAATTTTTTTTTATTCTAAGCTTCGAAAGATGTTTCGGAAGTTTCTTTCAAAGGTAAATTGCTTTTGGAAGAAAAATTTTCTAATACATAAGTTTCTTCTGAAGGAAATTATAAATCTTTCGAAGGATAATTATTTATTTATTTATTTATTACTATTTACAAGGACAGACACATGTTTTTCTTTATTTTTTCATAAAGATTAATCTAAGTTAATCATGCCCAGAGACTCAATTAAAAAATAAATCTAACTGAATCAAAGGCTTTAGTGTATAAATTAGCAAGCTGATTTGTTGTATCCACTTTGACTAACTTGATCAAACCTTTTTCTGATCAATCTCTCAAAAAATGGTATCTTATTTCAATATGCTTTGTTTTACTATGTTGCACTGGATTAGCAGTGATAAATATAGGTGCTAAATTGTCAATATAAATTGGAGTCAGAAGGAAATTAAAATCATAATCAAGCAATTGGTTTTGCAACCAAAGGACTTGAGAGCAACCAGCTGAAGTAGCTATGTACTCAACCTCAGCTATGGATACAGATACATTAGTTTGCTTCTTGCGCTGCCATGAAACTAGTCTTGGTCTAATAAACTGACATCCACCAGTTGTGGATTTTCTGTTGTTGCATCCTCCAAAGTCACTATCTGAATATGAGTAGAGAGTGAAGTCACCATCCTTTGGATACCAAAGTCCAAGGGCTGGTTTTCCTTTGAGATATCCAAAAATTCTCTTCACAGCATTCAGATGAGACTCTTTTGGATCTGATTGGTACCTAGCACAAACACACACATCAAACATAATGTCAGGTCTACTGGCAGTTAATACATAAGTGATCTTATCATTGATCTATATAATCTTTGATCAACGGTTTTTCCCGTAGGATCAGGTACAATCTTTTCAATTGTTGAGGCTGGTGTTTTGCATAAAGATGTATCAGCAATGTTGTACTTCTTCAATATTTGATGTATGTATTTCTCTTGATTGATGAAAATGCCATCTGTCTTCTAATGAACTTGTAGACCAAGAAAGAAAGTTAATTCTCCCATTGAACTCATCTAAAACTCAAATTTCATCAACTTTTTAAAGCTTACACATAATCTATTGTTAGTTGAGCCAAATATAATGTCATCAACATAAATTTAGATAATTAAGAGATCTTGATGTTTTTGTTTGAGAAAGAGGGTCTGATCAATGGTTTCCCTTTTGTATCCATGCTAGAGAAAAATAGATGATAATATTTCATACCACTTTCTTGGTGCTTAGTGAAGACCATACAAAGGTTTATCAAGCTTGTATACCCTTTGTGGGTAATGAGGATCTTCAAATCCAGGAGGGTGTGCTACATAGACTTCTTTATCAATTTTCCCATATAGGAAAGCACATTTGACATCCATTTGATAGACAGTGAACTTCTTGTATGATGCATATGCTAGGAATACTCTTATGGCTTCTGTTGGACCAAAAGAACCAATGAGCCTGATCAGAAAAACCTCTAAGTCCCACAGACATTACAACTGCTGAAGATAATCACATCAGCTGAAGACATCAGCTGATTACAAAGGTCTGAAGACAAAGTCTGAAAGCAAAGAACTGAAGACAAAGTCTGAAAAAGAAGTGCTAAAGACAAAGGCTGAAGACCAGAGTGATCAGCAGTTGTCACAACAGCTGAAGTTGCTAACTTCAGTAGTTGTGATGGTTTTACTTTTCAGTACTTGTAACTTTATATTTCAGTAGTTTATTGTTTCAGTAGTTAGTAGTTAGTAGTTTTATGTAATTGTACTTAGCATTCACTGAGATGTAATCTGTTGTTGAGAACATCTCAGTAGTTTGCTTATTTCAGTTGTTTTTGTAATTCTGTTAGATGTCACTGTCAAGTGACATCAGCAGACGTCACATTCCTCTATATAAGGGATGTTGACCTAGCTGTATTTCTAACCGAAGCATTACGCGTGAATGAAAACATTCCTTTAACAGAAATATTCTCTCTATAATTGTGATTGATTGTCTTGCATATTCATTACCTTTCTTGCTTGAATTCGATCTCAATTTGTGATATTCCGCTGCATAATTCAAACCTAATTGATCCGATCCTATCAAATGGTATCAGAGCAAGTTAATCATTGATCGATCTAACAATTGATCATTGAAACTGTTCTTTTGATAGCAAAGGTTGATCGAATTAGTAGTTTTGCAAGAATTGATTATAGAGATTAATTTTCTGTGCTTCCGGTTCATTAATTGTGATTCTAATTGTGTTTTCTTAGTGTGTTGTTGAGTTTTCAAACTAGACCGATTTTAATCTCCTTGACTTAAATTGAATTAGTGAAAATGACTACTTCAATGAATGATCCTCACAATACTGGCTCCTCAACTAAGCCTCCTATGCTTGTTAGGAGTGAGTATAACATATGGCAACGCCGATTGCTCCATCACCTGTTTGTTAACAGTTCAGGTTGTTGGAAGTCTGTGGTTCATGGACCATACAAGCCTATGGTGAGTAATCCTGAAACCAAGGAGATGGTTCCTAAAAAGAAGGAACAATATTCTGATGAGGATTTAAAACTGTTTGAGATTGATGCTAAAGCCCATGGAATTCTGGCCATGACACTGCCTAATGAAATCTATTCTGGGCTCATGCATCATGAAACTGCTTATGATCTCTGGGTTGCTCTAAAGGAACAATTTGGAGGAACTGATGAGGTCTTAGCAAACAACAGAGAAATCCTTGCCCAGCAATATGAGACATTCTCTCATAGGAAGGGTGAGACACTAAGTCAACAGTTTGAGCGGTTTTCATGTTTAATTTATGAGCTTAAAATGGTTCAACATGAATACACAAACAGCCAGATGAATAATAGATTCCTCAGATCCCTGCCTGAGAGATGGGACACTTACACCATTGTCCTACGCTCCAGTGCAAATCTGGATACTCTATCTCTCACCCAACTTCATGGGAAACTCTTAACATTTGAGAGAGAGATAGAACAGAAAAGGAAACTATCTTCATCTGGAAAGCTCACTGATGACTTTGTACCAGGTAATACTGCTCTGGTTGGTCATGAGTCTGAATATGCTTCATCTGAAAGTTCATATGATGAGCATATTGATTTCTCTTCAAACAGTGGAAATCATGCTTTTGTTGGAGTTGAGGGAAACTTAAGTTTTAATGCTGATAATTTGTGTTTTATGATGGATGATTTGAAAGGAATTGCTGATGATGATCTTAAAGAGATGGATATTTTGAGCCAAATGGCATTGATTAATATCAGATCTCAAAAGTTTTATAAGAGAACAGGTAGGAAATTTCCTGGTCTCTCTGGCAAAAACAAGGTTGGTTTTGACAAGAGTAAGTTGAGATGTCACAAGTGCCACAAACTTGGACATTTTGCTAGAGAGTGTAGATCATCTGGATCTAACTCATCTGCACCCTTTGTGACTTTTCCAAGTAATAATTCACAATCCAAAGGGCAACATCCTACCAGTTCTGATCATCATTCTCAGCATCAATCATCTCCTGCATACTTTGTCCCTCAAAGCCCCATGCCATATCCTTATCCATGTTTTTACATGCCTCAGTCTGGTCAAGTTTCAGTACCAATGGCTCAACAATCACATGCTCTACTTGATCCTCAGCCTTCTCAATCAAATCAGCAATCTCAACCTCAATCTCATCAAAGCTTTTTCACCCTTGAGGTTGTTGACTGTAGCTGCCTACCAGATGATGTATCTGGTTATTCTGAGCAATTTTCTGGTGCTGGTCAACATGGTGGTGACAATCCTTTTGGAAACCTTGCTTTAATGGCCCTGGAATCTACTGATGACAATCCTTCATCATCACAGGGTTCTTCATCACAGGTACCACAGGTATCTTCTGAGGCTAAGGCCAAGATTTGTTCTGAATCATGCATAGCTGCTTTTGTTTCTATTAGGGAAGCAAATGTAGCTTTAATTAATCAAAATCTTGACCTAGAAAAGGCAATTTCCAAAAGAAAATATGAGTTTGAGTCTGTGTTAAAAGAAAAGGATGAAGAGATTTATAAGCTTAAATGTCAAATTACTGATGAAAAGGCTAAGATAGAGGTCATTCTAGAAAATCACAAGAATCTCAAGGAAACACTTGCAGCTACCCAAGTTGATTGTGAACGATGGGTAACATCCTGCAAGGGATTTGAAATGCTTCTCAGTAAGCAAACTGCTTCAAAAGTGAAGTTTGGGATTGGGTATAATCATACCATACCTCCCACAGATTTTACTCCTAAGTCAGAAGTACAATATGAGGTTGAGAGTCATTCCCAAACCACATCATCAGGTGTTTCATCCTCTATTGAAAATTTAAAATCTGAGGATGAAGATAGTGTGAGTATCTCAGTTAATCAAATAACTGATGATCCTACTACTTCGAAACACTTGATCAAGAAGAGGCTGAGAAATTCAGGTGTTGTTCCACAAGGTACTCAAAGTACTGAAGGGCAAAACACAACACCTGAAGAGCATTTTAAATCAGAAGAAAATGAGCAATCCTTGACAACTGCTGAAGAATCTATCAGGATTCTAAAAATTACTGATAGCAAACCACTGAAGAAGAAATCTTCAGTTGTTGAAAATCCTTCAGTACTTCCCAAAGGTACTGAAAGGAAGAAAGTACTGAAGAACAAATCTTCAGTAGTTTCCTCAACTTCAGCAGTTGATCAAGAAAAGATGAAAAGAAAACCATGTGAAATATGTGGTTTGTTCAATCATCTGACTGATGAATGCTGGTATAGCAAGGGTTTAAAATTCAATAAAAAGAAAATCATTAAGCAAGAAATGCATAAAATGAAAAACGAATTTCAAACCAAGTTTGTACCTCAATCATCTCATTCTGATAAACCTAAGCTTTCTCAAAATGTCACTAAGAAAGAAGGGGTTTTTGAAACAACAGCTGCAAATATTCCTCAGGAAATATTGAAAACTCAGACTAAGTCTGTGTCTTTTCAAAAGAAGAGTGTAGAGAATAACAAGAACAAATCATTCACAAGTACTGATGTGTCAACTGAGTTGAAAACTCTGTCAACAAATCAGACACAACTTGTGATGATGGTTCAACATCTATTGGGGAGAGTTAACCAGTTAGATGTCTCTGTGACTAAACCACTGAAAAGGATACCCAAGCAAAAATCTAAGGAATCCTTTTCAGCATCATCTACATCCTCAAAAGCTGTTAATCATGCACAACCTGTTAGTTTAACATCTGTTGATGAAAACAGACCCAAAACCAAAAAGGTTTGGGTCTCAAAGGCTAACTAATGTTTGTGTTAAATGCAGGGTTCTTCATCATGCCAAAGAAGCATCTGGTATGTGGACAGTGGAGGATCCATGCATATGACAGGAAGCAGCTCTCTTCTTCATGACTATTCCCAAAGGAAGAAGGGGTTTGTTTCTTTTGGAAATGATGCCAAAGGTTACATCATTGGGAAGGGTTTTGTCTCAAATGGGGAGATAAGATTTGATGATGTCAACCATGTGGAGAACCTCAAATACAATCTTTTGAGTGTCAGTCAAATGTGTGATAAAGGGCATGTTGCTCTTTTCACAAGTCAAAACTGTCGGATTCTGTCTTCCAGAGTTTTGCACAAGATTGACAAAATATTGGATGAGTATACTCTCCTGAAGCCAACAGGATTGGAAGAGTATATGCTTTAGATCTATCAAAGAAAATTGATCTAAAAGGCCATCCATGTTTGTTCTCCAAAGCCTCTCCTCAAGAATCTGAACTATGGCATAGAAGGCTGGGTCATGTGAATTTCAAGAACATGAATCAGCTCATTCATCATGGGTTAGTGAGAGGCTTGCCATTGAAAGAGTTCAAGTGTGATGACACCCGCCCAGCTTGCTTAAAAGGAAAGCAACACAAAGCTTCATTCCCTTCTATAGAAGAACCTAAGTCCACAGCCTGCTTGCAATTACTGCACATGGATCTTTTTGGTCCTGTGAGAGTAATGAGCATGGCAAAGAAAAAGTACTGTCTGGTAATTGTGGATGATTACTCTAGATATGTATGGACTTTCTTCTTGCACTCCAAGGATGAAACAACTCAAAGTATTATCTATTTTGTGTTACAAGTGGAGAAGCAGCATTCACTTCCAGTTAAGTGTGTGAGAAGTGATAATGGGACAGAGTTTAGAAATCACACTCTTGATGAATTCTATTTGTCTAAGGGAATCAAAAGACAATATAGTATTCAAAGAACTCCAGAGCAAAATGGTGTGGTGGAGAGAAAGAACAGGACCCTGATTGAAGCTGCCAGGACAATGTTGGCTGACTCTGGTTTGCCACTAACCTTTTGGGCTGAAGCTGTCAATACAGCTTGTTATGTTCAGAATAGAGTATTAGTGAATCAAAGGTTGATGAAGACTCCTTATGAGCTCTTACATCATTTGGCTCCTTTGATTTCATTCTTTAGAGCTTTTGGGTGTCCTTGTTATATTCTTAACACAAAAAGTATCCTTCAGAAGTTTGATTCCAAGGTGGATGCAGGGTATTTTGTTGGGTATTCATCTACTTGCAAGGCATACAAAGTGGTCAACTGCAGAACAAAGATTGTTGAAGAGACTATGCATGTCAAGTTCAATGAATCCCCAAAAGACAAGATTCCTCAAAACCCTGTTGAGATGTTTGACTTGGACATACTGCAATATGTTCCATATCAGCCTCCACCTGTCATGGTCTCTGAAGATCCATCATCTCCAACTGAAGATACAAATGCAAGTTGTAGTGATCATCTGCCTGGTTCTACTACACTTGATGTTCCTGTAGCCTCAGCAGCTCCATCCACAACAAATGCTGATGAAATCTCTGAACCCTCTACTTCATTTGAACTGCCATCTTAGTCTAGGTTTCAAGAGTCTACATCAACATCTGCTGCTGCTGAATCTTCTACAAACACTTGCACAGATATTATTGCATATCAAGAATTGAAGAATCATCCTGTGTCCCAGATCATTGGTGACATAACTGCTGGTGTTTCAACAAGAAGTCAATTGTCCAATTTCTGTCTCTATGCTCTCTTCATCAGTCAGCAAGAGCCAAAGAATTATCATGTTGCTTTAAGGGACAATGGATGGGTTCAAGCCATGCAGCTTGAGCTTCTTCAATTTCAAAAACAGCAAGTGTGGGAACTGGTTCCTCTACCCCCAGGTAAGTGTGCAATAGGCACTAAATGGGTGTTTAGGAATAAAACTGATGAAAAAGGCCAAATTGTCAAGAACAAGGCCAGACTGGTTGTACAGGGGTTTTCACAAGAAGAAGATATTGATTATGATGAAACCTTTGCCCCTGTAGCCAGACTGGAGGCAATTCGATTGTTTTTAGCTTATGCTGCTTTTCATAACCTTAAAGTTTTTCAAATGGATGTCAAAAGTGCATTTTTATATGGTAAAATAAAAGAAGAAGTTTATGTGTGTCAACCACCAGGTTTTGAAGATCATAAACACCCTGATTGGGTGTATAAGCTTGATAAGGCACTTTATGGGTTGAAACAAGCACCCAGAGCCTGGTATGAAACATTATCTAATTTTCTTCTTCAAAATAATTTCACTAGAGGCTCCATAGATAAAACTTTGTTCATAAAGAAAGTTGGCATGCATAAGCTCCTTGTTCAAATTTATGTTGATGATATTATTTTTGCATCATCTGATCCCCAGTTGTGTGATGCATTCACAAAATTGATGCAACAAAAGTTTGAAATGAGTGCAATGGGAGAATTACAGTTCTTTCTGGGTTTACAAATCAAACAACTACTGATGGAACTTTCATTCATCAGTCAAAGTACACAAAAGATTTGTTAACCAAGTTTGATTTACAAAACTGTAAATCCTGTTCTACTCCCATGTGCAGCAACACACAACTGGATGCTGATCAAAAAGGTAAAGCAGTTGATGAAACTCTTTACAGATGTATGATTGGTTCCTTGATGTACCTAACAGCTTCTAGACCAGATATTATGTTTGCAACTTGTGTCTGTGCTAGATTTCAGGCTGCTCCTAAGGATTCCCATATGATTGCAGTCAAGAGGATCTTTAGATATTTGCAGGGAACTAAATCACTAGGACTATGGTATTCCACTGGGCACTCTTGTAAATTGGTTGCTTTTTCTGATAGTGACTATGCAGGGTGTAAGTTAACCAGAAAATCAACTTCTGGTGGATGCCAATTTCTAGGCAACTGTTTGGTCTCTTGGCAGAGTAAGAAACAAACATCAGTTGCTACATCAACAGCTGAAGCAGAGTACATTGCAGCTGCAAGCTGTACATCTCAGGTACTTTGGCTTCAAAATCAGTTATTGGATTATGACATTACAGAGACTAAGACTCCATTATTAATGGATAGTTCTTCAGCTCTTTGTATTGTTAAGAATCCTGTCCAGCATTCTAGGACCAAACATATAGATCAGACATCATTTCATTAGGGATTGCTATGAAAAGGTCTGATTGATCCAAAGTTTGTGCCTAGTGCTGATGAGCTTGCAGATATATTTACTAAGCCTTTGGATAGTGCAACATTTCATAATCTTGTACTCAGGCTTGGTATGCTGCAACTAGAATAATTTGACAACTACTGATGCTCTGAGTTCATAAATACTGATGAGCATTAGTATACTTTTGTCAAAAATAAGTGCTGATAAGTCATTCTATTTTCAGTAGTTTTACAACTACTGAAGACTTAATTACTTAAAAGTACTGAAGTATCTTATTTGTTCAAAAAATACTGATGTAGTTCAAACTACTGATGTCTTTTGTAATAAATAAGTACTGATGACCCATGAAACATCTGAAAATCAGATGATCTGATGAGTAAGTGTCAAGGTCATTGAAACAGCTGATCTTTGTGAATTGACGAAAACTACTGTTTCAGTTCCAAACAACTGAAGCCAAAACCAAGTCTTCAGTAGTTTTTACAACTACTGATGACCAACACCAAGTCTTCAGTTGTTTACAACATCTGAAAGTTAAAACCATGTCTTCAGTTGTTTTCTAACACCTGATGACCAACACCAACACTTTCAGTTGTTTTACCTCAGCCGTTTCATAACCTATATATACCTAACCCTAACTTCAACCTTTTCATAACCCACTTTCCAAACGTTCATCTTCCATTAATGGCGACCATGCAAATCAAACCTCGACACAACTGTGTTGCTCATCTTACCAAATCACCATTCTGGAACAAGTTTGATGCTGCTATCGACCTGATGGTTGATTCCCAATACCGCACAGCCTTTCTCTCTCAATCCAACCATTTACCCTGATACCCTGTGCCAGTTCTGGACGAAACGTTACCGTTCATACTGATGAGAATGATGCTACCATCACTCTCCAGTCTTTTGTTAACCAGAAACGGGTGATCATCACTCCTGAGATCATTCGTCAAACCCTAGACCTAAATGATGCCACCTATCCCACCAAGTACCCAAAAGGCACCATTGATCTTTCTTTTGCTAATCATGGTTATGAAGGTGACCTAAGTGCTACTACCATCCTGAAGAAGCACTTCCATGATGCTGAGCGACTCATATTTCACATGATCAATGTCTGCCTGGCTCCCAAAACATCCTCTTGGGATCAAATGTCATCCAGATGGCAACATGTATTATACTCTATCCTTGAGCACCAAAATCTAAATTTTTTTGATATTATCTTTTTGGAACTTAAAGATTTGGCATTGAAACCTGTGGCAAATAGATGGATATTATATCCAAGGTTTCTTATGGCAATCATTTTAAATCAATTAAAATCTGATGGCCTTGTTGGCCTTGGAGTCCCTGCTCTGTTAGTTTTACCAGAGGTATACTCCAGGCACAACTCAAACCCACAACTCAAAGAGGCTGCCAAACTGCTCAAACCCAAGCAGAGGGAACCCACAGCCTCCACCTCCAAATCTAAAGTCCCCTCCAAACCCAAACCAAAGAAACCAAAAAGGCTACTCAGGGAGTTGAGTCCCCTGATGATGCCCCTGCAGCACAAACGCAGGATGAGACTACAAGCCTTAATCCCCTTGTAGTTTCAATGACTCCACCAGCTGAAACCGCTCAGGTATCCTCTCAACAGGATCCTGATGCAACCAATATAGGGGAAACCACATTGCTGGAATCTATCTCACTTGAGAAGATTACCATTGAAGAGCACCAATCTCCCCAGTGCAAACCTTTTCACCACCATCTCCCACTGATACCGCCCCTACAAGCCCAACTGCAGTCATTGCACAAGTGCTGACTCAGCTACATTCCTCTACCCCTCCCCAGATACCTGTTACTACTGGGAAAACCTCAACAGCTGAGGGAGAGGATCAAAATGTAGTTGATATCCAACAGCATAGGGATTATCAAGTTCAGTCTCCCAGTGTAAATGTGGAGACTAGAACATCTGGTGAGGCTACCTCTTCCCCTGTGTCAGCACATGAACAGGATGAAGCTGGTATCATCTCTAAGACCTCACCAGAGGCAACTGTCAATGAAGGACATGCTCCTGAGACAGGAAGTCCCCAGTTCCAAGACAAAGGGGCACATGTGATTACTGATTTACACTCAGCACATGTTCATCCTGATTCACTCAGGAGGTCAGGTGATTCAGTTTATACTGATGATGACCTGGGCTTTTTCTTTGAAGTCTTAGCCCAAAACACTATTCTTGAGGCTGAGGTTTGTAGATTGAAAGATCTGCTTCCCATCATGCCTCAGGAATCAAGACCATCTGCCCCAATAAACCCACAGATGGCAGCTTCTGTTGAAGCTTCCCAAACACTGAGCCACTCAAATCAACCAAACCACCAGCCTCTGGCTCAGGCACCATTTCTCAGGGAGAGAACCCCTCTGAGCAAATGGTTGCTGCATTCAAATCTTCCTTACCTCTCATCACACCCATCATCACATCTATTGTTCATAAAACCATTGATGAGAGGCTCTCCTCAGATATTACCATCCCTTGTGACTGATGTTGTGTCCAAGCACCTTTCTGACATTCAAACCCCTGAACCCAATGCAACCAAAAAGGGGAGTCTAAGTCAGTAAGGGATGATAAAAGGAAAAGAGCTGAAGAGGAAGAAGATAAGGAAGAGAACAAAGGCAAAGAGATCATCACCTACAAAAGAAGAAAAGTATTGGTGATCAACTGAAGATGAGAAGAGGTTAGATGAGATGATCAAAGAAGCTGATGACCAACACAGCAGATCCATGGACAGGATCATTGATCAGCTCTTCAGGCAAGGATTTGACACTGCAAAACTTGACTCAGAGATCAGAGACTTGAGATTCAAGAATTGAAGATCGATGGGCAAGTTGTAATGAAGAAGAAAGGGAGAGACTAGAGGCTATGATTAGATTTCTTTCTAAACATCTGGGAAGACCTATCATAGAGATTAAATCATGGTCCAGAGATAGCATCTTGGAGATAACTACCAAGATATGCTCATCTGAAAGCTTCAACAAAGGCTTAATCATTGAAGCTCTGGATGAAGCTGGTGCTGGGAAGAGAACTGATATGGCCAAGTTGTCCAAAGCCACCCTCACCAACAAAATGATAGAGCAGCCCTTCAAATCTCCCTTACCAAAACAATCCTCCAAGCCACCTCACAATCAAAACTGCCTACATCTAACCTTCAAAACAACCAACCTCTCAACCTCCAAAACAATCAACCTCACAACCATCTAAACCAATCCCTTCACCCAAGAAACCTATCCAAGAGTCCACCAGTGAAGCACCAAAAAGAAAAAAAGGTTGCTGAGGATGGAGAAGAAAAGAAAGAGGATGAAGAAGACATCTGCCAATATCTGCTGTTCTTGAAAGAAAAACTGAGCCTAGGAGTCAATCACAACCAATAACTCCTGAAACTCAAAGGCTGACAGTTAAAGTCAAAATGAAGAAGAGAAGCAGCAGAGCAGCATGATGAGCAGTTTCTTAAGATGGTTGACAAGGACTTCCCTCAGTCCTCATCCATTCAACCATGAAGATTCAAGCTCAAAGGCTTGTACACTCTCAGGCATACTTTTCAACATCAAAAGAGAGAGTGCGGATTTGGCCAGATCCCAGGGTAAGTTCTAGAATTCACAAGAAAATTTACCAAGTAGATATCATGGCCAAGTAAGAAAGACTTTGAATGCTGCAATCATGTTGGCCATGGTAGTCTCACCCTGGGAAATCATTGAAGAATTCAAGAGTCACACATCCAAATCAACCCTATGTCTATTCTTGAGAACAAATGATCAAGAAGGGGTTGCTGTACAAAAGACTTAAGATCTTCAGAAGAGTGAACTCCAGTTGTTACTTGAAGGCTCTCATCCATGAATTCGCATATAGAGAGATAACAACTGTTGAGCTAAAGAATGGGAAGACAGTGAGGTACCTGTCTGAGTACTATGGGCCTGAGTTCTTCTTTGAGGGAGAAGCAAAAGAACTCACTAAGGAGGAACAAGTTGTTCTCCTTGAGGCCTATGCAAGGGAGTCTTTCAGACTCATAAATGGGAAATAGGTTTCATGGTTGGGACAAGACTCTGTGTCCAATTTCCCCAAGACAGAGTTCCCTTCCATACTTAGCCAATCAAATGATTAGAAACTTTTTCCTGGCCTGTGCTTATTTGTTTACCTCTGAAGCTGATCAAGAGAGTATTTTTGCCAAAGAATAAGTGGGATCTTCAATAAAGTTAGAGGTTTTGGCTGCATTGGTTCAGGGGAGTTTGTTGGACCAAAAGAACCAATGAGCCTGATCAGAAAAACCTCTAAGTCCCACAGACATTACAAACTACAACTGCTGCAGCTAATCACATCAGCTGAATTACAAAGGTCTGAAGACAAAGTCTGAAAGCAAAGAACTGAAGACAAAGTCTAAAGATGAAGTGCTGAAGACAAGACTGAAGACCACGAGTGATCAGCAGTTGTCACAACAGCTGAAGTTGTTAACTTCAGTAGTTGTGATGGTTTTACTTTTCAGTACTTGTAACTTTATATTTTTTTTTTTTCATTAGTTATTGTTATTAGTCAGTAGTTTTATGTAATTGTACTTAGCATTCACTGAGATGTAATCAGTTGTTGAGAACATCTCAGTAGTTTGCTTATTTCAGTTGTTTTTGTAATTCTGTTAGATGTCACTGTCAAGTGACATCAGCAGACGTCACATTCCTCTATATAAGGGATGTTGACCTAGCTGTATTTCTAACCGAAGCATTACGCGTGAATGAAAACATTCCTTTAACAGAAATATTCTCTCTATAATTGTGATTGATTGTCTTGCATATTCATTACCTTTCTTGCTTGAATTCGATCTCAATTTGTGATATTCCGCTGCATAATTCAAACCTAATTGATCCGATCCTATCAGCTTCAATTCTTGCAACTGGTGCAAAAACTTCATCATAGTCTATCCCTTTTTCTTGTGTGTAACCTTGTGCAATCAACCTTTCTTTGTTTCTCACAATTATACCTCTATCATCTAGTTTATTATCAAAGAGCGATCTTGTTCCAATTGGATGTTGGTCTTCAGGTAAATCAACTAGATTCCAGACTTTCTACTTTCTTAATTGTTGAAGCTCTTCTTAAAGCAGCTGTGATGTTTAGAGAAACCACTTTTGAAAGAAAACAAGTGAAAAGACAGATGTTTGCAGCTCCACCTTGACTTCTTGTTGTTCTTTTATCAAGATCACTAATAATGTTGTTTACTGGATGAGTCTTATGAATTATTTGTTGTTGGAGTTTATTCAATAGGAATAGATGATTCCAAGTTAGTCATATTCATTGATGTAGATGGATCCAATCCAGCTGATGAATTTAGGAAGTAATCAAAGTGTTCCTCCTATTCATCATTGGGTATGGAGTGATCTTCCTATGTTTGAACATCAGGTGCATCATTAATATCTTCCGCAGGAACTTCTCTAGAAGCATATTGTTCTTCCGTATGAGTTACAGGAACATCTACGGATGGTATATGTGGACTTGCTGAATCATCTCCAATGTTTGTTGTATCTTCTTGAGAGCATGGAATAGCTACTGAGACATTATTCATATCTCCGGATGCAGAATGCACATCTGCGGATGCAGAGTTAGCAGCTGCTGATGAAATGTTTCCATATGAGGATGTGCATCTATTTTGCTGGACTTGTGCAACATCATTCTTATTAGTTGTTGTTCCTTGTTCCAAGATACTTGATCTGTGCATTCTTGGAGGATCAACAGACACTTCATTCATATTTGGGGGAACAAATGGATAACATTTATCATCAGATCCTGCATTATTCAAATAACCAGAGTTAAATGAGTCTGTTAGTGCATCTATATCAAACAACCAGGATGATCCTTCAACTTATTTAGGAAATAAGGATTCATCAAATGATACATTAGGAGTTTCTTCCATAATGTTTTGTTGTGGAATGTAGATCATAAAAGATTTAGATGTTGAAGAATATCCAACAAAGAAACCATCATAGGCTTTTTCTAAAATATTTCCCAATTGTTCTTTTGTGTTTAAAACAGATACATGACACCCAAAAGCTCTAAGATATCCTATGTAAGGTTTTCTCTTAAATAAAAGCTCATAACATCTTTTATTATGTTCTTTGACAATAAATGTCCTATTTTGAACATTGCATGCTGTATTCACTATTTCAGCCCAAAAGGTGATTGGCAATTGTGAATCAGCTAGCATGGTTCTTGCTGCTTCAATAAGTGTTATGTTTCTTCTTTCAGCAACTCCATTCTGTTGTGGAGTTCTTTGTGCACTGGATTGTCTTGCAATACCTTTATTCCTGCAAAAGGAATATAAGTCAGTATTAACAAATTCAATCCCATTGTCAATCTAGAAAAATTTAACTTTTAAATCAAGTTGAATCTCAATCTTGATGACAAAGTCTATTAATGTTTCTGATGTTTTACTCTTTTGTTTGAAGAAGAAGACCCATGTGAATCTAGTGAAATCATCCACTATCACCAAACAATATTGCCTCTTTCCAATGCTCATCACATTGGTTAGACCAAATAGATCAATATGAAGCAATTTGAGTGGTGTAGTGTTTGTATTGATAATTTTGGTTTTATCAGACACTCTATGTTGTTTTCCTTTATAACATGAAAGACAATGATTTGAACAATAAAACACTTTCTTTGGCAATCCAATGACTAGGTCATTTTCACCAATTTGTTCATGTTCTTCATGTTAGAATGAACAAGCCTTCTATGCCACAATTGAGATTCATCTTCTGATGACTTAGATAGGAGTTATGTTTCATGTCTTGTGAGTGAAGTGTTGTTCATATCCAAAACATATATGTTTCCTTTTCTTGATGCTTTAAGAAGGATCCAATCTTCTGGAACTGAAAAACCTGGCTTAAGAATATAACAATTAGTGTTATCAAATAATGTGGTATAATTTTGATCACAAATTTGAAACAAACTCAGTAAATCATATTGTAAATTTTCACAATAGTTTACTTTCTCAAACTTGAGCACACCATTAGTTACCATTCCTTTACCAACTATTTTACCTCCCTTCTTATCCCCATCAAATGCCACATATGAGGCATTTTTATGCTTGAAGTCATGTAGAAGTGAACAGTTTCCTGTCATATGTCTGGAACAACCACTGTCAACGTACCACTTGTTGTCAGCTCTCCAAGATTGTTTTTGCACATAAGAAAGAAATCAGATAGAATTGACAACCCAAGCCTTAATAATCTTGGGTTTGCCAGTAGTGTCTAAAATTATTACTCCTTCATGAATAAGTGTTGAAGTTTCAGTATTAATTTTAGTTTAAATTGATTCATTCTGAGTTGTTTCAGGTGAGGATGATTCTGTTGAAGATGAAGTTGTTAAACTAGGTCCTGGTTTCTCAATCTCTTCTTCATTCACCTTATTTTTGTTGGTTTGATGCTTTGGTTTTGATAATGAATCTTGATTGTTGAAAGTTTCATTATCTTTTGATTTTGAATGAGATACATGAGTTCCCTTTTCAAAATTATCAAAGAAAGCATCATCAACATTTTTTTCTTTTTCGGTCAAATCCACCATTTTGTGAGGTGTTTTTGATTGCTGAAATGCTATTCTTTCTTCAAAGGTTGAACATCAGTGGATGTTTTCGCCATTGGTTTTGGCTTTTGTTTTTGTTGTTGCTTCTTAGTTTTTGAATCTTTTTCACAATCAGTAGATTGAGTGTCTTATCCAGCTTTATTAGATTGTTTCTTCTTTGTGCTATTTGTCTTGTTCTTTTTCTTGAAATAACATTCCTGAGTTGAATGGTTATTTTTGTTACAAATAGCACAATGTTTGTTGAAGTAGCAGTCAGATGTCATGTGATTGTTCATATTGAAAGTAGAATAATAACTAATGAAGTAACAATCTTTAGTATTGTGGTTTTTCATATCACACCATTTGCAATACATTTCCTGTGATTTTTTTGTCAGAATCAATTACTTTCTTCTTCTTTGTCAACTTTTGAGGCTTTGCATCCTTCTCCAATATTGCAGTTGATTTATCCTCTTTCAGCTTTTGAGGCTTTAATTTGTTTGCTGCTGATTTTGCCTTCCTCATATCATCTACTGAATCAGTAGATTTTGTCTTCCGCAGATCTCCTACTGAAGAAGGTTTCTTCTGCTGCTTAAGATCCGTTGATTGTTTCTTCTTTCCTTTATCTACGAAAGATGTGTGTACATCCTCAGTAGATTCACACTTTTCAATTTCTTCATTTCAAGGTTTTTATTGCAGATGAAGTTCTTGCAGACCTTCATTTAGCTGAGCTATTCTCTTGCAAATAGTCATCAACATGTTTCTTTGTTTTGGAGGATATGGCAACTTTGTTTTTTCAAGAACTTTGGGAATGATTGTTTCAAAAGCAACATTCTTACCAATGTCCAGTTGATCATTATCATGTTCAACAGAATCATCGAATTCATCACACCCATCAAAGTCAAATTCTGAGTCATTTTGTTTAATATTTTCTAATTCAGAAGACTCAGTTTCATTCACCTCAGTTTCATTATGATTAACTTATTAATTAGAGTTTCTTTCAAACTTGGTGCTTGGCACAAAATGATTTGACAAGTTATTTGTCATTGATTAAGGTAAAGGTGAGTAATTATTGTTTATAGAAGGTGCCACAGCATTATATACCAACCCATACCTGTTCTTTGATTCATTATGAGAATTTAATAATTTCTCATATTGCTGAGATGAAAGTTGAAACTTCTGAAGTTTCACTTCAGTTGATGCATGATCAACCATGGATTTAGTTAAGAAAGTGGTCAGATGCTCAACTTGTGCTTTTAAACTATAATTTTCTGAAACAAGTTTATCTAAATCCTTTTGTAAAGAATTAATTTTGATTTGATATAATTTATGTTCTCTTACATGAGATTCATTCAAAATTATTGTTTCTTTAACTTTATCAGTTAGTTCTTAAGCATGGACTCTATATCTTACAACTTTCTCAACATATATTGACGAACATAACCTATCTCTTACCTCTCTAGCCATGGGTGGAACTTTATTTTCCATGTGATCCATTAAAGCTTGATTTTCTTTCAAGACTTCCTTCTCATACATACTCCAGTCACAGGTTCCATCTTGAAGTATTATCAGCCGAGTTTCTTTAGAGTTACTTGTTCTTGTTGACGTATTTGTGGCTGGTGGGGATGAGTTGGTAAGTTGGGGTTGTCTGAAAGATCTTTGAGATGATGATGGTTGGTGAGACTGGTGTTGCTGATGTTGTGTCAAGTCAGGATTTGATTTTTGATTACGTTCTCTAGAGAAATGTCCATAGAGATTGCATTTGTAACATCTTACCTTTGACTTATCCACACCAATCTTTGATGATTTACTTGCTGCAGCCAAATTTTTATTTCTCCTAAGATATTGTTTGGCTCTATAAGCAATCATTGCCATTTGCCATTGTCGATCCATCTCCTCTACTAAATCTGGATGTAGTTCTTCCAAGTCTTGCTGGCAAATGTTGGCAGATGTTATGGAGCTTCCCAGGTAAGCTTGAAAACTTGAACTAAAAGCTGCAAAGGCTGCTTTTTGTTCTTCAGAGTCCAGAATGACAGTGATGGGCTCTTTTGGTTGTTATTTGATGAAGATTTTGATGATGATGTAGATGTATCTCTTTTATCGTCAGTTCTTCCTTTTTCTTTTCATGACTTACTTTGAGAAGATTCCTTTGAAGGCTTTGATGCATAGACACTTACTTCCTCTTCATCTTAACTCAAAGTACAAGAGTTATCACTATCATTACTGGAAATGAAGGCACTTCCACCACTTTTTGTTTCTTTAAAGTGATAGGGTAAGACATGTGTTCTCACACTCTTGTTTATTGATTTTTCATCCAATTCAAGAGCCTCAACTTTAGCTACCAATGTATCTAAACCAGTTGCTTTGAGGTCAATGGTGTTCATGAACATGGACATAGTTGGGTTCCAACTTTCAGGCAAAGTATGGAGCATCTTTTTGTTTAATTCCACATTTGTATATTTCAACTCCAAGATATTCATTTCTGTTACAAGATGCATAAATCAATGGAGTTATTGAGGAATTGATTCACCCTCAATATGATGAAAGGTTTCATATTATGAACAAAGGGTGTCCTTCCTAATGCTTCTGATTTCATCACTCCCTTCACAGAGTGTACGAAGAATCTTCCACAAGGAATGTACTGTTTTATAATTCTTACATCTGATTAATATTTCTTCAGGTAAAGCCATTCTAAGCAAGTTGTATGCTTTAATATCAACTTTAACCTTCTTAATATCATCAAATGACAAATCCTTTGTACTTATGGGTTGATTATTCTCATTATAATCCGGCCCAAGAGTGGGTGGAATATAAGGACCTTCAGTTATTAACACCCATAAGTCATAATCCGTATAATTCACATGATTCCTGAACTTGATTTTTCAGGATTTAAAATCTGCTTTTGTTTTCAACTTTGGAGGTTGGTATGATGATCCACCAAAGTTAGTCATGTTTAGTTAAAAATCTTAGATTTAACTATTTTGGAGTATCATTTTACTAATTAGTGACAAAACTTAATTAACAAAAATCAACATTAGCAAATGATCCTCATAACATGACAATAGGATCAATTACTGTTGCATTGTCTTCAACTTCTTTTGATGAGCCCAAGACCAATAAGGCTTGGGTTTCAAATGTAACTAAACATCTCTTTTGTGAAGGAATGGCTCAAGACAAACAGGAATGTATGGATCATTGATAGTGGTTGTTCTAGGCACATGACAGGCAATGGGTCACTACTCCAAAATTTTGAAAAGATTGATGGAGGACTAGTTGCTTTTGGAGGAGATGATGGAGGTTAAATAACTAGAATGGGCAGGGTCACAAATGGTAAGCTCAATATTGAAAAGGTAAACTTTGTTAAGGAGCTTGGATAAAATCTATTGAGTGTATCTCAATTTTGTCATCAGAGTCATAACATGCTCTTTATCGAGCATGAGTGCATTTTTCTCTGGCCCAGGGTGGTCATTGCTCATGAGCATATCCTGCTCCGAGCCACCAGCAAAGGAAACATGTACAAGATGGACTTGCAATAAACATCTCCCTCAAGAGAAGTTTCATGCTTTTTATCTAAAGCAAATAATGGTGAGTCTTTCCCCTGGCATAAAAGAATGTGTCATATAAACTTTAAGAACATGAATAAAATAAGTAAGAATGATTTGGTAACTAGAATGCTAAAGAAAGAATTTACAAGTGATGACCACTGTGTTGCATCCCTCAAAGGGAAACAACATAAGGTATCTCACAAGCCAAGGGAAAGAAACTGCATCACTACTCCCCTACACTTGTTATATATGGATCTCTTTGGCCCCACTAGTGTAATGAGTCTAGGAAGGACCTCTTGCTGTTTAGTGATCAGAGATGATTTTAGAAGATTCACTTGGATCTTTTTTCTTAAAACTAAGGATGAGAACCCTATGATTCTGAAGAATTTCATCTTAAAGATTGAGAATTTATGTGATCATAAGGTCAAAAGCATAAGATGTGATAATGGAACTAAATTTAAGAACCAAATCCTTGATACATTTTGTGATGAAAAGGGTATTACAAGATAATATAGTGCTCCTTGGACTACCTAGCAAAATGGTGTTGCTGTGAGAAGAAACAGGACACTAATTAAAGCTGCAATAACTATGTTGTCTGACTCTAACCTGTCCATCTCCTTCTGGGCAGAAGCAGTGAACACTGGTTGCTATGTGCAAAACAAAATTTTAGTAGTTAAGACATATGGTAAGACTTCTTATGAACTTTGGCACAAGAGGAAACATTTCATTGGTTTTCTAAGGTCATTTGGATGTCCTTGCACCATCTTGAATACCAAAGATCAAATTTCCAAGTTTGATAAGAAATCAGATGATGGCCACTTTATTGGATACTCTTCCCAAGCCAAGGCTTATAAAGTATACAATCTCAGAACTAGAGAAGTTGAGAAGTCAGCCAATGTGACTTTTAATGAGCACACTCTCAATGTGAAATGTCCTTGTCTTGATTGGCTATTTGATCTTGATTTAGTTACAAACTGTTTTAAGAAATCATGTGAGAAAGTTTCAGGATCTACAGATATACTATCAGCAGGTGATCTTGATCCAATATTTGATCTGAGAAGACCATCAAGTTACACTACTTCACCTCTAGTAGTAACTAACTCTGCAAATGAAGTTTCCATCAGCACAACAATGGCAAATTCAGCTGATACATTGGAGATGCCTTCGAATTCCAGCTCACAGGCACAACACTCAGATAAAGATGCTTCAAATGTAAAAGATCATGGTGGTGGTGAAAGTGATCAAGAATTTCTTGATGCCGACAACCACTCCATTGAAGACAATATCTATGAAGTCACACACTCATTCGATCAAGTTTCTCTTGATAAGTGTGTGATGTGGTGGGAGAAACCTCATTGCCTGATCTAAATTTCTCTAATTTAGATCTCTCCAAGTAACTTGATGTAATCCCTCAACTAAGGATTCACAAGTCTCACCCTACCACATACATCATTGGAGATGTTGACTCAGGGGTGAGAACAAGATGACAAACCCATTATGCAAATGTTTGTCTTCACTCTTTCTTCTTATCCCAGATAGAGCAAAAGAAAGTTGATGAGTCTTTAAAGGATGGAAGTTGGGTTGAATCTATGGAAGAGGAGTTGCTTCAATTCAAAAGACAAAAAGTTTGGAACCTATGTCCCCTTCGTCAAGGGAACACTACCATAGGAACCAAATGGGTGTTTAGGAATAAGAACGATGATATAGGACTTGTCATCAGGAATAAGGCAAGACTAGTTGTTCAAGGATACACTCAAGAAGAAGAAATTGACTACACAGATGTCTTTGCTCATATGGCAAGACTTGAAGCTGTCAGAATATTCTTAGCTTTTGCTGCATCCAAGGATTTCAAGGTCTACCAGCTTGATGTCAAGTGTGCTTTTCTCTATGGGGTAATTGATGAAGAGGTGTATGCCAAACAACCACCTTGCTTTGCAGACCCTGATCATCCTGATTATTTCTGCAGGCTTGATAAAGCTCTATATTGGCTTCATCAAGCTCCAAGAAAGTGGTATGAGACTTTATCTCAGTATCTCTGCCAGCATGGTTACAAAAAGGGTACTATAGATGGAACTCTTTTTATCAAAGTGACTTAATGCTAGTTCAAGTATATGTAGATGACATTATCTTCAGGTCAACTAGTCCAAAGCTTTGCAAAGACTTTGAGAAGCTAATTAAAATGAGTGCCATGGGGGAACTCAATTTTTTTCTTGGAATTCAAGTGAAGCAAGTTGACAGTGGCATCTTCATAAGTCAGTCAAAGTATATACAAGGCATACTTATAAGATTCAACATGACTGACTGTAAGGCTGCTAAGAGACCTATAATGAGAAATCACCCCCTTGGACCTGATCTTGAGGGGGAGTGTGTGGATGAACATTTTTACCGGGCTATGATTGGGTTTCTTTTGTACCTCACTGCTAGCAGGCCTGATATCATGTTAGCCACATGTATTTGTGCAAGATGTCAAGCCAACCCCAAGATGTCACACTTAGTCACTTTCAAAAGGATTCTAAGATATCTCAAAGGTGCTTCAACACTTGCCGTTTGGTATCCAAAGAATTCTAATTTCAATTTGTATGCATATACAGATAGTGACCATGGTGGCTGCAACATGACTGCAAAGTCTACATCAGGGGGATGTCAATTTCTTGGTGGAAGGATAGTCTCTTGGCAATGTAAGAAACAATCATGTGTGTCTGTATCAACTGCTGAAGCTGAATACATTACTGTTGCAAGCTGTTGTGATCAAGTGCTTTGGATTCTGAATCAGATGCTAGACTATGGATTCAACTTCAAGAAGACTCCCATCCACATAGACAACAATAGTGCTATCTCTATCACAGAGTATCCTGTGCAGCACTCAAGTACAAAACACATCAATATCAGGTATCATTTGATTAGAGATAACTTTGAAAAGAGATTAATCAAACTAGTCAAAGTTAACACAAATGAATAATATGCTGATCTGTTCACCAAAGCTTTTGATGAGCAGAGATTTAAATATCTTGTATCAGTTATTGGGATGATTAACTTTGAGTAGCTTTTCTTAAAACTTAATTATATTATTTCTAAAGTATGTGTGTCCTAAGTTGTCTATTTTATCACCTTCACAAGCCCTTGTTTACTTTGGAAGAACAATCTTTTTAAAAGACATTTCTTAAATTTTTGAAAATTTTGATCTTTTTATCCTTCGGAAGATATATATTTGAAGAAATTTATGTCTTAGAAAACAAATAACTACTTCAGTAAATTTACTTTCAGAAGAAATTTTAAATATCTTCCGAAGCTTAAAAATTTTACTCGAGTACTTGTATGTTTTTTAAAGAACAATTTTCTTGCGAAAGCATTTTAGTCTCGGAAGTTTTATTCTTATAAGAATAAAACTCTAGGAGTAAAATTCTCTTTCGAAGCAATTTTTCTAAACTCTTTGGAATATCTTCCGAAGTCATTTTGGCTTTGGAAGCTTTTCATTAAAACTTCCGAAGCAAAATTACCTTTGGAAGATTTTAGTCTTCCAAGAAAACTACCTTTTTTGGCACTTTTTCAGAGGTGGGACTAACATCCGGATTTCAAAGTTTATCCTCTTTCATTAACTTTGTCTCATATCCATTTCATATATATACCCAACAATTTCCCCCTCTTTCACTCTCTTCTTCATCTGAACTATTCCCAAAACCAAAATTCCCTCAAAACGTCTTTGATCTTATCTTTCTTCACCTTGAAGCTTTCTAAATGGCCAACCTCAACCGCGCAAACAACCCAGATTCTTCCATGCAACTCCACAGGCAACATAATCAGATTGCTCCGTTGGACTCTGAGAAAGATCCAAGTTTCTCAGAGTTCTGGCGTTTTCTTTCTTTGTCAAACTGTCTCACCTCCCTTACCATTGATCCTCCTCTCTACGAGGATCAGTTGTTAGAATTCTGGAAGACCTGCCAAGAGGTCATTATGAATGGGGAGAAGGTACTATCTGCCCCAGTGTAAGGGAGGACAATCTTCGTCACTCCAGCCAACATCAACACTCATCTTCAGCTAGATGATGAAGAAGGTGAGTTGTCCTTTCCAAAGGAAGTTGTAAATCATTCCTTTGAATAATTGGGGTATAAAGGGGATTTCTCTGTAAAGACCTTCAGGAAAAAGAATGTCTCATCCTAGTGAAAGTACCTACTTCATGTGGTTATCCACAGCTTATCCAACAAGCATGGGGGGTGGGACTAGATTCCTAAAGATATCTCCTTCATAGTCCATGGAATGGTCCAGGGGGTCAAATTTAGGTACTCTCAATTTGTTTATATAAATTTACTTGCAAATTTGGACTCCTTAGAGTATTATATGTTCCCTAGATATGTTCAACACATTCTTAACTGCGAACTGTGCTCACAGTTTAGGGGGACATGTAATTTTCTTAAATTGGGACTGATGAAGCCTCGCATCTTTAAGACTATGAAGAAGCCAACTGTAGGCTTCTTTGGGGTAGAAACAACCCTTGTCCCAAAAATGTTAGAGCTCATTGCTCAAGGTGACAACCTAGCAACACAAGCAAGTGTTGAACCCATACCTTCTACCTCTCAGCCACCTAAACAGCCACAAATCATCCTGACCTACCAAAGAAAATACAAACGAACCCCTGCTCAAGCTATTGAGCTTGTGCAAGCCCTCATACCATCACCCATACAGGAAGAAGTGGACACTGGAGCTCTCACTTCTCCTAAGAAGCAAACCACTCCCATCTCATCAAGAATCAGTGCTGAGGTTCCTCATGCTCAGTCGGATGAGGTCATTGGCCCATCAGCCTTAAGTTTTCATTCTAAGCCTCAACATTCAAGTAAACACCCTTCAGGGGACAGTTACCATCCCTAGCCTCTAGATCTAAATCAACCTATTCCCAACCTAGAATTCTATGTTAACAAAGACATAAGATTCAGTGATTACCATGAGTCTCTCTGTTTCTTCCCTACTCTAAAAGAGATGAGTTCTCCTGTCTTTCCTATTTCTAGCCCATATCATTCACCCATTACTGAGGTGGATCTCCCTGAACCTGTTTAGGAGGTCCTTATGGAAGAGGCTCTAACTTGTGAAAGTGTTTACATATTTAAGTCCTCAACCATGGCAACACAGCCTACTGACACTTCAATTGAAGTTTTCGGTGAGCAAGGGAAATCCAACAGCCAAGAACACTATGCTGGTGGTGGGAGAGAAGACTCTGGTCCAATTCTCTCATCCCCCAATGATTCTTCTCATGAAGATGAGGGGAACATAAGACTAAAGGTGCAAAAATAGTTACAAATATGCTCCTATTTAGTCTCTAAGGTTAGTCAACTTGAATCTCAGGTGACTACCATACAAAACAAGGTCAATGATCAGCAACTTGAGATATCTTATCTTAAGGAAAAACTAGCGGGGAGACCTTTAAGAGGAACTCATCCAGGAACACAAGAAACTGTGGATGTAACTAACCTAACTCCTAGATCACCTGTGCAAGTGGGTGATGCTACCAAAAAGGGGGAGAAAGTCATAGCAATCACAGAACTTGGGAGTTCTTCACAGAGTATGGACATTGAGGACTCACCATCCTCACTTGTAGTTGTCCATGCTTAGCAATCTTCTCAAGTTCACATTGATCTGGATTCACTAGACTCACTCATTCAGAGTCTATTTGAAGAGGGAATTCCAAGGGCTATGTCAACTCCACCCCAAGGAGCGTCTAATTACATTATTGGGTGGAGGTATGATGTTGATAGAAGAGCCCTCATACTTTAAAGTGTTCAAGGATAGCAAGAAGTCTTCAATTTTTAGACCTTGAACTACTATGAAGGTCTGACCTGGTCAACATGCTACTTTTCCAAGCCAAGGCAAGCTGACGGGATGGCTCAAAGGATTCAAGATTAGATTGCTGGAGTTTTCAAAGCAAGAAGACAAATGCAAGCAGGCACTGTCTTTGGTCAACTGGATGTTTAGGTGGACCCTACCATTAGCTTTAAAGGGAAAACCTTGACTGAAGGCCCAGTGATAGAACCTGTAAGCTCTGTCTCACAACAAAAACCTCAACAATCCATCCCCTCAGTGAAACACCTGCTGGTGAAGGTGTATCACAACCTCTCTGTAGCCAGAGCCTGGATACTACTCCAAGCAATAAAGGCCAAAGTTCTCTCCACCTGAGTCACAAAGGTTTGTGGGTGAAAAGGGAAAAGGACTCCTAAGGAGATTGAGGAGGAGGAGAGAGAGGAGGAGAGAGAGAGAGAGAGGAAGAGGAAGCTAAGGGGAGAAAGTTCCACTGGATCTTCAGGCTTCATGGAAGCTGCAATCAGGACTGACCAAAACCAAACACTCAAGGTGGTGAGTTAAGGGCAGTCAGGATTACTTACCTGCAGACAAGGAACTATGACATAGATGAAATCATTTCTCTCCCCTTAGAAGAACTAAATGAACTGGTAGACATAGAAATGTCTAAAGAGAGGAAGGAAGTAGAGGATGCAAGGTTGCTCCCCCAAAATCAAAGATGAAAGAAGACAAAAAAAGTACAAACATGTTCCTACCCTCTCTCCAGTTTAAGAAAGTCTGTGCAAGAGACTGTGGCAACTCCACAACCTCAGGTACACAAAGAAGCTGATAGGCAAAATATGATTAACTACATGACTGCCACAAGACTTAACCAGGCAGCTGCACTTCTTCCCTGTCCTTTGATTATATTGAATTTGAGTATCTCAAACAACTTGAACTTCAAGTAATCAAATAACAAAAATCAACAAAGAGAAAGATGAAGGAAGAAGCAGCCAAGTCAAACCCATCATCCTAAAGAGTCAAAAGAAGTCTGCTGATCGGCAGAGGATGATGAGCTTCTTGAAGCTATATGGATTCTTCAGAAGGAGACTTGGCTTAATGTCTCTATCCACCATGGATGAGCACATCAGGGTGATCAAGCAGTAGATCAAGAGAGGAGAGCTCATTGACTTACACTCCCCACCAAGTCAAGCCCCTCCTAAAGTGGAGGTTAAGGTTGAACAATTTGAGACAACATAACCTGGACCTCCTGCTGAATCTCAGCAAGCTTCATCTTCTGATCCACAACAGGTTCAAACTCGCTCTCCTTTTAATCTTGTGAGGGAGGTAGACCCAACTGAGAAAGACAAGACTAAACAACAACGTGCTAAGGCCACTCTTCTCAGTTGAAGTTTCCAAAGTGGAGGAAAAGGATGGCCTCTAGACCCAAGTCAAAGAAGAAGAAGAAGAAGTCAAAGTCATACACCTCCAAGCCTCAGAATGAATTAGATCATCCTGAGAGAGTGCATGAAGAAGCAACTCAATCAACTCCAATTCAAGCAGCTCCTCTTGCATCAGGAAGACCCATCTTATCTTGAACCTTCACTTCTAATCAAGAAAGATGGCATGTAATATACAACATTCTTAAAAACCAATATCCTTGTGTTGTTTGTTCTTGTTCTGTCTCATATTTACCTGTGTTCTATGTATCATACTATATTGATTCTTGTTCCCTGTTTGATATGTTAAGTGTTCTATTACACTCTCCTCATTATGTGTTGTGTTGTAAGTGACCATCCTTTAAACGGTCCTGCACAGGACATTAATCGAGGCTACAAGAACTATGATGTCTGACTCTAAACAACCTATCACCTTTTGGGCAGAGGCAATGAATACTACTTGCTATATGCATAACAGATTTTTAGTAGTCAAGACTCATGGTAAGACTCCTTATGAACTTTGGCACAAGAGAAAACCTTTCATTGGTTTTCTCCGGTCATTTGGATGTCCCTGCACTATCTTGAATACCAAGGATCAAGTAGCCAAATTTGATGAGAAATTAGATGATGGACACTTTATCGGATACTCTTCTCAAGCTAAGGCTTATAGAGTATACAATCTCAGAACTAGAGTAGTTGAAGAGTCAGCCAATGTGACTTTCAATGAGCACACTCCTAGTGTGAAAGTTCTGGTCTTGATTGGCTGTTTCATCTTGATTTAGTTACTTACTATTTTAACAAATATTATGAAAATTTCTTTAAATCCATAAATATCTTATCAATAGGAGATCCTAACCAAGATTTAAGCTGAGAAGACCTTCAAACCATACTATTTCAGCTCCAATGGTAACTAACCCTGCAGATATAGTTCCTATCAGCACAACCATGTCAAATTCAGCTAATACATCTGAAGTGCCAACGAATTCCAGCTCAGAGGCACAATACTCAATGGAAGAAAACATCAATGATGTCACACACTCATTGGATCAAGTCTCTCTTCATAAGTATGCTGATGTGATGGGTGAAACTTCATTGCCTGATCAAAATTCTCTAATTTAGATCTATCCAAACAACTTGTTGTGATCCCTCAACTTAGGATCCACAAGTCTCATCCCACCACAAACATCATTAGAAATGTTGATACAGGGGTAAGAAGAAGAGGACAAACTCATGATGCAAATGTTTGTCTCCATTCTTGTTCTCTATCCCAGATAGAGCCAAAGAAAGTTGATGAGGCTTTAAAGAATGGAAGTTGAGTTGAAGCTATGGAAGTTGGGTTGATGTGGACTTTTTCATTCAAAGTCTGATTGATGAGGGTATTCCAAGGGCAATGTCATCCCCACGCCAAGGAGCTTCAAATTACATACTAGGGTGGAGGTATGATGCTGATAGAAAAGCCCAGATACTTCATAGACTTCAAGGACAACAAGAAGTCTTTAGCTTTCAGTCCTTCAACTACTATAAAGGTCTTGATCTTGTCAACATGCCACATGCCAACCCAACTCAACATAGGCAAGCTGACAAAATGTCTAAAAGGATTCAAGACAGGATTACTAAAGTATTCAAAGAACGATGACAAATGCAAATAGGCAATGTCATTGGTCAACCGGATGTTGACATGGACCCTAAGATTAGCTTCAAAGGGGAAACTTAGAATGAAGGCCCAGTGATAGAACTTGTGATCAGTGTCACAGAACCTACCACTTCAGCATCCCATACCCTTAGTGAAGCACCAGCTGGTGAAGGTGTCTCACAGCATCTCTCAAGTCAGAGTTTGACTGCTACATAAGACAATGAATGCCAAAGCTATCTCCACCCTGAGTTATAAAGGTTTGTGGGTGATAAACGGAAAATAATATTGACTCCTGAGGAGAGGAGGAGAGAGAGAGGAAGAGGAAGCTAAGGGGAGAAAGTTCTATTTGCTCCTCACGCTTCATGGAAGCTGCTATCAGAGCTGCTCCTAGACCAAACACTCAGAATGATGAGTTGAGGGCAACCAGCATTAACTATTTTGGGAGTAGGAACTATGACATTGATGAGATTATCTATCTCCCCTTAGAGCAACTGAATGAGCTGGCAGACATGGAAATGTCTAAGGAGAGTAAGGAGGCAGAGAATGCAAAGTTGCTCCTAAAGATTAAGAAAGACAAAAGATAGAAAAGACTTTACAAGTATGCTCCTACCCTCTCCCAGTACAAGAAAGTTATGAGAAAGAGGCTATGGCAACTAAACAACCTTCGGGTTGACAAGGAAGATGATAGAGAAAATATGATCAACTACTTGAGTGCCATAGGACTGTACCAGGTAGCTATACTTATTCCCTTATCATATGGGTACATTGAATTTGAATACCTCAAGCAGCTTGAGCTACAAGCCCTTAAAGAACAAAAAGGTGTTAAGAGGAAGATGAGGGAAGAAGCAACAAAGTCAAGAGCCATCATCCAAAAGACTCAAAAGAAGTCTGCTGATAGGCAAATGATGATGAGCTTCTTGAAGCTGTATGGATTCTCCGAAAGGAGCCTTGGTTCAATGTCTCTATCCATTATGGATGAGAAGATTAGAGTGATCAAGTAGAATATTAAAATAGGAGTGCTTGTTGACTTACACTCCCCAGCAAGTCAATCTCCTCTTGAAGTTCAGGTTAAGGTTGAATTCTTTAAGAAAACACAACCAGGACCTCATGCTGGCCCACAACAAGCATCATCTTCTGATCAACAACAGGGTTCAACTCCCTCTCCTTCTGAACCTGTGAGGGAAAAGAACCCTACTGAGAAAGACAAAACAAAACAACCTGGTACTGAATGCCATTCTACTCAGTTAAAGATTCAAAAGAGGAAGAAAATGATGGCTTCTAAATCTTTAT
The DNA here is from genome assembly GCA_025215565.1 of Flaveria ramosissima. Taxonomy (NCBI): domain Eukaryota; kingdom Viridiplantae; phylum Streptophyta; class Magnoliopsida; order Asterales; family Asteraceae; genus Flaveria; species Flaveria ramosissima. The sequence goes on from CM046045.1 coordinate 60,048,386, forward strand.
AAAAAAAGAAACCAAAGGCATCCACTTCCAAACCTCATGATGAGTTAGAGCATCCTAAGGATGTGCAAGAAGAGGCTGCTCAACCCACTCCAACTCAAGTAGAGCCTTTTGCATTAGGAAGACCTATATTGTCTTGGACTTTTGCTACTAATCCAGACAGATGGTATGTCACTAGAGATCAAAGTAGTCAAGATGTCTACTTCTAACAAGACATGCTTAACTTACCTCAACATGATCTTTTTGACATGAGAAGGTATTTTGAATGCCTGAGTGATCCTGAGCAATTGATGAAGAAGGGAATGGTCATGATCATGATGAGGACTGTCAATATCTGAAGACACTTCTCTATTTTGGTAGCATCAGCATAGGGAGAGTTTGTAATTCTTATAGAAAGGCTAATTGTAGGGAGAGTTTGTAAAAACAAACTTGAGAGCAATATACAACATTTTTGAAAACCATTACTTTGTTTCTTCTTAAGTATATGTCTCTTGTATTGCTTGTGTTCATTGTATCATAACATCAGTCTCGGTTCCCTATTTGATCTGCTAAGTGTTCTAACACTGTGAGACTGATTGTATTGACCATCCCTTAAATGGTCATGTTACAATATATTCAGCTCAATTTATATTTCGGTCAACAATTGATAGGAGGGGGTTCATCTGAGATCATATAACAACCCACACGTAAACACAATTGTTGTTCATCTAAAATGAAGCTAATGGTAAATATTTGTTTCATGTTGTTTTTACATCTAATACGTATTTTCATTTGTAGTGAAAGTAAATAATATTTTTTAAATGTAGTAGCTGCATTTGGACCTATTCCTCAACAGGTAACTTTTGTTTTTGTACAAGCTAAAAGTCAATGTTTTAGTGCGTCATGTTCTATTACAAATATGTTTTCTTAAATAACAAAGACTTCATTCCATGCACTTTTTCTTTTTCATAATATTTACATACGGATGCAAATCAACATGTAGATGTGAACCAATCTCCAAACGATCCACCAAAAAAGCGTGGTTGAAGTCTTGATCATAATGCTAGAAAGACTTTGGAGACATTGCCCAAGAATTCTAATTCTATTTACAATGTTTAATGAACATGTTAACAAAATAAAGAAATTTGTTGGGACTTCAACTGCTCAGTTTGCAACCAAGTATAGGATCGTAATGCTTGGCATATAACGATGAACTTTCATAAATGGGAGGCCATTCCCCCCGGTGTTAAGGTCGAATGTATGAAAAGTTACAACTAAGATATATATAATTTTAAGTTTTGTTTATTGAGAAGTTATTAACATGTTATATTTTCATTTATAACACAATATATATTTTTATATTTACATTTGGTTTTCACTAAATAGTTTTTATGTGATTGCTATAATTTTCTACAGTACCATTGAAAGGAGTCAATGCAACAGTTTCACAATGAGTAGAGACTTAGGACACTTAACAGATCAAGTAGGGAAGCGAGTTTATGGCGGTATACTAAGAACACAACTAAATAAGACAGAACAAGAACAAGAGCAGATAATATTGGTTTTCAAGAATGATGTATATTGATCTTAAGTTCCTTTACAAGTGTTACAAATCATACATAAAGATACAAGTACTCGAGACACTTTATACTACATCCTACAGCCGGCGATATTCAGTAAGTCAACAAGAAACACTAATCTAGACAACAAGAACAATGTAGATCAAAATGCAGATTGCTTTTTCACTTGTGACAATGACATGTCATAGCTCACATCCTAAATATTACAAAAGCATAAAAGTTATAACTCCAGGATAATCAAACTTGAATCAAATCATAAAGAATTAGATCAAAATAATGATAATCACAATAAAACCCCTTTGATCTCTATTGATTGCTAATAATATTGTTTACAAGTCAATCCCTCAATCAATTGGTCATGCAACCATTAACCTAATTCTAATTACAATTAGCTATTTATAGTCTAGTTTAAGTTTCCATATTTACACATAACCCCTTAGACTATATATTTAGACTAAAACATGACTCAAAGAAAGTAAAATATATTTTGTTCATACAAAATATATTTATTACAATAAAACTCCTAGTCATCTAAATCTTCAACGTCTCGTCTCGGTTCCTCGTCTCGAACGTGTCGGGTTTGACTTTTGTTGACTTTGACCGTGACGTTGACTTTGGTTGACTTTCACTGTGTTGATAATATATACTATCTTTTACAGCTCCAACAATACTCCCCCTTAGTCTATCATTATTAACGTCTTCAAACAAAATCAGCATCGAGAAGAACAGTAGAAAGATCTTCAATTTGAATCTTTCTGAATCTGATGAGAAAGATTTTTCATCTCATAAGCTCCCCCTATTTATATACTCCCTCTCTTTGAGTGCAAGCTTTACAAGGATATTGGAACAGGTTTTTCAAATCTCTAATCTTGAGTGCTTCAGAAGATGTAGGAGGAGGATTTCTAGCTCGGTATCTTCTGCAAACTTGAGGAACATGTTCCCTGATCAGGTACACTGCTCAATTGATGATCGGCCATCACTTAAAGCAAAAATCAGAAACACATTCACAAACACAATCTCGACATTTCTAATTAGATCATTTCATTTTAACAAAATAAACCCGTGTTTATCTGTGTGAAAAATAAGCGAACCCGTGTTCGTTTGTGCGCAATTTCCGTGAAATGCATGAAAAATGATAAAATTGTAACAGTATAATATGTAAGATCTAAAAGAATTTTTGAAATGAAAATATATTATAATTTTTTTTATTATATCATCATTTTTTATCTATCATTATTTTTTTTGTTTCTTTTTTTTTAAACCGAGAACTGAATCGATCATGAGATCATATCCTCAAGATATACTTTAGCACAAAGATGAATTTATACATCGACAAGCAATGAGATCACACTGATAACTGAACCTAATCACAGTTTTTAAATGATTTTGAAATTCTAAAAATAGATCAATAACGATTGCTGATATGTTTGTCCACTTAAACCCATGCCCTATCTTTTTCAACAAGCAGAAGATGATTCGTTAAGGTTCGATTAAATGCTTTAGAATGCTAGGACCCCACAATCATTTGGCAAAAACCCTCACCCAACCTCAGGATTTTTGAATTTTGTAACGATCTTTACAGAGCAAGGCTTGTGCATTAGTGTGCAAGTGATTATTGATAGAATATTACATTCTGTGATGAATTCATCGTTTAGATGATTTGACACTACTTAGACCAAAATGGTGAGAGCTCCAGGTCTATACTCACGTATAACAAAGGAGATGACCATTTAATCATGTGCCGATGAGAGCTCCAGGTTAGTACTATCGTACAACAGAGGAGATCATCACTCCAGGTCAGTACTTCCATACAGCAGAGGAGATTAGCACAAACACAAGACACATAAATACACCAATCACGGCTCAAAGATATGCCTATATGATTTGTATCATGGTGGGTGAAAGATCAATTCTCAATCCAATTTTTGTCAGGACTCAGTTTTTGTGCTGGCCAAAATGATTGCGTAAATCCAGACATCCTTAAGCATATATTTTAATTTAAATCATCATACTGCTGTCTACTTTATTCTTCAGGTTGAGTCTACCAAGCATATCATTGAAGAATCTGATTGTTTTTCTTTTATTTACAATTAAAAATAAGATGTAAATCAGATAACAACATCAGTTACTATCATTTCTCATTTTAAAAACACAAGTCATGCAGAAAGAAGCATTTTAAGAAGATATAAAATCATTTCTCAATCATCTCAAATCAAGTTCCCAGTTCTCTTTTCATTTTTATTTACTTATACTCTCCCCGTAAATTTTTATTTTTGCAAATTTTTTATTTTATATTATTTTTTTCTTTTTTTTTATTTTTATTTTTATTTTTTATTTTTTTATTTTTTTATTTTTTTAATTGTTTTTAAACTATACAAAAACAAAAATAAAAATTTATCAAAGAAGGTCTTCCAAACTACACTGATATCAAAGTAAGAAATGAATTCTCAAAAAAATATGCAGTGATTGTGAAGTGAGAACTGTGATAATGCAGATAAAAATCCAGATTGTGGATATAATATTATGACCTTAACCTGTTTGTTCCGCCTCAAATTTGAATTAGAAACAATCCCTGTCAGTAAACCGGACTAACAGTCCTCCTGAGTTGTTCCTGCACTCATAAACAGATTAGTTTGAAAGTGGAACCCAAGCCATCGTAGTCCTGGAAGTTCCTTTTTCATCAAGATAAGTAACAAGCTTTGCATACAACCGTTTAAACAATCGGGGATTGCTGTATCCTCTTTTTAATTTGCCAAATTTTTTTGGTTCAATTAACTTGGATTTGAATGAATTAAATTTGGAAATCATTTTCTTTTTAAGACCAGAAGGAAAAGAATTTGGTTTTGAACCTTTGGTCATTTTCATATTTGTATCATGTGAAACCGGCTTCACATGAAAAGGTTTGGATGGAGGGTTTTTCATCCAACCATTCAAAGATGTGTGTTTATATCTCTTGATCCAGAGAAGCAACCTATGTTGCCTTTACCATCTGGAATATTCTTTGTAGACTTACATTCGGAGAAGCAATTCGTTTTGCCTTTACCATTTGAAGCAAGTCTTTGAGGGCACTTCTTTACCACATGACCTTCTTTTCCACACTCAAAACAAGCCTTGAATGGCTTTTGATTCTTTGTAGTCTCGTGTTGTGCAGGTGGTGATGAGGATTGCTTGGAACTTGTAGCAATTCTTGCTTGTTCTGAAGTTTCTCGTGCTGAGCAGTGAATGAGATCTTTACTGATTGACTGGGATGCTTTGCAATTGGAGAAGAGATCCGTATTTGTCTTGATTCAGCTTTTGGAAGCTTTCGATACTTGACAAATGTTAGAAGATATCTCGATCTGTGAGGAACAAACATGCTCCTCTGTGTTTGATTCATCATCTGAGCTTATCCAATCTTGTATACACAGATCTGCTTCCAAAGGATATTAATTGACACCTCCTATTGTGTTGGCTTCGCTTATAGGATTCTGATTGCCTGATGATTGAACAATTGTTCCTTCTTTAACAAACCTTACGGGAACAAACGAGGGAATGTTACCTGATTTGAATTTGTTGAAGAAAGTTGGAGAAGCAACTGAAATTGGTGTTGGAGCATCAGAAGTGGAATCGGCATTAATCTTCTTATCAGACCCTTGCCTAAGGAATCCCAAACCTACAGGAGAATCCTGCATATCTCTAACCTCTTTAAGATTAACGTTGCTTAAACCTGCATTTAAACTATTAGTTTCTGCAGCTTCAATCAAATCATTAGATGGATGAGGTTGAGGCATAGGAGAGTAACAATAGGTGCTAGGAGGAGGATAGACGTATGGATTTTCACCGGAACCCACTCCCGTTTTAATCCTAGCTCCCCTCTATTTACATAGTAGCTCTTCCTGTTTCATTCCAGATATGGTCCATCTATCAAGCTTTGTTTTAAGCTTGCTTATTCAAATTCAGCCAAAGTAACTTTTTCGTTTAAAATATTAATTTCAACATTTCTTTCAAGAAGAGTTCATTTTAAATGATCATTTTCTTTTGAAGCTTCATTTAATTTGATAAAATACTTGGCTTCATTCTTTTTAAGTTCTGCGTTTATGGTGGTTAACTCCTTTCGGTTATCTAAAAGTAACCTATTAGATTTATACACACCAAATAAACGAATTTTACAAGCAGAAGAACACATATCCTGAACTGTCTCGTATGGAAGATCCAGGATGACTCTTTCAGCAGTAAGAGCCTTCTCACAGTTGCAAACTCTGGTATTTCGCTTCCATTCCTCTTCCTTCTCAGCATCACAAACTTCAGCATTCAACTCAGCTCTACCTTTACCCATTGATGTCTGCTTAAGTTCCTCTTGTACCTCTTTGGTTTTAGGTTTCGGTAAACCGTCGGAATTGGTGCCAGAATCTGATCTCTCTTCTGGTTTCTCTTTGGAGTTTGAAGTGATCTTTGGAGTTAGATATGTCGCTTCATAGTACTCACAACGTTTGATATCCAACTCAATCTCTTTCAGTTTGTTGATCACCTCCATCAGTTTGTAATCCCGAAAGCCTCTATCTCGTTGAATCGACTTGCCGTGTGAGCTCCATTCTGATGGGAGGGAATCAAGCAATCTTAGAACTTGTTCATGATTTCCCAGTTGTGCATCAAACTTCTTCAGATTACTTGCCACCAACAGAAAACGATCAACAAAATCAAACATCGTTTCATTCTTAAAGCTGCAAAATTATCAAACCGAAATTGTGCAATTGTGAGATCATCAGATTCAAAAGATTTAATCAGTTCTGCAAAAGCCATTTTTATTTTTATTTTGTTTAAACAATTAAACGTCCCAAAAGTATTTTTCCCAAAAAAATTTAGAATAATTCTCCCCCTGGAATAATATTATTTTTTATACGTCACACTAGACAATCTTAGCAACTGGGGTCAAGCTGAAACAAAATGATAATTTCCCGAAATTGTAGTTTCGCAGAGCTAGTTTCGCAGAAATATCTAGTTTCGCTGAGCCGACAGTAATTTCGCTGGAAATTCCGGCAGCAGTTTCGCTAGCCAAATGCTTTAGACTGCTTTGTTTCGCCGAAAATTTCGCACAAAACAAGCTTGAACTTTCGTTCAATGATACTTTCGGCAGCAATTTCGTTTGTAAATCAACCACAATCACTGTTGAACTTTCGTTCAATGAAACTAGTTTCGTAGGACAGCAGAAAACAACTTTAATGAGGATAACCGATGTAGTTTCGCTGGAAGAACTGGTAATTTCGCTGAACGAAGCTGAAAAACTTTTTCAACACGAAATCAATCTGAAAACGCCCAAATCTCAATGGATTTGATACCTGATGAATAATAGAGCTTTTCCAACCAATAACAAGCAAACTTCAATCAATTTCCATATCAATAACACTCAAATTTGATCCGAAATTGATGAAAACATGATATTGAATAAAAACAACCAAAACCTCAACTTCTCTCTCTAAAAATCTTCAAATCTTCAGTGAATTTGATCCAAAATGGCTCTGATACCAAATTATAACTCCAGGATAATCAAACTTGAATCAAATCATGAAGAATTAGATCAAAATAATGATAATCATAATAAAACCCCTTTGTTCTCTATTGATTGCTAATAATATTGTTTACTAGTCAATCCCTCAATTAATTGGTCATGCAACCATTAACCTAATTCTAATTACAATTAGGCTATTTATAGTCTAGTTTAAGTTTCCATATTTACACATAACCCCCTAGACTATATATTTAGACTAAAACATGACTCAAAGAAAGTAAAATATATTTTGTTCATACAAAATATATTTATTACAATAAAACTCCTAGTCATCTAAATCTTCAACGTCTCGTCTCGGTTCCTCGTCTCGAACGTGTCGGGTTTGACTTTTATTGACTTTGACCGTGACGTTGACTTTGGTTGACTTTCACTGTGTTGATAATATAGACTATCTTTTACAGCTCCAACAGGGACACATTAATCCATGGAAGATGAATCACTTGATCCAGAATGATCTAGTGCATGGAGTAAATGTTAAGAACTTCCAATTACCAGGATTTTTGTGTCGCATGTAAGAAAGGGAAACAGACAAAGAAGTCTCATAAGGAAAAGAAAGTTCACTCAATTGACCTACCTCTTGAGCTTCTTCACATGGATCTGTTTGGGCCAGTTAGTACAAAGAGCATTGCCGGCGATTTGTACTACTATGTAGTTACGGATGATTACTCAAGATTTTCTTTGGTGATGTTTCTGAAATCCAAATCAGAGACATTTGAATCATTCAAGGAGCTTGTAACTACATTGGAGTCACTCTACAAGCTGAAGGTAAGGCAAGTTCGCTCAGACAACGACACCGAGTTCAAGAACCAATGTATGGTGGCATTCTGCAAAGAAAAATGCACCAGTTCACATCTGCCTACACTCCTCAAATGAACAGAGTTGCTGAGAAAAAGAATCGAAGCTTGATAGAGACAGCCCGGATGATGCTAGGAGACTCGAAACTGCCTATCCAATTTTGGAACGAGGCAGTTGCCAATGCATGTTACACCCTAAATCGAGTCCTGGTGGTCAAACGTCATGGTAAAACATGTTACGAGTTGCTCCAACGACGTAAACCTAATCTAGAGTACCTCGAACCATTTGGTGCACCATGTAAGCTGCTGAAGAAAAATCAGTCAGGGAAGTTCAGTGAAAAGGCTAAAGAAGGAAATTTTCTAGGATACAACATACCGAATAAGAGAGTTTACAACAACTCAACGGGTCAAGTAGAAGTGTGGTGCAACGTCGACGTTTAGAGATACACCACCCCCCTGCTGGAAAAGGACCCGCATTCTTCTTCGATTATGATGGATTCTTTAAGTCCTTCAACATCCATCTCTCCCCTTCTGATGATGAGTTAGCGACCAGAATGATGTATGATGTCTTAAAAACACACCGTCTCTAGACTCGTCAACATCAGTTCCAAATAGTGATTCTTCTAGTCCTTTAAGGGGAGCACTTGATGTAAGCGACTCCTCCTCTGACAATGAAGAAGTAAAAACTGAACAGGTGAACCAGGAGGAACAGGTTCCTGCTACAGCAAGTACACAAGCATCAAACCCTGATGCCTCTAACCCTTCGGAACCTCAAACTCCAACAGCTTTAGATACTGAACCTGTGGTTCACAATCTAAATGAGGTAGTTGTTCGCACCACTCCTGGATCCAGGTTACTTGTTTATCATCCTTTGGACAATGTCATTGGAGATGTTCGATCAGGTTTATAGACCAGAAATCAGCTATACTCAACTGATTATGCCTCAGTCATGGAAAAGGGATATCTTCACGACGGTGCTTATCGATGTTTTGTGTCTCAGTTTGAGCCAAAATATGTAAGTGAAGCATTAAACGATGAGGCATGGGTAAGTGCGATGCAAGAAGAACCCTACAGTTCAACAAGCTAGGAGTATGGACCCTGTGGACAGACCAAAAGGTGCTAAAGTCATTGGAACTAAATGGGTCTTGAAATGCAAGAAAGATGATCAAGGGGTCATAATTCGCAACAAGGCTCGACTTGTCGTTCAAGGTTTTAGACAAGTCGAAGGAGTCGATTATAATGAAGTGTTTGCATCTGTGGCAAGGATGGAAGCAACCGTATCTTCCTAGCCTATGCCTCTTACATGAAGATCAAAGTTTATTAATTAGATGTAAAGAGTGCATTCCTTCATGGTGAAATCCGGGAGACAGTGTATGTTAGTCAACCTGAAGGATTTGAGGATCCGTATCATCGGGACAGAGTTTACAAACTAAATAAGGCTCTCTACGGGCTCCATCAAGCCCCAAGAGCATGGTATGAGAAGCTCTCGACTCATCTTGTGAAACATGGCTTTCGCAGAGGAGTGATTGATTGTACACTGTTCATCAAAGAAAAGGATAGGACATACTGCTCGTACAGATTCATGTTGATGACATAATCTTTGGAGATCTATGTAAAGAATTTGAAGCAGTAATGAAAGCTGAATTTGAGATGAGTGCCATCGGAGAAATGAAGTTCTTTCTCGGGTTACAGGTGGATCAGACACCAAAGGGAATATTTCTACATCAGACCAAGTATGTAGGTGATATCCTAAGTCGGTTCGTTATGGAGAATGCTTCGGCAGCTGGAACTCCACTTGCTACAAACCATGATGTGGCACCTGACGAAAATGGTGATCTGGTGGATGCCACCATGTACCGAGGAATGATCGGATCCCTCCTACACCTCACTACCTCACGACCTGATATCATGTACGCGACGTGTCTATGCTCCATATATCAAGCAAAGCCGAAAGTCAACCATATCATAGGAGTCAAAAGGATATTTCGTTATCTGAAGGGTACTCCAACACTTGGGTTGTGGTATCCTCATGACAATGACTTTAAGCTTACAGCGTATAGCGATTCGGATTATGGCGGCTGCAAAATGAACTACAAGTCAACTTCAGCAGGATGTCAATTCTTTGGGAAAAGATTAGTCACGTGGCAGTGTAAGAAGCAGACATCGGTTGCTCTGTCAACTTGTGAAGCTGAATATGTTGCTGCTGCAAGCTGCTGTTCACAAATCATCTGTATTAAACAGAAAATGCGGGACTACGGTTTGAAATTCTCTAACACTCCTATATTTGTTGATAATTCTGCTGCTATAGCCGTAACTAAAAATCATGTCCAACATCCTGAAACTAAACATATCGCAATTAAATATCACTTTATACATGATTATTTTGAAAAAAATTTAATCGATGTTGTTAAAATTAATACGGACTTTCAACGCGCTGACCTCTACACAAAAGCGTTTGATAAACCAAGATTTTTATATCTGTTAGAGGTCAAAGACGAGAAAAAGAAATGTGAAGTGATTCCAGAAGATGACAGTACATAGTCCGACGAGTAGAGTTATTTTTTTTTTATTTTTTTTTCTTTTATTTGTCCTATTTTAATTCCTGTTTCTATAAAATTCAAAACCTCAAAAAATATTTTCGGTTTTAGAATTTTAGAGGGAGAATATGTTAGAGTAGTATTAAATTAGTTGTTTTATTTAATTGCTTAAAAAAACAAGGGAGGAGGACTGTGTAGCTAATAGAAATGAGATCGTATCTGTGCACTAATTCAATGTTTATGGAAAATGATAGTACACAGGAACAAAGAGTTTGGGACTTTAAAAAATTTAAATGATTAAGATGCAAAATTCAAAGTATAAATCAGAGAAGTCTAAGCAAAATAAAAGGAAAAATGATAGTAAAACTAGTATGCTACTAAGGTAACATAGTGAAAGTAGACCTAGAGGTTACAAATTCATTATATCATGTGTCGGTAGATTCAACACAATAGATGAGTAGACCTCATTGGTGACTCAAATTCAAACTAAATTGTTCAACTTGCTGTGGGTTCCCATATTATCTCTGGTTAACACAATCAACGTAGTTCCAATAAGGGGTGACGAGCAAATAAACGCCACAAATGTGTGCGGATGACCATAAAAAGAGCAAAGCACGGAAAAAAAATTTGTAAGCGCTATCAAGCTGATAACAAATGTTGTTGGTGCATTACGTCCAAAAAGAAAAGAAAAATGCTCTCACAAAAAGATAGGTTGTGTGCCTTTCTGCTGTGCGATGGCACTGACCTGAGGATAAGCATAACCTAAATATTCTAGAATTCATTGTTGTTTGGGCCTCTCTGATGTGCGATGGCACTGACGTGAGGCTTAGCATCTCTTTGAAAGCTCTTAGAATAGTTTCTTCTTGTCAAAATACCCGTAGACCGCTCAAAAATCTCCTGAGAAATGTTGATTACCATATGAGTGTGGGATCCACAAATGCTTGTTGAAATAATTAAACCTAACATATCACCAATTTGTGTCAAAAATCTGTGTATGGATTTAAGTGGACAAGTATACTGACAATCATCGTGGCTGCAATTCTTGAAAGTCCAAATCATTGTGTGTATCTCATAGCACTAGTATGATTTCCTAAACTTGCTAATGACTCTCGATGAAAACAAGAATCTAGCATCAAAAGCTTTGGTAAACTGTCCCAAATGATTTGATAAAACTGTTGATTCCATAATGAATCGTTCCAGTTATGATCAAAAGTAACTTGACGTTATACTGTCAGGAAGAAAAATCTGGTACATACTTATTAGGATTTCAACCTCACAAAAAAATACAAAATTATGTTTTAGCTTTGTTTTATTTCTAGATGTTTAATTTAGTTAATTTCAGTTAATTTAGTAGTTATATGTCAGACTACGCATCGGAAGTCAATCTGGGATTCACACACTAAAAGGGTCACGTCTGAGGTGACCAATGGGGTTTTCAAATGTAAAAGGATCACGTCTGAGGTGATCAACAGTTTTTCTAAGTTAAAATGGTCATGTCTGAGATGATCAATGGTCAAAATGTCTTAGTAATAAGTAAAATAGCTAAGTGTATGAATGGTCATAAGGTCAAACTCATAAGTATGAGCCATTCGCACGACTGGACCATGAGTATGGACCAGTCGTACGATTGGACAATACGTATGAGCCTAATCGCACGACTAAACCACGTGTATGGACCAGACGTGCAATTGGACCATAAGCATGGGTCAATCCATACGATTGGATCATCAGAATGAACCAATCGCCCGAATGGAGGTAACCGAATGAGACAGTCGCACGATTGAAACCTAATCGCATGACTGAAGGTGACCGACTGAGCCAATCGCACGACTGAGCCTCAGTCGCACTAATCAACAGTGCGATTAGGTTCAGTTGCACGGCTGAAAGAAACCCTAGTATAAATAAGCGGAGTCGGTCGCAGACACTCATCACCCCCCCCCCAATTGCTCTCTCTTCGCACGATTGTACCGTTACGCTGCCAAAATTTCGATTGAGTGCTCTAGACTGATTATTGTTGCTTCTAACGATTTCTCTTAATTATACAGGTAATGTGCGACGCTATCCACTCAAATGTTCATCAAATCGTGCCCTAAATCGACTTAATTTGAGCCCTAACAAGAACCGACACTTAGTTCACAAAATAAACCTGTCAAACCAAGTAAATTGCTAACTTAAAATGTGTTATATGTTAGTTAGAATGATTGCGAGTCTAATGAGCCAAACCACAACGTCTAACATCAAGTTTTGCTCAAGATTTGAATTTGAATGGAAAAACAGACTGTCCTGCGAATGGACATACTGATGAACCTCAATCGCACGACTGAGCTGGGCGAATGGCACAATCACACGACTGAACCATGTGTACGAGTTCAGTTGCACGACTGGTTCACCCGCATGGGATAGCATACGACTAAGCCAAGTCGCATGCTCAATCGCACGAATGAGCTCAATCGCACGACTCAGACTCAGTCGCACTGTCCATTCACACAACAGAACAGAAGGATTCAAGTCCAATAAATTCAAATGTCATTCATTTACACACACTCTAACGTTTATATATCTTGTGTTACAGCAACATGGCGAGTTGGTGGACGATGAGCACAAAGCACAACATATGTGCTCATCTAGACATTACGTCCCGGAACGCGTCTGAGTTCGCGGGCATTATTCCATTTCTACTAAGATCGAGGATTTCAGAGCTATCTCCACTCCGTGCACACCATACAAATTGATACAACAGGCTTTCTGGGAAAGCGCGGTTGTAGATAGGTCCTCAAAGCCTCACCGTATTAGGAGTTCCATCTTTGGTCAGGACATTGAGATCAGTGAGGAGGATCTGAGGACAGTCTTAGAGTTGGGAGATGATGGTGATTGCCCTACCAGACTACATACGTTGACAGTTCGAGGATGTTTTCTTCGGGCTAAGTACTCGGGGGACATAAACGCAGGTGTGCTCAACAAGAGAAACCTGTGCCCCCAACTCAGGTACTTAGCCCATGTGCTGCTGAAGTGTATTGCCTCGAGGAAGGGCGGATTTGATGAGATGTCAGATCAGATCCAGAACTTGTATGTAGCTCTGGTGCTGAACCACCCGTTCAGTTTTTCGAGGATGATCTTCACCTACTTTGTTAGGATCTGGTATTTGAACGAAACACCAACTGATTAACGTGTAAACCAAACCAATTAGTGCGGAATCCTATTTGATTGGTGATCCAATCAGTGAGAACGCACGTAGAATTAATAAGGTATTGAATCAAACGTTAAGAATCGATTAGGAATCGATCTACAACGTTCTATGAACTTGGAGTATGAACTTGGAGGCTTCTGGACGGCTAGGGTACGTCTGGAGTCGAAATAGAATGAATGCTTACGTTTTTCCATGAATTGGGTAGTATTTATAGGTTAGGGTTGCTCATTCGGGCGACTGAACCATTAGCATGGTTCAGTCGTGCGATTGAGCCATGCGGTTGATCCATCCGCACGACTGAGTGTTTAGTCGTGCGACTGAGCCAATCTCATGTTACAATCATACGACTGATCCAGTCTCCTGATTCAGTCGTGCGACTGAGTCATTCGCCTGAAGTTATTCATGCGTATGGTCCATTCGCATGAGAACTTCATTTTGTTAAGTTTGAATATATTGATTAATATAACATTATGTGTATCAATTCAAACAATCACAAACCTATTTAACCAATTCAACATCAACTCATTAATGAAATATTAAACATTATAAATCACAAACAACCATTCTCATTTCATTAATATTCCAAACATTACATCAGTGTAAGACAAACAAGACATATTACATTCATATCAGGATCTAGGTACATATGTATCAACAAACTCCCTCTTGGACCTAGATCTACCTAATGTCTTATTTTCTGCATCATCTCCTCATACTTCTTGTACTTTTCCTCTCTTGTGACTCCTACGTGAATCTCAAACGCAAAACAGAGTCTTATGTCATTCTGGAATTGGAGGGCTTGTACAATATCTTGCGTGTCATAGAACAGTGGCCACTTGTATTATGTGTAGAGATCATTAGCAGACAAGTTAGTGAGCCACATTGGGTCAAACACCCTGATGGTATCCATTTGTCCCTCTTTATTTAGAACTATGACCGCTTCCCCGGTTCTCCAATCATAGTACCACCACTTAAAGTGTGGAGTGAAGTCCTGTGGCATTTCCCTGAGAGGGATTCTTGACATGGTTCTTGGAGGACTCCACTTCAGCACAATCTTGGGCTTACCAGTGATGGGATCAACTTTTGAACGTCTGATATACCTCGTAGGTTGTTGAGGTTTGAAGTTGACCCACCTGGTGTGGTATTCTTTCTTCAGGGTAGCCTCAAACCAGCCTGACATCTTCCTTGGGTCAGCATATAGTAGCTTCAATTTCGCCAGCTGGTTGAGCTCAAAACCAGGTAGAGTCTTTAGATCATGTGGAAATCTAAAGTACTCTATGACCTTCTCCCTTTTAATGCATAAACGTTTAGATCCTCAAAATGTGCCCACGCTATAATCCTGCCTGACACCTTATGATGTTTCTTCACTCTGTAGAGTTTGGTGTAGACATTTTGTTTTGGAGCGTTGCGTTGGGCTCGGATTTCCTCAAAACAAGCAGCCCATTCAGCCTTTCTGATATCAACATCGTCGTTTGAGGCTTGGGCCTTTCCTTCTGTCTTCTCAGACTCCTGCTCCATCTGATCTAATACGTCAAATGTATCACTGACTAGGGATTCACCCAGATTGGGGACCACATTTCCCTCGTTGTCAGCATACTGAGGATAGTGCTCTGCTGTGATGTCTTCTATCTCTATCTCATCAATGTCATTTTGCTCTTCATCACTGGTAGACTCACACGTTGGAGCATCCCTCATCGGGATTTAGCTTGAACATCTTAGCTAGTTGCTCATTTGAAAGATCATGAATTATTTCCCCTTCTTCAGGGGTATAACTCACAGATCTCCTGACGATCCCTTGCAGATCAAGAATCATAGTTAATTGAGTCTTGACCTGCTGAAGGGGAGCAACATCAAATTTATCCCTTTGATAATTTGGATCTGTTTGATTTAAACATGTAACACATCAAACATTAGTTAATAATCAAGACAGAAATGCATTAATCTTAATATAAACATCAAATACATAAGTTTAAATACATGATTCAAGTACAAAATCTATCAAATACATCGACATCTAATCATTACTTTTATCTTGAATCGCTGGATCATCACTCGGTGAGGCAGAGGAGGAAGCTCGTTGGTCTTGATTTCTCTTTGATCTTCTTTCTTGACCCTGAGCTGAGGCAGATGCAGCTGCATCTCCTCCTTCATCATCATCATCCTCCTGCCTGTCCTCTGTCCTTTCTTCCTCAATCCCTTCATCATCATCATCACTCTTTTCATCTTCATCCTCATCCTCATCATCATCATCACCATCATCACCATCTCCTTCCTTAATCTTTAGAGGCTCATCTTTGGATCCCTTGAGCTTGAGCATGATAGTCCGTTTAGCATCCTCCAACTCCTCAATCTTCTTTGCTGATGTGACTCTATGCTCTTGGAGTTGTGCTATCTCTTGGCTCTGAGCAGCCATTTGCTGGGCCTGCTACTCGATCAGCTGAGCCTGCTGAGAGATCTGCTGGGACTTCGCAGCTGTGAGATCTGCCAGCTGACGAATCTGCGCAGTCTTCTCTTCATCAGCGGCTAACAGATGCATCACCATACGGTTCAGCGCTGAAAGCTGTTCCTCTACCCCAATGGGAGGTAGGTAGAGGTGATCTGTATAGATGTGAGGGATGTGATGATGGCCCGGCTTGGTGGCTAGTGGTGGTGGTGTGGTAGTGGTGAAGATGGGGTTAGGTCTAGATGATAGTGGAAGTGATGTAGGTGTGAATGATATGGTGGTGGATGGCATATATGTAGTGGTGGGAGGTGGGTGTGTGGTGATAGGGGGTGGGTAGTGGTAGTGGTAGTAGTGGTGTGTGGTGGTGGTGGTGGATGGTGTGGCTGTAGAGGTGGTAGTGGTGGTGGCTGAGGTGGTGGCTATGGTGGTGATGTAGGTGAGTCTGCGCTTCTTCTTCTTCATGCCATGGGGCTGAGCCATCCTTTTCTTCCTCAATCCTGTCGAGGAGGATGCTCCCCCTAGAACACGGCTCGATGGCTCTGGAGCATAGGTCGGGTCAGCAGCAGTCTCTCCCGATCCACTGAGGCGTTCACCAACTGCCTGGAGTCCATGTTCTGTGGGAACAACTTTGCTTCCCACAATCCTAGTCAGCGGCTCCTCATCTGACTCTTCTTCTTCCTCACCAGGTATAAAGTCCTGGTGGAACCCAGCCGACTCAGCTATATCTCCAGTGGGGGCAGATACTGGAGGTGTGCTATCAGTAGTTGTGCCCCTCGGTGGAATGGGCATGGTATCTCCAGCATCCCCACTGTCATCATCATCAGAATCATCGGTGGGTAGAGCAATCTACTCAACATTAGAATCACTGTCGTCGTGGCGCCACTTCCTCCGAGCTGGCACCACATAGTCCTCACGGGCCAGATGCCCAAACAATCGCCTGACAGGGGGTTTTACCTTCTTCCCCCTATATACCTTCATCCGACCTAAGGTGGTATCATCCATCACCTCAAGCACTACTGCATCTTCCTTCTCCTTTGGCAGGGAAGGGAGCTTCTGGTCTATAATCATCTGCATGAATCGGGGGTACATGCAGAAGCCCTCCTTCCCTTTCCCCTTAATGTTCTCCACCAAGTAGGTGAAGATCATCCTGGAGAAGCTGAATGGATGGTTCAACACCAACGCAACATAGGCGTTTTGGATCTGATCAGACAACTCATCAAATCCTCCCTTCCTGGATGCTATGCACTTTAGCAGCACGTGAGCAAGGTACTTGAACTGGGGACACAGGTTGCTCTTGTTGAGCACCCTTGCATTGATGTCCCCAGAGTACTTAGCTCGAAGAAAACATCCTCTGACAGTAAGGGGGTATAGTCTAGTAGGACAGTCAGCATCGTCCCCCAACTGTAGCACAATCCTAAGATCCTCCTCTGTGATCTCTATAGCCTCTCCAAAGATAGTACTCCTGATACAGTGAGGCTCAGAGGAACGATCAACTACTGCACTTCCCAGAAGGCCTGCTGTATAGAACGATATGGAGTACATGGAGCAGATATAGCGTGTGCAATCCTCGATCTCCTTAGGAAGGTGATAATGCCAAAGAAGTCTGAAGCATTTCTGGATGTCATATCCAGATGAGCACAAATATTGTCCTTCGTACTCTTGGTCCATCGACTCGCCATCTCTACACAAAGAAAGTAAACATTAGTACCCATTGGCTAAGAATGTCATGAAACACTTGGACTTGAAAAAATTCTTTTCTGTCATGCGAATGAGGTTGTGCGACTGAGATCAAGTCGTGCGAATGAGCAGTGCGACTGGGATTCAGTCGTGCGAATGACCCCATACGTACGACTGAGTGTGCGACTGGACTCATGTGTATGTAACCTCATGCGGTTACACCAGTCGTGCGACTGAACTCATACGCATGGTTCAGTCTTGCGGTTAAGCTATTAGCACACTTCAGTCGTGCGACTGAAGTTCATCAACCTGTCCATTCGCATGTTGTTCTGTCTGTTCAATTCAAATTCAATTTTTCACCAATTTTGAGTTTTAGACTTCGTGTTCTGGTTCTTTAGACTCGCAATCCATTCATTTAACACCTAACACCTTTAATTTCATTTGTTTACGTCGTTTAGTTAGGTTAGTTTGCCACACAAGTCACGGGTTTTCTAACGAGTCCGATTGTCCAGATTAAGTGTCAAATTGAGTGATATAGTAATGATTATGCACCACAAATTACCTGTAGAGTCAATGCAAATGGTCAGTATGTGAGAATCGAGGGTTTATAGTGATCAAATTACCTGTAACGTTAGTCGTGCGATTTAGGGCAAATTTGAGAGTGGTGAGTCTCTGTGACCGACTCTCCCTCTATTTATACTAAACCTAAGTTCAATCGTACGTCTGGGCTCATACGCACATTTCATTCGGGCGAATGGGCCTCAGTCGTGCGATTGGTTCAGTCGCCCCCCTTCAGTCGTCCGACTGGAGATTAGTCGTGCGACTTACTCATTCGTTCGCTCTTAAACATCCGACTGGGTCATTCATATGGGCCATTTGGTTGAATGGTCCATACTCATGGTCCATTCGTACGAATGGCTCCCATTCGTATGATAAGTCCATACTAATGGTCCATTCGTGCGAATGGGTCCTACTTATGAAATTTTCTGCATTTCTTACCATTTTACATTTAAACCCTTTTTAAACTATAGAATCAACATTATACGCATTTGATCATCTCAGACATGATCCTTTTAACTTGAAAAACTTTTGATCACCTCAGACGTGATCATTTTAAACAATTTGTCACTTCAGACGTGATCCATTTATCCTTTGAAAACACATGTGGTCATCTCAGACATCGACCCTATTTGTGAATATATCCCTTACTAAATTTCATGATGTAGTCCCACCAAACAAACTGAAATGACTAAATAACTAGAAAATAACTAAAGTACAAAAATAAACTTGTTTTTTGACTTTTTGTGAAGATTTAAATCTAAGATAGAAATCTACTGGATTCGGTTCCGGAATAGGCAGCTTCTATTTAGTTTGACCATACCTGACCAATTAATTTTGGAATCATACAGGCAAGTCAAATCATTTGGGACTTGTTATCAAAACCTTTTGATGCTCACTTCTGGTTTTCATCCAGAGTCGTTAGCAAATTAAGGAAATCATACGGGTACTATTAGATTCCCACATTGATTTGAGCTTTCAAGAATTGCAGCCACGATGATTGTCAGTATATTTGTCCTCTTAAATCCATACACATACTTTTGACACCGATTAGTGATAGTTTAAGGTTTAATTATTTCAACCAACATTTGTGGATCCCACACTTATATGGTAATCAACATTCCTCAGGAGCTTTTGAGCGGTCTACGGGTATTTTGACAAGAAGAGACTATTCGTAGAGCTTTCAAAGAGAAGCCAATCCTCAGGTCAGTGCCATCGCACAGCAGAGAGGAGGCAAACAACAATGAATTTTAGAATATCTAGGTTATGCTTATCCTCAGGTCAGTGCCATCGCACAGCAGAGAGGCACACAACCTATCTTCTTGTTAGCGCATCTTAATTTTCTTTTGCTCATAATGTACCTCAACATAAGTTATTAGCTTGATAGCATTTGCCTTTCATTTTTTTTTTCGTGCTTTGCTCTATTTATGGTCATCCGCACACATTTGTGGCATTTACATGCTCATTACCCCTTATTGGAATATTGTTGATTGTGTTAACCAGTGAGAAGATGGGAGCCCACAGTCAGTTGAACAAGTTAGTTTGATCTTGAGATCACCACTCATGCCTAATCATCTATTATGTTGAATCTACCGACATATCATCTGTGGTCTAGCAATCTCTAGGTCTACTTTCGTTGTGTTACCTTAGTAGTTACCAGTTTTTCTATCATCTTTCCTTTTATATTGCTCAGACAACAGAGACTTATACTTTGAATTTCGCATCTTTTCTAAATTAAATTTTAAAGTCCCTCTTGATTTGTTCCTGTGTACTATCATTTTCCAAAGTATTTGAATCGGTATCACAGATACGATCTACCTTATATCAGCTAGCCTCTCCTTCTCCCTCGTGTTTTTTTAATGTTATTGGCTGACCTATTCTCCCCCTAAAACTCTAAAATCATAACGGAATTAATTATTTTAAGATTTTAATAGACAGCTAAATACCATGAATTTAATTTAAACAGAAAATAGAATAAATAAAGAAAATTAAAAAATTAGACTTAACAGTATCGGACTACACGTGATCATCATCAGGAATAACATCACTTTTCTTTTTAACGCCGTTGACATCAAACAGATATAGAAAACGTGGTTTGTCAAAAGCTTTTGTATAGAGGTCAGCGCGTTGAAAATCAGTATTAATCTTTACCACATCAATTAAGCTCTTTTCAAAACAGTCCCTTATAAAATGGTATTTAATACCGATGTGTTCGGTCTTTGGATGTTGTATTGGATTTTTAGTTACTGCAATTGCAGCAGAGTTATCAACAAAAATAGGAGTAGAAGAGAAATTTAAACCGTAGTCCCGCATTTGCTGTTAAATCCAAATGATTTGTGAACAGCAACTTGTAGCAGCAACGTATTCGGCTTCATAGGAATTGGAACCTGTTCCTCCTGACTGTTCTGGTCATCTTCTTCAGCTTCATCTTCTGAGGAGGAGTCATTATCGTCGACTACTCCCCCTGAGTGATGAGATGATTCTCCCTGTGAGCTCGATGATGTTGAATCAAGAGATGGTGTATTCAAGATATCATACATCATTCGTGTAGCTAACTCGTCATCGGAAGGAGAGATAGGAATGTTGAAGGACTTGAAGAATCCATCATTGTCGAAAAAGTAAGCGGGTCCTTTTCCAGTAGGTGGTGTGGTATATCTCTGAACATCAACATTACACCACACTTCTACTAAACCCGTTGAGTTGTTGTACACTCTCTTGTTTGGTATGTTGTATCCTAGGAAGATCCCTTCATCAGCCTTCTCGCTGAATTTACCTTCGTGAGTCTTCTTCAGAAGAGTGCACGGCGCGCCAAATGGTTCGAGATACTCCATATTAGGTTTACGTCAGTGTAGTAACTCGTAACATGTCTTGCCATGGCGCTTGACTACCAGAACTCGATTCAATGTATAACATGCATTTGCACTGCCTCATTCAAGAATCGGATAGGCAGTTTCGAGTCTGCCAGCATTGTCCGTGCTGTCTCTATCAAGCTTTTATTCTTTCTCTCAGCAACACCATTCATCTAAGGCGTGTAGGCAGAAGTGAATTGGTGCAAAATCCCTTTTCCTTGTAGTAAGCCTCCATCCACTGATTCTTGAAGTCCCGCCCGTTGTCTGAGCGTACCTGTCTCACCTTCAGCTTGTAGAGAGATTCCAGTGTGGTTACTAACTCCTTGAATGACTCAAATGTGTTTCTGATTTGGACTTCAGAACATTACCCAAGAGAATCTTGAGTAGTCATCAGTAACCACATAACAGTACAAGTCACCTGCAATGCTCTTTGTACTGACTGGACCAAACAGATCCATGTGAAGAATTCAAGAGGAAGCTCGATAGAATGAACTTTCTTTCCTTATGAGACTTCTTCGTCTGTTTGCCTTTCTTGCATGCTACACAGAAATCCGGAAGTTGGAAATTTTTGATGTTAACTCCTCTCACGAGATCCTTCTGGATCAAGTGATTCATCTTCTGTTGATTAATGTGTCCCATTCTCCTATGCCAGGAAATGGAGTCCTTTTCAGTAGCTTTTGATAGAAAGCACTGAACTTCATGATCCGTTGTAGAAGCCGTTGAGAGATCCAAAACATAAAGGTCTTTATATCTTGAAGCTATCATCAAAACTTGGTCCTCCGGAATCACGTAGTCTTTCTTTAGGACATAACACTTCTTGTTGTCGAATATGACTTTAAATCCTTTGTCACATATTTGGGAAACAGAAAGTAAGTTGTTTTGAAGTTGTTGAACGTAGTTCACTTTATCAAACTTAACTTTCTAATTTCCAACCTCTCCCTGAGCTGTGATATAGCCTTCTTTGTTACCAGTAAACGAAACATGCCCTCCTTTTATTTGTTTGACGTTTGATAAAAGAGCCCTATTTCTTGTCATGTGCCTGGATGCTCCACTGTCTACAATCCACGTGTTGGTTTCAGCACTGTAGCGAACACCCTGCACATACAATGTAAAACATTAGTTTAGGTTATGAACCAAGCCTTTACTGGCTTGGGTTTCCCAGAGGCATCACACATCATGAATTCAACCCATTGACCCTTAGAAGGTGAGGGTAGCTCAGGTGCCTTCTTGTCTTCATTATCAGACACGGAGGATGACTTTTCTTTCCATAGGCCGGATTTATGTAAGGCCTGTTTGTGATAAACAGTCGACTGGCTAATGGGTTGAACTTTTGGTTCACTAGTTCTTCTAGGTGGAGTTAAAGAACTCCTTTTAGAAGACCTAGGTTTTGAATCCAGAAGTTCAATTTTCTTCCTAGGTGTCTGATGTAAGGACAAAAGGAAGCAATGTGTCCACACTTTCCAACACTGTTGTAGAGACAACTTAGACATGACCTCTATCAGCTTTATGATTAAACTTTTGTTGTGGAGATGTGCGTGACACCCTAGTGACATCACTTTGTTTGGGTTTTGACTCTGTTCTTTTGATGTTTTCTCTTGTTTACAAAATTAATTGTTTTAACAACTTTTAACATCTTTTCCTTTTTGGTTAACTGGATTTTGACATGAGACTTGTGAAAGATTAACATTAACAGTCTTTTTAGTTCAGATTTGACTTTGTTTGACCCTGACTTTATATTAACCTTTTCAATTCTTTTTCCAGATTAACACAGGCATTTTACCCTTTGCCTTTGAAGTGGTCTCTTTTTGTTTTGTTCCAGATTCAATTAAAGAACATGAGGAATCTGGATCACTTACAAGAGGAGTAGACACCACATGATCCTTGATGGGATTGTTATTTATTGGTCTACTCTTAGTGTTCATCAAGGTCTCAGGTGGTGGTGAAACCACTTTATAACCCAAACCCTCCCCGTTGTTACGTTCTCTCACTAAGTTTAGACAATATGTGATGAACTTGTCCAACTGTGCAATTTTGCTTTAAAAAGTTGACTTCTACTTCTAAAACTGCTTTTTGTTTCTTATTGTCTTCTAGGGAGTTAAGATAGTACCTAATATCATTAGCTTGGTTAAATGCTACTACTTCAGTTTCCCTAAGCTGTTTATTCAAAAGGTCTATCTTTTCTTTGTAACTATGCTCATTTTGTTTTAAGACTCTATTTGCCTCAGTGCACAGTTGCAAATCCTTTACTAAGCTATCATTATGATCTAATAACCAAGCAAATTTCTGATCTATGCTTTCTCTAAATTTATTACAATCAGTGTCACACCCCAACCTTGACGGCGGAAACGTCGAGGTGTGAGGGTTAAGATTGTTCACAGCCACATAACGCTATATTTAAATTGCAAATATTATTATCATAAGTCTTAAAATGAAATACAAGCATAAGTCTCAAACATGAAATAAGTGCCAAACAAGACTAAACATTTCATAAACATTTTATTCATTAACTAGGTCCAAGTCCTAGTTTTATTGCAAGCTTCAAAAGTCCACTTTAAACTTGGGGGTTTCCTGAAACATGATAAAAATAAGAGTCAACTAAAAATAGTTGGTGAGTTTCCAAGGTTTTCATACATAATATGAAAAAGATTACAAGTAGCAATTCATGTCATAGGTCATAAGCAAGTAAGGTTATAGAACACATATCGTTACAACCAAACCTCGACTTGATTACAAGTATAAAAGATTGGCTAAGTGTATTTGGTTCCCATGATGAACAAGCATACGTCATCAGGAGTCGGCAATACCTCGACTTTAGCACCAAATAGGGTTGTCAGGCCCAAAGATCTAAGACGTCGCCAGGCTAGCAATAGTTAATGATTGTAAACAAAATATGTATCTCATATAAACACTTACAATACACAAATAAGCATGACAAAATAATAAGTTGAATTGCATGTGATTTACAAGTCTCAAACGTGTATAAGTGTATCATGTATAAGCTATCATGTTTCACCCCAAATTGGTGTAAAAATATGAAAAAGGGGCAAGGAAACTCACATGATCAACAAGTATATGATAAAAATTAATAAGATTGACAATAAACATCGTTCCAAAATGAATCGTCACAAGGCACCTAAATATATATATTTACAAGGTTAAAGTTTTATAATGAGTTTAACGAATTAACATGGACTAGGGATCAACTTGATGTTTGGAGTTTTGTTGATTATATTTGTCAAATAAGAAATCAATTATATTTTCGTGTGAATGATTTTATTTATATTTTATATAAAGATAAAAACATTTATAATAATTTTGTAATATTCATAAAGTTTAAATAAAAAGTTGTAACTAAATAAAATGAACATGACTTAAACAATAATTTTAGAGGTAACGTTGGAAATATTAGTTTGTGTATATTAAACTAGTATTTAAAGACTAGTTTTTTTTGTAATAAACTTATTTTTTATGATTTTTAGAAATTTTTATAAAATTTTAAAATTGCAAAATAACCCTAAAAAATACATTGGAGGTTGCCGGGTTCGAACCCGGAACCTCTAAGATAGAATGTGAGCATGGAACCGGTAAACTAAAGGCCTCAGCCGCGATGTGTATCTGTTTTTAATTCTTAAATACAAAACTTAAACAAATCCCCAATTCTCCAAGAAACCTAGTTTCGATTGATTTGAAATTGAACCATCAATCGATGTTGTTAATCAAATTACGGTTAGGGCTTTCGTTCCTAGCCTAAAATCGAGTATGTACATATGTTTGATTACCTGTGTTGAAGACTAGTTTGTTAAGAACAGATAAAGATCAAGCCGTGACCACAACAGTGTCCGATGGGTATGCAAACGATGATGAAATCCGAATTAACTTCGTGTGAAGTTCCAGTAGACAGTCAAGACTCGAAGCCCTCTATCAATTTCAAAAATTGAAGGCCGGCTGATGATGTTCAAGTGTGGAGTAGGTCGCGACAGAGGATGATGATGAAATTCGATGGTAAGGTTTGTTTCAGGTGCAATTGAGGGTTGTGTTTGAGTAAAGATAGATAACACGTTCGATCTGATTAAATTAATTGAGTTATTATTGATGTTTAAGGCTCGAACGGCTATGAGTTTAAGACATTTCGGTTACGTATTCGATTGATCTAATAACCGATGTTTTAACTCGATTAAATGATAAAAACCGGTTCGAATCGTGTTCCAGCAAGTTTTGGGAACAGTTTTAGGTCATGATTCGAAGAAATTTGATGGTTATGGGGGTGGCCGGAGGCCGCCGGAGCTTGGCCGGAGAATGCGGCCGGAATTACGGGGTGAGGGGTTGGGTTTTGCAATGTTGCACAAATGGTCCCTGCAGTTGGTTCTTATTATTTTATGCCCAAACCCTAAAATTAAGTTACTAATTTTGCAAATAAGACACCTAAACTTAGTTAAATTCAAGTTTTTAATCATTCTACAACTTAACAATTGTTTATAAATTATTTCTTTTATTATTATTATTATTATTATTATTATTATTATTATTATTATTATTTTATTATTATTATTATTATTATATTTTTATTATTATTATTGTTAACATTATCTTGGTTATTATTATTGTTATAATGATTATTATTATTAATTTTATTAATATTGTTATCATTATTGATATTATTGTTATTAGTGATATTATCATTATTCATTATTATAACTTATTACTATTGTTACTATTATTATTATTAACATAATTATTATTATTGCATAATTTAATATCTTAATTACTAGCTTTCATACATTACATACAATAACAACTAAGAAATAAGCATAAACCATCCACAAACCCTAAGATTGAGAATAATGACCCTTGTAAGAATTAACTTTTAATTAATAAGAATACGAGATGTTACAGTCTCCCCAACTTAAAAGAATTTCGTCCCGAAATTAGAAAAATGAAACTAACAAACTACACAAATAAGAACGGGTATTTCTTCTTCATGTGCTCCTCACGTTCCCAAGTAAATTCGGCGCCACGTTTATTCTCCCAACGAACCTTGACGATTGGGGTTGTTGTGGTTCTAGTCTTCTTCATTATGCGATCCATGATTTCAACAGGTTTCTCGACAAAATGCAATGACTCGTCAATCTGGATGTCCTCCAACGGAACATGCAGACTTTCGTCGGCCAAACACTTTCTCAAATTTGAGACGTGGAACACGGGATGAACTCCACTAAGGTCGGAAGGTAGCTCTAGTTTATAAGCCACTTTCCCAATCCTTTTCAGGATCTTGAAAGGTCCTACAAATCTTGGAGCCAGTTTACCCTTCTTTCCAAAGCGAACCACACCTTTCCACGGTGAAACCTTAAGAAGAACCATCTCCCCAACTTGGAATTCCAATGGTTTACGTCGCTTGTCAGCATAGCTCTTTTGACGACTTCTCGCCACTTCAAGGTTCTTGCGAATGATAGAAACTTTATCGGTCGTCTCTTGTATAAGTTCAGGACCAGTGATGAAGTTTTCACCAATGTCGGTCCAACAGATCGGTGAACGACATTTTCGACCATAAAGTGCTTCAAACGGTGCCATCTTGATACTCGAGTGGTAACTATTGTTATACGAAAATTCCGCGAGCGGTAGATGCGTATCCCAATCGCCACCAAAGTCAAGGACACAAAGGCGTAGCAAATCCTCCAAGGTTTGGATCGTTCGCTCGGTTTGACCATCAGTTTGAGGATGATAAGCCGTGTTTAGGTCCAATTGAGTACCCAAGAGTTCTTGCATAGACGACCAAAAGTGTGAAGTGAAACGAACATCTCGGTCGGATATGATGTGCAGAGGTACCCCATGACGACTTACAATCTCCTCAACGTATATACGAGCTAACTTTGATGTCTTGTAAGTGTCACGTATGGGTATAAAATGTGCCGACTTGGTCAATCGGTCAACGATCACCCATATGCTGTCATGTCCTCGAGAGGTTCGGGGTAGCTTTGTTATGAAGTCCATGGATATGTGTTCCTATTTCCACACAGGAATCTCGGGTTGCTCAAGTAATCCACTTGGACGTTGATGTTCGGCTTTAACCTTCGTACATGTGAGGCACTTGGCTACATAAGTCGCTATGTCTTTCTGCATCCCAGGCCACCAATATTGACCACGTAGGTCCATGTACATCTTATCAGAACCAGGATGAATGGAATAACGAGTTTGATGAGCTTCGTTCATAATAAAGGTACGAAGGTTATCGCGATTTGGAATCCAAATTCGATTGGCGAAGTACATCAACCCATTGGGTTTCGTTTCCAATTGGGTTAGAAGTTTATGCTCCAATTGATCCTTCATTCTTCCTTCTCGTTGTACCATTTGTTGAGCCTCCAAGATACTAGACTCGATGTCACTATCTATCCTCAGGTTTTGTAGCAGTACGGTGGTCTCGTTGACATCAAGTCGGATCTCAGTATCGAACTCACTCAAAGTGTCAAACCATTGACGTCGATCGCGAATTTCTTGGAATGAGATCATCTTATTATGAATCTTTCGGCTTAGTGCATCGGCTACAACATTTGCTTTACCAGGATGGTAACGAATGTCACAATCGTAATCACTAATCAACTCCACCCAACGACGTTGTCTCATGTTGAGATCTTTTTGATTGAAAACGTGTTGAAGGCTTTTGTGATCGGTGTAGACTATACATTGCGTACCATACAGGTAGTGTCTCCAAATCTTCAAAGCAAAGACAACAGCACCAAGCTCAAGATCGTGTGTTGTGTAATTCACCTCGTGAACCTTCAATTGTCTCGATGCATAAGCTATGACCTTCCCTCGTTGCATGAGAACACAACCAAGGCCTTGTTTAGATGCATCACAATACACGGTGAAATCGTCGTTTCCATCGGGTAGGGTCAAGATAGGAGCATTGCACAACTTATGCTTTAACGCTTCAAAAGCTTCTTCTTGCTCGGAACCCCACTCGAATGGTTTATTCTTTTGTGTCAAAGTAGTGAGCGGTTTCGCGATCCTCGAGAAGTTGGCAATGAATCGCCGATAATAACCAGCAAGACCAAGAAAAGAACGAACTTCGGTAGGAGTTGTAGGAACACACCAATTTTTCACAGCTTCCACCTTTGCAGGATCAACGTGAATTCCTTGGCTATTCACCACATGTCCTAGAAATTGAACTTCCTCGAGCCAGAAATCACACTTCGAGAACTTCGCGTACAATTGCTCTTTCTTTAACAACTCAAGAACCAATCTCAAATGTAGTTCATGATCGGTGTGGACTTGGAATAGATAAGTATGTCATCAATGAAGACGATCACAAACTTGTCTAGATAAGGCTTGCATACTCGGTTCATGAGATCCATGAAGACAGCAGGAGCATTGGTTAAACCAAAAGGCATCACCATAAACTCATAGTGCCCATAACGAGAACGGAAAGCGGTCTTTGGGATATCATCATCATCATGGACTCGCAATTGATGATAGCCAGAACGTAAATCGATCTTCGAGAAAATAGCAGCTCCTTGAAGTTGGTCAAACAAATCATCGATACGAGGAAGAGGATAACGGTTCTTGATGGTAAGCTTATTAAGCTCATGATAATCGATGCACATACGAAACGTTCCATCTTTCTTCTTCATGAATAGAACAGGTGCACCCCAAGGCGAAGAACTAGGACGGATGAGGCCCTTCTCGGATAACTCTTTAAGTTGACTAGAGAGTTCTTGCATTTCCGATGGTTCAAGCCGATATGGTGACTTAGCCACGGGGTTTGCTCCCGGTATCAAGTCAATTTTAAACTCGACTTCACGCACGGGAGGTAAACCACTAAGGTCATCGGGAAATACTTCAGGAAAGTCTCGTACGATAGGGACATCCTTAAGTTCTTTCCCTTTGACTTTCGTGTTGACCACGTAAGCCAAGAAGGCCATACACTTCTTGCTTAAGCACTTTCGGGCTTGAGTGCAAGACATGAGTTTAAGTCCTTTAGAAGATTTTTCACCAAACACTTTCAAAGTATCTCCAGAGGGTAACGGTATACGAATGCACTTCTCGTAACAAATAATCTCGGCATGGTTTGGCTAACCAATCCATACCAATGATGACGTCGAAGCTTCCAAGTTTCATAGGGATAAGATCGATAAAAAAATCATGCATGTCAAGACTTAAGATGCAATCACGAATATCGACATCAACGATGATCGGTTCTCCATCGGCAACTTCAACGGTAAGAGGTCTTTCTAGTTTCGTATGTGGCTTAGCAAGTATGGGTTCAAACTCTAACGAAACAAAACTCTTATCGGCTCCAGAATCAAATAGGACATAGGCATAAGTTTTATTAATAAGGAACATACCTGTTCAATTTTAAAGGTATTTAACGACGCAGGTAACACATGAAAAGAATTAGGTCACAAACGTTAAAGGTAAGTTAACATACCATTCACCACATCGTTGTTTGCTTGTGCTTGGTTAGCGTTGATGTTGAAAGAACGTCCTCGGGCTTGTGGAACATTATCCACAAGACGAGGGCATTGTGGGCGGAAATGACCAGGTTCCCCACAGTTGTAGCAAACACGGTTTGTGACCACGGCGGCGTTGTTAGGTGCACGGTGACAAGTCGCCACCAAGTGATCATATTTACCGCTTAAAGTACAGATACGGCATGGTTGATTTCCCGGGTGATGGTACCTACAAATGTTGCACATAGGCTGAGGACCAGCATAAGCCCTAGCCCCAGGCACTTGTGCCACAGGTGCAGCCGCAGGTACAAGTTGTCTTTGAGGTTGTTTGGGTGCAGCCACAGCATAATTTCACGTCGGTGTGAACTTGCGCTTCTTGTTGTTGTTGTTGTTGTAAGACGGTTCAGCTTTAGTCTCCTTAACAGCCTCGGTAGCCGTCTTCTCTACCTTCTTTGCACCCTTCACAGACATGGTGCCCGCTCGTATATGGTTCTCGGTGAGTTGAGCGGTGATAGTAATGGCTTCTTCCAAGGTTGTGGGTCGGCTACCCACCACAGCATCTTGAATTTGGGGTGGTACACCCTTAATGAACTTCTCGATGTTGCGGGGGACAGTGTCGACCATGTGAGGCAGCAGTATACTCAACTCATGATGCCTAGTTGAGTAGGCCAAATGGTCACCATCGTTTTGCTTCAAGTTCCAAAACTCTTCTTCCAACTTTTGCAATTCACTTCTCCGGACAAAACTTCGCGATGGCGATGTTCTTGAACTCTTCCCAGGTAACTGCTTGCACAGCTTCAGGTCCACGGTTTCTCTTCTCGCTATTCCACCAGGTAAGTGCCCTTTGTTGGAGCACACTAGTAGCATAACGAACCTTGAGCGTCTCGGGACACTCACAATTGATAATGGTATTCTCCATGCTTTCGAACCACTTAAGAAGACCAGTGGCTCCTTCCTTGCCACTAAAACTAGTGGGCTTGCAAGAGCTAAAGTGTTTGAAGGTGCAAGTTTGATTGTTCCCGTGTTGGTTGTTCCCGTTTTGGTTGTTGCTATTCTCTCCATGACCATTTTCATTGTTGCTAGAGTTGGTCATTAAGGTGCTATTAAGTTCAGCAACCATGGTCGGGATGACAGCAGCCATTTGTCGAGCAATCATGGCGGCTAACTTACGATCAGAACTTCCATGATTTCCATGATAACGAGACATGCTGGAATATCCAAAATGAGTTAGATATGAGAATTGGAATAACAAGGATTATAGTTCAACAAGGATAAGGAAAAAGTTGTAAGGCACATGGAATGGTTCCATTTGGTAACGCATTACCATTTGGAAACGTTGACACGTCAAGGTAAGTTGACCCACTCGCCTTAGAAATTTGTGTATGTTGACCATAGTTTATCACTCATCCCAGAAATCCCCAGGTAAGCATAACTAGTCCCGTAGGATTTATGCGATATGCTTGCCTTAGCCCGAGGGCCTTTTGCCAGGAAATCCAGAATACAGGTGTCTATGTGTCACACAAATTTCTTAGGTTCATGAAATCAAAACCTTGATGAGATTTTACATAGATTAGACATAAGTCTAAGGATCCAAGTCATAAGCATAAGTATACAATTCCACGTGACGTCGAGAACAAGATTAAGAAGTTTCACTTGTCGGGGAGAGTCAAAGTGTCAAAGGTAAGTTTAGGGAGACGAGTAACAAAGTTTAAATAATTACAAGGCAAACCTATGCTAAGGCATCAAGTTGCACATAAGTAAGATATAGCATTATGTAGCATGTAACAATATATATATTTCCAAGAAGATAAATATTTTTCTAAGAGGTTCATGCATAAGATATAGTCTAGGTCACCATTTCTAATAACCTAAATCCCTATAGTTATGGGCTCTGATACCAATCTGTCACACCCCAACCTTGACGGCGGAAACGTCGAGGTGTGAGGGTTAAGATTGTTCACAGCCACATAACGCTATATTTAAGTTGCAATATATTATCATAAGTCTTAAAATGAAATACAAGCATAAGTCTCAAACATGAAATAAGTTCCAAACAAGACTAAACATTTCATAAGCATTTTATTCATTAACTAGGTCCAAGTCCTAGTTTTATTGCAAGCTTCAAAAGTCCACTTTAAACTTGGGGGTTTCCTGAAACATGATAAAAATAAGAGTCAACTAAAAATAGTTGGTGAGTTTCCAAGGTTTTCATACATAATATGAAAAAGGTTACAAGTAGCAATTCATGTCATAGGTCATAAGCAAGTAAGGTTATAGAACACATATCGTTACAACCAAACCTCGACTTGATTACAAGTATAAAAGATTGGCTAAGTGTATTTGGTTCCCATGATGAACAAGCATATGTCATCAAGAGTCGGCAATACCTCGACCTTAGCACCAAATAGGCTTGTCAGGCCCAAAGATCTAAGACGTCACCAGGCTAGCAATAGTTAATAATTGTAAACAAACTATGTATCTCATATAAACACTTACAATACACAAATAACCATGACAAAATAATAAGTTGAATTGCATGTGATTTACAAGTCTCAAACGTGTATAAGTGTATCATGTATAAGCTATCATGTTTCACCCCAAATTAGTGTGAAAATATGAAAAAGGGGCAAGGAAACTCACATGATCAATAAGTATATGATGAAAATTAATAAGATTGACAATAAACGTCGTTCCAAAATGAATCGTCACAAGGCACCTAAATATATATATTTACAAGGTTAAAGTTTTATAATGAGTTTAACGAAAAACATGGACTAGGGATCAACTTGATGTTTGGGGTTTTGTTGATTATATTTGTCAAATAAGAAATCAATTATATTTTCGTGTGAACGATTTTATTTATATTTTATATAAAGATAAAAACATTTATAATAATTTTGTAATATTCATAAAGTTTAAATAAAATGTTGTAACTAAATAAAATGAACATGACTTAAACAATAATTTTAGAGGTAACGTTGGAAATATTAGTTTGTGTATATTAAACTAGTATTTAAAGACTAGTTTTTTTTACAAAAATACACTAATTATATCTTTAGCCTTAGAATATTAAAAATATATAAATAAATAATAAAAAAAAAAAAAATATCAGGATATATTTTTATAAATAACTACAGAAAGAAATTAAATGATTTGAAATAAGCAAAGTTTATAAAATTATTTTTTATGATTTTTAGAATTTTTTATAAAATTTTAAAATTGCAAAATAACCCTAAAAAATACATTGGAGGTTGCCGGGTTCGAACCCGGAACCTCTAAGATAGAATGTGAGCATGGAACTGGTAAACTAAAAGCCTCAGCCGCGATGTGTATCTGTTTTTAATTCTTAAATACAAAACTTAAACAAATCCCCAATTCTCCAAGAACCCTAGTTTCGATTGATTTGAAATTGAACCATCAATCGATGTTGTTAATCAAATTACGGTTAGGGCTTTCGTTCCTAGCCTAAAATCGAGTATGTAGATATGTTTGATTACCTGTGTTGAAGACTAGTTTGTTAAGAACAGATAAAGATCAAGCCGTGACCACAACAGTGTCCGATGGGTATGCAAACGATGATGAAATCCGAATTAACTTCGTGTGAAGTTCCAGTAGACAGTCAAGACTCGAAGCCCTCTATCAATTTCAAAAATTGAAGCCCGGCTGATGATGTTCAAGTATGGAGTAGGTCGCGACAGAGGATGATGATGAAATTCGATGGTTAGGTTTGTTTCAGGTGCAATTGAGGGTTGTGTTTGATTAAAGATAGATAACACGTTCGATCTGATTAAATTAATTGAGTTATTATTGATGTTTAAGGCTCGAACGGCTATGAGTTTAAGACATTTCGGTTACGTATTCGATTGATCTAATAACCGATGTTTTAACTCGACTAAATGATAAAAACTGGTTCGAATCGTGTTTCAGCAAGTTTTGGGAACAGTTTTAGGTCATGATTCGACGAAATTTGATGGTTATGGGGGTGCCGGAGGCCGCCGGAGCTTGGCCGGAGAATGCGGCCGGAATACGGGGTGAGGGGGTTGGGTTTTGTAATGTTGCACAAATGGTCCTTGCAGTTTGGTTCTTATTATTTTATGCCCAAACCCTAAAATTAAGTTTCTAATTTTGCAAATAAGACACCTAAACTTAGTTAAAATTCAAGTTTTTAATCATTCTATAACTTAACAATTGTTTATAATTATTTCTTTATTATTATTATTATTTATTATTATTATTATAGTTATTGTTATTATTATTATTATATTATTATATTATTATTATTATATATTATTATTATTGTTATTATTATTATTATTATTATATTATTATTATATTGTTAACATTATCTTGGTTATTATTATTGTTATAAATTATTATTATTATTTTATTAATCTTGTTATCATTATTGATATTATTGTTTTAGTGATATTATCATTTATTCATTTATTATAACTTATTACTATTGTACTATTGTATTATTAACATAATTATTATTATTGCATAATTTAATATCTTAATTACTAGCTTTCATACATTACATACAATAACAACTAAGAAATAAGCATAAACCATCCACAAACCCTAAGATTGAGAATAATGACCCTTGTAAGAATTAACTTTTAATTAATAAGAATACGAGATGTTACAATCAGAACAAGCATGATTTTGAAACAGTTGGTCAGTGGTACTTACCTGAGGAGATTCTGATAAATCAGCCATCAACGCAGCTCAGATGTCTCTGGTTCTGGTGATTCTGTCTTTGTTGTACACGTTCCTTCTTCAGGCTTGTATCTGACCTCTGTTGCAGTCTCTTCACTGTTTGACATCGCTATCTCAACTGCAATATCTCCTTCACTCACGGAATCATCATCTAAGTCTTCCACGCTTGCAATAGTGGATTCCCCCGGAGAGACAAACCGAAACCTCCAGTCTTGTTCTACATCATCATGGGCAGTCAAGGCTTTTGGATCCTTGCTTGATGAAGTAGAACTGCTAGCTTGCTTGTCTTGACGAGTGAAGGACGAGAATGGATTCCACCCCTTTCCCAGTCTTCTTTGGCTTCACACATTCTCTTTTGAAGTGTCCCTTTTTCTCACACCTGTTGAAGCAGGTCACCTTGCTCTTGTCAAATAGCCAAATGTAGTGTCCTTAGTAGCAACCCAATTTTTGTCCGGTCTTTTTCACAAACTTCTTCGCCCTCCAGGACAACACTTGCTAGTCCCCACCTGGATATCCATCCTCCCTCCAGTTCCATTTCATCTACCTGCTCGTAGTTCTCATCATTGCCAGATGGCAGTTTTCACAATTTCCCAGCAACAAGTCCATCATAGGAATTAACCACTGCTGCCAAGAGATCCTGTGCTCTCGAGCTACTTTCACACGGTCACGTTTCCGAGATTCTCGGTCTTCAGTCTTGTAGCATTAGCTTCAGATCCAATGTAGTGGGTAGTAGAAGACCCTAACGTTTCTAATCCTGAAGGAGAGACTTGTGAAGGACCAGATGAGCTAGACACAAATGCAGTCTGAAGTAAGGGGCTGCCTCCAGACATCTTAACTTGAGAGGAGTTGCATTGTACC
Organism: Flaveria ramosissima; assembly: GCA_025215565.1. Classification (NCBI taxonomy): domain Eukaryota; kingdom Viridiplantae; phylum Streptophyta; class Magnoliopsida; order Asterales; family Asteraceae; genus Flaveria; species Flaveria ramosissima. The sequence continues at coordinate 60,083,553 of CM046045.1, forward strand.
AAAGCTGGATTCTGAGTGTATGATAGACTTCATGCTCGGGAGCTCTCTGTAGTTACATCTGAACTAAGCTCATCGCCTTTGTCTTCTTTGCAACTTAATAGAATTCCAAGTCTATTGCAAACTATCAGGAACACTTACCCAACATGCCATCGTTTGTCTCAGATTGACACACAAAGAACCCCATTTTTTGGTATGTGAACGTTGTGCGAAATGAAGATTATGTCCCCATGGTAAGTCGGTAGTAGTAACCACATGTGTGTGTGTGCAGCATCGCTGTCATCCAGATGGTAGAATCTATCAAAAACATCATCTAAACTCGCATTTCCCATCGATGAAAGATTGTCAAATTCTTCATCTCTAACTCCTTAGCTTTAATGGCCTTCAGCGAAGCATTCCCATCATATCTTTCTCCAGCGCATCCCATAATTTCTGGGCTGCTTTTCTTAGAGTACTGGTGAAAAATATCCTTAGGAATAGACTGCGTTAGCAATGTATATACTCTCTTTTCTGCATTATATTTAACTTTTTGTGCATCAGTCATTCCTCCTTAAGAAGCTTTACCCCATCAGCTCCCACCGGCATACTGTCATCCGTCTCAATAGCTTCCCACATATTTGGATCCACTCCATTGAGGTCATCTCAAAACGTTGTTCCAGTGGGGAAACTCATCTAAATTAAAAGCTTTGGGGGTTTATTATGATTCCCCACCTCACTCTCAAGTAGCAGTAAGTTCTGAATCCGTGAGTCCTTCCCGGCTGTAAACGCTGACAACTGATCCTCCATCTCTATTAACTTTAAGTCTGCTAAACAATCTGTTAACTGGTGCAAATGGTGTGATGCGAATGGACTATCCGTGTGAATGAACTATGCGACTGGTTCAATCGTGTGGCTTAACTAAGCGATTGGTCCAGTCGTGCGAATGAAACGGATGCGTATGAACACTGCGAACAGTAGGCTTAGTCGTACGAATGAAGATGCGACTTAGTCCAATCGTGCGTCTGGAAGATGCGAATGAAGTCCAGTCGTGCGATTGGGTCAATCGTGCGACTGAAGCTGCTGTTTTTCGAAAATTTCTAGGTTAAACGTGTTTTGGCCGTAAAAACCCGAATTTTCACCAACACTAATCGCCTAATTCCGTAGAAACCGAAACTTGATGAGCAGGGGACGTCCAAGACAACTTTTGACACAAAAAGATTGCGTTTTTAGTGAAAAAACACAAACTTTGTATCAAAATTGATTGAATCACACGTAATCAAGAGCCAAAGCTCTGATACCACTTGTTAGGATCTGGTATTTGAACGAAACACCAACTGATTAAGGTGTAAACCAAACCAAATAGTGCGGATCCTATTTGATTGGCGATCCAATCAGTGAGAACGCACGTAGAATCAATAAGGTATTGAATCACCGTTATTAATCGATTAGGAATCGATCTACAGCGTTCTATGAACTTGGAGTATGAACTGGAGGCTTCTGGACGGCTAGGGTACGTATGGAGTCAAAATAGAATGAATGCTTATGTTTTCCACGAATTGGGTGGTATTTATAGGTTAGGGTTGCTCATTCGGGTGACTGAACCTTAGCACGGTCAGTCGTGCGATTGAGCCATGCGGTTGATCCATCCGCATGACTGAGTGTTCAGTCGTGCGACTGAGCCAATCTCATGTTACAATCATACGACTGATCCAGTTTCCTGGTTCAGTCGTGCGACTGAGTCATTCGCCTGAAGTTATTCATGTGTATGATCCATTCGCATGGGCCATTCGCATGAGAACTTCATTTTGTTAAGTTTGAATATATTCATTATATACTTATGTGTATCGATTCAAACAATCACAAACCTATTTAATCAATTCAACATCAACTCATTAATGAAATATTAAACATTATAAATCACAAACACCCCATTCTCATTTCATTATATTTCCAAACATTACATCAGTGTAACACAAACAGACAATTACATTCATATCAGGATCTAGGTACATATGTATCAACATACTTGGTGGAGAACATAGAGGCCAAAGGCAAGGAAGGCTTCTGCATGTACCCACGTTTCATTCAGATGATCATCAACCAGAAGCTTCCTTCGCTGCCCAAGGAGAGAGAGGATGCAGTTACACTAGAGGTGATGGATGATACTACCCTAGGGCGGATGAAGGTTTACCGGGGCAAGCAAGTGAAGACCCCGGTAAGGAGACTGTTTGGGAATTTGGCCCGAGAGGACTACGTGGCGCCAGCTAGGAGAAAGTGGCGTCACGATGATAGTGACTCAGATTCTGAGCCGATTGTGCTCCCATCCGAAGATTTTGATGATGATGATAGTGGTGATGGTGGAGATACTGGCCCCACCCTATCTACGGCCACTACCAGAGAACCTACATCTCCATCATCCACCCAGGAAGGAGCTGATATGGCAGGATTTCATCAGGACTTCCATCCTGATGAGGAAGAGGAGTCTGATGAGGAGCCATTAGTTCAGACGGTGGGCAGCAAGGTGGTTGCCACCGAGCGAGGGATTAGGGCGGTAGGTGGATGCCAGGGTGAGTCTTGGGAGGCTGATACTGATACATCTTACACCCCAGACCAGCCCAGCAGCCAAGGGGGAGCATCCTCCTCGAAGGGATCGAGGAAAAAGAGGATGGCTCAGCCGCACGGGATGAAGAGTAAGAGACGGAGATTCACTTTGATCACCACCTCTACCACCACCACCACCACCACAGCTACCACCACCACTACCACACCCTCCACCACTACTACCACACCACCCACCATTACTACCACACCTCCACCCTCCACTACTCTAGCCATACCTCCACCAGTCATACCTATACCACCACCCGTCTTTACCACAGCTACCACCACTACCACCACCCATCGAGTTGGGACTTCATCTCAGGTCCCACTGAGCTTTGGATCCTCTCTGCCCTCCGTTGGGTTAGAGGAGCAGCTGGCCAATCTAAACCGGATTGTGCTTAAGCTGCTTGCTACTGATGTGCAACGAGCTACACAGCTAAACTAGCTGATGGAGCTCAATGCTGCTCAGGCTCAGCAGATAGCAGCTCAGAGTCAGGAGATTGCTGAGCTTCGTGAGTGCAGACTTCTTCACTACAGAGGATAGATGATCTTGAGGCGAAGAACAAGAAGTTGATGTTACGACTCAAAGGCTCCAAAGATAAGCCCCTCGAGATCAGAGAAGGAGACGATGATGGTGATGATGACGATGATGAGGATGATGATGATGAGACGGATGAAGAAGATGATGGAGCTGAAGGAGAGGAGAAGGGAGGAGATGAGGATGAAGGAGATGATGCTGCTGCATCAGCATCCACATAGACTAAAGAGCGACGGTCAAAGAAGGCTCAGGATCAGGGAGCCTCATACTCAGCCCCTCTAGCTGACGAGCCTGCAATTCAGGGCAAAAGTAATGATTAGATATTTATGTATTTGAAAGCTATTGTACTTGAATCATGTATTAAAATTTTGTACTTAATGTTTATATATAAATTTAATGTTTAAGTGTATTGATTATTGACTAATGATTGATGTGTTACATGTTTAAATCAACCAGATCAAACATTTCGGCAAGATGAATACGATGTTGCTCCCATTTAGCAAATCAAGTCTCAACTCACAATGATTCTTGATTTGCAAGGGATTGTCAGACGGTCAGTGAGTTATACTCCCGAAGAATGAGAAATCATTCATGACCTGACTGACGAGCAACTTGCTGAGATGTTCAGGCTGAACCCGGACGAGATTGTCAAGGATGCTCCTACTTTTGAGGTGACAAGTGATGATGAGCTCAACGACATAGATGAAATCGAGATAGAGGATATCACTGCTTACCATTATCCAGAGTACACTGACCTAGAGGGAAATGTAGTCCCCAACTTGGGTGATACTCTTGGCAGTGATACATTTGACAAGCTGGATCAGATGGAGAAAGAGGCTGAGAAGACCAAGGGTCAAGCCCAAGCCTTAGACGCTGATGTTGACATCAAAAAGGCTGAATGGGCGGCATTTTTTGCTGAGATCTGAGCCATGCGTACTACACAAAAGCCCAATGTCTACACCAAGCTATACAAAGTCAAGAAACGCTTAAAGGTGTCAGGTAAGATCATTGCATGGGCTTATTTTGAGGATCTGAATGTGTATGCAGTGAAAAGAGAAAAGGGCATAGTGTACTTTAGATTCCCACATGATCTAAAGACTCTCCCTGGTTTTGAGCTCAACCAGTTGGCACGCCTAAAGTTGTTCTATGCTGACCAAAGAAAGATGTCAGGCTGGTTTGAGGCTGCACTGAGGAAAGGATACCACACTAGGTGGGTTAACTTCAGACCTCAATAACCGAAGAGGTACATCAGACGGTCTGAAGTTGATCCCATTACTAGAAAGCCTAAGGTAGTGCTGAAGTGGAGTCCTCCGCATACAATGTCCAAAATCCCTCTAAGGGAAATGCCACAGGATTTCACTCTACACTTCAAGTGGTGGTACTACGATTGGAGAACAGGTGAAGCGGTCATAGTCTTACAAAAGGAGAGCCAAATGGATACTATTCGGGTATTTGACCCTATGTGGCTGACTAACTTGTCTGATAACGATGTATATACCTTATACAAGTGGCCACTATTCTATGACTCGCAGGATATCGTACAAGCCCTCCAGTTTCAGAACGTGATAAGACTTTGTTTCGCATTCAAGATACATGCCGGAGTTACAAGAGAGGAAAAGTACAAGAAGTTTGAGGAGCTAATGAAGAATGTTAGACAATGATGTAAACTAGGTCCAAGGGGGAGTTTGTTGATACATATGTACCTAGTTTAGGAGCTTAATGTAAAATGTCTTTCATGTATTTCATATATGTAATGAATGAGTTGAATGAAATGAAATATGTGTTTGATGCTTATATTTTTTAATGTTTCATTGTTTATTGTGTCATAACGTATATTGAACTAGCTATATAGGTTTGTGGTTGTTTACATAGTTCTTAGTCAAGAATGGTTGAGAAATGTGTTTAAACTTAATCGTATGAAGTATTAATGCAAATGGACCATGCTAATGGACCATACGCATGAACACTTCATGCTAATGGACCAGTCGCACGACTGAACCAGGAGACTGGATCAGTCGTACGATTGAGACATAAGATTGGCTCAGTCCACGACTGAACCTTCAGTCGTGCGTATGGACCAATCGTATGATTCAGTCGCATGACTGAACCATACTAATGGTTCAGTCGCACGATTGACAAACCCTAACCTATAAATACCACTTAATTCATGGAAAAGCAAAATACTTGAAGAATTTCGACTCAGATACGTACCCTAGCCGTCCAGAGACCCTAGAGAACCTGTTCCAACTTCATAGATCGCAGTTGATCGTGTTCTAATTGTTCATAACGTTTCATTAACCTCTAGATTGATCGAAACTGCGTACTCACTGATTTGATCGCCAATCAAATAGGATTGCGCACTATTTTATTAGGTATACTCGCATTATCAGTTAGTACTCCATACGTACACGGTCCTAACAGCCTCTAACTTTCTGGGCGGAGGCAGTCAGCATTGCATGCTATGTGCAAAACAGAGTTCTAGTAGTTAAACCACATGGAAAAACCCCTTATGAGCTATGGAACAAGAGGCCACCGTTCATTGGCTTTCTAAGGTCCTTTGGCAGCAGGTGTACCATACTTAACACAAAAGACAATTTGGCAAAATTTGCTGAAAAGTCGAATGATGCTATCTTTGTTGGATATTCCTCTAACTCTAAAGCTTATAGAGTTTATAACCTCAAAAATCAACAATTTGAGGAATCTTTCAATATTGTAGTCAATGAGCACACTTTTTGTGTTAGGGGGAATGGCCCTGATCATATCTTTGATTTAGAATTGTTTCCGAACTATTCTAAACCTTCTTGTGAGAATGTTTCAGCTGAAACAGGTTCTCAAAGTGACTCTGATGAAGACCAACTGTTTGAGCTACCCGGGCCTATTCCAAGTTCTCCAAGAGCTGTAACAAACCAAGCTCCTACTATTGGCAGATCTGATAGTATGACTATCTCAAGGGATAGTGGAGCTTCAACCAGTGATTCACCTGTTGACCCTCAAACCTCATTAGGCAACACTGCACAACACCAAGCTAATGGAAGTAGCATCTTGAAGGAACAAGCAACTGTTAATATTACTTCACAACCAACAAATGATGATGATGTTTCTCATTCATTCAATTAGTTCTCATTGAATGAGTTTGAAACAGCAGCTGGACCAAGTGTTCAAGCTCCTGAGCAAAATATGTCCAATCTAGATCTATCTCTGCAATTGGAGGTAATTCCTAGACTTAGGATTCACAACACTCATCCATCTGAAAACATCATAGGGGATGTCTCTGAAGGTGTGAGAACAAGAGGACAAACTCACAATAGGAATGTCTGCTTGTACTCATGTTTTTTATCCGAGATGGAACCCAAGAAGGTAGAAGATGCCTTGAAAGATAGTAGTTGGGTTTAATCAATGCAAGAGGAGCTACTTCAATTCAAGAGACAAAAGGTTTGGAACCTATGTCCGCTACCATATGGTCAAGTACCTATAGGCACAAAATGGGTTTTCAAAAACAAGAGAGATGATAAAGCCTTGATCATTAAGAACAAGGCAAGACTGGTGGTTCAAGGATACACTCAAGAGGAAGGAATCGATTATACTGATGTCTTTGCACCTTTGCAAGACTTGAGGCAGTTAGGATCTTCCTTGCTTATGCTGCATCAAAGACTTTTACTGTCTACCAGCTTGATGTCAAGTGTGTCTTTCTATATGGGGATATAGATAGGGAAGTCTATGTATGCCAGCCTCTAAGATTTGAAGACCCACAACACCCCAACTATGTGTGCAAATTGGATAAAGCTCTATATGGGCTGCACCAAGCACCTAGGATGTGGTATGAGACATTGTCTTAGTTTCTCTTGAAGACTGGTTACACTAGAGGTACCATTGACAAGACTCTTTTCATAAGGAAGTCTGGAAAAGACATCTTGCTCGTTCAAGTCTATGTTAATGACATCATATTTGGTTCCTCAAATGACCAAATGTGTAAAGACTTTGAGAGCATTATGAAGAAGAAGTTAGAGATGAGTTCCATGATAAAAATGGAATTTTTCCTTGGAATTCAGGTGAAACAAATGAAGGAAGGGTTTTTCATCAATCAATCTAAGTATGTCAATGACATCTTAGAAAGATTTGATATAAAATATTGTAAGCCAGCAAAAACACCTATACCCAGAAACCATAATCTCTGTCCTGACTCTGAAGGGGAAGATACTGGTCAACATCAGTATAGGGCAATTATCGATTCTCGGATGTATCTCATAGCAAGTAGACCTGATATCATGTTTGCAACATGCATTTGTGTAAGATATTAGGCTGCTCCAAAGGTGTCTCACCTAGCCGATGCCAAGAGAATCCTCAGATACCTTAAAGGAGCACCTAAATTAGGTCTCTGGTATCCAAGGAACAATAATTTCAATCTCTATGGCTACTCTGACAGTGACTATGGTGGCTACAATATCAACAAGAAATCAACATCAGGTGGATGTCAATTTCTTGGTGGAAGGATCATCTCATGGCAATGAAAGAAGCAATCCTGTGTTTCAACATCTATTGCTGAAGCTAAATACATTGTTGCTGCTAGTTTTTGTGCTCAACTGTTGTGGATTCAGAACCAGATGATTGATTACGTATTTAACTTCATGAGCACTCCTATCCACATTGACAACAACAGTGCTATCTCCATTACTAAAGATCCAGTGAAGCACTCCAAGACAAAGCACATTGATATCAGTATCATTTCATTAGAGATATTCATGAGAAAAATATGATTAAACTAATCAAAGTTGACTCAAATGAACAATATGCTGACTTGATCAAAAATGTTTTTGATGAACAAAGATTCAAGTATCTCATTACAGCTATTGAGATGATAAACATTGATTAGTCTATCTCATTTGAAAAACCTTTTCAATATGTAAAGTCTTGTGTCAAAACAATCTAAGCCCTGTTACAAAAGGACCTTCTCCGAAATTTCACTAAGTATGAATTCTTCTGAAGAGGAATTAACCTTCGAAAGATGTTTAACATATCTTCCGAAGAAAAATTCCTCCCAGGATAATTTTCTTCTCGGAAGAGTTTTTAGTCTCGGAAGAAGCGATTGAATACATATCAGATCTACTTCCGAAGCCTATAAAACTCTCCATTCGGAAAACAATTTGTACTCTCAGAAGTAAGAACTTTACCTTTGGAAGTAAAATTGCCTTTGGAATAAGATTACCTTCGGAAATGCTTTACACTCAGAAGAAAGACTTTACTATGAAACGGAAATCTTTTGGGCCCCACTCTGTAAAAAGTAAAGATTTTGCTAATGATGTCGGATTATTTAAATGGACTAAACCTTACCGCCCCTGTCACATCATCCACTAAAACATCATGTCACCTTATCCAAACCCCCTAAACCGTCATTTCACCCATTTAAATAACCCCGACTAATCAATTTCATCTTTTTACCAAATTCACTACCCTAAAAGCTTCCTTCGTCTCCAATTTACCTAATTTCACACTCAACTCCCTGCAACTTTCTCAATGGCATTTAACCCTCAGCACAACCAAGTCGCACTCCTTGATTCTTCAAGGGATGCTGACTTCTCTGATATCATTTCCTTTCTTACCCAATCATCTTATTACATCGCCATGACTGTTAACCCTACTATTTACTCAAATCACATGGCTGAATTTTGAGCCAATCGTCAGATTGAAACCATAAATGGGGTTCGGGTAATAAGGTCGAGCATTTGTGGCCAGGAGTTGGTTATTTCTGAACAACTCATCAGGAAGCATCTGGAGCTTCATGATAAGGGCACTTCTACAGAGTTTCCCAAGACAGACTTGGACAATACCTATATCCAAATAGGATATGGTGGAGATGTAAGCAAGTCTACAGTCTACAAGTTTAACTTATCTTACAACTGGAAGTTCTTGCAGCATGTTTTTCGCCATTGCTTGTCAAACAAGTCTAGGGGATGGGATCAAATCCCATATGAATTAGGGTGCCTAGTTCATGGATTGGTGAAAAGCCTCTGCTTTAATTACTCAAGGTTTGTGCTGACTAATCTTATGGGGAACCTCCAACATGACACATTCTTCATGTATCATAGGTTCCTTCAGCACATCATCAACTATGACTTGGACCAGAGTCAACTTCCCTATGCAGCTGCTCTGACTATCCCTCAAATGAGGCCGACCATCTTCAAGATTTTGAAGAGAGTGTCCACCAATTTCACTGGAAGACACACTGCTCTTCTTCCAAAATGATTGAGCAAATGGCTCCTGGTGACATCCCTGTTAACCCCATAGGTGATGGACTCGCACCAGCAACTACCCTCACATTGCCAAATCTACCTTCTCACCCCATCACTATTACATACTAAAGACGCCCCAAACGAACCTTTGTTCAATCTACTCTGATTGAACAAGCTCCTCCTGTTCTGTTATCCTTGGTTGAACACACTTGAATCAAATAACATGAAGATTATAGATCAAACTAAGATGAACACAATAAAACTCCTTTGATCTTCAATTAGATTGCCAAATATATTTTCTAGTAATCCCCCAATATATTGGTCATGCAACCATTTGCCATCACTAATGACAATTAACTTATTTATAGTAACTATGATATTCACTAATTGCACTTAACTCCCTAGACTTAGGCAAACTAATGGAAATAACATATAAAGCATAAAAATAACTAAAAACAAGATAAAATATATTTTGTTCACACAAAATATATTTATTACAATAAAACTCCTAGTCATCTAAATCTTCAATGTCTCGTGTCGGTTCTTCGTCTCGTACTCGACGTTTGACTTTTGTTGACTTTGACCGTGACGGTTGACTTTTGTTGACTTTGGCCGTGACGTTGACTTTTGTTGACTTTGACTGTGTTGATAATATAGACTATCTTGTACAGCTCCAAAAATACCCCCTTAGTCTATCATTATCAACGTCTTCAAACGAAATCAGCACCGAGAAGTCAACAATAGAAAGATCTTCGAATTGAAGCTTTCTGAATCTGATGAGAAAAATTATTCATCTCATAAGCTCCCTCTATTTATGTGCTCCCCCTTTTCGAGTGCATCTTTTGTGAGGATATTGGAACATCTTTCACAAATCTCTAATCTCGAGTGCTTCAGAAGATGTAGGAGAAGGATTCCTAGGTCGGTATCTTCTGCAAACTTGAGGAACAGGTTCTCTGATCAAGGACACTGCTCAACTCATGATCAACCATCACTTACAGTAAAAATCTGAAACACAATCACAAACACAGTCTCAACATATCTAATTAGATCATTTCATTTTAACAAAATAAACTCATGTTTATCTGTGATTAAAACAAACGAATTCGTGTTCATTTGAGCGCAATTTTCGTTAAAAGCATGAATATGATAATATTGTAACAGCATAATATGGAAGACCTAAAAAAAATTTTGAAATAAAAATTTATTATAATTTTTATTTTTATTATAACATTTTTTTATCTATTTTTTATATTTATTTTTTTATATATAACCGAGAACTGAATTGACCATGAGATCACATCCTCAAGATATACTTTAGCACAAAGATGAAATTAATCATTGACAAGCAATGAGATCACACTAATAACTGAATCTAATCACAGTCTTTGAATGATTTTGAAATTCTCAAACAGAGCAATAACGATTGCTGATATGTTTGTCCACTTAAACTCATGCCTATCTTTTTCAACAAGCAGCAGATGATTCGATAAGGTTCGATTAAATACTTTAGAATGCTAGGACCCCACAATCATTTGGCAAAAACCCTCACCCAACCTTAGGATTTCTTGAATTTTATTATGATCTTTATAGAGCAAGGCGTGTGCAAGTGTTTATCAACAGAATATTGCATTCTGTGATGAATTCATCATTTAGATGATTTGACACTACTTAGACCAAAATGGCGAGAGCTCCAGGTCTATGCTCACATATAACAAAGAAGATGACCATTTAATCATGTGCCGATGAGAGCTCCAGGTCAGTACTATCGTACAGCAAAGGAGATCATCACTCCAGGTCAGTACTTCCGTACAGCAGAGGAGATTAGCACAAGCACAAGACACATAAATACACCAATCATGGCTCAAAGATATGGCTTATATGATTTGTATCATGGTGGGTGAAAGATCAGTTCTCAATCCAATTTTTGTCCGGACTCAGTTTTCGTGCAGGCCAAAATGATTGCATAAATCCAGACATCCTTAAGCATATATTTTAATTTAAATCATTATGTTGTTGTCTATTTTATTCTTCAGGCTGAGTCTACCAAACATATCATTAAAGAATCTGTTTGTGTTTCTATTATTTGCAATTAAAAATAAGATGTAAATCAGATAACAGTATCAGTTACTATCATTTCTCATATTAAAACACAAATCATGCAAGAACAAGCATTTCAAAATGATAAACAATCATTTCTCAGTCATCTTGAATCAAGTTCTCAGTTCTCTTTTAATTTTTATTTACTATACTCTCCTCCTAAATTTTTTATTTTGTAAACCTATTTTTTATTTTATTTTTTATTTATTATTTTTTTATTAATTTTTTAATTTTTTTTTAAAAATGTACAAAAATAGAAATTTACCAAAGAAGATCTTCCAAACTAAACTGATATGAAGACAAGAAATGAATTATCAAGAAATATACAGTGATTGTGAAGTGAGATCTGTGATTGTGCAAATAAAAATCCAAATCGTGGATAAAATACCATGACCTTAACCTGTTTGTTCCGCCTCAAATTTGAATCAAGAACAATCTCTGTCAGTAAACCGTATTACTAACAAGCCTCCTGAATTATTTCTGCACTCATTAACAAATTAGTTAGAGAGGGAAACCCAGGCCATCGAAGTCCTGGAAGTTCCTTTTTCATCAATATAAGTAACCTGCTTCTGCACACAACTGTTAAAACAATCGGGGATTGTTGTATCCTTCTTTTTAATTTGCCAAATTTGTTTCGATTCAATTAATTTGGATTTGAATGAATTAAATTTGGAAATCATTTTTTGTTTAAGACCGGAAGGAAAAGAATTTGGTTTTGAACCTTTGGTCATTTTCATCTTTGAATCATGTGAAACCGGCTTCACATGAAAAGGTTTGGATGGAGGGTTTTCCATCCAACCATTCAAAGATGTGTGCTTTTTAGCTCTTGATCCAAAGAAGCAACTCGTGTTTCCTTTACCGACCGGAACATTCTTTGTAGACTTACAGCTGGAGAAGCAATACGTTTTGCCTTTACCATTCATAGCAAGTCTTTGAGGACATTTCTTTACCACATGACCTTCTTTTCCACACTCAAAGCAAGCCTTGAAAGGATTTTGATTCTTTGTAGTCTCGTGTAGTGCATTTGGAATTAGAGATTGCTTTGAGGTTGTGGTAGATTCTTTTGTGTTTTGGTGCGTGTTGTGCTGAACAGTGAATGAGATCTTCACTGATTAACTGGGTTGTTCTGCAGTTGGAGAAGAGATCCGTATTGGTCTTGATTCAGCATTTGGAAGGTTTTGAGACTTGACAGTTTCAGGTGATATCTTGAACTTTGATGAACTGACACGGTCCTCTGTGTTTGATTCATCATCTGAGCTTGACCAGTCTCGTATACGCAGATCTGCTTCCAATGGATCTTGATTGACAGGAGTAGGATTTGTTGTTGGAACTTGATGATTAGGTGATTCCTGATTTATCTCTTCTTTCACAACCTTTATAGGCTCAAAAGTAGGAATTTCACCTGCTTTAAACTTATCAAAGAAGTTAGAAGAAACAGTAGATATAGATTTACAAACAACTGGGACTGAACAATCGTTAGCTTGACTGTCAGCATTTGGTTTATTGTATCCTATACCAGTTGTAGAATCATAATCATCTCGCACCTCATTAAGATTGACACTGCTCAAACCTGCATGCAAACTATTAATAGGTTGTTCAAACAAATCATTTTTAGGATGAGGTCTGGGGATTGGTGAATAACATAAAGTAGAAGGAGGTGGAACTGAATTAAATACAGTTTCCCCATCAGATTTATATCCAATCCCATGTTTTACCCGCGCCCCTTGTTGTTTAGCAATAAGCTCATCCTTTTTCATGTGTGAAAGGGTCCATTTATCCAGCTTCGCTTGAAGCTGTGTTGTTTCAAATTGAGCTAAAACAGCCCTTTCTCTCAGAATATTAATTTCAACGTTACGCTCTAAAATAGTTCTTCTTAAAATATCATTTTTAGCCAATGCTTCATTAAGTTTTCTTGTAAAAGCAATTTTATTTTTCTTTAATTCCTGATTGATTAATTTTAATTCTTTTTCATTTTCCAATAACAATCTCTTTGCCTTATAAATCCCAAATAAATGGATTTTGAATGACAAAGAACACATATCCTGAACAGTCTCATAATGAAGACCCATGATAGTTCGTTCTGCAGCTAAGCTCTTTTCACAGTTACAAACCCTTGTGATTTTTTGTTGTTCATCTTCTTTGACCTTCAGCATCTCGTCAGCCTCAGATTCTTTCTCTCTTTTATCAGCTTTTCCAGCCTTATCATCATCGGTTCTCACAAACTCCGATTTACTGTCATTGTCGACTCTTAAAGCTTCACAGTTCTCTTCAACAGTTTCTCTGAATTCAAAATTCAAATCCGAATCAGTTCTCAATAAATTCAACTTTTCAATCATATCTGTTTTGTAATCAAGTATACTTGTTATAGAAAAAACAAGATCATTATTAAGCGCGTGAGTTTGATGTGGGAACACGGCTTGCTGAAATTCGTTTCTTTGGATATCCAGCTCGAGAGATTTTAGTCTGTTGATCATATCCATAAGTTTTGTGTCGACATAACCTCTTTCTTGCTTCAGCATTTTAACTTGATGATTCCATTCAGACGGAAGAGAGTCAAGAAACTTTTGAATTTGTTCATGATTACTAAGATCTGGAACATGCTTCTTTAGATTATTTGCCATCTTTAAAAATCGATCAATTAAATCTGATAATTTTTCTTTCTTCATTGCTACAAAACAGTCAAACCGGCTTTGTAACATTATCTGATTTCAAGTCTTCTGAAGATGACATTTTATTAAAATTTTTGAACAATTAAACGCCTCAAAAATATTATGCCCAAAAATTTTAAAATAATTCTCCCCCGGAAAAATCAATTTTTTTTAAATGTCACTCTGTGCAATCTCAACTAATCGATTTTCTTTGATTTTTTTTATAAGCCCATATCACATTTTATAAATTCTGCCCAATTCTTAATCTTTAGCTAGCCCAAATTATTACCAAATAGTTAACCCAATTTGCTGATCCAACCCAAATCAATGAGAAAAGCCCGCAACCAAATTGTTATTTGTTAGCCCACTTTCTTTGAAAATCCATTAACCCATTAACACACATACAAACCCTAACCCTAAAAGTTAATGTCAACTAAAACACACACACAAGAGAGAAGAGAGAAAGAGGCGGATGAAGAGAGGATGTTCTCCTAGGGTTCCGCCGAGCAGTCGCCGGTCCGGCGAGCCACGGCGGCCGGAAAGAAAATCGCCCAAAATGAGCGGTTCAACCTCTATCCCCACTAATCACGACCTTCTGATTTCAATGGTGGCCTCGGTTTGTTCTGAAAATCAATAACGAAGAAGATATCGAAGAGAGAAGGTGGAGGCGGCTAGGGTTCCAGCGAGTCAAGGTTCGTACAATATATCATCTTCTTCCCCTCGTCATGCTGATTCCAACAGGTGTGGTGGTTCATGGAGATGTGTAGTAGTGAAGGAGATATTGAGGAAGAAAGGTGGCGGCGGCTAGGGTTTTGCCGCCACACTTACCACGGTTGTTCGTTGTGGTGTGTGTTGAATGATGTTGCGATGATGATGGCAAGTGTATGCTGACCGTTGTGGTAGTGGTGGTGGTGGTGGTGTGGTGGTGTGGATGGCGTTAGTGTTGAGGGTGGCGGAGTTGAGGACGGCGGCTAGGGCCGTGAAGGTGATTGAGATGGTTAGGGTTTTGGCCGCCTAAGGTGCAGAAACTGATAATTTCGCCAGAAAGTTTAGTTTCGCCGAAGTTTCGCCGAACGAAACTATACTTTCGCCGGAGTTTCGCCGGACGAAACTGTATTTTTGCCGGAGTTTCGCCGGACGAAACTGTAGTTTCACCGGACAGTTTGAACTTTCGTTCAAAAACAGTTCTAGTTTCGCACTATGAAGATTTGAAGCTCTCAAGAACACCAGAAACACACACACTAGTGTGTGTGAGAGAAAAATTCCAGATTTGAAGATTTTCATTGATTTTCCTTGTAAAAACGATGATGTAGATTCAATATATGTTGTAGATAATGATAGATCTGATGTTGTTGTTGTTGAATTTTTAGAAATTTGAACTCAGATCTACTTTCTCTCTCTAGAACTCCAGTTTCTCTCTTTAAAAATCTTCATAAATCTTCAAAAAATTAGCAACAAATTCTTTAAATCTTCAATGTATTTGATCCAAAATGGCTCTGATAACAAATTATTAGCCTAGGTTGAACACACTTGAATCAAAATAACATGAAGATTATAGATCAAACTAAGATGAACACAATAAAACCCCTTTGATCTTCAATTAGATTGCCAAATATATTTTCTAGTAATCCCTTAATCTATTGGTCATGCAACCATTTGCCAACACTAATGACAATTAATCTATTTATAGTTACTATAATATTATTTAATTGCACTTAACTACCTAGACTTAGGCTAATTAATGGAAATAACATATAAAGCATAAACATGACTAAAAACAAGATAAAATATATTTTGTTTACACAAAATATATTTATTACAATAAAACTCCTAGTCATCTAAATCTTCAACGTCTCGTCTCGGTTCTTCGTCTCGTACTCGACGTTTGACTTTTGTTGACTTTGACCGTGACGGTTGACTTTTGTTGACTTTGACCTTGACATTGACTTTTGTTGACTTTGACTATGTTGATAATATAGACAATCTTGTACAGCTCCAATATGTTCAATCCAAAAAGACTAGAGTGGAACAATGGGCTCCCATTCAGTCTGAGGTCTCACCATCCTTCAATATTGACCATAATATGGGTATTTAGTATCCTCAGTCTCAAACCCATGAGCCCGAAACCCAAGCTGTAAACCCTCAGGGTGAGTCTTTATACTCCCTAAGCAGCCAAAAAGGGACAGCCCTACCATAGGCTCAATGCCAATAGACATTGACCAAGGTCCCGGGTCATTAGGCTTAACCTCTATATCCTTTACTGACCTATTAATAGGAACTGATGAGGAGATTATGTCTCTTCAGGGCAATGAAGTTGATCCACAATACCCTCTCAAGGATCAACAAGCCTAAAAAGGCCTCTTATCTCTAGCCCCCATCAGCAAGCCATAACTGAGGTGAGTCCCACTGGTGTGGAGAGGACTCATGAAGATTCAGTTGCCATTACGGAAGGAGCCTCAATGGACCTTAAGGACAGTGGTAACATCACTGAGACTGAATCTACGGCAACCATGCCATTTGATGACTCTAAAAGAGACATCACTGGGCAAAGGAAACCAGGGTGTCAAGAAACCACATCTGGTGGTGAGGATGAACATACTAGGTATGTTACCTCATCTCCTCATGATTTTTTCAAAAGAAGATAAGGAAAGACTGCAACTCACCATTCAAGACCTACTTTCTAATGTCCCAAACCTTGAATCTAAGGTTAGGACTTTAGAGTATAGGTCTGCCACTCAGCAACTTGAGATTGAAAAAATCAAGGCCAACCTAGCTAAGAAACAGATTGAGAGGTCTGTTAGGCATGTACCAATTCAGGTCTCATTGACCTCTTCCTCTAGCTCATCAAGCTCTTAAGATGATGCTACCAAAAGAGGGAGAGTATTCAGGGACAAAGACAAGAGGAACCAGAGTCAAGCTCTCACTTCCTTAAGTTCAAGATACCCCATTCAACAAGCTTCAGTTTTTCCTAAGCCTCCTCCAGTTGTAATTCAAATGGACCAAAGGATGCTCCAAGATCTCAACAGGTTCTTCAACAAGTTCCTGATGGAATCTTTTATTGAACAGCCAAGTCCTGACTTGTCTGTGATTTACTTTGAAGCTCAAGAGCTTCAGAGGTTGAATGCACCTTCTACTACTGTCAAGGGAGTTGGTCAACCTAAGGTCCAAGTGGAACCTGAGATTAATTTCGAAGGGGAAACAAGGACTGATGGCCCAGCAACTAAGATAGTTGGGACAGAGAATGCATTCTCATAGACTTTCGAAGCACAAGTCAAAGCCTCGGAAGAACAACTTCAATCTTCCGAAGCTAAGATTGTAGCTGCGGAAGGACTATTCTCTTTATCCGATGATCTAAAAGTCACAGATGCAATCCTAGAACTTGCATCTGAAGTCAATAAGGAGGATTTTCTCACTCAACCCCGAGCTCAAACATCATCATTGACTCCTGCTTTTATTACCACCAAGAACCCCTAAAGTCTAGCACTTCCAAAGATGTCAAAGGAAAGATGAAGATGACTGAGGAAGAGCTTCAGGAGGAAGCAAGGTTAGAGAAGCTCAAGAGAAAAGGTAGACTCCCAACTGGGAAGTTGCTAGCTGCAAGTAGCAAAGCAGCTACAGGCAACCAAGAGCTATCAACAAAGACAGAAGAAGAGTGGAAATCATTGACAGGCTTGTCAAATTAGGAGATGTTAATGAAGATGTACTCGTGCTACCATTAGAGGAGTTAATAGAGTTAGAAAAGGCAACTTTGCTTCAAATTAAGCAAAAGAAAGAAACACCAAGGTTGGCCTTGGAGGAAGATAGAGAGAAGGAGAAAAGAGAAGCTGATCAACAGCTAAGGAGGGAAAGGATAACTTTCCTAACCTCCAGGGGATTCTCTCTAGAAGAACTATCTCCACATGACAATGATACGATCTTATGGCTCTTCAACAAAGAGCAAGATCAAATGGAGAAGGAGAGAAAGAAAGCTGCTAAGGAGAAGCTGAGGTTGAAGAAGAAGAAGGAAGAAGAAGCAGGACTCACTACTGCCAAAAAGATAGGTGATAAAGCTTGGATGTAAGACTATCTCTGGGCTCATGGCTTCTCTGGCAGACAGGTGGGTCCAATGTCTGAGAAGACTCTCCAGCGACATGTCAGTGACATAAAGGCTGACATTCGCTTGGGGAAGAGGAAGGAGATGTATAGAAGGGGACAGGGGATGATCTTCAAACCAACCATTTAACCTCAACCTCAAACCCAACCACAACCTGAACCAATTCCTTTTCCATTCCCATTAAGACTGAACCAACCTCTGAGCCTTACACCCCTGAACCTACACCATCAACCTTACCTATTTCCTCACCTCAACCACCTAAACTACCCATCCTCCAACCCAAAACACTTGCCAGAACCCAAACACCACAACCTACCCAGCAACCTCCCAAACCATCTACTCAGCCTTCCAAACATCTCTCCTTAAAGGAGTTCAAGGCGATCAAGACAAAGCTCATCAATTGTACAACCTTGAGCGACATATCTTGTGGGGAGGAGTCTCTCAAACTGACCTATGTTGATGGATCCTCATGTTCCCTCACTAGAGATCAATTTCTTGATCTGCCCAGAGGAACATTGGACCAAGCCGCAAAGCTCTTTGGCCTCAACTTAGATTCTCTGAATGAAGAAGAAAATAAGCTAAGGAGATGGCTGGTGACTCTGCTGGATACGAAGAAAGGGGAGAAGGTGCCAAGTCAACCCCTTGTGCCTAGAAAGAGGATTGTCCACTAGAGGTTCAAAAGCTCTTCTCATAACTTTGTTGTTGAGAGAGAGAGTGGAGAGCTAAACAGGCTAAATGCCTTATCTCTGCTACACTTAAGCTGATTTGATATTGCTGAGTTAGCAGAGGAGCCACTCTCCAACCCCTCCAACTCTGAGGTAGCTGCTCATATCAGAAATCAGCTGAGCAGTCTTCATCTGGTCGAGCTAACTGCTAGGACCAAGATTGGAGAAGAGTTGAAACTGAGAGAGGAGGAGGAAATGAAAGGATTAGCAACCAAAGGAAAAGCCTTTCTTCAAATGGTTAAGGGTCCTAAACTTGAATCCATAGTTAGATGGGAGTATGACTATAACTTCCGTCAACTAACTCTCTTCGGGGGGTACAACAAAGGATACATGTCATTCAGAGTGATAGACTGGATCTCCTATCCACTAATGACTTGTACAAACTTCTCAGCACCACTTCACGGAAGAACAAGGAAACAGACAAGAATATTCTTTCCCTGGTGCTAAAGGTTTTGAGAAGCATAATAAGTGAGGTTTTGGTAGCATCAGCCTAGGGGGAGTTTGTAGGATCTAGAAAGGCTGGTGCAATCAAAACCAAATCACTTAGACTATTTTTTGGTGCAACTAATAAAGGACTTCCGAGGCTAAGTGTGGAACTTCCGAAGGAAATGGAGTTCTTCCGAAGACAAAGTGCAAGATCATCTTCCGAAGGAAAACTCCAACTTCCGAAGACAAAGTATTCACTTCCGAAGTTCAAGACTTAGAAGAAAAGATAAGAAGTCAACTTCCGAAGTATGAAGATATGAAGAAGTCCTCAAGCCTCGAAAAAAGTAGCCTCTTCCAAAGTATAAGTGGTTTCGGAAGAACTTGATCTTCCGAAGCCAACTAACCTTCGGAAGACACTACTATGAACCAGTGGATATAAGTATGGTCTCTTTGACACTCTGCTGCAGACCTTTGATATACTGCATGGCGTTTTCTCAAAAGCCATGTAGTTGACCATACTTTATTCCACTGTTCACGTTTATCAGTTAGTACAGTTGCCAACTATTGTTGGTGACAAAAGGTAAGATATGGACATGTCATGACTACCATATCTTAGATAATACTTTATCTAAGATACATTAACTTTAGCATTGTCGTATATACTTTAGTCGTAGGTGACAGGATCAAAGATCACAAGTTTGAAGTATTAGAGTGTAATGCAGCGGAATGAAGAGAAGAATTAGTCAAATTATAGCAAGAGTTTGTTACTAGAAAACAAATACGAGAGAATATTTTTCTGTGATTTTGAATGTTTCAATAATGCCCAATATTATTGCTAAATCATTCACAGTTACAATAAGGTTGGCACTCCTTATATAGAGTGCAATCACTGCTGTAATCACGGGATGGTGATTACTAGCAGATCTAGTACAAAAATAACTACTTCTTAACAAACTACTGAAATGTTCACAACTACTGAGAACATGTCAGAGTGCTAAGTATAAAACATGAAACTACTGAAAAGAAACTACTGATACTACAACGACTGAAGAACAAACTCTTCAGTCGTTTTACAAAACTACTGAAAAGAGAAAAATATAAACTACTGAAAGCAGACCGTCACAAACTGAAGAAGTCCTCTTCAGCTGTTGTGACAACGCCTGATACTTTGTCTTCAGCACTTGTCTTCAGACTTTGTCTTCAGCACTTGTGTCTTCAGACTTTGTCTTCAGCACTTGTGTCTTCAGACTTTGTAATCAGTTGTTGTCTTCAGCTATTGTGGACTTCAGTAGTTGTTGTGACGTCTGTGGGTCTTAAAGGTTTTTCTGATCCGGCTCATTGGTTCTTTTGGTCCAACAAACTCCCCCTGAACCAATGCAGCCAAAACCTTTAACTTTATTGAGGTCCCACTTATTGTTGGCAAAATGGATGGTCTTTTTCCTTCTTGATCAGTTGAGAAGATGACCCATATAAGTACCGGCCTGGAAGTAAGTCTCTGATGATTTGGTTGGCAAAGTGTGGATGGGAGCTCTGTATTGGGGAATTGGACACTGAGCTGTTCCCCCATCCATGAAACTCACTTCCCATGTATAAGCCTGTAGGATTCTCTGGTGTATGCTCTGAGAAACATGATTTGTTCTTCCATAGTAAGATTCTCTGGTTCACCATCGAACAATCCTTCACGCCCATACAGCTCTGAGATGTATTTGGCCTTTGCCATTTTTGAGCTCAACTGTTGTGATCTGTCTGTAGGCAAACTCATCTGGATGATTACCTTCAAGTAACAGACTGAGCTCATTTTGTTTGAAGTTCTCAAGCTTCTTGTAGACTAACCCCTTCTTGATTACTCTGTTTCTAACATCTTTTGGGGAGGCTGTTTAGTCTCATAAGCCTTCTTGAAGTCTTCTACAATCTCCCAGGGTGATACTACAAGGACCACTGTGATCTCTTCATCTACGATCCTTTTTATCTGGCCCTTGTATCTTGCAGGAATTTCCTTCTTCACAATTCTGTGAGCCACCCTAGGATCAGGCCACATCCTCACCTTTTCCTTTTGATATTGAAATGTGTTGGCGAGGGTGTACAGTCTCAGAGCTTCTTTCTTCATACTTATTATTGATGAAGAGGCAGCATAAGTTTTATCTATACTCTTTAGCATCTCTTCATCATGAAGCCTTTGCAGTTGCTCTTCTTCGATATTTACTCTCACAGTTTCCATCTGTGAGGTGGGAGTGATGGGCATAGATTTGGCTTTAGGCAAAGTTAGGACTGCAGAAAGAGGCAGCCTATCTTCTTCCTCATCATCCTCTTCTTCTTCTTCTTCTAGCCTCAACATCCTTCTCTTCTTCTTCTTGGATGCATCATCGGCTGTTGGTTTTGAGGGTAAAGGAGTTGGTTTAATGGGTTGTGGTAGTGGTGATTTTGAAGTGGTAGGTTTTGCAGGTTGTTCTAGCATTCTTGTAATGAGTGAGGCTTTGGAGTATTTTGCTAGTTCGTTTCTTTTTCCAGCACCTGCTTCATTTAAAGCTTCAATCACTAATCCCTTTGTATATGCTTCAGACGTACAGATCTTGGTGGTTATAGCCAAGATACTGTCCCTGGTCCATGACTTAATCTCTATCAATGATCTTCCAAGATACTTAGCAATAAATCTGATCATGATCTCCAGTCTTTCTCTTTCTAGCATATCATAACTTGCCCATCTTGAGTTAATTTCTTCAACTTCAAGTCTTCTAATCTCTGAGTCAAGCTGTGCAGTATCGAACCCTTGTCTGTATAGTTGGTCAATAATGGAGTCCATAGATTTACTATGTGTAGCATCCGCCATTTTGACCATCTCATCAAGTTGGAGTTCTTTTTCTTTTCTTTCAATCTTCCTCTTCTTATATGTGATGTGAAAGTCTTTGTGACTTTCACTCACTTGATCAGTTTCAGCTCCCTTCACATACTCTTCCTCCTTCTCAGTCTCTCTCAACAACCTCTTCTTCCTCCTGTTCTCTCTCTATCAATATGCGCTTCCCTTTGTCTTTCACTGACTGACTCTCCCCCTTTTTGGTTGCATTGGTTGCAAGGGATTGAGTAGTAGAAAGCCTTGTGCTCACAATCTCCTCCACTAGAGGCTGTAGGATTGAGGGAAGTTTGTCATCCAAGGTTTTGATCACAATGTCGGTGATCATTGGAGTGATGAGAGGTAGGGATTTTTGGAATATAGCAGCTGTTTGCTCAGAGGGGTTCTGTCCCTGAGAAACAGTGCCAGAAGTAGAGGCTGGTGGATTGAATGTTTTTAGTGGCTGAGTGTTTAGGAGACCTTCAGGTGAAGGTGCCATCTGTGGGTGTATGGTGGTATCAGATGGACTTGCTTCTTGAGAGAATTGGTCAAGTAGTCTTTGTAGTCTACTGACTTCTTCCTCAAGAATTGTGTTCTGGGCTAGAACATCATAAAAGAAGCCCAGGTCATCATCAGCAGATGCTGAATCACCTGACCTCCTGCTAGTAGCAAGATGTACATGCTCTGGGTGTAGACCAGATGTAGCATGTGCCCCTTTTTCTTAGAACTGGGGACTTCCAGCCTCAGGACGATGTCCTTCATCAGCTGTTGCCTCTGATGAGGTCTTAGCCATGTTACCAGCCTCAGTCTGATCATGATACCATTTGACAATTGACTTCTTGTTGATACTCCAGCAGTGATATCACCAATGATTTGAGACATAGGGTGATTCTTCAGATCTTGATACACAATGAGATCAGTGCAAGTGTTTGTAGCAGGCTCAGCAGCAACAGATGGTGATGGTGAAGAATTTCCTTGAAACCAATCAGTTGCTGGTAGTTCAAAGGAAGTTGAAGTTGTAGAAATCTCATCAGCATTTGTTGTGGATTGTGCTGCTGTAGCTGCAGGAACATCAGGTCTAGCTGAATCAGGCAGTTGATCAGTAAATCTGAAGAGGTGAGTACTACTAAATCATCATCAGCACCAGCAGTACCACCAGGTGAAGAACTGTTGACATGAGCAACAACAGGAGTTTGATGAGGAGCATATTGTAGTATGTCCAAATCAAATATCTCCACAGGATTTTGGGAATCTTGTCCTTTGGAGATTCATTAAACTTAACATGTAGAGTCTCTTCAACCATCTTTGTTCTACAGTTGAAGACTCTGTATGCTTTGCAAGTTGATGAATAACCAACAAAATATCCTGCATCCACCTTAGAATCAAATTTCTGGAGTTGATCCCTTGTGTTGAGAATGAAACAAGGACATCCAAAAGCTCTAAAGAATGAAATTAGAGGGGCCAAATGATGAAGAACTTCATATGGAGTTTTCATCAACCTCTTATTCACTAGAGCTCTATTTTGTACATAACAAGCAGTATTGATAGCTTCAGCCCAAAAAGTCATTGGCAATCCAGAGTCAGCCAACATGGACCTTGCAGCTTCAATAAGGGTCCTGTTCTTTCTCTCCACTACTCCATTTTGTTCAGGAGTTCTTGGAATGCTAAAATGCCTCTTGATTCCCTTTGAGAGGTAGAACTCATCAAGTGTATTGTTTCTAAATTCAGTTCCATTATCACTTCTAATACACTTGACTGAGAGGGAATACTGCTTCTCAACATACAACACAAAGTTGATAATCTTCTGAGGTGCTTCATCCTTTGAATGCAAAAAGAAAGTCCATACAAATCTGGAGTAATCATCCACAATTACTAGACAGTATTTCTTCTTAGCCATACTCATCACTCTCACAGGACCAAAGAGATCCATGTGAAGAAGCTGTAAGCAGGCTGTGGACTTAGGTTCTTCTATGGAAGGAAATGAAACTTTGTGCTGTTTTCCTTTTAGACAAGCAGTGCAGTCATCTTCACATTTAAACTCCTTCATAGGCAATCCCCTTACTAAACCATGGTTAATCAGCTGATTTATGTTTTTGAGATTAACATGACCCAGCCTTCTATGCCATAGTGTAGATTCTTGAGGGGAAGCCTTGGAAAATAGGCAAGGATGGCCTTTGAGATCTATTTTCTTAGAAAGATCTAAGGCATACACTCTTCCTGTCCTGTTGGCCTTAAGGAGAGTGTGTTTATCCAACACCTTGTCAATCAAACTCAGAACTTTGGATGACAGAATCCGGCAGTTCTGACTTGTGAAAAGAGCAACATGGCCTTTGTCACACATTTGACTGACACTCAAGAGATTGTACTTGAGATTTTCCACATGGTTAACATCATCAAACTTTATTTCCCCATTGGAAACAAAGCCTTTGCCGATGATGTAACCCTTTGCATCATTGCCAAAAGATACAAATCCCTTCCTTCCTTGAGAGTATCATTAAGAAGTGATCTGTTTCCTGTCATATGCATGGATCCTCGACTGTCTACATACCAGATGCCTCTGTGGCATGTTGAAGAACCCTGCAGAACAAAGCAAATTAGTTAGATTTTGAGACCCAAACCTTTTTGGTTTGGGCCTATTCACATCAACAGATGGTGGACTAACAAGTTTGCTAGAAATAACAGCTTGAGAGGAAGAAGATGGTGGAAAAGAGGAATCCTTTGGCTTGGACCTCCTTTTCTGTGGATTCAACATAGGAACATCTAATTGGTTGACTCTTCCCAATAGATGTTGAACCATCATAACCAGCTGTGTCTGATTTTGTGATAATGCTTTCAGCTCTTCAGACACATTAGCACTGGAGTTTGATGAGTTCTTATGTTGCACCTTCTTCTTTTGAGCAACCTCAGCTGTTACCTGTTTAACCCCTTCCTTTTTGGATTTCTTTTTGGACTTAAGGATTACAGGATTTGATGTTGCTGGTACAAATGTGGCTTTAAACTCATTTTTCATTTTAACCATTTTCTCTTTAATTTCATCTTTATGTTTGAGTTTGGATCCTCTTTTGTACCAACAATCATCAGTGAGATGATTAAACAAACACATACTTCACATGGTTTCTTTTTCATCTTATGTTGATCATCAACTAAAGAGGATGAAACTACTGAAGACTTGCTCTTCAGTACTTTGGAAGCACTATTTGCTTTCTTGGCTTCCTCTTTAGTAGTCTTCAAACTCTTTCTACTGACAGTTTTCTTCTTTTCAGTGCTGTCAGTAGTTGGAGCTTGAACTTCAGGAGTTAAATCTTGCTCTCCAGTCCTTTCAGGACTTTCAGAAATAACTCCTGAGTTGACCAACTCTTTGATCATGTGAGTATCAGCAATTGAACTATCAACATTAGCTGATAGGTTCTGAGAGGGCTTATTGCTGACTTCAACTTTTGATGATGCTTTATCAGAAAGTGAATCACATGATGAGGTGGATTGGTTATTGCTTTCTCCATCAGATTTCACCTCTACTCTTGGAGCAAAATCTGTAGGAGGAGCAGTGTGATTATAACCAATGCCAAACTTCACATTGGAAGCTGATTGCTTACTAAGAAGCATCTCAAAACCTTTGCATGATTTCACCCATCGATCACACTCTACTTGGGTGACTGCAAGGGTTTCTTTAAGACTTTTCTGGTCCTCCAGAATAACCTCTAGCTTAGCCTTTTCATCATTTAAATGGCATTTAAGCTTATAAATCTCATCATTTTTACTATTAAGAGCAGACTCATACTCAGCTTGTCTTTTGGAAATTGTTTCTCAAACTCAAGTTTTTCATTTATTAATGCTACATTTGCCTCTCTAATAGAGACAAAGGCAGCAATGCAAGATTCAGAACATAACTTGGCTTTGGCCTCTGAAGATACCTGAGTTACCTGTGAAGATGATGCAGTTGAGCAGGAACCCTCAGTTGATTCCAGAGCCATAAGTGCCAGATTTCCAAAAGGACTATCACCACCATGTTGATCAGCACTTGTGAACAGTTGTTCATGACCAGACATGTCATCTGGCAAGCTGCTCCAATCAACAACTTCTGGGGTGAAGAAGCTATGTTGTTGAGGTTGAGGGGGTTGATGAGATGGTTGAGGTTCTGGAAGTGCATGAGGTTGTGGTACCATAGGAGCTTGAACTTGACTGCCTTGTGGCATGTAATAACACGGGTAAGGGTAAGGCATTTGACCCTGAGGAACAAAATATGCAGGAGATTGTAGTTGAGACTGATGACTAGAATTGACAGGATGTTGCCCTTTGTTTTGTTGACTATTGCTAGGAAAAGTCACAAAAGGTGCAGAGGAATTAGATCCAGATGATCTACATTCTCTAGCAAAGTGTCCAAGCCTTTGGCATCTGTGACACCTCAACTTACTCTTGTCAAAACCAACTTTGGTTTTGCCAGAGAGTCCTGGGAACTTTCTTCCAGTTCTTTTGTAGAACTTCTGAGATCTGATATTTATCAAGGCCATTTGGCTCAAAATATCCATCTCTTCTAAGTCATCATCAGCAATCCCCTTGAGATCATCCATGATGAAACATAGATTGTCATTATTACACCCAGAAAATTGACTATCAACACTCACAAATGCTGAATCAGAAATATTTGAAGAGAAATCAATATGCTCATCATACTGGCATTCAGATGAAGCATATTCTGACTCATGACTAACCAGAGCAGTATTGCCTGGTACAAAGTCCTCAGTGAGCTTACCAGATGAAGACAGTTTTCTCTTTTGTTCTATCTCTCTCTCAAATGTGAGCAATTTCCCATGAAGTTGGGTGAGAGATAGTTTGTCCAAATTTGCACTGGAGCGTAGGACAATGGTATATGTATCCCATCTCTCAGGCAGTGATCTGAGAAATCTGTTATTCATCTGAACATTGTATACTCATGTTTGACCATTTTCAATTCAGAGATCAAACAAGAGAACCGCTCAAACTGTTGAGTCAGTGTCTCACCCTTCCTATGAGAGAATGTCTCATATTGTTGGGCAAGGATCTCTCTATTATTTGCCAAGACCTCATCTGTTCCTCCAAATTGCTCTTTCAAGGCATTCCAGAGGTCATGGGCAGATTCATAATGCATTAACCCAGAATAAATTTCATTGGGTAGTGCCATGGCTAGAATTCCATGAGCTTTTGCATCTATCTCAAATAATTTCTTATCCTCATCTGAGTATTGATCCTTCCTCTTCGGAACCATTTGATTGGTTTCCGGGTTATTCACCATAGGCTTATGTGGACCATGTACCACTGATGTCCAACAACCTGAACTGTTAACACACAGGTGATGGAGCATACGACGTTGCCATATGTTATACTCATTCCTAACCAGCATTGGAGGCTTGGTTGAGGAACCAGTATTGTGAGGATCATTGGAAGGAGTAGTCATTTTGAAACCAAAAACAATTTTATTCAAGCAAAAATTTAGACACACCACAACAAACTCAATGAAAACCGAGAATAAGTCTCAGGATGAATGATTAAAAGCACAGAAAATTCAATCTCTATAACAGTTTCTTGCAAAAGGATACTAATTCACTCAAACTTGGATCTTGAAGAGCAGTTTCAATGATCAATTATTAGATCGATCAATGATTAACAGGCTCTGATACCATTTGACAGGATCAAAGATCACAAGTTTGAAGTATTAGAGTGTAATGCAGCGGAATGAAGAGAAGAATTAGTCAAATTATAGCAAGAGTTTGTTACTAGAAAACAAATACGAGAGAATATTTTTCTGTGATTTGAATGTTTCAATAATGCCAATATTATTGCTAAATCATTCACAGTTACAATAAGGTTGGCACTCCTTATATAGAGTGCAATCACTGCTGTAATCACGGGATGGTGATTACTAGCAGATCTAGTACAAAAAAACTACTTCTTAACAAACTACTGAAATGTTCACAACTACTGAGAACATGTCAGAGTGCTAAGTATAAAACATGAAACTACTGAAAAGAAACTACTGATACTACAACGACTGAAGAACAAACTCTTCAGTCGTTTTACAAAACTACTGAAAAGAGAAAATATAAAACTACTGAAAGCAAACCGTCACAACTACTGAAGAAGTCCTCTTCAGCTGTTGTGACAACGCCTGATACTTTGTCTTCAGCACTTGTCTTCAGACTTTGTCTTCAGCACTTGTGTCTTCAGACTTTGTCTTCAGCACTTGTGTCTTCAGACTTGTAATCAGTTGTTGTCTTCAGCTGTTGTGGACTTCAGTAGTTGTTGTGACGTCTGTGGGACTTAAAGGTTTCTTTTGTTTTTCTGATCCGGCTCATTGTTCTTTTGGTCCAACAGTAGGTTTCCAGCTGGTATCAAAGTATATCCGGCTGTAGGATCTAGTATATATAGTTTCTCATTGTAACTCTTGTTGTATGCTTGTAAGAGTCTTGTAATACTTTGAGTTGAGAAGTAATATTTACAAGTATCTTGAAAATTATTTCTTCGTGTTCTTTGCTACTTAATATATTATTATCAACTCTTAGAAGAGATTCTACTTCATCTGATCCGAGTGTGTTACAAGTGAGTATTGAGAGAAAACTAAGTGTTTAAGTGACAAAACCGATCCTACATCATGGTTGTTTGATATAGATACACTAACAAACTCATTTAACTCTGGTTATTTGAATAATACAGGATCTGCTGATACATGTTATCCATTTGTTCCCCAAATATGAATGAAGTGTCATTGTCTGCTGATCCTTCAAGAATACACACATCAAGTATCATGGAACAAGAAACAACAAATAATAACAATGATGCTACACAAGTCCAGCAAAATGGATCCACATCCTCATGTGGAAACACTTCATCAGCAGCTGCTGACTCTGCATCCGCAGATGTGCATTCTGCATCCGGAGATATGAATAATGTCTCAGCAGCTGTTCCATCCTCTCAAGCAGATACAACAAACATTGGATATGATTCAGCAAGTCCGCATATACCATCCGCAGATGTTGCTGCAACTCCTACGGAAGCTCAAAATACTTCCCGAGAAGTTCCTGCGGAAGATGTTAATGATACACCTGATATTCAAACTCAAGAAGATCACTCCATAGCCAATGATGAAAATGAGGAACACTTTGATTACTTCCTAAATTCATCAACTGGATTGGATCCATCTGCATCAATGAATATGACTAACTTGGAATCATCTATTCCAGTTGAATCTACTCCAACAACAAGAATTTATAAGACTCGTCCAATAAACAATATTATTGGTGATCTTGATAAAAGAACAACAAGAAGCCAAGGTGGAGCTGAAAACATCTGTGTTTTCACTTGTTTTTGTTGATACATATGTACCTAGATCATGATATGAATGTAATATTCTTGTTTGTCTTACACTGATGTAATGTTTGGAATATTAATGAAATGAGAATGGTTGTTTGTGATTTATAATGTTTAATATTTCATTAATGAGTTGATGAATTGGTTAAATAGGTTTGTGTTGTTTGAATTAATACACATAATGTTATATTAATGAATACATTCAAACTTAATAAAATGAAGTTCTCATGCGAATGGACCATACGCATGAATAACTTCAGGCGAATGACTCAGTCGTACGACTGAACCAGGAGACTGGATCAGTCATATGATTGTAACATGAGATTGGCTCAGTCGCACGACTGAACACTCAGTCGTGCGGATGGATCAACCGCATGGCTCAATCGCACGACTGAACCATGCTAATGGTCCAGTCGCCCGAATGAGCAACCATAACCTATAAATACCACGCAATTCGTGGAAAAACGTAAGCATTCATTCTATTTCGACTCCAGACGTACCCTAGCCGTCCAGAAGCCTCCAAGTTCATACTCCAAGTTCATAGAACGCTGTAGATCGATTCCTAATCAATTCTTAACGTTAGATTCAATACCTTATTGATTCTATATGCGTTCTCACTGATTGGATCGCCAATCAAATAGGATTCCGCACTATTTGGTTTGGTTTACACGTTAATCAGTTGGTGTTTCGTTCAAATACCAGATCCTAACAAGTGGTATCAGAGCTTTGGCTCTTGATTACGTGTGATTCAATCAATTTTGATACAAAGTTTGTGTTTTTTCACAAAAAACGCAATCTTTTTGTGTCAAAAGTTGTCTTGGACGTCCCCTGCTCATCAAGTTTTGGTTTCTACGGCATTAGGCGATTAGGGTTGGTGAAAATTCGGGTTTTTACGGCCAAAACACGTTTAACCTAGAAATTTTCGAAAAACACAGCTTCAGTCGCACGAGTGAGCCAATCGCACGACTGGACTTCATTCGCACCTTCCAGACGCACGATTGGACTGAGTCGCATCTTCATTCGTACTACTAAGCCTACCGTTCACAGTGTTCATACGCATCAGTTTCATTCGCACGACTAGACCAATCGCTCAGTTCAGCCGCACGATTGAACCAGTCGCATAGTTCATTCGCACGGATAGCCCATTCGCATCACTCCAGTCGCACCAGTTACAGATTGTTTAGGAGAATTAAAGTTAATCGAGATGGAGGATCAGATGTCAGCGTTTACAGCCGGGAAGGATTCACGGATTCAGAACTTACTACTGCTGGAGAGTGAGGTGGGGAATCATAATAAACCCCCAAAGCTTTTAGATGAGTTTCCCCACTGGAAACAACGTTTTGAGATCTACCTCAATGGATTGGATCCAAATATGTGGGAAGCTATTGAGACAGGATATAGTATGCCGGTGGGAGCTGATGGGGTGAAGCTTACTTTAGGAGGAATGACTGATGCACAGAAAGTTAAATATAATGCAGAAAAGAGAGTATATGCATTGTTAACACAGTCTATTCCTAATGATATTTTCCACCAGTACTCGAAGAATAAGCAAGCCAAAAATTGTGGGATGAGCTGGAGAAGAGATATGACGGGAATTCTTCGATGAAGGCCATTAAAGCTAAGGAGTTGAAGAAAGAATTTGACAACTTCTCATCGATGGGAAATGAGAGTTTAGACGATGTTATTGATAGATTCTACCATTTGATGAGCGAACTGCATACACATGGTGTCACTACTACCATGGAAGATAAAGTGTCAAATTTTGCAGACGGATTGCCAGAAAAATGGGCTTCTTTTGTATCAAATCTGAGACAGAATGAAATGTTGGCAAAGTTGGACATCAATGATTTCATTCTAAAGCTGCGAGAAGAAGCACTTAGGATGAAGTACTGAGCTCAGAAGTCTTCATACACTCAGAATCCAGCTTTGTACAGTGCCAGTCCTCAAGTTAAGACGTCTGGAGCACCTCTTCAGACCGCCTTTGTGTCTAGCTCATCTGGTCCCTCGCAAGCTCTACTTTAGGATCAAAAACGTCAGGGTCTTCTACTACCCACTACATTGGATCTGAAGCTAACGCTATAAGACTAAAGACCGAGAATCTCGGAAACGTGACCGTGGAAGTAGCTCGAGAGCACATGGATCTCTTGGCAGCAGTGGTTATTCCTATGATGGACTTGTTGCTGGGAAAATTGGAAACTGCCATCTGGCAGATGAGGACTACGAGCAGGTAGATGAGATTGAGCTAGAGAGGATGGATATTATGTGGGCCTTAGCAAGTGCTGTCCATAGGGCGAAGAAGTTTGTGAAAAAACCGGACAAAACTTGGTTGCTACTAAGGACACTACATTCGGCTTTGACAAGAGCAAGGTGACCTGCTTCAACTGTGGAGAAAAGGGGCACTTCAAAAGAGAGTGTGTGAAGCCAAAGAAGACTGGGAACGGGAATCCATTCTCGTCCTTACTCGTCAAGACAAGCAAGCTAGCAGTTCTACTTCATCAAGCAAGGATCCAAAAGCCTTGACTGCCCATGATGATGAAGGACAGGACTGGAGCTTTCGGTTTGTCTCTCCGGGGGAATCCAATATTGCAATGTGGAAGACTTAGATGATGATTCCGCGAGTGAAGGAGATATTGCAGTTGAGATAGCGATGTCAAATAGTGAAAAGACACTGCAACTGAGGTCAGCTACAAGCCTGAAGAAGGGACGTCTGCAACAAAGACAGAATCACCAGAACCAGAGACATCTGATGCTGCGTTGATGGCTAATTCATCAGAATCTCCTCAGGTAAGTACCACTGACCAACTGTTTCAAAATCATGCTTGTTTGATTGTAATACATTAGAGAAAGCATAGATCAGAAATTTGCTAGGTTATTAGATCATAATGATAACTTAGTAAAGGATTTGCAACTGTGCACTGAGGCTAATAGAGTTTTAAAACAAAATGAGCATAGTTACAAAGAAAAGATAGACCTTTTGAATAAACAGCTTAGGGAAACTGAAGTAGTAGCATTTAACCAAGCTAATGACATTAGGTACTATCTTAACTCCCTAGAAGACACTAAGAAGCAAAAGGCAGTTTTAGAAGTAGAAGTCAACTCTTTAAAGCAAAAACTGCACAGTTGGACAAGTTCATCACATATTGTCCAACACTTAGTGAGAGAACGTAACAACGGGGAGGGTTTGGGTTATAAAGTGGTTCCACCACCACCTGAGACCTTGATGAACACTAAGAGTAGACCAATAAATAACAATCCCATCAAGGATCATGTGGTGTCTACTCCGCTTGTAAGTGATCCAGATTCCTCATGTTCTTCAACTGAATCTGGAACAAAACAAAAGGAGACCACTTCAAAGGCAAGGGTAAAATGCCTTGTGTTAATATGGAAAAAGAATTTGAAAAGGTTAATATAAAGTCAGGGTCAAACAAAGTCAAATCTGAACCTAAAAAGACTGTTAATGTTAATCTTTCACAAGTCTCATGTCAAAATCCAGTTAACCAAAAAGGAAATGATGTTAAAAGTGTTAAAACAATTAATTTGTTAAACAAGAGAAACCATCAAAAGAAACAGAGTCAAAACCCAAACAAAGTGATGTCACTAGGTGTCACACACATCTCCACAACAAAAGTTTAATCATAAAGTTGATAGCAGGTCATGCTACAATGTGGAGAGTGTGGACACATTGCTTCCTTTTGTCCTTACTATCAGACACCTAGGAAGAAAATTGAACTTCAGGATTCAAAACCTAGGTCTCTAAGAGGAGTTCTTTAACTCCACCTAGAAGAACTAGTGAACCCAAAGTTCAACCCATTAGCCAGTCGACTGTTTATCACAAACAGGCCTTACACAAATCTGGCCTATGGAAAGAAAAGTCATCCTCCGTGTCTGATAATGAAGACAAGAAGGCACCTGAGCTACCCTCACCTTCTAAGGGTCAATGGGTTGAATTCATGATGTGTGATGCCTTTGGGAAACCTAAACTAATGTTTTACATTGTATGTGCAGGGTGTTCGCTACAGTGCTGAAACCAACACGTGGATTGTAGACAGCGGAGCATCCAGGCACATGACAGGAAACAGGGCTCTTTTATCAAACGTCAAACAAATAAAAGGAGGGCATGTTTTGTTTGCTGGTAACAAAGGAGGATATCACAGCTCAGGGAGAGGTTGGAAATCAGAAAGTTAAGTTTGATAAAGTGAACTACGTTCAACAACTTCAAAACAACTTACTTTCTGTTTCCAAATATGTGACAAAGGATTTAAAGTCATATTCGACAACAAGAAGTGTTACGTCCTAAAGAAAGACTACGTGATTCCGGAGGACCAAGTTTTGATGACAGCTTCAAGATATAAAGACCTTTATGTTTGGATCTCTCAAGGCTTCTACAACGGATCATGAAGTTCAGTGCTTTCTATCAAAAGCTACTGAGAAGGACTCCATCTCCTGGCATAGGAGAATGGGACACATTAATCAACGGAAGATGAATCACTTGATCCAGAAGGATCTCGTGAGAGGAGTTAACGTCAAAAATTTCCAACTTCCGGATTTCTGTGTAGCATGCAAGAAAGGCAAACAGACGAAGAAGTCTCATAAGGAAAAGAAAGTTCATTCTATCGAGCTTCTCTTGAACTTCTTCACATGGATCTGTTTGGTCCAGTCAGTACAAAGAGCATTGCAGGTGACTTGTACTGTTTTGTGGTTACTGATGACTACTCAAGATTCTCTTGGGTAATGTTTCTGAAGTCCAAATCAGAAACATTTGAGTCATTCAAGGAGTTAGTAACCACACTGGAATCTCTCTACAAGCTGAAGGTGAGACAGGTACGCTCAGACAACGGGACTGAATTCAAGAATCAGTGGATGGAGGCTTACTGCAAGGAAAAGGAATTGTGCACCAATTCACTTCTGCCTACATGCCTCAGATGAATGGTGTTGCTGAGAGAAAGAATAGAAGCTTGATAGAGACAGCACGGACAATGCTGGCAGACTCGAAACTGCCTATCCAATTCTGGAATGAAGCAGTGGCAAATGCATGTTATACATTGAATCGAGTTCTGGTAGTCAAGCGCCATGGAAAGACATGTTACGAGTTACTACAACGACGTAAACCTAATCTGAAGTATCTCGAACCATTTGGCGCGCCGTGCACACTTCTGAAGAAGACTCAAGAAGGAAAATTCAGCGAGAAGGCTGATGAAGGAATCTTCCTAGGATACAACATACCGAACAAGAGAGTTTACAACAACTCAACGGGTTTAGTAGAAGTGTGGTGTAATGTTGATGTTCAGAGATACACCACACCACCTACTGGAAAAGGACCCGCTTACTTCTTCGACTATGATGGATTCTTCAAGTCCTTCAACATTCCTATCTCTCCTTCTGATGACGAGTTAGCTACACGGATGATGTATGATATCTTGAATACACCATCTCTTGAT
Source organism: Flaveria ramosissima (assembly GCA_025215565.1). Lineage (NCBI taxonomy): Eukaryota > Viridiplantae > Streptophyta > Magnoliopsida > Asterales > Asteraceae > Flaveria > Flaveria ramosissima. The sequence continues at coordinate 60,118,490 of CM046045.1, forward strand.
TCAACATCATCGAGCTCACAGGGAGAATCATCTCATCACTCAGGGGGAGTAGTCGACGACAGTGACTCCTCCTCAGAAGATGAAGCTGAAGAAGATGACCAGAACAATCTGGAGGACAGGTTCCAATTCCTGCAAGTCCACAAGCATCTAACAGTGATGCCCCTTCGACTTCGGAACCTCAAACTCCATCTACCTCAGATGCAGAACCAAATGTTCATAATCTTGGCTCTGAGGTAGTGTTCCTACCACTCCAGGATCACGTCTAAATGTCTATCATCCACTAGACAATGTCATTGGGGATGTCAGATCAGGAGTGCAAACCAGAATCAGCTGTACTCAGCTGATTATGCCTCGGTTATGGAAAAAGGATACATTCATGATGGTTATCGGTGTTTTGTCTCGCAGTTTGAGCCAAAATACGTCAGTGAAGCACTGAATGATGAGGCGTGGGTGAGTGCCATGCAAGAAGAACTTCTTCAGTTCAAGAAGTTAGGTGTATGGACTCTGGTAGATAGACCTAAAGGTGCTAAGGTCATTGGCACCAAATGGGTCTTGAAATGCAAGAAGGATGACCAAGGGGTCATTATCAGGAACAAGCTCGACTGGTGGTTCAGGATTTCGCCAAGTCGAGGGGATTGATTACAATGAAGTGTTTGCACCCGTGGCAAGGATGGAAGCCATCCGTATCTTCCTTGCCTATGCATCGTATATGAAGATTAAATTCTATTCAAATAGATGTGAATAGTGCAGATCCTTCATGGGGAAATTCGAGAGGGCCGTTATGTCAGTCAACCCAGGAGTTGAAGATCCGATCATCGGGACAGAGTTTACAAACTCGACAAGGCCTTATACGGGCTTCATCAAGCTCCAAGGGCCTGGTATGAGAAACTCTCGACTCATCTTGTGAAACACGACTTTCGCAGGGGAGTCATTGACTGCACACTGTTTATCAAAGAAAAAGATGGAGACCTACTGCCAGTACAGATCTATGTCGATGACATAATCTTCGGTTCAAAGAACAAAGAATTATGCAAAGAATTTGAAGCAGTTATGAAGGCAGAGTTTGAGATGAGTGCTATGGGGGAGATGAAATTCTTCCTCGGGTTACAGGTGGATCAGACACCAAAAGGGATCTTTCTACATCAGACCAAGTATGTGGGAGACATTCTCAGTCGGTTTGACATGGAGAATGCTTCTGCAGCTGGGACTCCACTTGCTACAAACCATGATATAGCACCTGATGAAAATGGAGATCTGGTAGATGCCATAATGTACTGAGGAATGATTGGATCCCTCATGTACCTCACTGCCTCAAGACCTGATATCATGTATGCTACATGTCTATGTTCTAGATATCAGGCTAAGCCTAAGGTTAACCATCTGATCGGGGTCAAGAGGATATTTCGTTATCTGAAGGGTACACCCACACTTGGGTTGTGGTATCCTCATGATGATGACTTTGAGCTCACGGCGTATAGTGACTCGGATTACGGGGGCTGCAAGATGAACTACAAGTCTACATCAGCAGGGTGTCAATTCTTTGGGAGGAGATTAGTGACCTGGCAGTGTAAGAAGCAGACCTCGGTTGCATTGTCAACCTGTGAAGCCGAATACGTTGTTGCTGCAAGTTGCTGTTCCCAAATCATTTGGATTCAACAGCAAATGCGGGACTACGGTTTAAATTTCTCTTCTACTCCTATTTTTGTTGATAACTCTGCTGCAATTGCAGTAACTAAAAATCCAGTACAACATCCAAAGACCAAACACATCGGTATTAAATATCATTTTATAAGGGACTGTTTTGACAAGAACTTAATGATGTGGTAAAGATTAATACTGATTTTCAACGCGCTGACCTTTATACAAAAGCTTTTGACAAACCACGTTTTCTATATCTGTTAGATGTTAATGGTGTTAAAAAGAAAAGTGATGTTATTCCTGATGATGATCATGTGTAGTCCGATATAGTTATGTCTAATTTTGTTTATTTTCTTTATTTATTCTATTTTCTGTTTAAATTAAATTCATGTTATTTAGATGTCTATTAAAATCCTAAAATAATTAAATCCATTATGATTTTAGAATTTTAGGGGGAGAATAGGTCAGCCAGTAACATTAAAAAAACACGAGGGAGAAGGAGAGGCTAGCTGATATAAGG
>CM046045.1:60594855-60896154 GCA_025215565.1 Flaveria ramosissima
GTTAAGGTCTTTTGTTTAGTAGTCATGTTACTTTTGGCTATTTTGTTTAAATCAAAGAGTTATTTGGTTTGAAGTTAATTATGGTTACTATGATTGGAGTTTTATGATTATTATTCACGGAATCTTAATCTCATAATGTTCATTATTCCTTTACTTTTACTTTACTTTACTTTTATAATGATTTGTGTTTTATAATAATGATTCAAAGAGTTTGTGTCATATGACTTGTTTGTTTACTTATAAGTTTTGTGGTGTATGCTTTATAAAGTTAGAAATGAGTAACTTTTGGGTGGTTATTCTTATATTTCTATTTTATCTAACAGATAGACTCAAATGCAATGGTGATTATCAAATGAGACTAAAAGCATAAAATCCCCTCATGTGGGGCTTGTACTTTGTTTTTATTGTTTTGATTAAAATACCCCTAGTGCAATGGTGATTACCCTAATTTACTCTCCTTCACTTCAAGCTTCTTCACTTAACAAAATCCCGAACCACATGTTTCTTATAGTCCCTTTACACAACATAATACAACATCCTTAGTGCCTATCTCTGAGCCCTCCTCATTTACTAGCGAAAATCAACATCAAATAACATTAAGACATGGCTAATAAATTTAAAGCACTTGTTAGCAATGGTGCGTGGTCTTTAACTCCTTATGTTCCCTAACACTAGTGTACTATGCAAGTATGTTATAGGGTACAAAATGATCAATGTGGTGTTGTTACTCGATACAAAAGCTTGCCTTGTAGCAAATGGATTTTGACAACAACTAAGAGTTGATTTATGAAACTTTTAGTCCGTTATCAAGTCTAGTAGTACAGTACCATTGAAGGGGGTCAATACAACAGTTTCATAATGAGGAGAGACTTAGAACATTTAAAAGATCATATAGGAAACCGGCTAATTATGATACTAAGAACACAAGTAAAAATAGAACAAGAACAAGAACAAGATAATATGGTTTTAAGAATGATGTATATTACTTTTAAGTTCTTTTACAAGTTTTACAAAAGCATATTTTAAAGACAAGTACTTGAGACACTTTATACTACATCCTACAACAGGCCATACTTTGAAAGCCAGCTGAAAACACTAATCTAGACAACAAGATCAATGTAGAGTCAAAAGACAGATTGCCTATTTGACTTGTAACTATGACATGTCATAGCTCACATCCTAATATATTACAAAAATAATAAAAGTACAAAAGTAGAAAGTTACAGACAAAAGACCTTAATCTATAGTTTGATAGAAGTATGGACTTTTCACCAAGTCATATAAGTTGGTGAGTCATCAGATATGGCAGCGAAAAGTGGTTTAGCTTTTGTTAAAAGGTGATTCAGAAAAGCATGTCTTCTCTGTCTTCGGAAGAAAATATTTTTGGCTTCAAAGACTTCATCTTTGGCTTCGGAAGATATGGTCTTTTGGATTTAGAATATTTGATATTAGTATAATTCACTGAGTTGTATCAAATCTTCCAAGGTAACTTCTTGTACTTCACAAGTGCATGTTAGGAGCTCTTTGGTTGCATCAGCCTCTAAGTGTAATCCTTATAAACTCCTCTTAGGTTAATGCTACCAAAATTGAAGAAATCTTTGAGTCTTGTTCTTCATCTGTTGACAGTCCTCATCAATATCAAATCATTCCCTTTATCATCATTTGGTCAGGATCCCTCAGACTCTCAAAGTATCCCCTCATGTCATAGAGATCATACAGAGCAAGGTCAAGAATGTTTTTTCCAAAAGTAAATGTCTTGACCTCTTTGATCTCTACTGGCATACCATCTGTCTTGATTAGTAGCAAACATCCGAGACAAGATGGGTCTCTCAGCAGCAAGAGGCTCTACTTTGAGTGGACTTTGTTGAGCAGTCTCTTCTTGAGCAACCTCAGTATGTTCTGACCCATCCTGAGGTGCATAGGTGCTTGCCTTGGACTTTTTCTTCTTCTTCTTCTTGTCCTTCTTATCATGTCACTAAAATTCTCTTATGTCTAGCTTAATTTAATGCAAACAACTTTTGAAGAGACAAATCACTAAGCTTGGTGGCATGTTTGATGATCACACGATAAAATTCCTAATGAGTGGGAGGTGAATCAAAAGCTTCGTATTGTTGTCACAGGAAGGATATGAGATGCGTATGACATTGAGCTTTGTGATGATGACTAAGTAATGATCGATGAATTCGACTAGACCCTTACTACGAATACAACTATACATCTCATATTGTTTTTGGTAGTTCTTTCCGACTTTACCTCAACTTAACTTTCCCTTCATACCTGGTTCATAAAGCAGGCCAAAGATATTTTGTAGTTACGTACTCACTAAAGTGGTTAAAGATTTTAATTGAAAGGGCCATGGAAATAACTCCATAAGCTTTGAGGTCTCATGCCTCAAGTTCGTTATCAAATTCTTCATATTAGTTATGGTCTTAGCACGACCACTATCAGTGGCTTTTGGCCATTGGCGGTCATGTACTTTTTTAATGAATTTTCTTTTGGTATGGTCGTTGAAGAGGATTTTATCTGATTCTTCCAGTCTTCAAAACTCAATACAGACAGAAGCACTGGTAGTATTTTTTTTCAAACTCAATATGGTTTCTTGGATGAGACATGGTTGGAAATTTAAGATATTAAACAAAAGAACAGTAGCAACTTTCGATGGACTAAATAGAACTTTTAATGGCACCCTTGGATCATAACAGATAACACTTGAGATGAGCAACTTCAATTGAAAATTAGAACTTTCGATACCTTGAACTTTCTATTGAGGTATAACAATCGAAGGAGAGACCCTCGATGCTCATTTAGGATTAGTACAATGAAAATTACAAAATAAGTGCTATAAAGAATAGAAAGTATGAACTTCTGATTGACATAGTCATTTACAACTTTAACTTTTAATGCAATGTTGGCCAATTGAAAGTAGACTTTAAATTGAACAAAATTTTAATTAGACAACAAATTAAACATTCGATTGTACTTTTCGATTGAGATAAGAAGCATAGAGAAATAACTTTTGATGTTATAGAGCAAGTTTTGATATTCCCTTGTCATTTTGGATGTGACCGAGACAACTTTAAATCTTCAAAGTGTTGTTCTTCAAACAAGATGAGCACAAACTAGAATTGCAAAAAGAAGCCTAAAAGGCACTATCAATCAAGAACATCTATCAACCATCATGCACATAATTTTGAATGCAAGTAAACATGAAAATCACACCAAATGATGCGCAATAGCTTGAATCTCCTCAGAAATAGCAATGGAACAATAAAAAACTCTCAATCAACACAAATTCTTAGGACTATGCAAAGAATACACCAAATATTGATCAAAATACCTTGATTTAATCAAGAATTAAAAGCCAAAGCTTTAATACGAAATATGGGTCCTAAAAACTATATCAATAGTAACACAAAGACAGAATCAGTGTGTAAGTGGAGTGTAATCACTCAAAGTTTTTCTCAAACATGAAAAACAACATATGCATGCGTAAAGATAAACAACATATAACGGGAACAAGAAATACTTCAAAATGCAAACAAACTTAAATGGTAACAACATTGAAAACTTTTTTCATAATAGAATGTTAACTCATATAATAAATAGTAACAACAGAGACTATATATAGTGAATATTGACTTATCAAAAGTTTGAGTGTCAATCAAAACATTGTTTCTTTATGACCGTTTTTTTGATAGGAAATATACTTATAATTGTTGACAGACTTAAACAAAATTAGAAATAGTAGCTTATACAAAAGATAAGGCTAAATAAGTTTATAAGAAAGTGTGGATGTGACAACGAGCTACCCACATGACAAAAGTTGTCCAAACCTTGCAGCCCCACGTGCTAGAGTAATGCGTCCACAACATCAAGCTGCAAACCCAACAGCTAGTCGTCGCCTCACCACCCTCATCCACTCAAAGCTATTTATTTCTTTACTTGTTTTTTACCGGGAAAACAACAACTAAACAAATTTTCTGTTTAAGTTGCGAGATTATATGTTGGGTTTGCGAACTCTGCGTCAAAAATCTTTGAGTTCACAACTTGAGATTGCAAACAACTTATACTTAATTTTAAGTTTTTCACCATAAACACCTTTATTGCTAAAATGAACACCATAAATTTAACAACTTTATATAATAACTTATTTTAAGATCATATACGTAATAGATGGTTGTATACTATATAATATACAAGTTCCATGAAATAGTTTTCTCTTTTGACGTATATCATTTAGTAAAAGTTCGATTAAATAAAATACTCACTGTTGCAAATGTATGTATATACACTAGGCTTGGCAAACCCAACCCATAAACTTAAATGTGGGTTCATATGGGTGTTATGAAATGTCGGGTCATTTTGGGCATGTGGAATTTTCAAAATAAGTCAGGATGGGTTGAATCAATAACAAGAAATTCAGAATACGGGTCATGATGAGTTATGTTTGAAACTAAGAGGGTTGAAATGACTTGTAAGTTGTCCAACTTTTAATAGCCTAACACTTTGTTTTTTTTAAACTTTATTATAAAGGTGCGCAATAAACTGGGTTTAGGATACGACCTGAAACCGACTCGGGTTCAACCCAGTTCTGACCCGGTATAACCCGATGTTTCAAACCGATTCCTCATCCGTTCATTAACCCGGTTTCTAACCGGGGTTTTCACGACCCGACCCGGTTCAACCCACTATGAATCTATCATATTATTTATAATTACATAATACGAACCTGGGTTGGAAGAACCCGGCCTGAATTTTGTTGACCACAACCCGAACCGGGTTCAACCCGACATGATTTGGATTCTAAACCCGGTTTGTGCACCTCTACTTCACAATATTAACTTTAGACCCATGTTTGCCATAATCAAAAACATAAACAAAAATTCATTGCTCGTAAGCTTTGTCGTGGTGTTCTTGTCTACCGATGTGGTTGCCGACTTCGACTAGAGGCGTTCACGATTCGGTTTAAAACCATGAAGTCGGCCAAACTAGTCATCGGTTTCGTGGTTAGTTTATATCTTTAACTTTCATTTGTTCGTTTCAACAATTCAGTAATTTGTTATATTCTTAATAGCCTTGAGCTCACAATGATATAAAAGAAAAATCGGATCCACTCGTCGCATGTCTCCCTCTTGATAACTTGCATTTGGTTGTTTCCCTCTTGTTTTAGGTTCATGTGATTTAAGTTCATGACTTGTGAATTATGTCATAAATATATTTGTATAATTGTTAGTGTTCTTTTGATTATTTTCATTGCCCGTTTTACTTTTGCTGCTAAATTGCTAAATGATTCTAGATGTTATGAAGATGCTTGCTTAAAGTTTAATTTTAGTTGTTCTTTCAACTCGTTCAAACTTTCGCTCCCATCACTATTAAGTTTAGGGTAAATTTAGAACCGACCCGTCCTGACCCGAACCCATCCTTATCCAAACCCATCCTGACCCAAACCCATCCTGACATTTTTTTTCAAATAACCCATTCCGACCCAAACCCATCTTAATCCAAACCCATACTAACCCACAACTAACCCAATCCAACCCTTTCATTTTGCCACCTCTAATATACACATTACAAAATTCTTTTTATACCAATCAATTCTAATAAAACAAAATCTGTATGGTTTGACATTGTATTTTTCTAGGATGCCCTTATGGTATTTTTCTAGGATGTACAAGTAGACTTCACATAAGATCTAGACACGTCTTCATTACAAATAAGTATATCAATAGTTTTCTTAATAAACATTAATTTACTATTATATTAATCAAATGAACTTTCTTCTAAATATAAATAAAATGTTTCATTAAAATGTTTTTAATTAGAGTTAGTTGTATTAAAATATAAACTTTTAGCTAGTTATTTTTAAAGACTAAAATACTTTAAACATCGTATTTTTTTAAGAAAATATTTTTTAAATTTCAAATTGACGAATTCAAAGTCAATTAAATTAACGATTACTCGCTATTAAAACAATATCTCCGCTTCAATTTTACATCGTGGTTCCGACTTTCAAATCTAGTTATGTTTTACTACGTCATAGTCATATTCACTATTTTAAGGTTCTCACGTACGATGTTCATTGTATTAACCAGTGTATCTAAGCTAGTGAAAGATATGTAAAAATAAATTTTTAGAACCAGCTCTTAATGTAATATTATGCATAACTCGTTTTTGTACCTTACTGAAACTACACCTTATATGTATTCACCTAACCAAAAAGAGTGTATCGTATGCGTAAAAGCATATTTTAGGAGTATTTTCGGGATGTACTCTTAACGCAGGGTGTCAACTGGCTCGGAATCTCGGCTTTGTCCTTCGAGAACGCTCTTTGAACGTCTTGTTTAAGCTCGACGAAGCGTGCACGTTTGATCACTTGCTCTTCGGGAGTCCCCTTCTCGAGATACAACACGTCAGGCAAATCATCCAACTGAACTTGTCGAGTACTTCCGAGCAATGAGGGAAGAATCGACGACCCTCTCGACTACATCCACAAATCATAAATGTTGGGTTACTTTAACCATCCAAAGTTTTGGTTGTTAGTGAAAGCGAAGTAAACGTACCATTTTCGAGAGGGATTCTATTCGGGAAATGAGTCTTTTATGCTGTGCTGATGGTGTCTCGTTCAAATCCACTTTAAGTTGCCATTCGAACCTTTACTGGCGACAGAAGTCTGAGCATTGGCGCTCTCGATCGCCAGTCTGCTTCAGCAGGAAAACAACAATCGTGCAAACGCCACTACAGGCGGGAGACATATGAAACAAGTAATTCACATGAAGGGATACAAAAGACGGTTTGTACCTAACCTCGGTTTCTAATGATGTACCTTCATGTGCAAGTCATCAGCCATAGGTGTGGATAACAGGTACATATTAGCTAGAGTTTTGTGCTTTGTTTCGGATGAAGACCTTGAAACGGTTTTCTGATTCTGATGAAGATCTTGTGTGTGGGATTGAACTATGGTTGATCAAAATATTTAGGTAGCGTTTGGTATGGAGTAATGAAGGACGAAACAGAATGAATCATTGATGGTGAATGAAAAAATACATGTTTGGTTGGCAAAGGTAATGGAATGAACACCAACCACTCACTCACCACAACATTCATTCCATCCACCCCCTCTTTTTTTTTTAATTCTATCCCTTCTTGTCACCAACACCACCCACCCACTCACCACAACAATCACCACCGGCTACCACTGCCGCCGGGAACCTTCACCGCCGCTGCCTCCGGGAACCACCACCAGCCGCCGCCGCCTCCGGGAACCACCACCGGCCGCCTTCGTCGCCGGGAACCACCATCGGCCGCCGCCTCCGCTGCTGGGAACCTTGATCAGCCGCTTCCGTCGCCGGGAACCTCGACCGGCCACCGCCGCCGCCGGGAACCACCCACGACCCCCACCGCCCCTCCATCGGCAACCATCACCACCATAACTACTTTTACATTTCATTTTTTCGTTTTTTCATACGTAATAAACAACACAAAGTAATGATTCATTTCATTCATAAAGGGTAACCAAACAGGACTATGGAATGTAATAGTTCATTTCATTTTCTCATCCATTCCATTCCCTCGTGGTGGTTCCCGGTGGCGGAGGTGGGCGGTGGAGGTTCTCGGCGGTGGCGGTGGCCGGTCACCGGTGGAGGTTCCCTGCGGAGGCGGTGGCCGGTGGTGGTTCTCGGCGGCGGTGGTGGCTGGTGGCGATTGTTGTGGTGGGTGAGTGGGTGGTGTTGGTGACAAGAAGGGATGGAATGAAAAAAAAAAGGGGGGGGGGAGGGGTGGATGGAATGAATTTGAGGGAATGGAATCAACTATGTAATGGTTCATTCCATTACCTTTGCCAACCAAACATGCTTTTTTTTGCATTTACCCTCAATAATTCATTCCATTCCATCCTTCATTACTTGATACCAAACGCTACCTTAGTATTTATTGGTTTAGATGGCTACTGATTTGATTTGTGGGTTTCATTTGCTAAATCCCATGCATTCATATTTTTGTGTGTTATGCATAAAGCTTTTGGTGATCTTAATTTTGTAAAATTATAGAAAATTCTAGATGTTTGTTGCTAAAATGAACTTATGGTAAAAGCTTTTAGTAACTGGAAAACCGTGTTAAAAGGACATCACTTTTCTACTTAGTATCAACTCATGTTTTAACTAGAAACTTTTTGTTCTTGTCCTATTTATCCCTCTTTGGTGTGGCAAATAAAATAATCTTTTCTTTCTATCATGTACTCGGTTCCAAATCGCGATGAAGAAAATAATTGTCATTTATGTACAGTAGATTTGTATGTTCCGTGGTCTCTTTTGATATTGAAGAAGCAATTGCTTGTCATTCATAAAATAGCTATATATGATTTTACGAAAAGAAAAAAAATACTAGCTAGGGTTTTCTTTTTATTTATCATCCTTTCATATCAGTTTGTTGGTTTAATGTTTATTGTTTTTGTTTGCAAGAGGGACTAGAGATGTTGTTTGATATGCATGTTTGTGCTGTATAATTTACAGGGTAGGCCAGTGGAGGTCCGGCAGGCTGCTGGATTGCTTCTGAAAAATAATTTAAAAACCACATTCAAGACAATGCCTCCAACAAATCTGGAATACATAAAAGCTGAGCTGTTACAATGCTTAGGATCAACAGATAGACAAATCAGATCTACTTCGGGAACAATCATCAGTGTTGTTGTTCAGCTAGGGGGTGTTTTAGGATGGCCCGAGTTGTTGCATACACTTGTCAAGTGTTTGGATAGTAATGACTTAGTTCATATGGAAGGGGCTATGGATGCTTTGTCTAAGGTATTTTTAAACATTTTTGGTCGTATTTACATAGTTTTTTCATTTCTTGTTATTTGTTATTTTAGATAATAAATGTTTCTTCCTAGAAGGTTTTGTACATTTGGTACTTGTTTCTTTTGTTTGCTTCTATGCCTTGTGTGCTTTCTCATGTTTGAATGTTGATGAATGGAACGGGATTTTTTAACTGCTGAGCAGTTAATCACTACTTCGTTATGTTTGAGAACTTAAATGAGAATAAGAAATAAAAACCTTTTGTTCAGCAAGAGTTATCTTTTAATGGTACCAGAGAATTCAGGTAATTTTTTTTATATAATATCCTTGTGTGACATGAGCATTACTAATCTTTTTAGATCAATACACTCTATATAACACCACTAAAACATATTCCATAAACAGCAGGGTGATTTTTTTTATAGTAACTTCTCAAACGCGCTTAAGTAACTGTACATTGAGCGTACAGATGGTATGCATGATAAGTTACCATATATAAAATTCTGAAGGGTGATTGACTTACTCATTGGAGTTATTGTAAAATCAGATTTGTGAGGATATTCCTCAAGTTCTGGATGCAGAAAGTCCTGGATCATCTGAACGGCCTATTGATATATTTCTCCCAAGATTACTCCAGGTAAGATTATCTATTTATCAGCACTTTATGTGTCTGTGTGTGTATATATATATTTATTTGTCTCTCTCTCTCTGTATATATATTTATTATTGTTCTTTACAACTTTTAAGTTCCGTGTTGCATGTATGACATATGTCCTTGTTCATTTCACATGGGCTTAACTCTTTATGGTGCTTTTTGCATACAGTTATTTCAATCTCCAAATGCCACCCTTAGAAAGCTTGCGTTAGGTTCCATTAATCAGTATATTATGTTGATGCCACCAGTAAGTATTATTATCATTCTTTGAAATAACTGTATTTTACACTGCAGTATGCTAGTCATTATATGCATTAACTTCCTACAGGTTTTGTATATGTCTATGGATACATACCTGCAAGGTTTGTTTGTTCTTGCTAATGATCCATCATCAGAAGTACGGAAATTGGTATGTGTTTCTACCCTTGACATTTTAAATGTTAATCCTTCCTGCATAATATTTAGTAGGGTTTTCATTAAAAGTTTTACTTATGTATTTGTGTTCTTATTTGTTTCTTGGTCATTGATGTTAACAAATGCAGTTTTGTGCAGCACCCTTTTTTTACAAAACGAGTTTTGCAATTTCAGCTTTTTTTTTTTGTTATTTGACTTGTGCTTTAATTGAGTGCTTTCTTTTGGAGTGTTGCCTTTTATCATTAATAATAATTACACACATGGTGGATAGGTTTGTTCGGCTTTTGTTCAGCTAATTGAAGTTCGTCCTTCTTTCCTTGAGGTGGGTTTTATTTAAATCTTTATTTTTCTACTTTTCATAATCATACTTTATACGTCTTGCTGCTTTCTTATTACATCAGTAGTCTAGCGATTGTGATTTTTCTCATTTATAAACTTAGGATCATCTCTCTTTTCTTATTTAATACTGTTCAACATGCCTTCGTGCTTGCAGCCACATTTGCATAATGTAATTGAATACATGCTACAAGTGAACAAAGACCCAGATGAGGAAGTGTCACTTGAAGCCTGTGAATTTTGGTAACTCATTGCTTGTAGCTGTTCTCACTTGGTGCCCTCTAAACTTCTATTGCTTCATTGTGTTAAAGTTTATATATGCTACATTCATTTTCTGTTTCAACAATGAAAAACATGTATTATATGCAAGATATATATAATTTGCGGTCATGTTATGATACGATCTTTTGCTTGGCCTGAATAGCTTGATATCATTACTAGATCATTAAGCTGGTTAATATCTGTCATAAAGCACTTACCATATAATACTAATTACAGGTTGATTATATAGATAAACATTCACTTCTATAGGTCCAGCATGTGTGTTTTAAGTAAATGATTCGCTGTTGAATATGTGCCTGTTTACAGTTCCATTTAAATATGTGCCTGTTGAATATTATCAAACCAACCACTATAAAAAGAGTGCTATTGTTTTCTTTTATTGAAAAAGGAATGTGATCTTAAGTTCTTTTACGAATCTTCTACTTTTATCCTTTGTTGCATCTTATCTTAAAAGTTTATTTGCAGGTCTGCATATTGTGAAGCACCATTGCCACCTGAGAATTTAAGAGCATTCTTGCCACGTTTGGTTCCAGTATGTCATTCTTCCTCATTTATTTAATAATAGCATTATTTATGCCTTACTTTGCGCCTATATGGTAGGTTTTGTTGTCAAACATGGCTTATGCAGATGATGATGAGTCGCTACTTGATGCTGAGGTCAGCTTTTCCTGTGTTTTCTATTTTTTTAATTATTATGAATAACTGCAGCTTTTAACTTAACTTATATTTGCAGGAGGATGGCTCTCTTCCAGACAGGGATCAGGTCCTGGTTTTTGTCTCTATTTAGAACCTTTTAGGATCATTCATAAAAGTATTGCCATGAACAATTTTTGTTATTATATATTTTGTCATTGCAGGATCTGAAGCCACGTTTCCATTCATCACGCTTGCATGGATCAGATGATGCTGAAGATGATGTATGTTTTAGATATACTTTTGTTAACCATTTCTTTGACAAGTAAAATCAGGTGGCATTTTCATCCCTTTTTCTAATGAAATGGCCTATTTGGGCTGCTTTTTATTTTTTTAAATCTTAAACTTGTTGCATCATTCAAATCAAAAATTAACTGAAAGAGAACATAGTTGAAGGGGTTGAACGTTTACCAAAGTCTATTTATAATACTTACAACTACCTAAATGGTGTTACTCACATTTTGATTATTATTGAATATCATTTTCTGACAATTGTAGGATGATGACATAGTGAATATATGGAACCTTAGAAAGTGCAGTGCTGCTGCCTTGGATATAATCTCTAATGTGTTCGGTGATGAGATTCTTCCAACTTTAATGTCTTTTGTCCAGGTAACTTTTTAAATTATAGAATATTTAAAATTTGTTCTCTTAGTAAGCTCTATCTGCAGTTGAACCACCTTTTTTTTGTAATGAGAAATCATGTGAAGTAACTGTCTGTGCAGTCTAAGTTATCTTTATTAGATGATGCAAGTTGGAAAGAGAGGGAGGCTGCAGTTTTAGCTCTTGGTGCCATAGCCGAGGGTTGCATTAATGGTCTTTATCCTCATCTTTCAGAGGTTAGCTCTACAGTTAAATGTTAATGAGCTTTTGATTATAAAAGGTATTATCTGATGTTTATTACCAAATATCACTATTATATTTTACAAGCGTATATGGAAGAATTGTTTTCTTGTTATATTTTTCTATGCTTCTTGGTGTCCTCTTGACGTTAAACTTATTCTTTTTCTTGCAGATGGTAGCTTTCCTCATTCCCCTTTTGGACGATAAATTTCCATTGATACGGAGCATTTCTTGTTGGACACTTTCACGATTTAGCAAATATATCGTTCAGGTATGATCTAATGATTCATTCTTACACACTTAGCTAATATCACTTGCCTTATGACATCGTCTTATTACCAAATTTCCTTGAATGTGGAATATTAAGTTGTTATTCATGGCAGGTTATAAAGAAATCAGATGTTAATTTGTTTGATTTTTATTTCAGGGCGTTGGTCACCGAGAGGGACATGAACAGTTTGAAAAAGTTCTCACAGGTCTTTTAAGAAGAATTTTGGATGATAATAAGCGTGTACAGGAGGCTGCTTGCTCTGCGTTTGCAACTCTTGAAGAGGTTGTTTTTAAGAGCAGATGAGTAGTTAATTCCTTTGTCTGAATATGAAAGCATATTGTCATTGTTCTTTTAAATTCAGGAAGCCGCTGACCTTTTGGCACCCCATTTGGAGACCATTTTACAGCACCTAATGTGCGCATTTGGGAAATACCAGGTTAATTCTTAATCCGCTGTTGTTTGCTAGTTGACAAAATGGTTGGGTTGCATAATGGGTGAAAGTGGCTTTTCTTTTAAATTATCACGGATCAGTTTTATGTCCAAAAAACTAATTTCTTAATTAAAAAAGTTAGTTTGTTAGATACTATAAAAATCTATTCTATGTCTATATGTTTTCTGTGAAATGGTATGTAGAGGAGGAATCTCAGAATTGTTTATGATGCTATTGGCACATTAGCAGATGCAGTTGGTGGGGAATTGAATCAGGTAATGCATATCTGGGTCATTTTTTTTTATTTTCTTAATTTTTTTTATTAACTTTCATGTTTTTCTCTGTTTCTTGCACTCTTCTCTTCATTGAATTAGTAATTTAGAGGATAATTTTACATTATGAACTTCTTTGTGAATTGCAGCCCAAATACCTTGAAATTTTGATGCCACCCTTAATTGGAAAGTGGCAACAACTTTCAAATACAGACAAAGACCTTTTCCCACTATTGGAGTGTTTTACATCCATAGCACAGGTACTAGGAGTAATTAATCAGTTTATCTGTATGCAGTTCATTTGAATACATGCTATCTTCCATTTTTAGTTATATAGAATCATTGTTATAGAATAAAATTTTTCATTGGCTTTCAGGCATTGGGTAGTGGATTCTCACAATTTTCTCAGCCTGTTTTCCAGAGATGCCTGGACATTATCCAGACCCAACAGCTTGCAAAGGTTGTGGATAGAAAACATTAATTGTTCCATTAATCATTCATGTTTTATACTGTTAATTGTTCCTTTTTGTATATCCTTTGCGCGTATAATTACATTTCTTGCAACACATCAAATAACATTGGCAGCAAACTTTATTATTATTCATTTTCATTTCTTTGCAAGTCACATTTGAACCTTCTTTTTGTATTATGGTTATAATATTAAGTTTAAGTTATTTGTTTTGACCTCATGTATAAACAACTATTGTGAATTCGATGTGCTTTTGTTGCAGGTTAATCCTGTTTCCGCTGGGGTTCAGTTTGACAAAGAATTTGTTGTTTGTTCATTGGATCTTCTATCTGGGCTGACCGAAGGTCTTGGGAGTGGAATAGAGAGTCTGGTACCCTTCATTTTCTTCTTTTCTCGAAATTTTACTCGATACAGTTCTGAAGTTCCTGGGTGTAATCTATAGGATACTAATCATCTGACTTAATAATTTAATATTAATTATCTAATTTTTTCACAGGTATCACATAGTAACTTAAGGGATCTCCTTCTGCAATGTTGCATGGATGATAGTGCTGATATCCGTCAAAGTGCATTTGCATTGCTTGGTGACCTTGCAAGGGTAAGTTGGTAATTTAATCAGCTGATCTTATCAAGCTTCGTTGTGAATCATATTTTACAAATTTCTGTGATATGTCATTGTTATATGTTTCTTTTGCCTTTTGGTTCTCATCTCCTACTATGTTTATCATTTATTTCTTTAATAATTAATTAAATAACCATGCTTTTTCACTTGCAGATATAAACTCTAGTTTCAACATGCACATTAGTAGATTACCAGATAATTTTTTTTGTGTTCTCTTTATTAGGTTTGTCCAATTCATTTGCGCCCTCGCTTACCTGAATTTCTTGATGTAGCTGCCAAGCAACTGGTATTTATGACCCTTAAACTCATTTTTTTGTTTCTTTGATTCTTAGCATGCTTATAATACATGTACAAATTTACAAATTTTGTAGAATACACCCAAACTAAAGGAAACCATCTCTGTGGCCAATAATGCATGCTGGGCAATTGGGGAATTAGCAATTAAGGTGTGTTCTCTTACTAAAATCTGTCCTGGTTGGGTAATGGATGGTAGACCCGTATTACTTGGTTAAAAATATTAGTATTTGTACAAGTATAAGATATATGACCATGATAGTATTTGTACAAGATATGTGACCATGATATACAAAAAAAGTATTTGTCATAATATAATATTCTAAAATTAGGTTTTTTAGAGATCAAGTATAATTTTGGCAACGTTTGACCTACTTAACATTTTTTTTAAAGTCGGATTTGCACATTCGCAACATAGTTCTTAAAGAGAATTTAAATTTGAAGCAGCGAAAAACATTTAATCATGACATTCATGACATTATAATCCTTAAACAAACATAAAAATTTGTAAATAATACATAAACATGGGGAGGCTAGTCTCTTTTTTTTTTGGGGGGGGGGGGGGGCGTTCACCTTCTCCCTCACGCCAATCATGTCTTCACGAACCCTTAAGGTAATTCGTTAACCTACACTGCGCATACTAAAACTCTGCAACACTAATCATGTGTTCACCAATCCTTAAGTAAACGTCCTATAGGTAGAATGCACAATTGAAGAACTTTACGTCTAGTTGCTCATTTTCAATGTCTCTAACACCTTTCTAAGGTGTTATGCGTCTTCGCTTCCATAATTTGAGTAGATCAGCATGTCGTCTATAAACATAATAAATGACTTGTCTAGCACGGGATGACATACTTGATTCATCAAATTCATAAATGCTATAAGGGTATTCGTTAATCCAAAGGAAATCATTTGGAATCACAGTGCTCAATTGCTCATAACTTCCTAGTATACATTGCTGAGGGTCTCACTAAAAGCAGCCCCTTGATACTTTAGGATAGGGGGTAAGGTTTGCTTACATTTAACCCTTCCTAGACCCCCCAGTAGCTTTAATATGGACATGATGTACTAAGTTTGGTATGGTATAGGCTATTGGGAAATTAGCAACTAAAGTGTGTTGTTTTACTAAAATTTATGAATAGGTGGTACACCTATATATTTCTTGTTAAAAATATGAGTATTTATACAAGTGTAAGTATTATGACTACAATATACAAAGAATATATTTTTAACCATAATATAATAATTTAAAAAAATGCTATTGAAGGTTGTATTTATTAAAGATATTTTGGGCAACTTATGACCTACTTGACTGCTGAGGTGTGAAGGCCTTTGGGCTTTTGGATGGTGTTATGAGCCTGGCCCATTGAAGCTTTTTGAAATCCTAATTATCTTTATATATAAGAGCATGTCATTGTATTGTAATTTTGTCCTTGAGCTTAATAAAAATACGTATATGCAGATGGTGGACGTAGGTCATCTTGACTGAACCACTATAATTTTCATGTTCTTATTGCTTTCGTGTGCATTCAATTGTGTTTGTTTCCGCTGCGTAAGATACCTAACAACTGGTATCAGAGCATCAGGCTCTTGATTAGTATAATATATATTTTTTTGAAGATTTTCGTACACCTAGGGTTTCTGCCGCCGCCTAGGGTTATTGTTGTTGCCGTCGTTGCCTAGGGGCTAGGGTTGTGGTGCCACCTAGGGTTTTGGTTGGAAGTATTTGTTTATGTTAGAATGTAAAAGACTGAATTCATTTTATTGAATTGTTAGGTTACAATTTATAAAAATCATAAGAAACCATAGAAAACCTAACTGGCCCGTGGTCTCATATAATAAACCTAATATCTAGTACTCCCCCGTAGTCGAAGCGGGAGTTACCGAACGCTAAGACTTGAAAACAAAAAAAACATAAAATCAATAATAATAAGATAAACATGCTTCGATCGACTCAATTATCCAAACTTTTGCCAACAATTAATATTGTGCTTGATCTTGTCATCCATATTTTGGTTGACTGTGTTATCCATAGCTTGCTTGATACTTCATAGTTCTTGATTCTTGGAATAATAAGTTGAGAACTGACGACCGTAGTTGTTGGCGATGTATCGAGGCTAGTAGTCGGTGGTCACTTGGATCCGTAGATCAAGAGATGAAATCTATAGATAACATAAGAAACCCTAGAAACCTAACTGAGCCAAAGCAAGACACATGATCGTGTTCAGATAGCGGTCTCTTGGATCCGTAGATCAAGAGATAAGGCCCGTAGACAAAAAAAAAAAAAAAAATAGAAAATGCACGTGACTGTGGTCAGGCGCCGGTCTCTTAGATCCGTAGATCAAGAGATAATGTCATAGACGTAACAAATTAAAAAAAAAGACAGAGAGAAAGGCCGATGACCGTGGTCTGGCGGCGGTCTCTTCGATCCGTAGATCAAGAAATACGATCCGTAGATCTATAAAAAAGAAAAAATAATCAATCAAACCAGAATATGAGATCGATGGTCGTGGACCATGGTCCATAGAGCGGCTAATTAAAATTACCAAGAATTAAAAGGAAAAAAAAGAAAATATAGTGACCGTTGCAAGTTTTGAGCCATTATTCAGAAAAGAAAAGAAGTGATCTTAGCATTTTGTGAGCCGTATTCAAGAATAAACCAAGAGAATGATGGTGACCCAACCAAAATAATGGATATCATGTTTGAATATTCAATCGATAACGAAGCTTTATTCAACGAGAACTAGAAAATAAAGAAACAAAACAGAAAACGAAGGTAGGATAAGGCGGCGGCGACGCGTGGCGGCACACTGCCCTGTCTAGGGTTTGAAATTGGTGGTGATGGCTAGGGTTTTTATTTTTGTGTGTTGCGCAAGGAAGACGGTAACCAGAACCTAGGGCTCTGATACCATGTTAGATTGTAAAAGACTGAATTTATTTTACTGAATCGTTAGGTTACAATTTATAGAAATCATAAGAAACCCTAGAAAACCTAATTGGACCCGTGGGCTCATATAACAAACCTAATATCTAATAGTTTATCCTTCTGTTGACTGGTTATCAACTGTTCACTGTGCTTGATTCTTTCGTTTTGTCCCTGTTTTGCTATTTTGGCTGAAGATGGGAAGACTGTGATCGAAAAGTTCAATGGCATTGATATTGGTTGGTGGTAAATGCAGATAGAAGCATTACCGTGTCAAAAGGATTTGGATATGGTACTGGAAAAGAATCCAGAGAGGATGGAGAAAGCTGAAGAAGAAGTTTGGGATTCCAAGGACAAGAAAGCTAGAGTGGCTATTATATTATCTTTGACGAATAGCGTTGCTTTTAACATCATGAAAGAAACCACTGCAAATGGTATGATGTTGGCTTTGTCAAATATGTATGAAAAGCCGTCTGCAACTAACAAGGTGTTCTTGATGAGGGAATTATTCATGACGAGAATGAAAGAGGGAAGCTCAGTCACCTCCCACATTGATAATCCGAATTCTATTCTGTCCAGATTAGAATCTGTGGGAATACAATTCGATAATGAGACTCGAGCCGCGGTGTTGCTATCTTCATTGCTAGATAGTTGGTCCGGGATAGACTGCTGTTACAAGTTCTATGAGGGCTAATGAAATGACATTTGAAAACATCCGAGACATTGTGATAGGTGAAGACACACGTCTGAAAAGTGCAAATGTTGGATCATCGTCTGAGATGTTAAATGTTCGCAGGGGAAGGGAAAATAGCCAAGGCAGTGGAAGTTGGGGAAAGAGTTCAACTTGGACTCGAAAAAATGTGAGGTGTTGGATCTACAATGAGGATGAACATGTTAAGAGTCAATGTCCAAATAAAAGTTTGAACACTGCTACTGAGGACGTCAATGATGGTGACATGTTAATTCTTGAGGCTGAAAACGTGGACTCTTTGATCATGGATTCTGGTTCTTCGTTTCATGCCGTACACTGCGGTGAGATGATGGTGAATATGAAAACAGGTGATTTTGGGAAAGTACGTCTCGTTGATGGCAGAATGCTTGACAGACCTTATTAACCGCAAATTAAATGTCAGGTCAGGAGAGAGTAACATACTGTAATGCCTCGGCCATTTGTGTATTTGAACGGATCGTCAAATAAGGAGCTATCTCCAGAGAAAGAGAAACACTTGTTGTGCAAAATGATGTCATCAACATACACCAACATGTACATAAGTGTCCCATTACGAGAGTATATAAACAAGGAAGGATCCACTTTAGACCTTTTAAAACCGAGGGCCATCAAGGCGGAGGAATACCGATCAAACTGAGCCCGTGGTGCCTGTTTGAGATCATACAAGGATTTATGTAGGAGACACATGGTCCGGTCTAACAGGGTCAACAAATCCTTATGGTTGTTTAAGGTAGACTATTTCCTTCAAGTCCCCATGTAAAAATGCATTTTGAACATCAAGCTATTGTAGGGACCAATGCTTAGTAACAGCTAAGGAGAGAACAACCCAAATTGTGGTGGGTTTAACCACAGGACTAAAGGTCTCGGTGTAGTCTATACCTGGTTGTTGATGAAAGCCTTTGGCAACAAGACGCGCCTTGTAATGCGTAATTTTCCCATGTTGGTCTTGTTTGATTTTGTATACCCATTCGCAATCAACAACATTAGCGTTTGGAACACGGGGAAATGGGAACCAAGGACCAAGTACCATTACGGATTAGAGCAGAGTATTCATCCGACATAGCCTTACGCCAGTGAGCTTCTTTGTTGGCAATGGTAAAGGAGGTAGGCTCAATGTCAGGTGGAGGTGTGTAGGTATGAAAAGAGGAGGCATTGTAGGGTTTAGTCGGTTTGGGTTTGGGGCGTAGGTTTGGTGGGCCTTGGCGGTATGTGGGAGGCGGGGGTGGTGGTGGGGAGGATGGTAGGGGTGTGGTGTTGGTCTGTGTGGGGGTGGATTGGTTGTGTAAAAGCGGCAGTTGAACATGTTGGGATTGAGCAGGTTGTGGCTGTACATTGTTGGTAAATGAGGAATTCGATTGTTGTTGGGTGTATCGTACAAAGGCAGGAGTTGAAGATGTCGGGTGTGTGCTAGACCGATGAGAAAAGGTGTTGGTTGGTTCGTGGTTGGTATACAATAGGGTGGACTGGTTGTGGTGAGGAGTTAGTGTGTAGAGGGATGGATTCAGTAGGGTAAGATGAAACATAAGGATTAGATGAGAATGAAGATGTAGTGGGTTTGGTAGGAAATGATACGGATGTTCATGGAACCAAACATGACGAGCAATGTAGATGCGTTCAGAGATGGGATCTAAACATCGATATCCATGACGAGAAGTGCTATAACCAAGGAAAACACACGGTGTAGACCGAAAATCCATTTTGTTTGGATTATAGGGTCGGAGGTGAGGAAAACATTAACAGCCGAAAACCCGAAGAAAAGAAAAATTTGGTTTCTGTTTGAATAGGTGTTCATAAGGAGATATACTAGAGTTAACACAAGAAGGCATTTGGTTGATTAAATAAACAACAGCTTCAAAAGCATAGTGCCAAAAACGTTGAGTAACATGATATTTGCCATTAGAGTTAGACAGGTTTCAACAACGTGACGGTAGCGTCTTTCAACGATACCGTTTTGTTCGCTTGTGTGTGGACAAGAGAGATGGTGTAGTATGCCAATTAAAGCAAAAAATGATGGGAGGTTTCTGAATTCCCCTCCCTAGTTAGTTTGTATAGATTTGAGTTTAGTGGAAAACTATCATTGTACCATAGTGACGAATTGCTTAAAGGTTGCAAACACATTAGATTTCGTTTTAAAAGAAAACAACCACACAAATTTTAAGAAGTGATCAACACACAAAAGAAAATAAGCATGACCATCAAATGAAGTTACATGTGCTGGTCCCAAACATCACAAAAAATCCAAAACATGGGTACTTTCGTAATCAGAAGACAATGAATTATGTTTGCAAGGGCCTGTGCATACTCTTGTGCCCTGACAAGATATGTGGTTGTGGTCTCATCGCCTTTCATATGTATTTCGAGAAGCTGTGTTTTTAGTGTGAATTCTCTGGAAGAGGTATGCGGAGCATAAGCTTGTTCAAGACCAAGCCAGAGTTCACGTGAAGTGGTGCCTTGAACATGTTGAAAAGATTTTTCAAAGATGGTAGAAAGAATCAACATACGAACATGAGCATCATTACACAACCAGGTTGTATAGTCAGGGTTTGGTATGGTGACAACTGCTGGAGATTCAGAGGAATCGAGAGAAGAGAGAGTTGAAGGAGGACAAGGAATGCTGCCATCAACATACCCGAATAAGCTTTGAGTAGCGAGAAAAGGTTGAATCATTAGTTTCCAATGGCCATAGTTGGTGGGAGATAGAGTGAATCTAAACTTATGTGAGTTGTGTGAAGTTTTCTTAGCAGTAGTGAATGCAACAAGTGTTAGGATCAAATAGCTCAAACACACGAACACAATCACGAGAACAATAATAAAAAACAATAGAGCAAGACACGAGATTTATAGTGGTTCGGTTACGGTGTGTAACCTACGTCCACTTGGGGCAACTAGGGTTTTCTTTTATTGAGGTGTTAAATGTTTACAAGTACAAGAGATATATTTATACTAACTAAACAACTCTTTGCCTAAAATAGCAAAGTGGGCTTTAGGGCGGCCGTCCCTTAATCTCCTAATTCTGTCTTCAGTTAATACCGGGCCCAACCGAGATGGGTCGGAGCCCACAACTTAACAATCTCCCACTTGGGCTTCGAGACAACTTCTCTAACCCACCACTTGAATGCGTCAAACACTTCAACCTGCTTCCACCTGGATGCGTAAAGTGTCTTCAAATGCATTGTCTTGTACTTATAAATAAACCCGAACTGGTTTAGCTCCTCCTAGTTACCCCCACCTTCTCAACTATTCCTGAAGGCCAGCTGAAGCCCTGCAAAGCTTCAGCTTATCCAGTGTGACAGACTTAGTAAACATGTCTGCTGGATTCTTGTTCCCCTTGATGTTGTTCAACTGAATAGTACCTTTGCTGATTAGCCCTCTGATGAAATGATATCTGATGTGAATGTGTTTCGTCTTCCCATGATGAGAGGGATTCTTTGCTAGTTTAACAACACTTTCATTATCACAGTACAACGGATACTTTGTTTGTTTTCTGCCTAACTCACCCAGAAAATTCTTTAACCAAACGAGCTCTTTACTAGCCTTAGCAGCTGCCATGTACTCAGCCTCTGTAGTAGAAAGTGCCACGCTCTTTTGGAGCCTAGACATCCAACAGATTCCAGTATCACCCATAGTGAATACATACCATGTAGTACTCTTGTAGGTCTCTTTACATCCACCCAAATCAGCATCTGAATAACCTTTGAGAATAGCATCTCTACCCGTGAAACATAATGCCATCTTTGAAGTGCCCTTCAAATATCTAAGCAGCCACTTAACTGCTTCCCAGTGTTCTCTCCCCGGATTAGACATATACCTGCTGACAACTCCCACTGCGTGAGCTATATCGGGCCTAGTGCATACCATTGCATACATGAGACTGCCCACAGCCGATGCATAAGGAACCTTCGCCATCTCGGCCTTGTCTTTCTCTGTCTTTGGAGACTGATCTTAAGAAAGGTTAATATGACTAGCCAATGGTGTACTTCGAGTAGTAGTCTTCTCATCATTCATTCTGAACTTCTCTAATATCTTCTGAATGTACTTCTCCTGAGATAAAGTTAGAGAACCGTTCTTGTGATCTCTGGTAATGCTCATACCAAGTATCTTCTTAGTTGGACCCAAATCTTTCATTTCAAACTCTGCAGACAACTGTTTCTTCAACTTGTTGATCTCTGCAATATCTGAACCTGCTATCAGCATATCATCAACATAAAGGAGAAGAATGATGTAGGAACTTTTAAACTTCTTGAGGTAGCAACAGTGATCCATCTCACATCTCCTATACCCGTTTCTGCCCATAAAGCCATCAAACTTCAAATACCACTGTCTGGGCGCCTGTTTTAAACCATATAAACTTTTCTGTAACTTGCACACCAAGTTTTCTTTTCCTTTAACCTGAAAACCCTCTGGTTGTGCCATATAAATAGTCTCATCTAGATCACCATGCAGAAATGCATTCTTCACATCTAACTGCTCCAGATGTAACTTCTCTGCTGCAACAATACTAAGCACCAATCTGATTGTAGTCATCTTAACCACAGGAGCAAATATCTCAGTGTAGTCAACCCCGTGTTTCTGTTGAAACCCCTTAGCCACCAATCTTGCTTTGTATCGTTTGTTACCATTGTGATCTTCCTTAACTCTGTAGAGCCATTTATTCTGTAGAACTCTTTTATCTGGCGGAAGCTTAGTTAAGACCCATGTATTATTCTTCATCAAAGAGTTCATCTCATCCTGCATTGCATGCTCCCACTGAAGCGAATCTTTCAACTCAACTGCTTCTGAGTAACTTTCTGGTTCACCATCCTCAGTCAAGAGAAGATAATTAATTGAAGGACTGTACCTGGTAGGCTGCTTAGAAACTCTGGTGGATCTCCTGACCCAATGAGATTGGTCTGGAGTCTGTGGATGTTGTTCATCTTCGGAATCTGAACTCCCACTATCAGAAGCTTCCACTGCCTCTTCATCTCCACCCATATCACCATCTTCAAACTCAGGAACTGTATCATCTTCAATTTCCGTCTCTGGTTCATTAACTGGATCTGGTTGTTTCTGAGCATCAACATCAAATTCAACTTGCTCTTTCTGAACCTCTAAAGTGGTTGTGTTTCTATCTTTGTATAACTCAGCCTCATTAAAAGTAGCATGCTTACTTCTGACTAATTTTCTACTTTCAGAGTCCCAAAGCCTGTAGCCCATACTGTCAAACCCATAACCAATGAAAGTGTACTTCTTGGCTTTAGCATCAAGCTTGTCACCATCTTTTACTAGATCATAAGCACTGCACCCAAATACTTTCAAATGCCCAAATTTAACTGCTTCACCTTTCCACTCTTCCTCTGGTATCTAGAAGCCCACGGAACGGATGGTCCCCGATTAATTAAATAGGCAGCAGTATTAATTGCATCTGCCCAGAACATCTTTGGAAGCCCTGAATTGATTCTCATACTTCTGGCTCTTTCATTTAATGTTCTGTTCATATGTTCAGCGACCCCATTTTGTTGAGGAGTGCTCGGGACTGTATAAATCATTCGAATACCGTTCTCTGCACAACAGTTCTCGAACTCTTTGCTGACGTATTCACCTCCGTTGTCCGACTTCAAGCATTTCACCTTCAAATCAGTTTCCAATTCAACAGCAGTTTTCCATTTCTTAAATACATCAAAAACTTCAGATTTATTTTTAAGAAAGTAGACCCATACCTTACGTGTCGAATCGTCTATGAAAGTGACATAATAGTAAGCACCTCCCAAAGAAGCAACTGGAGTAGGTCGGAAAACATCTGTGTGAATAAGCTCCAATTTCTGAGCTTTCGGTGGCTTTCCTGTCTTCACAAAAGACACCTTCTTCTTTTTCCCGAATACACACGGCTCACAAAATTCAGATTCGACCTTCTTTTACTCTGGAAGCTTTCCACTAGACACGAGCATTTTCATACCTTTTTCACTCATGTGACCGAGTCGTTGGTGCCACAGGTTAGATTGACTCAGGCCACTGGTTACTGCATTTACCCTATCTACAGGAACTTCAACCATGTACAATGTGCCCCTATTTGTACCTCTGGCAATGACAAGATTTCCTTTCACGACCTTCCATTTTCCCCCACCAAACATGACATCATATCCGTCACTATCCAACTGCCCAATAGAAATTAACTTCTTTCTGAGACTTGGAATGACCCGAACATCTTTCAAGGTCCATGTGGTGCCCAATGGAGTCTTCAACACAACGTCCCCCATCCCTGTGATATCAAGAGCATGATCATTAGCTAAATGAACTTTACCAAAGTTACATGTTCGTAGATTCCTCATCGACTTCGTGCTAGATGTAGCATGAAATGATGCTCCTGAATCCATGACCCATGACTCTGTAGAATCTTCAACACAACAGATAAGAACATCATTTGAATTATCTTCGGCCAGATTGACTTCCCTTTTATCTTTAGGAGCAGATGGTTTAGGGCATTGGCTTCTGAAATGCCCATGTTCTTTGCAGTTCCAACACTGGATGTCTTTCCTAGGCTTTGACTGACTTCTTCTTTTAGACTTTGAACGACCCCTGCTACTACCCCTTTCTTTTCCCCTACCTCTTCCTTCAGTACTCAACAGAGAACTAGATGATTCACCAGAATTTCTCCTTCTAATGTCTTCCCCAAAAATCAAATCACGGACCCCTTCAAAGGTAAGCTTAGTAGTACCACATGAACTACTAACTGTCCCTGACCAACTTTCAGGCAACGAAGATAACAATAACAAAGCTAAAACTTCATCATCAAACTTGATCTCAACAGATAACAAGCGAGAAATAATGGTATTGAAATCATTGATATGAGAGGAAACTGAACCACCTTCTTTCAATCTGGTGTTAACTAACTGTCTGATTAGAAATACCTTATTAGATCCAGACGGCTTCTCGTACATATTCGATAAGGCTTTCATCAAACCATGAGTAGTAGTTTCCTTCACAATATTGAACGCAACATTCTTTGCCAATGAGAGTCTGATAACATCAATTGCTTTCCTGTCCACAGTCTTCCAATCTTTATCTGTTATATCTGCCGGTTTATCCTCATCCAAGGCTACCATTAAATCCTTTTGACACAGCAGATCCTCAATTTGCATCTTCCAAAACCCAAAATCATGTCCATCAAATTTATCGATCTTTGTTCTCCCGTCATCAGCCATCATTCCAAACTAAGTGCTCAACAACCGAGTCAAAACCAGACAACACCAAAATCCCGAACAGCAGCAGTGGCTTTTTCCGGCGGCGGCAGAGAAGATTTACGGCAGCGACGGCGCCGGAAACCTAATACGGCGGCGGCAGCGGCAGCTGTGGCGGCGGCTGTGGCGGTGGCGGCGGCTTAACCCTAATCGGGGTTAGGCAGTGGCGGCGGCGGCGGCGGCGGCTGTGGTGGCGGAACCCTAGTTCGTGTGTTCGTATTTAACAGTAACCAAGAGCCCTGAACTGGCTCTGATACCAGTTGTTAGGATCAAATAGCTCAAACACACGAACACAATCACGAGAACAATAATAAAAAACAATAGAGCAAGACACGAGATTTATAGTGGTTCGGTTACGGTGTGTAACCTACGTCCACTTGGGGCAACTAGGGTTTTCTTTTATTGAGGTGTTAAATATTTACAAGTACAAGAGATATATTTATACTAACTAAACAATTAGGGTTAACACTCTTTGCCTAAAATAGCAAACTGGGCTTTAGGGCGGCCGTCCCTTAATCTCCTAATTCTGTCTTCAGTTAATACCGGGCCCAACCGAGATGGGTCGGAGTCCACAACTTAACAACAAGCTGATCGACATCCATTGTGGGAGTGATCAGAATAAAAAAAGAAAAAAAAAGAAGCAGATTGTGATTGGCGTGTGGTTTGTGGAGGATGACGGCATAGAGGGCAGGAGAGAACCCTAGGCTCTGATACCAAGTAAAACAAGGAATGATTGTATTATTGATGATTGAATATTGGAAAACAAAGATCCAATATATAGAACAATACAGAAGATATTAGGGCCAGCTGATATATGTTATATGGCCGGGCCTAATCACCATTTAAGAATATCGACTAATATTGCCTGTAATATGTGTCCATGGAAGAACCTTTAACATTGTTTCTATAGAAAAGCGCTTAACATTGTGTTACTGTTGATTGAAGGATGTAGTAGATTTTGACAAAATATTGAGTTGTTAAAACTTTATTCTTTTATTTTACCATTCAACTATTTGCTACTATCTGTGCACATAACCATTTATATTTTTAAAAATATTTCACTGATTTAAGAACATACATTCATGTCTTTAAGTCATTTACTAACTATGGTTGACCATCCTAAATTAGGAAGTGGGGATTCTGGAATCATCTGAGATAATAGCTATGATATATAGTTATATACCATAAGTTGGATGATGTTTGTTGGGTGTAGACTTCGGGTGGATTAATTTGGAACAGTTGGGCTCGGCCGGCCCAAGTTCTAATTAGGCCCAGTTTAGTTAGATTATTAACTAAAGGGTTTAACACTAATTGTAGTCTATATATACTTCTTATTGTACGTGTAATCTTTACCACTCAATAAAAGAAAAACCCTAGTTGCCCCAAGAGGACGTAGGTTGCACACCGCAACCGAACCTCTATAAATCTCGTGTCTCTGTTTAGTGTTTATTGTTCTTAATTCGTGTGTTTCGCAACCGAACCTCTATAAATCTCGTGTCTCTATTTTTTTTGAAGATTCTGTACGAAACACGAATTGGGGTTTCTACGTCGTTTGGTCTCCAGTCGAACAGAATCTCTGCCGTCGCCTGCTTCTGTCGAATTAGGGTTTTGTTCTGCCGTCGTCTGGGTTGTTTGATAGTCTGCTGCGTTCAAAACTTAGGTGCATTATTAAACTCGTTTGCTTTCGTTTTTTGGAACTGATTTCATAGAATAGTAATCAATAGAACAACACTCAAGTTCAGGCAGCCGGCCACTGTTGTGTTTGTTACTATTCTCAGTTCTGACTTGACTGTTGAGCATCTGCGGTTTGGAATAATGGCTGAGGACGGAAAACAAGAATTGAGAAATTCGATGGTCATGATTTCGGTTGGTGGAAGATGCAAATCGAGGATTTGCTGGTTTAGAAGGATCTGGAAGCCACTCTGTTTGGAAAGAAAACGAATAAGACTTCCGATGAAGACTGGGCTGCTCTTGACAGAAAAGCTGTTTCTGTCATCGGACTTTCTTTATCAAAGAATGTTGCTTTCAACATTCTGAAGGAGAAAACAGCTAAAGGCATCATGGATGCGTTGTCAAACATGTATGAGAAACCTTCTACTGCAAATAAAGTCTTTCTTATTAGAGAACTGGTGAACATGAGACTGAAAGAAGGAGGATCTGTTAATACTCATATGAGCAACTTCAATACTATCATCTCTCGATTACTGTCTGTCAATATAAAACTCGATGATGAAGTTCAGGCATTGCTGCTTTTGTCTTCTTTACCAGAAAGTTGGTCAGGAACTGTCATTGCAGTTAGTAGTTCATCTGGAACTACTAAGCTTACTACCGATGCAGTTCGGGATCTGATTTTGGGGGAGGATATTAGATGAAGAGCTTCAGGAGAATCATCGAGTGCTTTACTAAGCGCTGAAATGAGAGGAAGAAAGAAAGAAAGAGGGACTAGTAGAGGAAGATCAAAATCCAGAAAGAGGGGTCAGTCAAAGCCCCAGAAAGATATATAGTGTTGGAACTGTAAAGAAACTGGTCATTTCAGAAGTCAATGCCCAAATCCGTCTACCTCAAAAGATAAGAAGGAAGTCAATGTAACTGCTGAAGATTCTGATTCTGATGCTCTTATCTGTTGTGTGGAGAACTCAACCGAGTCATGGTTTATGGATTCTAGTGCATCCTTTCATGCTACCTCTAGCACGAAGTTGATGAAGAATCTCCGAAATGGTAATTTTGGCAAAGTTCGGTTGGCAAACAACCACACTCTTGATGTTACAGGTTTGGGAGATATTGATCTGAAAAACCTCATTCCTCATTGGGCACCTCGTGGACGTTAAAGGATGTTCGGGTCATTCCTAGCATGAAAAAGAAGCTAATCTCTATTGGGCAGTTAGATGATCAGGGATATGATGTCATATTCGGCGGGGGACAATGGAAGGTAGTAAAGGGGAACCTCGTGATCGCAAGAGGCAAGAAGAGGGGAACTCTTTACATGGCTGAAGTTCCAGTGGATGGGATAAAGTCAGTGACCAGCGGACCGAGTTAATCCAGTTTGTGGCACCAACGATTCGGTCATATGAGTGAAAAAGGAATGAAAATGCTCGTTGCTAAAGGTAAGCTTCCAGAACTTAAGAAGGTTGAATCGGAATTCTATGAACCTTGTATCTTTGGGAAAAAGAAGAAAGTATCTTTTGTGAAGACGGGGAAGGCACCAAAAGCTCAGAAATTAGAGCTTGTTCACACGAATGTATTCGGACCAACCTCGGTTTCATCTCTGGGAGGAGCTCATTACTATGTCACCTTTATAGACGATTCAACACGCAAGGTATGGGTCTATTTTCTTAAAAATAAATCTGATGTCTTTTATACTTTTAAGAAATGGAAAACTGTTGTTGAATTGGAAACTGATTTGAAGGTAAAATGTCTGAAGTCCGACAACGGAGGAGAATACATAAGCGCTGAGTTCCTTGATTACTGCGCTGAACACGGTATTCGGATGATAAAGACAGTCCCAGGCACTCCGCAGCAAAATGATAAACGAGTTAAGGTTGCTCAATCCCGTATGACGCATTTGTTGAACTTAATGTTCAGCCTATAAAGTTTTTAATTTCTATCTTGGAAGATATGCTCTTTTGTAAGTAATGAATTGTCTAGGTTAACCAAGAGATTTCTCCTTTGCTGATGGCTGTATTTCATGCTCAGTCCCAGTACTTTTTTGTCATATACAATCTATACTTATTAATAAAACAATAACTTTAGTGCCACGTGTCATTGTCTTAAGCCTCTACTTTTTTCAATTCCCGCCTATATATGTATATGTTCTTAGTGTTAGTCTAGGTTCGTTTGACTAAAATTCAACTTATGATACAAGAGATATTTAGGAAAATCTTGAAAATTTAACCCTAAATTAGAGAAAATCTTTTTTTGAAAATTAAATCATACCTAATATTTCTTTTTTCTTAAAACAAATAATTCATCAATAAAAACTATAGAAATCATTTATAATTTTCTTCATCTATAAAATTGATTCCTTGATTGTGTGTTTCCATTAAATGATTGGTTGATATTCAAATCTTGACAAAAGTTACGGAATTTTTCATCGACTCCTCTCCAATTTGAATGAATTCATGGGTATCTTTTTTTGGAAATGAAATCATACCTGGTTTTAAAATATTTCTCAACCATCCTAGATTTACGACCCTCGTGATTTGTCTTTATAAAGTCTGATGATATCGCCTATTCGCCTTCGACGGACTTCATCAACGTTCTTATTTTGGCTTTGGTTTCATCAAGTTTTCTTCAACAAAATTTATTTGTTTTTTGTTATATTTGAGCTTTCATCGTCTACGATTATGATTTAACCTATCATTATCCACGATTGTGTTTTTGTTTTGAATTAATATTATTTTACTTTCATTTTGTTTAAATTTGAAAGTGATCTACTTTAACAATCCATGCTTCTACTTTTTGAACTTCTTTATTTCTTTTTATATGTACTGCTATATTATTATTATGTTTGATTGGAATTCGTTTGATATGTGCAAATTGTTATGATGTATTACGTTCAGACAAAAGGATTTCTTTTAAATTACGCACTTTTATTCTACGGCTGACTTTGACACCTTCAGACAAAAGGATTTCTTTTAAATTTCAAAAAAGACCGTTTCTGTTGCAATGTGTTTATGATAATAAACAAGAGCCAAAGACAATCGCTATCCAAGTTGGTTTGTTTTTAAACAAGGATCATGTTCAGTTTTATGTTGCGTTATCTCGAGTTAAAAGTAGACATAGATTAAAACTATTAATATTAGATAGTGATGGAAAAATCACTAACAAAACATCAAATGTTGTATACAAATAAAATTTCGGATGTTTATGAATTTGAAATATTGTTTTCATGTTCAATTTAATTTGTTTATTACTTAAAGTTCTTATCTATAAGTTTATTTCATTTCATATTATATACTATTTAGACGTATAAATATTAATATAGAAAACCTACTAATATTGGATGTAGCTAATGTTAAAATTTATACATAAAAGTCGATATACAAAGTATTATCAACAACATTATAACTTACAAACATTTTTAAACAAGAACAATATTTTTGGATTGAACACGTGTGTTACACGGGTCTTTAGCCTAGTTAATTTATATGCAAGTGGATACTTGTGTGTTAAATATAACTATTTTTAAAGCTGTATGTATAGTAAATACACTTTAGAAAGGACTTGTTTGACTTTGTTTCCTTTTTAGCTGAACTATATGAGTTTATTTTTTTGACACATTAGAGATAATGCATCGTTGGAATCAAACTGTTCATAAATAAATGAGTTGAGATTGCTAAGTCTAGTACACCACATTTCTTAAGCTTCATTTGCATCCTATGAAGCTTTTTATCTTCTATCATAGATAATATGCTTCTCATGTTTAAGATAATTTATTTTATTTTATAAATGAAACGCTTCAGGTTAACCAAGAAATTTCTCCTGTGGTGATGATTGTAATTTCATGCTTAGTCCCAATCCTACAACATGCAGAGGTAATTTAGTTAGTTTGTTTTTATTTTCTTTATCATCTGAATGTTTTTATTTATTCTCTTGATGTTAACCAGGGGCTCAATAAGTCACTCATCGAAAATAGTGCCATCACCCTGGGTAGACTTGCCTCGGTTTGCCCTGAGCTTGTATCACCCCACATGGAACATTTCATGCAATCATGGTGTATTGCTTTATCTATGTGAGTATTTTTGTTGAATATATTCATTCAAAGTT
Source organism: Flaveria ramosissima (assembly GCA_025215565.1). Taxonomy (NCBI): domain Eukaryota; kingdom Viridiplantae; phylum Streptophyta; class Magnoliopsida; order Asterales; family Asteraceae; genus Flaveria; species Flaveria ramosissima. The sequence goes on from CM046045.1 coordinate 60,625,856, forward strand.
CTACTTGCTTGAGTATAATTGAATACAACTCATTGTAAAACACTAAACCTTGCATTTTAATTTCCATATTGTTCTATGTTTTTGACAGGATTCGGGATGATATTGAAAAGGAGGATGCTTTTCGAGGTCTTTGTGCCATGGTAATGTGAACCATTCTGTTTAATTTGATTTTTGAGACAGAATCTTAATAACTTATGATTGGTTAATTTGCAGGTTAAAGCAAACCCATCAGGGGCTTTGAGTTCACTTGTTTTCTTGTGTAGAGCTATTGCTAGTTGGCATGTAAGTTATTTTTCTTACAACAATTGCCAAAACAAACAAATATACGACTGGACCAACCATTTTATTGGTTAAACACTACATATTATATCTAGGGGTGTGAACGTTTAACCAATAAACTTTTGACGTATAAATAAGTTCGTGTCAACCTTGGTCGAACCCATGAGCATGTTTAGCTAAATGGGTCATATTTCAGTCTACGTGGTTGGTCCTTTTTAATACATTATTTTATAAATTAAAAGAAATGAGTTGTATGCCATAAAATTAAACGAATTGGGTTATGCCAGGTTTTAAAGGATAAAAGAGGAATTAGCTTAAAGTTTATTGGTTAAACGCAACTATATTAGAACGCATGTTATTTTTTGTTGTAAATTTTAATTTTACTTTACTAAAATACAATAAAAATAAAATAAAATAATAATAATATAAAGTTTTAGGCTAAAGGCCTAAAGGGCTGTGCTTGTGTATCCCTTAAAACTTATGTTTGGCATGATTGTCAGGCTTGTGCCAAATTTTCTGCTTCGTGTTTGGTTTGACTCACAAACAAGAAAACATGCCCTGTTTAAAACTCCTAATCGTATCTAGAGGGTGTTTGCCTTAGTGATATACCTGTACTAGCACCTTGCATAGTGTGTTTGCCTTAGTGACATACCTTCATTGTTTAGAATAACCTTAATGTCAAGGTAGTACGATAAAAGGTTGAGATCACTTATTTCAAGCATTTCTTCATTTCTTTTTTTTTAAGGTTGTTATGTCTTCATGGTTAAAAATCTTTGACAATTGATGTGTTGAGATGATCATCATCATCATTTTTTAATAGCGTTAGCCTAGGTTCCATTGGGAATTTGGTTGGGTTACAATCCTGCAGACCAACCTATTCTAGCACCTTTTTTTTGTGTAGCCTATATGCCTTAATGATATACCTTCAATGAAATGTTGTAAAAATCGCGACTAGCCTTTGATTAGTCGCTACTCGGAGGTTGGCCGCTTCAATTTCACCGAATTGGAGGTGCTAGGCGCTAATCTATGGTATTTCGATGTCGAGAACCGCTGGAATTGCTAATTCCGTCACCGTATTTGCCTATTGCGGCGAGAATTTGGAACGCGGTTGACTGGAACGCCTGAAGGGGAACGAGAATGGCGGGGTAATAGGATAAAAAAGTATAAAATTGATGTTTCATATACATAAATTTGCAAATTTATACACAAAAGTTTGATCTGATTAATCCCTAGTCGATACCCCACCGCCCGACTAGCGCCTAGGGATTTCTACAACACTGCTTTAATGTATTGAACTACCTTAATGTAGTACAATAAAAGGTCGATATCACTCATTTCAAACATTTCCTCCATTTCGTTTTAGAAGGGGCTATGTTGGTCAAGTATCGTGGATAACCAATGGTTGTCTATATTATGTTGCATCGACATGATCATCATCTTCATTTTTTATAGCATTAGACTAGGTTCCACGGGGAATTTGGTTTGGTTACAATCCCATAGCAAACTTGTTCTAGCACTGCCTTTTTTGCGTAGTCTGTTTGCCTTAGTGCTACCTCAATGTCAAGGTAATACGATAAAAGGTAGAGATCACTCATTTCCTTCATTTCTTTTTTTTTTTAAGTTTGCTATGTCTTCATGGTCAAATATCTTAGACAACCGATGGCTTGTCTATACTGTGTTGCATCGACATGATCACCATCTTCATTTTTAATAGCTTTAGTCTGGGTTCCATGATGAATTTGGGTGGGTTACAATCCCATAGGCCAACCTGTTCTAGCATCTTTTTTGTGTTGCCTGCTTGCCTTACTTATATACCTTCACTATTTAGAATTACCTTAGTGTCAAGATAGCATGACAAAAGATCGAGATCAATCATTTCAAACAAATTTCCATTTCTTTTTTGAAGATTGCTGTGTCTTCAAATATCTTAGACAACTGATGTTTTGTTTATATATGTTGCATCGACATGATCACCATCTTCATTATTTAATAGATTTAGTCTAGGTTCAACGGGGAATTTGGTTGAGTTACAATCCCATAGACCAACCTATTGTAGCACCTTTTTTGCGTAGCCTGTATGCCTTAGTGTTATACCCTCAATGTTCTACATTACCTCAATGTCAAGGTAATACAATAAAAGGTCGCGATTTCTTTTTTGAAGGTTGCTATGTCTTCATGGTTACATTCTATGACGATTACATCAAGGCGTGTGTTCCACGTTTGTAGGGCCTGTCGAAGGCCATATAATACCGTTGATAGCTTGTAAGCCTTATACTCGTTTACTTTTTTCATGAACCCCTCTGGTTGAGAAAGGTACACCTCTTCTTTAAATTCTCCGTGAAGAAAGGCTGATTTCACATCAAGATGTCCCCGTTGAGCTGTGAGGGCTAGAATCAAACAAAGTGTCTCATGTCTAGTAACGGGAGTGAATACTTCATCAAAGTTTACTTCTTGTTGTTGGATGTGGCCTTTGGTTATTATTGGGTTTATGAAGGCCTATTCTTGGGTTTAGGATCAGTGTAATAAAGGCAAGAATGTTGGTTTAATCTTCATTTGATTTATTTAGTTTATTTTTGGTGGGTTGAAATTCAGGAGTAAGGCAGGTTATTGTTTTAGTAGTTTGATTTGATTTGCTTAATTGAGTCTGTGTTGATTTAATAGAGTTTCCTAATAAGTAGATTAGGGTTTACTGATTTTCTTGGTGAAGCTTTTAGTATATATAGAAGGGTCTGGGGTCCATTGTGAAGTGTGAGTTTTGGTTTAATAACATTACAAGTAAAGAGTCGTGGAGTTCCACAAAGATCGCTGGTGTTTCTATGTTTTGTGGCTGTTCTATAAAGTTCCGGGCCAACAAATGGTATCAGAGGTTGGAAGCTCATACCCGGGATCGATAACAGCAACAACAAGTCGACATCAAAGAACCACAACAGTCGGTCGACATCAAAGAACATACCAGCAACCAATACTCACCCAATCGTGACGTGTGTGGGACGATTGTTAAGAAGAAAGAAGTTTCGAACTCGTGTGGATTGCAAGTAGAGGAGTTAGAGAACACCTGTGTGGTTCAAAGGAAACCTGTATGAAGCAAGAGAACCTGTGTGGTGCAACAAGACAACATCTTGTGTGGATCATGACACCTGTGTGGTAACAACTGTAGAAGATCGAGACTACGTGTGTGGTACAAGAAAAAAAAAACAAAGAACCTGTGATAGAGGTTAAAACGCAGCGAAGAAATTGATAAGCTTGCGGGACTGTTCTGGTTAGAAGAGACGAAAAAAAAGGATCAGCTACCTGTTTTTGATCCTTATAGTTAAAGAACGGCTAAAGGAGCAATTACTGTCGAGGCCAAGAAGTATCTGATGGCAAGAGCATTTGTGTTTCAAACCCTCCCTGAGGATGCACTATTACAAGTGGCAATATACAAGGATACAAAGGAAGTGTGGAAGGCTATAAAAGTTTGATATTTAGGAGCCGAAAGAGTGCAAAAGACAAGATTACAAACTCTTAGATCCGAGCTTTAGATGTTGAAGATGAAAGAAGGTGAGTCCATTGATGAGTTTTCATGAAAACTTGGTGGAATTGTTACAAAGTTTAAACGTCTTGGATCAAGTTTAGAAGATGAAGTGGTAGTGAGAAAACTCCTAAACTCGGTTCCAATAGAGTATTTACAAATTATGGCATCCATAGAGCAATATTCATATTTAGAAAACATGTCATGTGAAGAACCTATTGGAAGATTAAAGGCTTAGGAAGAAAGAATCAAAGATCTTGATAAAAATGAGGAAGATCTAGGCAAATTACTGCTGTCCAAAGATGAAGACAAGGAAAGACAAAAGCAAGGTGCGCTCGGTTATGATGGGTATGGGCGAGGACGTAGGCTTGGCAATCTTGATTGTTTGTGGAAGAGGGAATGGTAGAGAAGAGAACGGACACATAAGATGTTTTGGGCGCCAGAATTTGAGACAAAAGTGAATTGAAGTGCTACGAGTGTGAAAGTATGGACATTTAGCATATGAGTGTCCCAACTGGTATGGAAAAGAGGAGGCCAACTTGGCTCTAGCTCAAGAGATTAAGGGGGAAAATGTTGGTTTAATCTTAATTTGATTTTTCAGTTTTTTTTGGTGGGTTGAAATTTAGGAGTAAGACAGGTTATTATTTTAGTAGTTTGATTTGATATGTTTAATTGATTGAGTCTGTTTTGATTTGATAGATTTTCCTAATAAGTAGATTAGGGTTTACTTGTTTTCTTGGTGAAGCTTTTAGTATATAGAAGGGTTTAGGGTTCATTGTAAGTAAAGAGTTGTGGAGTTCATTGTGATGTGAGTTTTGGTTTAATAATGCTACAAGTAAGAGTCGTGGAGTTCCACAAAGATCGCTGGTGTTCTTGTGTTTTGTGGTTGATTTATGAAGTTTTGGGCCAACAAAGAAGACCGGTTATTGGACTTGATGGAGATCGAAGGCATGGGAGGCTTGAGGCCTGCCCTTATCTCTTTTATTTGAGTCTGTTTTGTTTTCTTGATGCCCAAGTATTGTATTCTCTATTTAATTAGTTCTTATGCTTGTAATTCCTCACGGGTTTGACAGCCATAGCAATAATTAATCTGGGTGCAGCCCATGGACGTAGGTTACACACTGTAACCAAACCACATATATCCTTGTGTGCTCGTGTTTTATTAGATTCCGTGCATGTGAAATTCGTGAACTTAACACTTATATGTGTTGCCTTGTGCTTGTTGATCTTCCCATTTGCATCATTTTTCTAATTTTAAATACCCATTTCAACCTCATATCTTTTTGGTTGGGTGGTAGCTCAATGTGCTCCCATCTATTCTTCTTTTCATTTTAAGCAATTTCACTTGCCATAGTGTCATCTTATTTCGTTTAAGCCTTTGCTTCTAAATATGTATTTGGTTCTTCCTGATGTGATAAAAGGTTCAACCAGAAATCTCTTGCATAAACATCCCCCAAGAATGGGAACCGTTTAGGTGGTATCATTGGTCGCTGTACGTACAATGCATAATGCATTGGAGCGGACATCATGGTGATTGGTCCTCTCTTGCGGGTACAATTGGCTGGTTTAATGTCATTGCTTGATTCCTGGTTCTGCTGTAAATTAATAGTCCTTCGATCTAGATCCAGACCTTTGAAACAATATGCTGAGTTTGATATCCTCTTTCAAACCAAGCTTTGATACCAATTGAAACTGTTAATTGGTAATTCTCAGGTCTATTTGTTTCTATCACAGATTGAACAGCAGAGTTTGTCTAAACAACTTGTTCTCCAACTCTATTAATTGAATAGAAATCAATTACAATAGGACACCCTATCACCTGTTCATAATTTAAAAGAATTGAGTCCGAAGTAAATCATAAACAAATGTAATCCTAATCTAATTCAAACTGGTGGCCCGCTTATTCCTTCTGTTATGGCTGACGTATTAAAAACAATTAGGTAGCGTTTGGTACCAAGGAATGGGAGGCAAAATAGAAGGAACGATTGAGGGTGAATGAAAATTATGATGTTTGGTTGCCAAAGGGAATTGAATGGATCATTACACAAATAATCTCATTCCCTCTAATCACACCAATTCCATTCCATCCCATTTAACCTTAGTCACCACCATCATCACCCACCACTAGCCACCGACCACCACCTGTCACCGGCCACCACAACCACTACCAACCACCACGGCCACCACCATCATCACAACTGACCACTAAGATCAAGAACCACCATCATCGCCACCACTCACCACCGGCCATCACCACCACCGACCGCCACCACCTTCAACACCGACCACCACCACCAACCACTACAGCCACCACCGCCGGTCGCCACCACCGACAACCGCAACCAACACCTTCATTCCTTTGTCTATTCCTACTTAACAAACACCATAAAGTAATGATTCTTCCACTCTTAAAAGGTAACCAAACAAGACAATGGAATGTAATAATTCATTTTATTCTTTCATCTATTCCATTCCTTCTTTCATTTCATTCCTTTATCCGTTCATTTTAACATATATGACTTTACCCTTAATAGGGCACTTTTTGGTGATTTTTCCTATCCAGTCCATTAGTAACCTCAATTTTTTAAAGACATTGTTAGACAACTTCAAACAGCAAAAGCAGTTCCAAACACTCTAGACGGTAAACTGTTATTTCAATGAGTAGAGTAGAGGATATGAGAACAAGTTGACAGATAATGTTAATCACTTGAATTGTTATTAATGATTTATGTTGAATAACATGATTGACATTGGATGGAAGTTATCTTGTTGGACATGATTATGATAGTATTATTATTTTTTGTGCATCTATCTAATTGATAAAGAGTAAAAGCATGATGACATGACATGTTCATAAATTTGTCCTGGTTCAGTATAATTGTTTATAAATCTAATATTTTGACCTATTCTTGTTTCCTCTTTTCTACAGGAAATAAGGAGTGAGGATTTACACAATGAAGTTTCACAGGTGCTCCTTGGTTATAAGCAGGTATGCTCATCTTCACCGGCCTACATATTAATCAAAAACTTCAAATATTATACGGTGAAAGTGTATCTCAATCCTTTTGTATATGTGGCAATTTCAATCCTTGTACTCATTAATGGGCATGTTTCATCATAAATGGGCCAAATAGAACTTTTTAGTAGTGAAAAGGTCAAACTTGTTGAAAATTTCAAAATCTGTTTATTATTATTAGACTTAATTACACAGATAGTCATGTGGTTAGTCCTGATTTCACTTTTAGCCCCTAACTTTTAGAAATTTCAATGTCAGTCCAATAGTTAGGACAAACTTAACATGTTTGGTCCAGGAGTTGGATGGCGGTTAACTTTTACTGTTATGTGGATGTTAAATGACTAAAATACCCTTAGATAATGTGCTAACGAGGTTCAATGATGCCGACAAAGGTAATTATTTAAAAACTAGAACTACATGAGCACACCCTTTTTAATTAAAAAGACATTACATAAATCATGGGGCCCACATACACTCAAAATTACCCCCACCTGCACAAGATCTGCAACCTTTGATTCAAATCACCATTGATATTCATGAAGCTTCTTAAACACAAGATTTGCAACATTGATTATTATCTAAACAACACTGAAAAACCCAAACCTAGTCTAGGAAAAACATACCCAATTTGCAGCCTTAATGGCGAATGTGAAACCCAAATCATAGCTTCTTGCGACCTGAACCGTCACAGCAGCACCCAAATAAGCCATTGTGAAACCCTTTCTGATCGTGTAGCACTATTAGCACTTGTAATCCCCACCCTATTCACCCCTCTTTGCCAACCCTTTGCCTGAAACAATCGTACTCTACCACAAAGCTCTTGCTTAGTCACCAGGGAATCGAAGGAGAAAGGGACAGAGAGATAGATCGAAGGAGATGGCCAAAAACTTAAGAGTACTTGAAGGCGCCGGAGTTGGGTAATACACTAATACCACCATCTCTTCCTGGAAAACTGAAGTCACCGAAGTTTGTTAGGGAGAGGTGATTAGGGTTTGGTGGTGGTCTCCGGTGATCGGGAGGGCCGAAGGTGGTGGCTGAAGGAGGTGGGGTTGTCGTAAGTGGTCAAAGAAGATGGGAGGCGCGAGGCTATGGTTTTGAGTGGGACCCACTATATATAGTAATTTTATGCATTTGTTATTTTATTGCAGGGGTATTTGGTTATATTTTAAAATTGTAATAGGAAACTTAACGCTTCGAAAGTCTAAAGACCAAAAGTGAAATTAGGACTAACCAGAGGACCATCTGTGTATTTAAGTCTTATTATTGCACACACCCTCCTAAACCATCATATAAAATTTGATTGGAGTAATATTGTTTTTACAATTATGGTTAATGTGTATATACATGTGTATATGTGCATGCACACACATGCAAAAAGTGTGTTATGGGTCAAACCTAACCTGGCTTGGCCCATCAAAGATGACCATTTTAAACTCAAACTTGTTTTGACCCATTATTAGACATGATCTTATTACCTGTAGCCTATTCCAAGCCGTGCCTAAATGATTAATCAGGGTTCACTGTTGTAATCTATGATAGATGCTGAAGAATGGAGCATGGGAGCAGTGTATGTCGGCTTTGGAGCCACCTGTAAAAGAGAGGCTGTCAAAGTATAAAGTATAGGGTTGATTTTCATGGGCAAATTGGTCATCTATCAAAGTGTTCTTTTTTCATACATTCTTTCGGAGCTGTGGACTTCAATCTCTCTCTTGATTAGACTCATGTTGTGCATTATCTTTCAACCGACAAAAGCCAAATTGTGCTTTCACCTTATGCAAAGGACAAGATTTTACACTGCAACATCTTTGAAATCCAAGTGGAAGAACTTAAGTTTACTTGGGAATGGATTTGGTTTCCTGGCGCCTTTTTGACGTCATCCACTCGTAGTCCGGGGCATTTCCACTTCTCTGTTTTTCTTGAGTTTTACATATCTCGATTGCTACTATGCATCTTGTACTATGTTCTCGTTCTTCCATGGGCCATGATGGCATGCCGGTGAATTGGTTTTTGGGCTGGTTTTAACAGGCTATGGGCTTGAAGTTGTGGATAAGTTGTATGTTTACTTGTAATTTTACCGAATCAAGTTGATCAGTTTGTGATTGTGATGTTTGAATTATAGGGTTAACTTTTTTATATATATATATATATATTTTTTACTTTAAGGCTGGTAATATTATTGGATAGCTGGTTTGTACGGGTGTGTACTGTGAGAGGTTGATAAATGACATTGATAAATGAAATTGAGACGTTGAAGTCTGATTTTGCTTGAGATAATTAGTAATTAAACTCGGGAAATTATTATTATTTGTTTTTAATAACGAATATTACAAAGAAGTAATTGTTTTTGGACCAAGTTCTTAAATACACCCCTCTAGTTTGCTTGATATATGGACACCAATTATGTAACACCTGTTTCACATATACATACATGAATAGATATGAGAACTTGTAAAACTAATATTTTGTTACATGTCATTTGCTGTTAGTAGATATTAACAAGTAGTAATCTTAGAAGGGTTATTCTGTTATAGTAGTAATAGTTAGATGGGCTAGTTCATGTTAATGCATCTATACATAAAGAATGTTAAGAAAGGAAAATGATAGCTATGTTTTGATTGGATTTATTCCTTCTTCTCTGAATATTCTTCTCCTTAATCTTCTCTCTTTCCCTTTTACATTTTTGATTACCTGTTACGTTTCTAACAATGGTATTAGAGCTTCCTTTCCTCTTGACCATGGGTTAGGGCAACAAAAAGGTCCTTTCACCGAGCAAGATCAAAATCAATAACAATAGTATTCAACTAGTTTAGGGCAACAATCTTTAGCTTTAGGAATCAATCCAGACTTTGGAGCTCAGCTTAGGAAGAAGCTTAAGGAATGTCGAGTTAACCTGGGGAGTTTTTGTTGGCCGCCCATCTTCTTTGCCGGTAGTGCCAAAAGGTCAGCAATTCAATTTAGAATCAACACAAGATCAACAATAGTTAAGGATTTGGAATTGATTCAAAGCGATAACATCATAGTTCAAGAATTAGGCGACTATAAAATTAAGTTCAAATTGAGCTATTATTTTGGAAATTGCTATGGAAAAAACGATGTAAATAAGGCAAGAAGGTACAGTTTTACGACTATTGCTATGAATTTGAAAATTTGTTTAAACAGAGTAGAATCAATGAATATTATGCGATATATCTCTCTATGAATGGTCTTGAATTTGAAAATACAGACGTTTTTATACAATGGCATCAATACAGTTTTCTGAAATTGAAAGAGGACATTTCTTTAGCCTTGATGCAAATAAGTTGAAGGATTCGTTTTCTCTTTATGATTCAAATTCTTCTCTATAAGAGTCCCATAAGGTGATTGATGTAATGTTTGAGAATGATAATGGGCAAACAAGTGAAGATATGGGAGATGATTTAGGGAAAGACTCAAAGATAAATAGCAACACGAAATGGGTTCGTCATGTTAAGATTGTTACTAAGATTCAAGAAAATAGTAGTGATGTTAAAAGCAACCAGCTTCATAATGAATATTGTAAAGATATGTTGAGATTTGAAAAGAATGAAGCTATCTAAACTTCAAGTTTTGTGCTGATCTCATCTACATAGATCAAGCACTGAACTGTTGTGAATCAGCATTTATGCATATGCTGATGAAGATTTGCTGATTCATTGCTGAATTAGACAAGAATGTTAGTACCGAAAAGTAGTGGCGACAACTGTCTGTTGATTTCTGGTCAATGATGTATATACTTTTGTAGCCAATAATAGTGTACATTCGTGGAATGCCATAATGTCTAGATCAATAGATGAAGCATGCCATTAATCATAATCCTAGAATAGATTTCTTCATAATCAAGTCCTTTAATTTGATAGAATCCTTGAACAACAAGTCTGGCCTTGTTGCGGACAATCACATCTTTCTCATCTGTCTTGTTCTTAAATATCCATTTTGTTCTAATCGGCAACTTTCCTTTTGGAAGTTCACACAGATGCCAGACATTGAGCTTTTTAAACTGCATCAATTTGTCTTGCATGGCCTCTACCCAGCTGTTCTCTTTTAATGCCATTTCAACATTCTTGGGCCAATATGAGAGATGAAACATGAATACAGACAAGTATTTATGGCAACAAATTTCCTCCGAGTTTGATCTCCTTGTGATAATGGACCAATAATTGCTTCAGTTGGATGATTTTTGTGAATTCTCAACTGTGGAATAACATCTTTAGAAATAACTTCTTCTAAATTAGAAATATGACCCACTGGTTCTTCAACAATATTTCCTCCCTCTGGTTGATAACCTATATCTTCCTCTAGATGATTATCATTGTTAGAAGATAAATCATCAAATGGAACTTGAATAGTATCTTTTTGATCAGTTTGAGTAGAAGAAGAACTATCATCAAAACCTTGTGGAGCTTGTTCAACAAAAGGTTCAGAAGATACCTCTACAGATTCAGAAACTTGTGGAACAGCTAAACTATTTGAAGAAGAAGGTATATAAGAAGATATCACTTTTGTTTGAGAAGATATAATACCAACTACATCAATTAAAATATCCTGAATTGAGGAAGTCAAAGGAAGATTAGCTATGCAAATAATAGACGATCGATTAAATGTTTCAAATAATGAAGCATAATCATAAACCCATGAAGGTGCAGAGCCTGCATCAGTTTTGTTAGACTCATGCCAATCAATATCAAATTACTCAATTATTTGTTTTGATCTTTTATTATAAACCCTGTAAGCAACTTTATTTGCAGAATAACCAACAAAATAACACTCATCAGGTTTTTCATCAAATTTAGATTTTGAATCAGATGTGTTTAACAATGTACAACAACATCCAAATGTTTTGAAATATGTGACTTTGGGTTTATGGTTGAAAAAGATGTCACACCCTCAAATCCACGTGCGGAGTTTTACCGCTAGGCGTGTGAACAAACAAGGATCACAGTCACTAGTTACTCAGAACGACACTATAAGCCACATTTAATACAAAACCAACCAAAGTTCAAACTTTAAAACCACGCGGAAGCGTTTTGAAAATAAAACAAACCCAAAGTATGTAAATGTAAATATTTGGCAAAACATGCGCCAACCCAATATTTGAAACTCATAAATGAAAACAAAGAGTTATGTCTTTAAAATAAAGTCTTAGGATGCATGCTAGACCTGTGATGTGCTCCTAATAGCAACCTGAGTTATCGACCTGAGAATAGCATACTAAAAATGTCAACACAATGGTTAGTGAGTTCAAGAGTTTGCGTTTAACATAAACATTTATAATTGTAAAACATAAGAAGTGCATTGAAATAGAAAGCTAGTCTATATTCACAAGTAATAACCATAGTGATTTCGCGATCGAAGCTGACTATGTTGCGTTTGTTGCCTCCCGTCACGACTTACCAGGTCGTGACAATGTTTTTGTTTAGGACAATGTTGCACCCGTTTGACCTCGAGTCGCACAGGTGGGGCTTGTCAAACCCAGTAGTGCTACCCAAGATTTCCCGCTAGTTACCATTATTAACGATCCGAAAGTGTGAGGAATTTCAAGGTATTATGCACTGTGTTAAAACATACACAACTTACAATAATAATATAGCGTTTCGTAAACAAGTATGCTACCTCCCCCAAAAGATAGTTTATAAAATAGTGGGGCATGAACTCACTTGATGTGCAACGAACGATAACAAAGTAAACTGATGATGAACGGAAAGACAACCCTTCAAAGGTTACCTAGAACACACAAGTACATAAGTATGTGTACACAAAGCTTAACAACTCTAAGAATACCTAGTTGATCCGTTGGTGACATATTAGCAGAGATATTGATTAATCAAGCGTAACAACTTAGCATACATGAATATCATACATATTATCCACGTGTATCACATCGTCAACCCAAGTTCTATCTAGATCATCACACAACATTAGGTCATCATAAAACTCATGCAAATCTCAACAAGCAACATGTTCAACACAATTATAAATACATCACAACCAATAATTCATACGTGAAATCTAATCATGCATTACATGCCATGTGAAGCCACTCACGACTTCACATCCTAAACCCTGCCAATCCTACTAAGTAGGGGCCTCTGATTCGCACGCGTGTATGATAATCATAATCACATTCATCAACAAGGTTCATTCCAACCAACATACACAATAATGATCAATTCCAAACCCAAACATGATTTCCTAATCACTAACCACAATTCAACATCGTGTATGATCACCAAAACCTAGATTCCTTACATGATCAACCAAGCATCCATACAACTCAATTAACACATTCTATCTAGACATCATCAACAATCATTCTAACATGATCCTAACATCATAAGCATGCCCAAATCATCATATCCAATGTTCTACAAAAATAAAGTTTCCCTTTTGGGAAATAACATCCAAAAGCAATCTAGCATCCAATTTGCAGGACCGTTTAAGGGCTTGAACAAATTACAACACAACAACACAATGAGGAGAGCAACTAAACTTTGATCAAATAGTGAACTGGATTAACCAAGTATGATACTAAGAACACAAGTAAAGTAAAGAGACAGAACAAGAGAGTTGGGTTTCAAGGAGGCAGTATATTGCTTTCTCAAGTTCTTTTACAAGTGTTACAAAGCATAAAGAAAGATACAAGAACTTGGAATACTTATACTACAACCTACAGCCGGCTATACTTTGAAAGCCAGCTGGATACAATTGACTAGACACTAACAAAATCAATTGTAGGATCAAAAGGCATATCTGCCTTTTGACCTTGTGACTATGACATGCCATAGCTCACATCCTTATACATTACAAAAAGGATAAAGTACATAAAGTAGAAAGTTACAGACTCAAGACCTCAATGTACAGTTACCAAAAGCATGAACCTTTTCACCAACTCATGTAAGTTGGTGACTTTACAGAGATGCAGCGGAAAGGCGCTTTATGGAACAGTACATCAGATAAAGCATGTGTACTAAAAGTCTTCGGAAGAAATGTCTTCATAGGTTGAAGCTTCGGAAGACTTTGTCTTGAGGCTTCGGAAGACTTCATGTTTGGCTTCGGAAGATATTGGTCTTGGCTTCGGAAGATTTTACACTTAGAGTATTTTCTAGTGCATTGTGTAAAACTTCCGAAGCATTCTTTACTTCAGTACTTAGTGCATGTTGCAGAGACACATTGGATGTTTTGGGTTGCATCAGACTTAAGGAATCCTTACAAACTCCCCTAGGCTGATGCTACCAAAACACTTAGAAGATCTTCAGATATTGGTGGTCTTCAGTACAATCATGACCATTCATTTCTTCATTAGATGGTCAGGATCATCAAGACCTTCATAGTATCTTCTCATTTCTAAGAGATCATGCAGAGGTAAGTTGATTATGTCTTGCCAAGAGTAAACATTCTCAACACCTTGATCTCTGATTACATGCCATCTTTCTGGATTGGTAGAGTAAGTCCAGGACAAGATGGGTGTCTCAGTTGTTAGAGGAGCCACTTGAATAGGAGTTGATTGGGCTGCCTCATCATGCACTTCCTCAGGTTGATCTGACTCAGCCTGAGGTGTAGAGGTAGATGACTTAGGCTTCTTCTTCTTTGACTTTGGTTTAAAAGCCATTCTCTTCTTCCTCTTTGATGACTTTAACTGAGAAGACTGGTCTGCAGCACCATGTTGATCATCCTTGTCTTTCTCAGTTGGGTGTTCCTCCCTCACAGGTTCAGAAGGAGAGGGAGTTTGACCCTCCCTTGGATCAGAAGATGAAGCTTGCTGAGGCTCAGCTGGAGGTCCGGATTGAGGTGTCTCAGGTTGTTCAAACTTAACCTCCACTTCAGGTGGTACTTGACTTGGAAGAGAGTGCAAGTTAATCAGTTCACCACTCTTAATCTTCTGCTTGATCACTGTTATATGCTCATCCATTGTGGATAGAGACATAGGGCCAAGTCTCCTTCCGGAGAATCCATATAGCTTCAAGAAGCTCATCATCCTTTGTCTATCAGCAGACTTCTTCACACTCTTTTGAATGATGGCTCTTGACTTTGCAGCTTCTTCCCTTAGCTTCCTTTTGGTTGTCTTTCTTTCTTTGACTAGCTCAAGCTCAAGTTGCTTTAGGTACTCAAACTCAATGAAGTCATAGGACAGGGGAAGAAGTGCATCTGCCTGATAGAAGCCTGTGGCACTCAGGTAGTTGATCATCTTGATCCTATCTTCTTCTTTATCTACCTGAGGTTCTTGTGGAGCCACATCTTCCTATGCAGGACTTTCTTGAACTGGAGAGAGAGTGGGAGCATGCTTGTAGAGTCTTTTCTGTCTCTTCTCCTCTTTGAATTGGAGAAGTAGCCTTGCATCCTCTTTCTCCTTCATCTCTCTTGACACTTCCATGTCAGCCAGTTCATTCAATTCTTCTAAGGGGAGGGAGATGATTTCATCAATATCATAGTTCCTGGTCTGTAAATAAGTAATCCTGACTGCCCTTAACTCATCATCTTGAGTATTTGGTCTGGGGGCAGCCCTGATTGCAGCTTGCATAAAGCTTGATGACCCAGAGGAACTTTCTCCCCTTAGCTTCCTTTTCCTCTCTCTCTCTCTTCCTCCTCAATTTCCTCAGGAGTCATTATCCTTTTCCCTTTGTCACCAACAGACCTTTGTGACTCAGGGTGGATAGAGGCTTGGCCTTCATTGCTTGGTGTAGCTTCCATGCTCTGGCCAGAGAGAGGCTGGGAAACACCTTCACCAGCAGGTGTCTCAGAAGGAGTTTGAACCTCTGCAGCAGTTGTTGATGATGAGATAGGGGTCTCAGGTTTTGCCACTGGGCCTTCAGTCAAGGTTTCCCCTATGAAACTAATCTTAGGGTCCACCTCAACATCTAGTTGACCGATGACATTGCCTGATTGCCTAAGTCTCCTTCTTAGAGTGAACTCTGCAAGGATTCTATCTTGGATTCTTTGAGCCAATCTGTCAGCTTGTCTTGAATTGCTTGGATTGACAAGTGGCATGTTGACTAGATCCAATCTTTCATAGAAGTTCAGGCTTTGAAAATCAAACACTTCTTGTTGCCCTTGAACTCTGTGAAGAATAAGGGCTCTTCTGTTAGCATCATACCTCCACCTTATGATGTAGTTTGAAGTTCCTTGTGGTGGAGATGAGACAGCCCTTGGTATACCTTCCTTAAAAAGACTCCTGATGATAGAGTCTATAGAGTTCACATTAATGTGAACTTGAGGAAGTTGCTGAGAATGCACAACAGCAAGTGAGGATGGTGAGTCCTCTATGTCCATTCTCTGTGAAGAACTCCCAGGTTCTGTGGCTGCAATAACTTTCTCCCCCTTTTTGGTAGCATCACCCACTTGCATAGGTGAGCTGAGGATAAGTCAATCACTTCCACAGGTTCTTGTGTTCCTGGTTGAGCTCTCCTTAAAGGTCTCCTAGCTAGTTTTTCCTTTAGATATGAAATCTGAAGTTGCTGATCATTGACCGTGTTTTGTAAGGTAGTCACCTGAGATTCAAGGTGACTAACCTTAGAGACTAAATAGGAGCATGTTTTTGACAGTTTCTGCACCTTTAGTCTCAAATTCCCCTCTTCTTCATCAGAAGAATCATTGGGGGATGAGATGATTGGACCAAAGTCCTCTCTCACACCACCAGCTTGAGGTTCTTGGCTGCTGGTTTTCCTCTGCTCACTAGCAATCTCAGTTGAGATGCCAGTGGGCTGAGTTGCCATGGTTGAGGTCTTAATGATGTAATCACTTTCAAAAGTGAGAGCCTCTTCCATATGGACATCCTGAACATGTTCAGAAGTGTCCACCTCAGTAACAGGTGATTGATGTGGGATAGACTAAGGAGAGTCAGAGGTACTCATCTCTCTTTGAGTAGGGGAGGAGAAGAGAGACTCATGGTACTCACTTAATCCTAAGTCTTCATCAGTATAGAAGGATAGGTTGGGAATTGGTTGGTTGAGATCTAAAGGCTGGGGATGGTAACTGTCCCCTGAAGGTTGTTCACTTGAGTGTTGAGACTCAGAGTGAAGGCTTAAGGCTGTTGGGCTTGTGAGCTCATCAGGGTGAGTATGAGGAACCTCAGCCCTGATAGGTGAAGAAATGGGAGTGGTTTGCTCCTCAGGGGAAGTGGGAGCTCTAGTGTCCACTTCCTCCTGTAAGGTTGAGTATATGGGGACCTGCACAGACTCAATAGCCTGAGCAGGGGTTCGTTTGGATTTTCTTTGGTAGGTGAGGGTTATTTGTGGTCTTTTTAGAGGTAAGGATAAAAGAGGTGTGGGTTCAACACTAGCTTGTGTTGCTAGGTTGTCACCTTGAGCAATGAGCTCTAACATTTTGGGGACTAGGGCTGTTTCTACCCCTGAGAAGCCTACAGTTGGCTTCTTCATTATTTTAAAGATGCCGGGCTTCATCTGTCCCAATTTAAGAATATTACTTTTTTCCCTCAACTGTGAGCCCAGTTCACAGTTGAGAATGTGTTGAACATATCTAGGAAACATGTAATACTCTAAGGAGTCCAAGTTTGCAAGTAAATTAGTATAAACAAATTGAGAGTACCTGAACTTGACCCCCTGAACCATTCCATGAACTATAAAGGTGTAACACCCGGAATTTTCCTTTGTAGCCGACGAGAGAAGAAAAAGAAATAAAGTCCAAAGTCGAGGGACCAAACCCGCCAACGAGAGAAACTTCTATGCACGGGAGTATAAAAGGGGGAAAACACCCCTATTCTCCCCATATTTCAGCCAAGAGAGGAGAAGAGAGGAGAAGGAGAAAAGAGGAGAAAAGTTGGTACGGGTGGATTCGAGCGTGGAATTCAACGTGGAGCGAGTCAAATCGAAGTTATACTCGACGGGATCGTTAAGGTGAGTTCTAGGACCCCTCTTTTACATGTTTTTAACCGATTTTGGGGCTGGAACACGTCCAAAAACCTATTTTCGAGTTTTTGGGTGAAAACCCGTTTTAATGTATGTATGTATGTGTATGATGCGTTTGAGGCTCGATTTCTTGCTTGGTTATGCTTGTCTGAGGTCATGCTATGTTTCCCTAACCTTTAGAAGGGTTGATTTGAGCTTAAAAAAGGTTTGGAAGGGGTTGGAGGTCGAAAACCCGCGGCTGCAGTCGACCTAACTGCACTCTGCACCAGCTAGGGCTAGGCGACCGACTGGAGGGCGACTGGAGGCCATTCGGCCGATTGAAGTGCGACTGAGGTCCATACGCACGTTTGCTATGCGACTGAGGTCCATACGCATGATGGTCATGCGATTGGAGTTCATGTGCTTGGGAGCCATGCGATTGAGGGATGGTGCGACTGAGGTTCATTCGCATGGAGGTTATGCGACTGAAGTCCATGCGTCTGGAGGCCATGCGACTGAGGTTCATTCGCATGAAGAGTATGCGACTGAAGCCCATACGCCTAAAGTCATGCGACTGAAGGCCATACACATGAAAGCTATGCGACTGGGAGTCCATTCGCATAGAGGTCCATTCGCCCATAGTCCATTCGCATAGATGCCCATTCGCCTAAGTGTTCAGAAATGATAACCGCGATGGAATTCCTCGACGATGTGAAGGGCATGGACGGTATAAGGTAACGCAGGATGATGAGATTATGATGTGGATGTTGATGGAGATGATGATAATATGCATGATGTTATGTGTTATGTTAGGCATGGCGGTGCATGTGATGCATAGTATGTATGATGTGCGTGATGTGATGTATGATTGATGCGTATGTATGACGATGCCGTATGTTTATGTTTATGTTGTGTTCCTTGCTATGTATGATTATCTTTCTATGTCTTTGCGTTGAACATTAATGAATGAAATGAAAGTATTATGTAACGTAAAGTGAAAGATAAAGAAAAGAGGAACGTAATGAATGAATGCATGCATTAATGAATGAATGAAATCGTGTAAGGTATGTATGTGAAGTGAAGTGAAGTGCACGGCTCTAATGCCTTAGGCTCAACCGTGAGAGGTTCAACTAGTCTATAGTGTGTACGCAAGGGTTCCAGTCTTCGTGACTGACCTTTGATGAGGTACCCATGTTGATGGGGGTGATGTACCCACTTCGGTGGGGGTGATGTACCCACTTCGGTGGGGGTGATGTACCCACTTCGGTGGGGGTGATGTACCCACTTCGGTGGGGGTGATGTACCCACTTCGGTGGGGGTGTAGTACCCATAATGTTGGGGGTGTAATGTATGATGGTTACCCGGGTTACGCATAACTCCGGGGGTGTAGCATGAAGCCATGCATATGTATGAGGTGAGCAACCCGATCGTTGCAAAAGACTCGAGTACGTGCTATCGTGATGTTGCCTTGGGGTGAGCAACCTTGTGGTTGCAAAAGACTCGGATAGCTTGCTATCGTGATGGGCAATGAGGTGAGCAACCCTAGGGGTGCAAAAGACTCGGATAGCATGCAATCATTGAGATGGCTATTGAGGTGAGCGACTTGGTGTTGCAACAGCCTCGGATGGAGTTCAATCCCTGTGATTGACTCGTATGGGATCTTTGTCGCGTATCCCGGTGTTGTGTTAGTCTTCGGACGTGAGTCGGGGACTTGTGAGCAAGTCCCGGCACATCATCAGCTTTCGAGCATGAGTCGGGGATATTGCACGAGACAAGATTCGAGTAATGAAGAGTAGTGAGCAAGTAATGAATGAAAGAATGAACGTATGAAATGAACGTTAACGAATGATCCTAATAATGTATGAAATGGGATCCTTGTCATTCGACCTCAGTAATCGTGGCTGTGTGCCATGAAGAGGGTAAAGTCTGACAGGATCTAGAATGAAGTGAAAGATAATGATGTATGATGAATCATGAATGTAATGAACGTAATGATGAAGATAATAATGATATTATCTGTATGTACGTATGATGTGTGAACGCATGTATGTAAGAATGTTTTTGTTAAAGAAAGTAAAGAACAGTTTTACGAAAGAAAAGTAAGTTTTATTATAAAACTAGAACTCACTCAGCAACGCTGACTTTGATGTGTTTCCAGTTGGCAGGTATGTTGCTGAGGATGGCACGGGGCGGCTACTCATCGTATTTTGGATGGCATCTTTATGTTTAATGCTTTTGTAATAAATGTAACCTGATGTGTTAAAGGAACGATTGTACTAATGTGCAAAAGTATTTTGATGGAATGAAATTATGTTTTTAATGTTTCCGCTGCAACTATTTATGAAAAGAAAAATGTAAATATATGTTTTGAGTGCGATGAATGACCAACTGTAGGCGTCCCGGGAACGGGGCCTTACAAAAGGAGAGATCCTCAGGAATCTGGTCCCACCCACCATGCTTGTTTGATAAGCTGTGGATAACCACATGGAGCAGGTATTTCCACTGGGATGAGACCTTCCCTTTCCTGAAGGTGTTTACAGAGAAATCTCCCTCATAGCCCATCTGCTCAAAGGAATGATTAACAGCTTCCTTTGGGAAGGACAACTCACCTTCTTCATCATCCAGCTGCAAATGGTGGTTAATGATGGCCGGAGTGATGAAGATTGTCCTCCCTTGCACTATGGCAGACAGTGCCTTCTCCCCATCCATAATGACCTCTTGGCAGGTCTTCCAGAATTCAAGCAAGTGATCCTCATATAGAGTAGGATCAATGGTCAGGGAGGTGAAATAGTTGGATAGAGTTAAGAATTGGCAAATCTCTGAGAAACTTGCATCTTTCTCAGAGCTTAACAGAGCAACTTGATTGTGTTGCCTGTGAAGTTGCATGGAGAAATCTGGGTTGTTTCTGCGGTTAAGGTTGGCCATTTCAGAAGTTTAAGGGTGAAGAAAGGTAGAAAGCAAAGGCGGTTTAGAGAATTAGGTTTAAAGAATAGTGGAATTGAGGAAGATAGTGAGAAAGAGGGGGAACCGTTGGGTATTTATGTGAAAAGGGATTTGAACCAAAGTTAATGAAAGAGGATAAACTTTGAAATCCGGAAGTCGGTCCCACCTCTAAAAAAGTAGTTTACTTTTGCTCAAAAAGTAGTTTTCTTGGAATTCGAAAAGCTTCCGAAGGTAAATTGTCTTCGGAAGTTTTTAATGAAAAAGCTTCCGAAGCTAAAATGGCTTCGGAAGATTTTCCTGAGAGTCTTGAAAATTTATGCTTCGGAAGAGAAATAAACACTTGGATGCTTTGTATAAGAATCAACAAAGCTTCCGAGATTTAATTTTGCTTTGGAAGGAAAAAGTCCTTTAAAAAACAAATAAGTGTCTGAGATAAGAATTTAAGCTTCGGAAGATAGATTTAGACTTCTTCTAAAGGTAAAATTTCTTAGACAGTTATTTATTTTGAAGATATGATTTTCTTCCGAAGATAAAATTTTATCTTCCGAAGTATAAGAAAATTTTCAAGAATCTAAGGAAAGTCTTCAAAAAAAATTTTACATCCAAAGAAAACATGAGCTTATGAAAGTGATGAACTAGACAACTTAGGACACACATATTTTAAGAAGAAATAATTAGAATTAGTTTTAAGAAAAAGTCTACTCAAAGTTAATCATCCCAATAGCTGATATCAGATATTTAAATCTCTGTTCATCAAAAGCTTTTGTGAACATATCAGCATATTGTTCATTGTATGAACTTTGACTAGTTTAATTAATCCCTTTTCATAGTTATCTCTTATTAAATGATACCTGATGTTGATGTGTTTGGTCCTTGAGTGCTGCACAGGATTCTCAGTGATAGAGATAGCACTATTGTTGTCTATGTGGATAGGAGTCTCCTTGAAGTTGAATCCATAGTCCAGCATCTGATTTTGAATCCAAAGCACTTGAGCACAGCAGCTTGCAGCAGCAATGTATTCAGCCTCAGCAGTTGATGCAGACACACAGGATTGTTTCTTGCATTGCCATGAGACAACCCTTCCACCAAGGAATTGACATCCCCCAGATGTAGATTTTGCAGTCATGTTGCAACCACCATAATCACTATCTGTATAAGCATACAGATTGAAGTCAGAATTCTTTGGATACCATAAACCAAGTGTTGAAGCACCTTTGAGGTATCTTAGAATCCTTTTGACAGTGATTAAGTGAGACATCTTAGGGTTGGCTTGATATCTTGCACAAATACATGTAGCAAACATGATATCAGGCCTGCTAGCTGTAAGATACATAAGAGACCCAATCATAGCCCTGTATAAATGTTCATCTACACACTCCCCCTCAAGATCAGGTCCAAGGGAGTGGTTTCTGGCTATGGATGTCTTAACAATCTTACAATCAGTCATGTTGAACTTCTTGAGTATGTCCTGAACATACTTTGACTGACTTATGAAGATGCCATCTTCAACTTGCTTCACTTGAATTCCCAGAAAGAAATTGAGTTCTCCCATTGCACTCATTTCAAATCTGTCTTTCATCAGCTTCTCAAAGTCTTTGCAGAGCTTTGGATTAGTTGAACCAAAGATGATGTCATCTACATATACTTGAACTAGCAATAAGTCATTTCCCTATCCTTTGATGAAGAGAGTTCCATCTATAGTACCTCTCCTGTATCCATGTTTACAAAGATACTTAGACAGTGTCTCATACCACTTCCTGGGTGCCTGATGCAGCCCATAAAGAGCTTTGTCAAGCTTGCAGACATAATCAGGATGATCAGGGTCTACAAAGCCAGGTGGCTGTTTGACATAAACCTCTTCATCAATCACTCCATATAAGAAAGCACATTTACATCAAGTTGAAAGACCTTGAAGTTCTTGGATGCAGCAAATGCCAAGAATATCCTAACAGCTTCTAATCTTGCCACAGGAGCAAAGACATCAGTGTAGTCAATTCCTTCTTCTTGTGTGTATCCTTGAACAACTAGTCTTGCCTTGTTCTTGATGATGATTCCTCTATCATTCTTCTTATTCCTAAAAACCCATTTGGTTCCTATGGTAGTCTTCCCATGAGGAAGAGGACAAAGGTTCCAAACTTTCTGCCTTTTGAATTGAGGCAGCTCTTGTTGCATAGCTTCAACCCAACTTCCATCCTTTAGAGCTTCATCAACTTTCTTTGGCTCTATCTGAGATAGGAAACAAGAGTGAAGACAAACATTTGCTTCATGGGTTTGTCCTCTTGTTCTTACCCCTATGACAACATCTCCAATGATGTTTGTGGTGGGGTGAGACTTGTGGATCCTTAGCTGAGGGATCACAACAAGTTGCTGAGAAAGATCCAAATTTGAGAAATTTAGATCTGGCATAGATGATTCACCCTCCATATTACCACACTTATCAAGATTGACTTGATCCAATGAGTGTGTGACATCATTGATGTTGTCATCTATGGTGTGGTTATTAGCATCAAGGAATTCCTGATCACTATCACCATCACCATTGTTGTCTTCTACAATTGAGGTATCTTTATCTGGTTGAGGAGCCTCTGAGCTGGAAATTGAAGGCATACCAGATGTATCAGCTGAATTTGTCATTGTTGTGCTGATAGAAACCTCATTTGCTGAAGTAGTCCCAACTGGAGCTGAAGATGTATGAGTTGAGGGTCTTCCTAGCTCAAATCTTGGATCAGGATCACCTGTATTTAAATTTTCTGCAGATCCTGAAACATTCTCACAAGATTTGTTAAAACAGTTGGTAACTAAATCAAGATCAAATAGCCAATCAGGACCAGAACCAGCCATACAGGGTGTGTGTTCATTGAAAGTCACATTGGCTGACTCCTCAACAATTCTAGTTCTGAGATTGTATACTCTATAAGCCTTAGCTTGGGAAAAGTATCCAATGAAATGTCCATCATCTGATTTCTCAGCAAACTTGGCAATTTGATCCTTGGTATTCAAGATGGTGCAGGGACATCCAAATGACCTGAGAAAACCAATGAAAGGTTTCCTCTTGTGCCAAAGTTCATAAGGAGTCTTACCATGTGTCTTAACTACTAAAACTCTGTTTTGCACATAGCAAGCAGTATTAACTGCCTCTGCCCAGAAGGTGATGGGCAGTTTAGAGTCAGACAACATAGTTCTTGCAGCTTCAATAAGTGTTCTGTTTCTCCTCTCAGCAACTCCGTTTTGCTGAGGGGTCCTGGGAGCACTATATTGTCTTGTAATACCTTTTTCATCACAAAATGTATCAAGGATTTGGTTCTTGAATTCAGTTCCTTGATCACATCTTATGGTTTTGACCTTGTGATCACTTTGATTCTCAACTTTTAAGATGAAATTCTTCAGAGTCTCAGGGGTTTCATCCTTAGTTCTAAGAAAGAAAATCCAAGTGAATCTTGTCAAATCATCTGTGATCACTAAACAGTAAGAGGTCCTTCCTAGACTCATTACACTGGTGGGGCCAAAGAGATCCATGTGTAACAAGTGTAGGGGAGTAGTGATGGAGTTTCTTTCCTTAGGCTTGTGAGATACCTTATGTTGCTTCCCTTTCAGGCATGCAACACAATGATCATCACTTGTAAACTCTTTCTTTGGCATTCCAGTTACCAAATCATGTTTAATTAGCTTATTCATGTTCTTAAAGTTTACATGGCACATTCTTTTATGCCATAGGAAAGACTCATCACTATTTGCTTTAGATAGAAAGCATGAAACTTCTCCAGAGGGAGATGTTTCTTGCAAATCCATCTTGTACATGTTCCCTTTCCTGGGGGCTCTGAGCAGGATATGCTCATGAGAAATGACCACTCCAGGCTTGAGAACAATGCACTCATGCTCAGTAAAGAGCATGTTATGACTCTGATCACAAAATTGGGATACACTCAGAAGATTGTACCCAAGCTCCTTAACAAAGTTTACCTTCTCAATGCTGAGCTTACCATTTATGACCTTGCCCCTTCCTGAGATGTAACCACCTTCATCTCCTCCAAAAGCAACTGGTCCTCCATCAATTCCCTCAAAATTATGGAGTAGAGACCTATTGCCTGTCATGTGCCCGGAACAACCACTGTCAATAATCAAGACATTCCTGCTAGTCTTGAGCTGTTCCTGCACAAAGATAATGATTAGTTACACTTGGAAACCCAAGCCTTACTTGTCTTGGGCTCACTAAGAGTAAAGGAAGGTAATGCAACAGTAATAGATCCTATAGTTGTACTATGGGGATCTTCAGCTGTTGTTGATGGAGAAACTTCAGTCATTTGGTCTTTCTTAGACTTCCACACCACCTTTAGAGTCTTAGACTTGACCTTAAAAACCTTAGAAGCTTTTGGGACTTCACAAGTTTTGATGACTGAACCTTTGGAAGATTCTACAGTCACTGCAGCAGACATCAGTGCTTTGGAAGAACTCCTTTCTTCGAGACCAATTTTTCTTCCAAAGGTAATTTTCCATTTACCTTCTTCTTTGATTTGGAGCTTCCGAAGGAAACAGACTTTCCTTCCGAAGCTTGAATCTTCGTGAGATTCTTTGAAGTTTTGTATTGGTCATGTGGATAGTACTTTTAGGATTGTATGGGCAATCCTTAGCAATATGAGAGATACTTTCACACATGACACATAACATTTTCTTCTTCAAAGGAGTCTCCTTTTGAGAGCAAGAATGGCTTTGGTCACATCCTTTCCCCACCTTCATCTTGGTAGATGCTGAGATAGTTCTTTTGGGCTGTGAACTGTTCTTGGAGTTTGATGGTCCAGGCTGTGCAGCAGTGGTACACAGTAGCTCAGTCTTCTTCTTTGTACTGAGATGATTTGAACAAGAACCAGGACTCTTAGCTGAGGAGTCTTGGTTGATGTCTTCAGTCCTAACTACTTTGAAACCTACAGAGATAAAAACTTGTTTCTGCTTAGCATCAAAAGTAGCCTTGATCTCTTGAGCCTTCTTTGCTTTCCTTTTGCTCTTCCTGATCAAGTTCTTTCTCTTGGACTTGGTCATCACAGTATATTTCTTCTCCTTAGAAGGATAGTGGCCCTTGGTAGAATCCTCTTCTTCACTCTTCTCAGAGAAATTCTTCACTATCACTTCTTCATCTTCCTCACTTATAGGATCTATGAGAGGAAGCTCATCTTCATAAGTTCCACACCTAGGAGATCTTACAGACAAGATTGTGTGTGGAGGAGCTATCTCATTTGATCCCAGTCCCTGTCTATTTTGATAGCACACTTTGTTGTGCAGGGATGAGGATATCATGTTCTTGAAGGTCTCTTCTTCAAGAACACTCTTTTCTGCCTTGGCTTTGCTGATCACAAGCTCAACCTGGCACTCAGTCAACTTAGTTATGAGATCCTGAATCTGAGTTCTAAAATCTGTATGTTCATGTTTTAGTACTGAAATGGTTTTCTCCAAGTCCTCTATCTTTAACTTGTAATCATTTTCAGACTTTCTAAAATCAGATTTTAATATGTTTAATGACTCAAGATTAGATCTCATCTCTAAGTTGTAGGACCTGTATCTATTTACTTTAGCAATGCATTCAGGAGTGCAGAGATGTTCCAATACCTTGGCTTCATCATGGTCAGCCATCAGTGCTTGGTTTGGAGAAGCATCTTCCACCTGAAAGCTCCAGTCAAAGCCTCCCTCTTCAACAGCAACAGCAGCATGTTGCTTTGGCTTCTCATTCTGAGGGGCTTTGTCAGTGTAGTTTGGTCTGGCTTGTGTTTGGCCACCATTTGTTTTAGGTGCCTTACACTCCCTAGCAAAGTGGCCCATAAGGTTACAGTTGTAACACTTAACTTTGCTTTTATCCAGTCCAAACTTTCCACTGGTAGCATTGCTTGGAAATCTTCTTCCTGTTCTCTTGTAGAACTTCTTGGCTCTGTGAGTGAGGAGAGCCATCTGCTGAACTATCTCCATGTATTCCAGGTCATCTGGATGGATACAGTCCAGGTCTTCAAGAGTGAAGAGAGAGTTCCCACAGCTTTCATCAGTAGACACAAAGGCTTGAGAAGAGCTTGTCTCTTGGAATGGGCTTCCTTGAGTAAAGTTCTCCCTTGGTGTCTCCGGGAAGGTGATGAAACCCTTTTGTGAGTTGTCAGGGTAGCATATGAGATGATGTTGGGGTTCTATGCTATCCCTTTCAACCACTTGAAGGGTTGAACCCATTTGATTGTTGGAGTTGCCAGATGAACCTTGCATGTTCATCTCCATCTGGTATCCACTGAGAATCCCATATAACTCTGTGAGAGTAAGAGTTTTAAGGTTCTCAGTCCTCTTGATCACCACACAATAGTGTGTCCATTGCCTAGGAAGTGAGGACATGAACTTCCTTACAATGTCCCTGTTCTCAAGAGGAACTCCTCTATCCACTAGGGTATCCACTATCTCAACATACCTGAAGTATTGTTGAGTCATGGTTTCACCTGCTTTGAAGGTGAAGTTTTCAAACTGCTGCTTCAGGAGATCCTTCTTGTTCTCCTTGGCTTCAGAGGAGCCTTCATACATCAGCTTCAGTGCATCCCACAGCTGTTTAGCTGTTTTGCACTTCTTAAAGCCTCTGTATACAGAGTTTGGGAGAGCAGTCTGAAGAGCAGTCATGGCCTTCCTATCAATCTCTACTCTTTTTCTATCTTCATCAGAGTAGCTGGGTATGAAAGGTCCATTCTTAACAGATTCCCACATTCTTGAATCAAGAGACCTGATGAAATCTTCCATTCTCATACACCAGGTGTCAAAATCATCAAGAGTGATCAGTGGGGATTTGTTCATGGTTCCAGTCTCCATATCAGTCTTTGAGATGGATGCCATTTGGAGAGTTTAGTTTTTGTGTGTGTGAGGGATCTTAAGATGGTGAGATCTTATATCAAGAGCATGGAAAGCTCTGATACCAATTGCAGGACCGTTTAAGGGCTTGAACAAATTACAACACAACAACACAATGAGGAGAGCAACTAAGCTTTGATCAAACAGTGAACTGGATTAACCAAGTATGATACTAAGAACACAAGTAAAGTAAAGAGACAGAACAAGAGAGTTGGGTTTCAAGGAGGCAGTATATTGCTTTCTCAAGTTCTTTTACAAGTGTTACAAAGCATAAAGAAAGATACAAGAACTTGGAATACTTATACTACAACCTATAGCCGGCTATACTTTGAAAGCCAGCTGGATACAATTGACTAGACACTAACAAAATCAATTGTAGGATCAAAAGGCAGATCTGCCTTTTGACCTTGTGACTATGACATGCCATAGCTCACATCCTTATACATTACAAAAAGGATAAAGTACATAAAGTAGAAAGTTACAGACTCAAGACCTTAATGTACAGTTACCAAAAGCATGAACCTTTTCACCAACTCATGTAAGTTGGTGACTTTACAGAGATGCAGCGGAAAGGTGCTTTATGGAACAGTACATCAGATAAAGCATGTGTACTAAAAGTCTTCGGAAGAAATCTGTCTTCATAGGTTGAAGCTTCGGAAGACTTTGTCTCTGAGGCTTCGGAAGACTTTGTCTCTGAGGCTTCGGAAGACTTCATGTTTGGCTTCGGAAGATATTGGTCTTGGCTTAGGAAGATTTTACACTTAGAGTATTTTCTAGTGCATTGTGTAAAACTTCCGAAGCATTATTTACTTCAGTACTTAGTGCATGTTGTAGAGACACATTGGATGTTTTGGGTTGCATCAGACTTAAGGAATCCTTACACAATTCAATCATAATTTCATCAACTTTATACCTAATCAAGTTCATAACATTCATTCTAACATGATGATCATCACTAAATCATCAAAATTCCCAAACATCATACATAAAAGTTTCTACTTTTAGTAAGTTATGATCTACACACCAATTTCATGAACTTTCTTGCATAATTCAATTAGACTAACATCCAAGCATTGTATCTAACATCATATCATCATCAAATCATGAATTCCAAGAACAAAAAGTTTCCTCTTAAGGCAATGTATGAACTAGATGATCAATCCATAGATTTCTTGCATAAACAACATAATCTAACAAGCATACAACCTAACTAACATCATATTAACATCTAACAATCATCAATTTCATGTTTTCATCACCAATTTCGACATTAGGGTTCATCAAGAACAACCAACATGAAAAACTAATTAAAACTAACATTTAGGTGTGTAGAAATCAACAATTGAACTTGCTAACACCTTGTAATCTCTTGGAACCAACCCAAAATCGATATATGTGTGTGTTCATGATTGAATTCGCAAGGGTGGGGGTGTCTTGGGTGATGTTGCGGCCGAGTGGGGGGTTAGGGGGGATTAGGGTTCAATTTTTGGTAATATTTTGTTTAATAATAATTACAAAATAAACCCCTTGATTTTTATTTTATAAAAACCAATTTTTTAACACTTTTTAAATAATTTTAACTAAAAATTACAAGTATTATTAGTCAATAATCATCATCATAAACATTTACAATAAGTCACACAACACATGAAATATATATAACACGTTGTCACGTTATCGAGTAAAATTTACAAAATTAATATATAAAATTCTATAAATTCATGAATCACATAATCATAAATAATAATCAACATTATTAATTAAATCATTATTGTTTATCATAGATTATTATTATTAAGTCACCAACGTTCAACGACAACTAGTGTGTGCTCACGACACGTGTATGCAAGACCTATCGGAACTAACAGAGTTTGGTAACAGAAAATAACCGGATGTCACAAAATATTTCATAACGAGTCATATTTTGTTGCTTGTTGATTAACACACGATTCGGAACATAACACACAGTGTTAACAACTTCAGCCCAAAAAAATAATGGTAGTTTGGCTGCTGATAACACTGTTCTGGCAGCTTCAATTAGAAATCTGTTTCGTCTTTCAGCAACTCTATTTTGTTGTGGAGTTCCTGCAGAGCTAAATTGTCTAGCTATCCCTTTCAGCAACTCCATTGTCACTTCGGATGCACTTGATTGTTTTGTCAGTCTGATTCTCCACTAGTGTCATGAATTTTATCAGCAAATGAGATGTCTCATCTTTGGTTGCTAAAAAAACCCATGTAAATCTAGAAAAATCATCAATAATGACTAAACAATAAGCACGACGTCCTAGACTCAAAACACTTACTGGACTAAACAGATCCATGTGTAACAGTTGAAGAATAGAATCAATTTTTGTATGAGCAACTGGTTTATGAGGAAGTTTATATTGTTTGCCTTTTAAACATGACATACAATGTTCAAATAATTGAAATTCTTTCAATGGCAGGCCTACAACATGATTTCCTCTAACCAATTTGTTCATGTTTTTAATGTTAACATGACCAAGACGACGATGCAATAGCAGTGTGTCACTTTCAGAGGCTTTAGATTACAGACACGATGCAGTACAAAGGAATGAGATCCATTCATATCAAGCAAATACGTGTCTTTATCTCTTGGTGTTTTTAACAAAACCTATTCCTCAGGAATGACAAATCCCGGTTTTAATATCAAGCATTCTTTATCTGTAAAGTGTGTTGAATATTGTTTGTCACATATTTATGAGACACTTAACAAATAATGTTTAAGTTCCTTAACAAAATTGATATCCTCAAAGATTAACACACCGTTTGACACAATCCCTTTCTTAGTGATCTTACCCCCTTTGTCTCCAGCAAATATAACATTACCTCCGTTATATGGTTTAATGTTATGTAATAGAGATATGTTACCAGTCATATGCCTTGAACATCCACTCTCAACATGCCAAACACTGTTGATGCTGGGTCTAGGATGTTCCTGCATGAATAAGAGATTTATTCAGTTTTAGGAACCCAAGCCATTGTTGACCTGAGTACACCTTTTTCATCCAAATATGATACTGACTTCAGTGTCATATCTCTTTTATCATTGAAGATATAATCTTCAACTACTTCAGGTTCTGATGTAATTGTTTTCACTTTTCATTCTTGAATTGGTTTAATCAATTTCTTGAAAGTGTTTTTGTGGAAAATGAGTTATCATCTTTGACATGTAAAGACTTTTTAATGAATTTATCCTTTTGCAAATATGTGTTCTTTTGAACATTTTTGTTGTCAGCAAATGAGTTTGACTGACTTAAATTCCTTTTAAGTTTAGCATTCATAAAGAATTGTTTTCTATTATTTGAAATAGAATTATAAAATCTTTGTTTACTTGTCAAAGAGCGTTGAAGATGACAATTTCTAGCCATGTGATTTGGCTTTCCACACACATAACAATATTTATTATGATACATATTTTATGCTCGAATTGGTTTTTCAAACTGTTAATGATAACATCCTCTATTATCATAAAATCTGGCTTTAGTATTTCTTTGGTCAATAGATTCTTGTACGGTCTCTTGTTTTCCTTTTCATTTTAAACTGTATTAGATATACACAAGGCTGTAAATGTTCCTTTATCCTTGAGTTTTGAATGAACTGGAGAAGGACCAGTTTCTTTTGTACCTAAGCTACACACATCTTGTTTCACTTGATTAGTAATAATAGAAGAATTATATTTAAAGAAACTTGAATTTGATTCTTTAAAAATATACTCTTCTTTATCAATGTTGTCTTTAGAAACAAATCTGTTCTTAAAATCAATTTTCAAGTGAGATAAAGATGGGGAATTTCTTTTCTTTTCATTTTTCTTGAAATTTATTTTGGATTTTAATTTTCTTTCCTTGTTTGACATAAATAAGCAATCAGTTGAAACAATCAAAACATCCAACTTTTCATTAATCAAAGATGATGAACTACATTGATATTTCTCATTAAAACTTTTATTATTTTTAAAATCTAATTCATCATCACTTATCCAATCTTCAACCAACCCATCCTTCTTCAAATTTTCTGCATAAAAATTGACATGATTAATTTTAACTTCAGCCTTTATGATAGGATCAACAGTCAATAGAATACTGACCGAAGATGTTAAGTTAGATTTTGGTTGAAAACCTAAACCGTAGGTCTCTTCATCATTGTTGTTAATTGATGAAGGTAAAGAAGTATAATCATGATTAATCAGTGGTGTAATGTTAGAGTAACAACTCTTCCTTTTCCACCACTGATTTTCTATGTCATTTGAGACTTGATTATACTTTCAATGATATTTGAAGACAATTTAAAATTTTCAACAATTAGTTTCGAAGATAAGAGTTCACTATTTAATTTGTAAATTTCCAAAGAAAGTTCATTAATTCGATTTGTCAAATCCTTTATGTTACAATCTTTATCATAAAGATTTAATTTTTTGACCGATAAATTGATTTGTTTAGACCATCTATCTTATCTTTGAAAATTCTCTCATTTGTTTTATGTTTTGTTATTGATATTGAAGTTTTTCAACTTCGATAATCAACTGTTCATTGTGAACTCTATATCTTTAAACCTTTTCAATACAATCATTTGAACAAAGATTAAAATATACCTCTTCTATTTTAGCTTTCTTCTCTGTCTCTCTATGGACCACATTTACCATGAAGGCCTTTTGATTGATCTTAACTGCTTCATGTGCCGGAGTAGTCTCAACAATATTTTCTTGAATATCACATGCAGTAGCTAGAGTAGTCTCAACAGCTTTGATCTATTTTTGCGTTTTAGCATTGTTCATTCATCACCTCTTGAGCTGGAGTAATCTCAACAGCTTTGTTTCAACAAATTCTGGCATATCTTCACCAATCACTTCAACCCTCTCAGCATCTTTATCATCCACTTTCTCAACCTCATATTCTTTTTCCTCAGCAAACACTCCACTTATCAGATCTTCTGAAACAAATTCAGCAAACAGATTTTCTTCAACAATTTCTTCTTCAGTCTGTATTTCTGCCAAAAGAGCAGTGGACATCTTAATATCCAAAGCTTCCATCTGATCTGCCAATCATAGTCCTCATTTGTTTGAGACACAAGAGCCTTGGTCTTAGATGTACTAGCTTGGTCATTTTTTGTTTCAACTTCCATAGTTACCATCCTTTTACCTTGATCATTTTGACTGTTCCTAGTTTCAGTACACTCTCTTGCAAAATGACCTGGTTTATCATAGTTATAACACCTTAGGTTTGACTTGTCTAAACCTATCTTGCTGGAATTGTTTAAACCAAAAACCTTTCTCACAGTTCTTCTGGCAAAATTTTTTTGCCCTATAAACCACCATTGTCATTTGATATTTTATGTCATTCTCTTCAACATCATCAGGATTGACTTGTTGCAAATCATTAACCAAGATATTAGGTGGATTGATTCTTCCAACAGAGAAAGCTTCATAGCTGTTCATGAATGAAGTAAAAAGAGCTATATGCTCTTCAGCTATCTGAATGGTTTGTTTGTTTGGCTGAGAATTCACAACGAAAGCTTGTTGTATGGGTTGAGTGGTTTGGGTTGGTGAGTAGGTTTGAGAGTAAGGTTGGGCTTGAGTTTGGACATAAGGATTTTGGTGAGTGGTTGGATAATGAGGCAAGGATTGAGGTACAACTTGGTCTTTCACACTAGATTGAGCAGAAGATGATGACTGTTATAATTGGCATAGCTGAGAGTAGCTCACATAGTAGTTTGGGTTACTTGCCATCTTAGCATACATTGCTGTTGCTTCTGCTCCCATGGTGTTGATGTAATTAGCAGCCCTTTGCTTATCATCCATGTCATAGGATTTAATTGTAGAAATGAGATCACTTAAAGACAAGGTAAACAGATCCTTTGTCCTTTTAATAGTAGTGCAATTGTTATTCTAGCTATAAGGTAGAGAGTTCAATAGTTTTTTTATTGACTGCTATGTTCTCTAGAGTTATCCCTGCACTCTTCATTTTAGCGATCAATTTCACAAACCTCGACATCTAAGCTTCGAAAGTCTCACCAAGAATATGATTAAACATATTGAATTATGGTTGAGCATATCCTTCCTGCTCTCTCTCATATCCTTATTCCCCATTATCTGTTCTTCCATAGCATCCCATAAATCCTTTGCTTTAGTGTAGTCTTTAAACTTTTGTGCAATGTCAGTTGTGAGTGCCATTGTGATAGTTGCATAAGCTTTATCATCAAGTTCCATTCTCTTAAGATCATCATCATCCCATAGATGTTCTTGTTTAGCAATCCATTCCTCTTTCTCATTCTTGTACAAAGGAATGTACGGACCCTGCTTGATAGATCTCATCATCCGGGGCTCAGTATATATATAACATGATTTTAAAAATGATATGCCCAATCTGGGTAATCTTCTTCATTCAACAAACGAGGAGGCTTTGTGTTGTGCCTATCTCATTATCGAGATTAAGTGTTGCAGTAATATTCTTAAGATTCGCCATAGAAAGTTCTTGAAACAAACTTAAAAATTTTCTTCAAAACTCAAAGTTCTCGCGCGAGATATCAGAAACTTTTCACGCAGAAAGTTCAAACAATGAAACTTGCAAAATGTTCAGGTTTACGTGCGAATGATATCCTTTTGTAACAAACTTGTAACTGCCTCGTGCGAGAAGTAGTCTTTTCACGCGAAATAGATGTTTTCGCACAATACACAGAAGTTTTCGCCTGTATCAATTTGAACAATTCAAAACTTTACAGGTTCAATTTTAGTCCAAATTGATTAGATTCTGATTAATCAATTGTTCAATTAGTGAATTAAGTTCAAAATTTGATCCTAATTGTCTCTAATTGATTCGATTAAGCTTGTTTAAGCTCAAAAACATCATTAATTCATCAATCAACAAACTTATCAGCTTCATAATCTTCAAAATTGATCAAAATCAACATATAGAAAGTTTATCTTCGAGAAACAATCAATTTGATGGTTACGAACTCTTCAAATCACTTGTTCTATCTTCTATTCAATCGATCTAGAGCATACCAAGCTCTGATACCAATTGTAAGGATCATTACAATATTCAGATCGATCTCATAATTGTGAATGCGGAATGTAAACAATTACGTATTAAGAAGTAGAATTGTAGAATGGATGAACACAAAGTAAATAAACTTCTCTTTCTATTGCTCTCTGAATTCAAATGTTTTCAAATGATTACAAATTCAGGAAAGTGAACAAAAGCTTAACAATTACTAAACAAACTAACTATTTATACTAATTAGTAAGTTCTCGCGCGAGATCAACTTCTCACGCGACAGGAATAAGTCACGTGATAAGTGAACTTCTTGCGCATTGTAAGGACCTAGCCTTTATAGATTACAATATCAAGTGAAAAGAAAATACTCAAATAATGCGAGAAATACAAGGAAGCAAGAAGTCCAAGATGATGGATAAAGAGCTCATCCCGTGAAAACTTGAAATTGCTGTGCGAGAACTTGATGTTCTCGCGCGAGAACATCTGGATAGTATATATAGATGTTTTTTCTTTGTATTTCATCATGTGTGTTTATTTTGTAAAAGTGCTCAAAGAGTGATAGAGCAGAGAGGATGTGTGATAGGCCGCCCGAGGGGAGCTCACCTCGGGTGGATCGAGCTTAAACGACGTAAACTCCTTTGGTATTGTAATCATTTGATTAATAATATACAATTGAGTTTGTTTAATGTTCGTTGATATCACACACGCACACATCCGTCTTAATTTGATTATCAAGTGCAACAATATGTGGAATCAATCGAGACAAAGGCTTTACAAATTGATTATTACTGATCACCGAGTTGTAAGGTTACGGGTGGGTGTTCACATGGGTTATGTGGGATGTATAATCATGAAAAACGGGTGTGTGCATGTGTTTAATTCATGGCTGGTCGAGTAGTTCGTAGTGTGGGTTACGACTTTTGGGTTGGTTTGGGTGTATGTGTTTCAGAGTTCGCGTGTTAGGGTTCACGGTTCTTGGCATGTATGTTGAGTTGGGTTGCAAGGTTTTTATCAGGGTGTACTCAGAGGTGATGTAGGGTCTAGTTTATGTCATTGTGCATGCTTATCTTGTATGCTTGAAGACTGTTGGGTTCGGGGAAGCATGATGGGCACTAGTTTTGGGTGAGGTGCTCTATGAGTGGGTTCTCGGGTGCAAGGGTGTATGATGTGTGTGAATGATGTGTGAGTTTTTTTCTAAAATGATGTTGTTACAAATTTTATTTACCAAAATAGATGTTTTGAAAAATATGTACCAAAATGAGTATTTATTAAAAACTTTTATTTTCTCACTTATAATATTATTGGACACAAAAAGTTTTAGATTTAATAAAATAATATTATTTAAAAAGGGTTATAAGGAAAGTTTTTACGAACCCAAAATCTTTTATTTGGACCTACAATTTAAATTAAAGTTTCTTTTAAAATAAAATAATTTTAGTTTTTTACAATGTTTTCTTAAAACATTTTTAAATATTAGAAAAAAAATAAAAATTTAAAATGTTTAAACATTTTAAAAAATTTTAAATAAAAAATTCAGATATCAATATTTGAGGAGATAACATTCATTTTATTTACTGTTGTTACGTGAAATTTTATTAGATTTTTTTCACACATTCATTTAAATACTTAAAAAGCAATAACTTAGATTTATAATGTTAAATATTTACTATGATACTGCAAAATTAGATATTGAAAACAAGATATTTTCAAAAGTTTAACGATAAACCATTCAATTTTTTGTTTGACCATGATAATCGTTTTTCTTAGATACATTTTTATAATCGATTAAATTAATTACAACGTATTCTAAAAGTACATATGTTCAAAAATTAAAAAACACTATAAATGTTTATAATTATTTCAAAGATATTACAAGAATTATTGATAAAGAGTACAAACATCACATAATGTTTATAAAGAACTATAGAACATTAAAAAAATATTTTCAAACCAAGACAAATCTATTAGTTTTTTATATTTAAAACAAAATGTGTGACGCATATATTATACTTGTTTGTACGTCTCAAATATTAATATAATTTTTGTATTTAAAAATAGTTTTAAGATAACATTTGTGAAAAACTAAAAGCATTTAAAAGAAACTTTCTTTTATAAAGTTGCAGTCCAAAAAATTGGTTTTTTATGAAACTTTTTAACTCAACCCTTTAAAATAACATTATTGAATTAAAGAAATTTTTTTGGTCCAATAAGATTATGAGTGAGAAAAGAAAGTTTTGAATAAATACCCATTTTGGTATACTTTTCAAAACACCCATTTTGTCAAATAAAATTTCTGACAACACCATTTTAGTAAAATACTCTTTGGATGGGTGGGTGTGTATAAATTGCTATGCTTGTGTGTGTGTGTTTGGTTGTATATCATTGGGTGGGTTCGGAACCAAGAGCATATATGCATGTTATAGTGATGGATGCATGTGCTTTTGTGTGTTGCATGCATGATTATCATTCTTGAGTGTTGAGAATTATATATAATTTGTGTGTTATGCATATATTTACATAGTGTGTGTTATGCATGGCATTGGGGTGTCATGCATGGTATATATAAATAGATATATAAATGTGCGGTTATGTAATAATTTCCTTGTCGGGTGTCGCTTGTTGTTGAGAGAGTGAAGCCATGAAATTCAAATCCTTGATAATAATTCAATTGTTAAACATCATTAGTAGTTAACCTAAATGCCAATTTAGGTGTTCCGAAAATCTGATTACCTGTTCTTTGCATTTACTGATTTGCTGTGCTATTT
Organism: Flaveria ramosissima; assembly: GCA_025215565.1. Classification (NCBI taxonomy): domain Eukaryota; kingdom Viridiplantae; phylum Streptophyta; class Magnoliopsida; order Asterales; family Asteraceae; genus Flaveria; species Flaveria ramosissima. The sequence goes on from CM046045.1 coordinate 60,663,094, forward strand.
AAGGTGAGTTTACGACCCTATTTTATTTATAATCTTCTTTTGGGAAGAGAAACATCTTTCATTAGATCAGTATTACTGTATTATCACATGTTTACTAGTGTCGTACCAATTTAAGTCCTCACTTTCAAACCATAGTTTATGTACTTTAACGAATTAATTCTGGGTAGATATACTGGGTTTGACAAAATTCAGCCGGGCTAGTCACGCTAGAACGACTGCATATCAAACGGGTGTTTAATTGATCTAATTTCTGTTGCTGTGGTCTGGTAACCACAACCAAGGCATGCTAACAATTGTCTGCTTTGGTTGCGAACTTCATACTATTTAACTTGTTATGTAGGCTAGCTATATACTAATATACTTTGTTTACTGGATGTGCTATTTCTGACTTAACACTGGTTATCAAAACGTGTGAACCCACCAAACTTGTGTTGACACTTTAGCATGTTTTTTTTATGTTCTTAAGGTGTGCATGACTAGGAGCAGTTCATCATTTTATACATTACTGGTTGATTTATATAATAGTTATACATTATTTTCTACATATTTATATTTCATAAGGTGTGCATGACTAGGAGCAGTTCATCATTTCATACATTACTGGATGATTTATGTAATAGTTATACATTATTTCCACAAATTTACATGTTTCTTAAGGTGTGCATGACTAGGAGCAGTTCATCATTTCATACATTACTAGTTGATTTATATAATAGTTATACATTATTTTCTACAAATTTACATTTAATTGGGTTGTGCGTGTTTTGTATTATTTAAACTTATAAATTATTAACTAGTTTTTCTTCCGCAAATGTTTTCTTGAACTTGCTATTATTACTATGTTTTGGGATTATCTGATAACATTAATGATATGTTTTGTAATCACTATGTCGTTTGGTGTAACTATCGGCTGAGATCCTAGTATGTAACATGCCTAACGGTAAAACCCTGTTGGTGAAAATTATGGGTGTGACATCACTTGTTTTCATTTGATCACACTCTCAAACACTCAAACACTTCATACCCTTTATTTTGTCAAATACGAGTAATGTTGTAATTTCTAGCAAACCTCCAATGTTCAACCCAAGTGACTATAACACTTGGAAAATCAGAGTGGAAGATTTTTTAAGAAATCAAGGCTTGAAACTCTGGTTGTCAATACTCAATGGACCATATGTTACAATGGTTCAAGTTGCTAGTAAAAGGGGTGGGATGATTCCAAAAGATCCCAGAAAGTACTTTAAAGAAGATATGAAGATGATGGGTGTTGACTCCAAAGCTCTATGGCTGATAAGGATGAGCATAACTAACAACATAATCCATGGGTTTAAGAAGTTTGACTGCTCAGAAGTTATGGGAAGCACTGGGCCAGGTATGAAGGAACTAAAGAGATGTATGAAAATAAAATAGATGTCTTAAATCAGAAGTTTGAAAACTTTAGGTTCATAAGGAGAGAAACCATGACTGCTACATATCTTAGATATTTAGAGCTGCTAGACTCTATGAATGAAGCAGAAGTGAAGATGGATAATAGTGATGTTCTCAAGAAATTGTTAAGATCACTACCCAAGACATGGACAATGTATTTTGTGTCCATTAGAAGAACTGAGAACTTGAAGACCATGTCATTTCAAGAGTTGTGTGGTATTCTAAGTGCCTACTAAATGGAGATGGATGTAGATAAAGAATCTCTCGACTGGTCTCCAAACTCCTCGAAGTCTTTAGCATTTATGGATCCCATTTACGAGTCTTTCTAATCTAGATCTCACCAAATATCGATGGTGACTCATCAAGTGCCGATGATCACCTATCCTGAATCTCCAATAGCTGAATCATAACCTTCACCATCTTTCGGCAGTTGGAATAAGCACTCATTAAATCCAACCATCTTATCAAGCCATTCAAGCTCATCATTTGTTATTGAGAAAACAAACTTCTTTCAACTGTCTGAAGAGGATCTAGAATACATACATCCGGATGATTTAAAAGAACATGATATCAACTACCACATAGCCATGATTTCGTTCAGTGCTAAGCAGTTCCAGTAGAGACAGATGAGGTGTAACACCCGGATATTTATTATTTTGAAGCCGACGAAGGAAGAAAAGAAATAAAGTCCAAAGTCGAGGGACCAAACTCGCCAACGAAAGAAAGTCGGGTGAGTGGGAGTATATAAGGGAGAGGGCAGCCCTTACCCTCTCCCCCACACTCACATTTTCAGCTATCAAAGAGAGGAGAAGAGAGAAAGGAAGAAAAGAGGAAGAAAGGGTCGGTTCGGGTGGTTCCAGTGGCCAAAATCAACGTGTAGCAAGCCAAATTGAAGCCCTTGTCGTTGTGCTCGTTTGTGTGAGTTCTAGGACCCCATTTTTACTTGTTTTCAACTGATTTTGGGGCTGGAAAGCATCAAAAACCCGTTTTTGTATGTGTATGTGTTTGACCCATTTGGGTGTGATGTGTGTGATGCGTTTTGAGTATGTTTCCGGGCTTGTGTGTGCTTGTATGGTGTTGTGGCATGCATTCCTAAGGTCTAAGATGGTTAATTTTGGCTTAGAATGGGTTTGGATGAGCTTGGAGGCCGAAAATGGCAGATTGGGTTCGGGATGAACTTCATTCTGCATCAGCTAGGGCTATGCGACCGAATGGAGGCCATACGGCTGATTGAGAGGTGATTGAGGTTCATTCGCACGATTGGGATTCATACGCACGATTGAGGGTTCATTCGCACGTCTAAGGTTTCATTCGCACGATTGGGAGTCGAGTCGGATGGGGAGTCGTACGACTGAGGGTCCAGTCGCATAGGTGCTTAGTCCCATGAGTCCATTCGCATGTGGTCAGTCGCATAGGTGCTCATTTGCATTAGTTCCATCCGCATAAGGTCCATACGCACGACTGGGTGTTCATTCGCATAGATGATCATCCGCATGAGTCCAATCGCATGATGTTCAGTCGCATGGAGGCCATACGACTGAAGGGTGTCCATACGCCCGAATAGGGCTGTTGCACTCGAAGGAAAGTGTAGTTCGACTTCTGGCTTTCGGGGGAAAGTGCAGATGTAAGTTTTGACGTAAAGTTTCCCGTAAGAGCATGTAAGATGACTGTTATGGCCTTAGAAAGTATGTTGGGCATGATGATGATGATGTTGCATGTTTATGCATGTTATGTATGTATGATATTGCCCTGTATGATGATGATGACTATGACTGTGTATGATATGTTCCTTATTATGATGTACGTTTATCTTTCTTGTGGCTTTACGTGTCATGTTAATGAATGAATGAAGTATTATGTAACGTAAAGTGAAAGATAATGAAAGAGGAACATGAATTAAGAATGCATGCATTAATGAATGATGAATGAACAAAGGAAAGGCTTGCAAGCACATATATGAGGTGAGCAACTCTGTGTTGCAAGAGACTCGGATGACGTGCAATCATTGAGATTGCCCATGGGGTGAGCAACCTTGTTGTTGCAAGAGACTCGAATAGCGTGCTATCGTGATGTTGCCATGAGGTGAGCAACCTTGTTGTTGCAAGAGACTCGGATAGCGTGCTATCATTGAGATTGGCAATGAGGTGAGCAACCCTATGGTTGTAACAGACTCGGATAGCGTGCAATCGTTGAGATTGCTATTGAGGTGAGCGACTCTGTCGTCTCAACAGACTCGGAAGAATGAACGTATGAAAAGAACAAAAGATAACGAATGTGATGAAAGATAATAATGACATTATCTGTGTATACGTATGATGAATGATCGCATGAGAAAAGGAATAGTTTTAATGAAAGTAAAGTATGTTTTATTATTAAACTGGAACTCACTCAGCAACGCTGACTTTTTATATGTTTTCCAGTTGGCAGGTAATGATTGCTGAGGATGGCACTTCAAGGCTACTCGGCTCTTTTGGGATGACATCCATTTATAATGCTTTTGTGATATAATGCAAACATGTATTTTGTAATCGAATAATGATGTATTATTTGGCAAAAGTGTTTATGATGAAATGAGGTGTCATTTTTGAATGTCTCCGCTGCAATATTTTCATGAGACAAATGTAATTATATGTTTTATGTGCGATGAGGATCCAACTGTAAGCGTCCCGGGAACGGGGCCTTACATGAGGTCTGGATTTGGAATTGATAAAAACAAAGTGAAATATTTAAACTTCAATCAAGTTGGTCACTTTTTCAAGGAACGCAAAGCTCCGAAATCAAATCCTCTCATGCAATCTCTACTAGCTTTAAGCAATCATCAAGCTACCAAACTCCTTCTACCTCAAACACTTAAAGACACACTTTAGCTATAGCATCAGGAGAAGAAACAATAGTTAGGAGCTTTCAAGTAGAATACATCTCACCTATCAACAATTCCTTGATGGCTAGCAACTCCACTTCTTCATCCCATGTAACTCCTAAACCCTTCTATACACTTAAGTGTATTGCTAACGTGAACATGTATAGAAATCACAATTCAAATCGCTTGAATGATGTTGAATCAATTTACATTATTGATTTAAAAAATGATCAAGCTTTATAAAGAGAAAATCAAAGAACTTGAAAAGATCATTTTAAAGTTAAAACATGAACAAACAAATCTAGAAACCCAATTTGATGCTCTTCTAACCAGGTTGAAACTATTGAAACTATAAATTCATTTGTGATTGAAATTAAGAATCAAATTGATCAAATGGTTATAATAATCAGATAACTAGGGTATTGAATTCAAAAATCACATTCTTGATTTATTTTGTGAGTCCAAATGTATTGCAAGACAATATAATGCTCTTAGAACTACTCAGCAAAATAGAGTTGTTGAAAGGAGAAATAGGACACTAATTTTGGGCTGCTAGGACCATGCTGTCTGACTCCAAACTTCCTATAATATTCTGGTCTGAAGCAGTCAGCACAACATGCTATGTTTAGAACAAAGTGTTAATAGTTAAGACACATGGGAAATTTCTTATTAATTATGGCATAAGAGAAGACCATTTATAGAGTTTTTAAGAGCTTTTAGATGTCCATGCAGTCTTTTCAATACTAATGCTCATCTCTCCAAATTTGCTAAGAAATCGGTTGATGGATACTTTGTTGGATACTCGTCACAGGCTAAAGCTTACAGGGTATACAATAGAGTTGATCATACTATTTAGGAATCTGATAATGTAATATTCAATGAGAATTCCTCAAATAGTACTAGTTGCACTCCAAGCTAGATGTTTTATCTAAATGGATTCATAAATGCTTTTAACCATTTACTTGAGAATATTTAGGAGACTTGGTAGAAAGATAAGCATATATTCAAACTGCAATTACTAAACACTATAGAGTTGATTTTCCATTGATCTCTAGTCAGAGAAAATCCACTACCGATCTTACACAGTTGCAGTCAGCAGATGAACATGCTAGTACCACAAACATGATTTATCAACCATCAAATAATCATGATGACTCATCAAATAAAGAGCCTCATGTAGATGAACGCATTCGTACTAGGTAACCTGCTAAAAATAGAAACAAGTATTTCAAATGCTAATGAAGGTGGCAATTCGGTAACGTATCCTATAAAAGCTGTAGCTGATCTCGATTTCAAAAGAAGCGTGACGATCATTCGAAAGGAGAAGGACCGACCCGGGTTAGGTGGCGGGCTATCATTAGAATATAGAAAGCAAGCAAATGGGGGAATTCTCCACCTTGGCTGGTACCAGACCTTTTTTTGCCGCACCTTTGCCTCACAGGTCGATCTCCCATACGGTAGGCGTTGGCCCCTCTGGCACTTTCGACGAAAGAAGTTCTCCACCCTTTTTCTGGTGCTTCGAAGCGGAGGAGCAGAAAATGCAACACAACAAGGGGCGAACCAAAGGCTTGCGCGAAGGAAGAAGCTCTTTGCATCCATGGCTGAATGGTTAAAGCGCCCAACCGGGCAAATTCGTAGGTTCGATTCCTGCTGGATGCACTTTTTACGTTCAGTTCAACGAGTTTTCTATTTACTAGAATCTCTTTCCGAAGCTTCTTTTTAGAATTGATTGCTACCGGTGGTGAAGAAATTGAATCAACGGTGTTGATACATGTATGTCCCTAGATCATGATATGAATGTAATAGATCTTGTTTATCTAATTCTGATGTAATGTTGGGAATGATTAATGAAATAATATTGGTTGTTTGTTATTTATAATGTTTAATATTTCATTAATGAGTCGATATTGAATTGGTTAAATAGGTTTGTGGTTGTTTGAATTGATACACATAATGTTATATTAATTAATACATTCAAACTTAACAAAATGAAGTTCTCATGCGAATGGCCCATGCGAATGGACCATACGCATGAATAACTTCATACGAATGACTCAGTCGCACGACTGAACCAGGAGACTGGATCAGTCGTATGATTGTAACATAAGATTGGCTCAGTTGCACGACTGAACACTCAGTCGTGCGGATGAATCAACCGTATGGTTCAATCGCACGACTGAACCATACTAATGGTTCAGTTGCACGAATGAACAATACTAACCTATAAATACAAACCAATTCGTGGAAAATTAAAAAGGCATTCATTCTATTTCGACTCCAGACGTACCCTAGCCGTCCAGAAGCCTCCTAGTTCGTTCTCCAAGTTCATAGAACGCTGTAGATCGATTCCCAATCGATTCTTAACGTTTGATTCAATACTTTATTGATTCTACGTGCGTTCTCACTGATTGGATCGCCAATCAAATAGAATTCCGCACTATTTGGTTTGGTTTACACGCTAATCATTCGGTATTTCGTTCAAATACCAGGTCCTAACAAGTGGTATCAGAGCTTTGGCTCTTGATTACGTGTGATTCAATCAAGATTGATAAAAAGTTTGTGTTTTTACACTAAAAACGCAATCTTTTGTGTCAAAAGTTGTCTTGGACGTTCCCTGCTCATCAAGTTTCGGTTTCTACGGCCTTAGGCGATTAGGGTTGGCGAAAGTTTGACTTTTTACGGCTAAAACACGTTTAACCTAGAAATTTTCGCAAAACAGCAGCTTCAGTCGCACGAGTGAGCCATTCGCACGACTGAACTTCATTCGTATTGTCCAGACGCACGATTGGACCTAGTCGCATCTCCATTCGTCCGACTGAACCATTCGTTCGCAGTGTTCATACGCATCAGCTTCATTCGCACGACTGAACCAATCGCTTAGTTCAGCCGCACGATTGAACCAGTCACATAGTTCATTCGCACGGATAGCCCATTCGCATCATCCGGTCGCACCAGTTGACAGTTTGTTTAGTATACTTAAAGTTATTCGACATGGAAGATCAGATGTCTGCGTTTACTGCTGGGAAGGACTCAAGTGAGGTGGGTAATCATAATAAACCACCAAAGCTCTTAACGTTAGATGAGTTTCCCCACTGGAAACAACGTTTTGAGATCTACCTCAATGGAGTGGATCCAAATTTGTGGGAAGCTATCGAGATTGGGTATAATATGCCGGTGGGAGCCGATGGGGTAAAGCTTACCTTGGGAGGGATGACTGACGCTCAGAAAGTTAAGTATAATGCAGAGAAGAGAGTTTATGCATTGATTACACAGTCTATTCCTAAAGATATTTTCCACCAGTACTCGGAGAATAAGCAGGCCAAGAAATTATGGGATGAGCTGGAAAAGAGATACGACGGGAATGCTTCGTTAAAGGCAATTAAAGCTAAGGAACTGAAGAAGGAATTTGACAACTTCTCATCGATGGGAAACGAGAGTTTGGACGATGTTATTGATAGATTTTACCATCTGATGAGTGAACTACATACACATGGAGTTGCTACTACCATGGAAGAAAAAGTGTCAAATTTTGCTGATGGATTGCCAGAAAAGTGGGCTTCATTCGTGTCTAACCTGAGACAGAATGAAATGCTGGCAAAGCTGGATATCAATGACTTCATTCTAAAGCTGCGAGAAGAAGCACTTAGGATGAAGTACAGAGCTTAGAAGTCTTCGTACACTCAGAATCCAGCTTTGTACAATGCCACGCCTCAAGCTAAGACATCTGGAGCACCTCTTCAGACTGCATTTGTGTCTAGCTCATCGGGTCCTTCGCAAGCTTCTCCTTCAGGATCAGACACGTCAGGGTCTTCTTGTACCCACTACATTGGATCTGAAGCGAATGCTACTAGACTGAAGACCGAGAACCTCGGTAATGTGACTGTGGAAGTAGCTCGAGAGCACATGGATCTTTTGGCAGCAGTGGTTCATTCTTATGATGGACTTGTAGCTGGGAAGATTAGAAACTGCCATCTGGCAGATGAGGACTACGAGCAGGTGGATGAAATGGAGCTGGAGAGGATGGACATTATGTGGGCATTAGCAAGTGCTGTCCGAAGGGCGAAGAAGTTTGTGAAAAAGACCGGACAGAACTTGGTAGCTACTAAGGATACCACATTTGGCTTTGACAAGAGTAAAGTGACCTGCTTTAACTGTGGAGAAAAGGGGCACTTCAAGAGAGAATGTGTGAAGCCAAAGAAGACGGGGAACGGGAACCCATTTTCATCCTTCACTCGTCAAGACAAGCAAGCTACTAGTTCTACTTCATCAAGCAAGGATCCAAAAGCCTTGACTGCTCATGATGATGAAGGACAGGACTGGAGCTTTCGGTTTGTCTCTCCAGGGGAATCTAATATTGCGAGCGTAGAAGACTTAGATGATGATTCCGCGAGTGAAGGAGATATTGCAGTTGAGATAGCAATGTCAAATAGTGAAGAAACAACTGCAACTGAGGTCAGCTACAAGCCTGAAGAAGGGACTTCCACAGCAAAGACAGAATCACCAGAACCAGAGACATCTGATGCTGCGTTGATGGCAAATTCTTCTGAACCTCCTCAGGTAAGTACCACTGACCAACTGTTTAAAAATCATGCTTGTTCCGATTGTAATACATTTAGAGATAGCATAGATGAGAAATTTGCTAGGTTATTAGATCACAATGATAACTTAGTAAAGGATTTGCAACTGTGCACTGAGGCTAATAGAGTATTAAAACAAAATGAGCATAGTTATAAAGAAAAGATAGACCTTTTGACTAAACAGCTTAGGGAAACTGAAGTAGTTGCATTTAACCAAGCTAATGACATTAGGTACTATCTTAACTCCCTAGAAGACACTAAGAAACAAAAGGCAGTGTTAGAAGTAGAAGTTAACTCTTTAAAACAAAACTGCACAATTGGACAAGTTCATCACACATTGTCCAACACTTAGTGAGAGAAAGAAACAACGGGGAGGGTTTGGGGTATAAAGTGGTTCCACCACCACCTGAGACCTTGATGAACACTAAGAGTAGACCAATAAATAATAACCCCATCAAGGATCATGTGGTGTCTACTCCTCTTGTTAGTGATCCAGATTCCTCATGTTCATCAATTGAATCTGGAACAAAACAAAAGGAGGCCACTTCAAAGGCAAAGGGTAAAATGCCCTGTGTTAATCTGGAAAAAGAATTTGAAAAGATTAATATAAAGTCCGGGTCAAACAAAGTCAAATCTGAATCTAAAAGGACTACTAATGTTAATCTTTCACAAGTTTCAAGTCAAAAACCAGTTAACCAAAAGGAAAAAGATGATAAAAATGTTAAAATAATTAATTTTGTTAAACAAGAGAAAACATCAAAAGAAAAAGAGTCAAAACCCAAATTAAGTGATGTTACTAGGGTGTCACACACCTCTCCACAAAGAAAGTTTAATCATAAAGTTGATAGCAGGTCTTGCTACAACTGTGGAGAGTGTGGACACATTGCTTCCTATTGTCCTTACTATCAGACACCTAGGAAGAAGATTGAACTTCAGGATTCAAAACCTAGGTCTTCTAAGAGGAGTTCTTTAACTCCACCCAGAAGAACTAGTGAACCTAAAGTTCAACCTATTAGCCAGTCGACTGTTTATCACAAACAGGCTCTGCACAAATCTGGCTTATGGAAAGAGAAATCATCCTCTGTGTCTGATAATGATGACAAGAAGGAACCTGAGCTACCCTCACCCTCTAAGGGTCAATGGGTTGAATTCATGATGTGTGATGCCTCTGGGAAACCCAAGCCAGTAAAGGCTTGGGTTCCTAACCTAAACTAATCCTTTACATTGTATGTGCAGGGTGTTCGCTACAGTGCTGAAACCAACACGTGGATTGTAGACAGCGGAGCATCCAAGCACATGACAGGAAACAGGGCTCTTTTATCAAATGTCAAGCAAATAAAAGGAGGGCATGTTTCATTTGCCGGAAACAAAGGAGGCTATATCACAGCTCAGGGAGAAGTGGGAAATCAGAAAGTTAAGTTTGATAAGGTGAACTACGTTCAACAACTTCAAAACAACTTACTTTCTGTTTCCCAAATTTGTGATAAGGGATTTAAGGTCATATTCGACAACAAGAAATGTTACGTCCTAAAGAAAGACTACGTGATTCCGGAGGACCAAGTTCTGATGACAGCTTCAAGATATAAAGATCTTTATGTTTTGGATCTGTCAACAGCTTCTACAACGGATCATGAAGTTCAGTGCTTTCTATCAAAAGCCACTGAGAAGGACTCCATCTCCTGGCATAAGAGAATGGGACACATTAATCAACGGAAGATGAATCACTTGATTCAGAAGGATCTTGTGAGAGGAGTTAATGTCAAGAATTTCCAGCTTCCTGATTTTTGTGTAGCTTGCAAGAAAGGCAAACAGACGAAGAAGTCTCATAAGGAAAAGAAAGTTCATTCAATAGAACTTCCTCTTGAACTTCTTCACATGGATCTGTTTGGTCCAGTCAGTACAAAGAGCATTGCAGGCGACTTGTACTGTTTTGTGGTTACTGATGACTACTCGAGGTTCTCTTGGGTAATGTTTCTGAAATCCAAATCAGAAACATTTGAGTCATTCAAGGAGTTAGTAACCACACTGGAATCTCTCTACAAGCTAAAGGTGAGACAAGTACGCTCAGACAACGGGACTGAATTCAAGAATCAGTGGATGGAGGCTTACTGCAAGGAAAAGGGAATTGTACATCAATTCACTTCTGCCTACACGCCTCAGATGAATGGTGTTGCTGAGAGGAAGAACAGAAGCTTGATAGAGACAGCACGGACAATACTGGCAGACTCGAAACTGCCTATCCAATTCTGGAATGAGGCAGTGGCTAATGCATGTTATACACTGAATCGAGTTCTGATAGTCAAGCGCCACGGAAATACATGTTACGAGCTACTACAAAGACGCAAACCGAATTTGGAGTATCTCGAACCATTTGGCGCGCCGTGCACACTTCTGAAGAAGACTCAAGAAGGAAAATTCAGCGAGAAAGGAATCTTCCTAGGATACAACATACCGAACAAGCGAGTTTACAACAACTCAACGGGTTTAGTAGAAGTGTGGTGTAATGTTGATGTTCAGAGATATACCACACCACCTACTGGCAAAGGACCCGCCTACTTTTTCGACTATGATGGATTCTTCAAGTCCTTCAACATCCCTATCTCTCCTTCGGATGATGAGTTAGCTACTCGAATGATGTATGATATCTTGAACACACCATCTCTTGATTCAACATCATCGAGCTCACAGGGAGAATCATCTACTCAGTCAGGGGGAGTAGTCGACGACAGTGACTCCTCCTCAGAAGATGAAGCGAAGAAGATGACCAGAACAGTCAGGAGGAACAGGTTCCAGTTCCTGAAAGTCCACAAGCATCTACCAGTGATGCACCTTCGACTTCGGAACCTCAAACTCCAACTACCTCAGATGCAGAACCAAATGTTCATAATCTTGGGTCTGAGGTAGCTGTTCCTACTACTCCAGGATCACGTCTAAACGTCCATCATCCCTTAGACAATGTCATTGGGGATGTCAGATCAGGAGTACAAACCCGAAATCAGTTATACTCAGCTGATTATGCCTCTGTTATGAAAAAGGGATACATTCATGATGGTGCTTATCGGTGTTTTGTCTCGCAGTTTGAGCCAAAATACGTCAGTGACGCACTAAACGATGAGGCATGGGTGAGTGCCATGCAAGAAGAACTTCTTCAGTTCAAGAAGTTAGGTGTATGGACTCTGGTAGATAGACCTAAAGGTGCTAAGGTCATTGGCACCAAATGGGTCTTGAAATGCAAGAAGGATAACCAAGGGGTCATTATCAGGAACAAGGCTCGACTGGTGGTTCAGGGATTTCGCCAAGTCGAGGGGATTGACTACAATGAAGTGTTTGCACCCGTGGCAAGGATGGAAGCCATTCGTATCTTCCTTGCCTATGCATCATACATGAAGATTAAAGTCTATCAATTAGATGTGAAGAGTGCATTCCTTCATGGGGAAATAAGAGAGACAGTCTATGTCAGTCAACCCGAGGGATTTGAAGATCCTTATCATCGGGATAGAGTTTACAAACTCGACAAGGCTTTATACGGCTTCATCAAGCTCCAAGAGCCTGGTATGAGAAACTCTCGACTCATCTTGTGAAGCACGGCTTTCGCAGGGGAGTCATTGACTGCACGCTGTTCATCAAAGAAAAAGATGGAGACCTACTGCTCGTACAGATCTATGTCGATGACATAATCTTCGATTCAAAGAACGAAGACTTATGCAAAGTGTTTGAAGCAGTTATGAAGAAAGAGTTTGAGATGAGTGCTATGGGGGAGATGAAATTCTTTCTCGGGTTACAGGTGGATCAGACACCAAATGGGATCTTTCTACATCAGACCAAGTAGGTGGGAGACATTCTCAATCGGTTTGACATGGAGAATGCTTCTGCTGCTGGGACTCCACTTGCTACTAATCATGATATAGCACCTGATGAAAATAGAGATCTAGTGGATGCCACAATGTACCGAGGAATGATTGGATCCCTCATGTACCTCACTGCCTCAAGACCTGATATCATGTATGCTACATGTTTATGTTCTAGATATCAGGCTAAGCCAAAGGTGAACCATCTGATCAGGGTCAAGAGGATATTTCGTTATCTGAAGGGTACACCCACACTTGGGTTGTGGTATCCTCATGATGATGACTTTGAGCTCACGGCGTATAGTGACTCGGATTACGGGGGCTGCAAGATGAACTACAAGTCTACATCAGCAGGGTGTCAATTCTTTGGGAGGAGATTAGTTACCTGGCAGTGTAAGAAGCAGACATCGGTTGAATTGTCAACCTGTAAAGCCGAATACGTTGCTGCTGCAAGTTGCTGTTCACAAATCATCTGGATTCAACAGCAAATGCGGGATTACGGTTTAAAGTTTTCTTCTACTCCTATCTTTGTTGATAACTCTGCTGCAATTGCAGTAACTAAAAATCCGGTACAACATCCAAAGACCAAACACATCGGTATTAAATACCATTTTATAAGAAATTGTTTTGAAAAGAACTTAATTGATGTGGTAAAAATTAATACTGATTTTCAACGCGCTGACCTCTATACAAAAGCCTTTGATAAACCACGTTTTCTATATTTGTTAGAGGTCAACGGCGTTAAAAAGAAAAGTGATGTTATTCCTGATGATGATCATGTGTAGTCCGATGCACTGTAGTTAAATTTTTCTTTTTTATTTTCTTTGTTTAATTTATTTTCTGTTTGAATTAAACTCATGTTATTTAGCTGTTTATTAAAATCCTAAAATAATTAAACCAGTTATGATTTTAGTATTTTAGGGGGAGAATAAGTCAGCTAGTAATATTAAAAAAAAATTGAGGGAGAAGGAGTGGATAGCTGATATAAGGTAGATCGTATCTGTGATACCGATTCAAACCCTTTGGAAAATGATAGTACACAGGAACAAATCAAGAGGGACTTTAAAATTTAATTTAGAAAAGATGCAAAAGTCAAAGTATGAGTCTGTGTAGTCTAAGCAATATAAAAGAGAAGATGATAGAAAAACTGGTAACTACTAAGGTAACACAAAGAAAGTAGACCTAGAGGTTGCTAGACCACAAATGATATGTCGGTAGATTCAACACAATAGATGATTAGACCTGACTGGTGATCTCAAGATCAAACTAAGTTGTTCAACTGACTGTGGGCTTCCATCTTGTCACTGGTTAACACAATCAACAATATTCCAATAAGGGGTAATGAGCAAGTAAACGCCACAAATGTGTGCGGATGACCATAAATAGAGCAAAGCACGAAAAAAAGAAAGACAAATGCTATCAAGCTAATGACTTATGTTGTTGGTGCATTTTGTGCAAAATAAAATTAAGCTGCTCTAACAAGAAGATAGGTTGTGTGCCTCTCTGCTGTGCGATGGCACTGACCTGAGGATAAGCATAACCTAGATATTCTAGAATTCATTGTTGTTTGCCGCCTCTCTGCTGTGCGATGGCACTGACCTGAGGATTGGCTTCTCTTTGAAAGCTCTAAGAATAGTCTCTTCTTGTAAAAATACCCGTAGACCGCTCAAAAGCTCCTGAGGAATGTTGATTACCATATAAGTGTGGGATCCACAAATGTTAGTTGAAATAATTAAACCTAAAACTATCACCAGTTTGTGTCTAAAGTCTGTGTATGGATTTAAGAGGACAAATATACTGACAATCATTGTGGCTGCAATTCTTGAAAGTTCAAATCAATGTGGGAATCTAATAGTACCAGTATGATTTTCTAATTTGCTAACGACTCTGGATGAAAACCAAGAATTGAGCATCAAAAGGTTTTGATAACAAGTCCCAAATGATTTGACTTGCCTGTATGATTCCAAAATTGAATTGGTCCAGGTGTGGTCAATCTAAGTTGAAGCTGCCTATTCCAGAACCAAAACCAGTAGATTTCTATCTTAGGGTTTATCTCTCACAAAAAGCCAAAAACAAGTCAAATTTTAGTATTTTATTTTAACTTTCTAGTTAGTTAGTCATTTTAGTTTGTTTGTATGTCGGACTATATCATGAAAATCAGTATGGGATCAACTCACTAAAAGGGTCATGTGTGAGATGACCACATGTGTTTTCAAAGTTTAAAAGAGTCACGTCTGAGGTGACTAAATTGTTTAAAAGGATCACGTCTGAGGTGATCAAAAAGTTTTCAAGTTAAAATGATCATGTCTGAGATGATCAAATGCTCATAATGTTAATTTCAATAGTTAAAAGGGTTTTAAATGTAACATGGTCAAAATGGCAGAAAATTTCATAAGTATAACCCATTCGCACGATTGGACCATAAGTATGGACCAACCATGCGAATGGGTCCCATTCGCACGACTGGACATGAGATTGAGCCATTCACCCGAATGGCTTATCAGACTGATCCATTCGACCGAATGAAAGGGTGCGAATGAGTCAGTCGACCGACTAAGACTCAGTCGATCAACTGAAGGTGCGAATGAAAGGGTACGAATGAGTCAGTCGACCGACTGAACCTCAGTCGGCCTACTGAATGCGACTGACTGTGCCAATCCCACGACTGAGCTTCAGTCGCCCGAATGAACTGAGCGAATGAGGCCAGTCGGCCGATTGAACTCAGCCTCAGTATTTAAAGGGCTATAGTCGATCGCATTCCACTCATCACCCTCAATCACTCCTAAATCGCACCTAGTACCGTTACTCTGCCGAAATTTCTCTAGACCGTGTTTTCACATCTTTATTGATCTTCTGACTTGCGTTGACGTTTATACAGGTAGATTGTAGTGAAATCTCAATGAAATCAGAAGAAATGGAATCCTAATTTTGTGATATTCGAGTGAAACAAGAATCGGACTGTAAATGACCTAATAACCAACATAAACTAAGCAAAATGTTAAAATTAAGTTTAATAGGTTATTAGTGACAAGATGGCGAGTCTAATGGACCATTAAACCATGTTAAATTACTTGATTTGGTCAAGATTCGAACCACAGGCGACTGAACAGTGGGACAAACGACTGGTCGTCCGGATGAACTCCAATCGCACGATTGAATCTTGCGATTGGGTCAATCGGCCGAATGCACCATGCGAATGAGCTCAGTCGGCCGACTGAACCAATCGCAGACTCAGTCAGCAGATTGAACTCAGTCGCATGTCTCATTCACCCGAATGAGCTCAGTCGCATGAAAGGACAACCGACTGACTTCAGTCGCATGATTCATTCGCACGAATGAATCAGAAAGAACTTAAACATTACACTTAGAACTGAATTGTGATGTATGACTTTCTAATGGTTCTGTGTCTTGTGTTTCAGGTCAATGGCTGATAGATGGTCCATCAATCCAAAGCACAATATATGTGCTCATTTGGACCATACGACTCGGAATGGGGCCGAGTTTACAGAGATTATTGCGTTCCTTCGACGTTCTCGGATACATAAGGCCATTTCTACACCGTGTACGCCTACAGGTCGTTACATCAGGCATTCTGGGAGAATGCCTCCGTTGATCGTTCTAGTGAGCCTTACAGCATACGGAGCTCCATTCATGGTCATGATATTGAGATTACAGCAGCTGACATCCAGAGAGTACTTGATTTTGGGGACGATACTGATCACCCCACCAGACTACATCCACTTACAGTCAGAGGTTGCTTTCTCAGGATTAAGTACGCTGGGGACATAAACTCAGGTGTGCTCAACAAGAGCAACCTGTGTCCCCAGTATAAGTACTTGGCGCATGTGATCCTGAAGTGTATTGCTTCTCGGAGGGGTGGGTTTGATGACCTGTCAGACCAGATTCAGAATGCCTATGTGGCACTGGTGCGGAACCACCCCTTCAGCTTCTCGAGCATGATCTTCTCATATTTGGTGGAGAATCTGGAGGCCAAGGGGAAGGAGGGTTTTTGTATGTACCCCAGATTTCTGCAGCTGATCTTCAACGAGAAGCTGCCATTACTTCCCAAGGAGAGCCATGATGCTGTTGCCCTAGAGATTATGGATGACATGACTTTGGGCCGTATGAGAGTGTATAGGGGCAAGCAGGTAAAGCCCCAGGTGAAGAGGTTGATCGGCCATCTGGCTAATGAGAGATATGTGGCGCCAGGTAGACGCAAGTGGCGTCATGATGACAGTGATTCAGACGATGAGAGGCTATTGCTCCCAGAGCATGATTCAGACGATGATGACAGTGGGGATGCTGGAGATGATATGCCTATTCCACCTAGGGGCACAGCTTCAGATGTTATACCTCCAGTATCTGCCCCAACTGGTGACATAGCTGAGTCTGCTGGTTTCCATCAGGACTTTATTCCTGGTGAGGAGGAAGACGAGTCGGATGGAGGAGCCCTTGACGAGGACTGTGGGAAGCAAGGTTGTTCCGACAGAGTATGGACTCCGGGCGGTAGGTGAACGCCCCAGGGATTCGGGAGAGACTACTGCAGATCCTAGCTATGCCCCTGAGTCAGCTAGCCGTGTTCTAGGGGGAGCATCCACCTCGACGGGAACGAGGAAGAAAAGGATGGCTCAGCCCCACGGCCAGAAGAAGAAGAAGAGACGACTCACCTTCGTTACCACCACAACTACCACCACCACTACCACCTCCACAGCCACACCATCCACCACCACAGCCACCACAGCTACCACTACCACTACCACACCTCCTACCACTGTACATATGCCAACCACCACCATATCTTTCACTCCTCCTACATCACCACCACTATCTCACAGACCCAGCCCATCTTCACCACAGCCACCACTACAACCACTAGCCACCAAGCAGGACCCCTATTCACATCCCTCACATATGATGGATCACCTCTACCTCCAATTGGGTAGAGGAACAGTTTCCGCGTTAAACCAGATGGTGATGCGCTTGTTAGCTGCTGATGAGGAGAAGACGCTCAGATCCGCCAGCTGGCTGATCTTACTTCTGCACAGTCACACCAGATCTCAAAGCAGCTCGATTGATTGAGGACAGGCCCAATAATTGGCTGCTCAGAGCCATGAGATCCCCAACTCCAAGAGCACAGTGTCACATCTGCCAAGAAGATAGAGGAGTTTGAAGGAGGCTAAGAAGACAATCATGCTAAAGCTAAAGGGATCTAAGGATGAGCCACTGAAGATTAAAGGAGGGAGACGGAGATGATGGTGATGATGATGATGAGGATGATGATGAGGATGACAATGATGAGACTGAGGATGATGAGGGGACTGAGGAAGAGAGGACAAAGGAGAGGGATGAGGATGATGATGCAGAAGGAGGAGATGCAGCTGCATCGGCCTCTGCTCAAGGTCAGGAAAGGAGATCTAAGAATAGACAAGACCAACAAGCTTCCTCCTCTGCTCCACCAAGTGATGACCCAGTGATCCAAGACAAAAGTAAAGATTAGATGTCTATGTATTTAATTACTTTTGTATTTAAATCATGTATTTAAACTGATGTATTTGATGTTTATATTAAGTTTAATTCATTTCTGTTTTGATCGTTAACTAATGGTTGATGTGTTACATGTTTAAATCAAACAGATCCAAACTATCAGAGGGATGAGTTCGATGTTGCTCCCCTTCAGCAGGTCAAGACTCAGCTAACGATGATTCTTGATCTACAAGGGATCGTAGGAGGTCGGTGAGTTATACCCCTGAAGAAGGGGAAATAATTCACGATCTATCAAATGAGCAACTAGCAGAGATCTTCAAGCTAAATCCCGATGAGATTGTGAAGGATGCTCCAACGTGCGACTCGACAAGTAACGAAGAGCTCAACGATGTTGATGAAATAGAGATAGAAGATGTCACTGCAAAGCACTACCCTCAGTATGCTGACAATGAGGGAAATGTGGTCCCCAATCTGGGTGAATCCCTTGTTAGCGATACTTTTGAGGTGTTAGACAAAATGGAGCAGGAGTCAGAGAAGACAGAGGGAACGGCCCAAGCCTCAAATGATGATGTCGATATCCGAAAGGCTGAGTGGGCTGCTTGTTTTGAAGAAGTAAGAGCCCAACGCGCTGCACCTATACAGGACGCCTACACCAAACTCTAGAGAGTCAAGAAACATCATATGGTGTCGGGTAGGATTATAGCGTGGGCATATTTGAGGACCTTAACGTCTATGCAGTTAAGAGGGAAAAGGGCATAGAGTACTTTAGATTCCCACATGATCTGAAGACTCTACCAGGTTTTGAGCTCAACCAGCTGGCCAAAACTGAAGCTGTTGTATGCTGACCCGAGAAAGATGTCAGGCTGGTTTAAGGCTGCCCTAAGGAGGAGTACCCACACCAGGTGGGTTAACTTCAGACCCAACAGCCTACAAGGTACATCAGAAGGTCTGAAGTTGATGCCATTACTGGAAAACCAAAGATAGTGTTGAAGTGGAGTCCTCCGCGCACGATGTCAAGAAACCCTCTAAGGGTGTAAGGCCCCGTTCCCGGACGCTTACAGTTGGTCATTCATTGCCACAAAAACATATAATTACAATCGTTGCAGCGGAAACATTCAAAAACGACATCACGTTTCATTATAATTACTTTTGCCAAGTAATACATGTTATCCGGTTACAAATTTATGTTTGCATTACAACACAAAAGCTATATAATTGGATGCCATCCCAAAAGAGTGAGTAGCTTCGCCGTGCCATCCTCAGCAATCATTTACCTGCCAACTGGAAAATGCAATAAAAGTCAGCGTTGCTGAGTGAGTTCTAGTTTTAATAATAAAAATACTTTACTTTCATATAAAACCATTCGTTACTTGACATGATCACACATCATACGTACGCATAGATAATATCATTATTATCTTCTTCATTCGTTCATTCGTTCCTTTTTAACTTACTTGCGCATCGGACATCATCCATACCAATACCATATGCTACGCCCCAATTAGTCACAGCTACCGGGCCGAAGTCAATAAATGAACAGCTAAACGTATGCCACGGTACTGGGGTTAAACGATCAGTCTTAGCTACTGGGCCGAAGTCAATAAATGAACAGCTAAACGTATGCCACAGTACTAATGATAACCGACGGTCATAGCCACTGGGCCGAAGTCAATAAATGAACAGCTAAACGTATGCCACAGTACTAAGGGTAAGCGGTAGAGGTTCCACATAATGGTCAATCACAAAGAAGGACCCGTTATCCGATGCATGCAAGACATGTCATTTCTTTCCACTTTACGTTACATAATACTTCATTTCATTCGTCATAATACGTAAAGCCATAAGAAAGGTAATCATACATCATAACAAGGAACATATCATACACATTCATCATCATCATACAGGGCAACATCATACATTCAAACATGCATAAACATGCAACATCATCATCATGCCCTAAATGCACTCTAAGGCCATAACCATACTCTTACATGCTTTTACGGTTTACCTTACGTCCAAACTTACGTCTGCACCTTTCCACGAAGGCCAAAAGTCAAACTACCCTTCATTCGAGTGCCAGCCCTATTTGGGCGTATGGACACTCTTCAGTCGCATGGCCTCCATGCGACTGAACATCATGCGACTGGACCCATGCGGATGGTCATCTATGCGAATGAACATCCAATCGTGCGTATGGACCTTGTGCGAATGGGATTACTGCGAATGGGCACCTATGCGACTAACCTCATGCGTATGGACTCATGCGACTAAGCATCTATGCGACTGAACCCTCAGTCGCACATCCCTCATGCGACTGGACTCCCAGTCGTGCGACTGAACCCCAATCGTGCGAATGACCTTCAATCGCCCTCATTCGGCCGTATGGCCTTCATTCGGTCGCCTAGCCCTAGCTGATGCAGAATGGAGTTCATCCCGAACCCAATCTGCCATTTTCGGCCTCCAAGCTCATCCAAACCCATTCTAAGCCTAAATCAACCCTCCTGGACCTTAGGAATGTATACCTTAACACCATACAAGCATACACAAACCCGAAATCATACTCTAAACACACCATACACATCACACCCAAATGGGTCAAACATACACACACATAAAAACGGGTTTTTGACATCTTCCAGCCCCAAAATCAGTTGAAAACAAGTAAAAGTGGGGTCCTAGAACTCACACAATCGAGCACAAAGACAAGAGCTTCGATTTGGCTTGCTACTCGACGGATTTGGACACTCGAATCACCCGAATCAACCCTTTTCTCCCTTTTTCTCTTCTTTCTCTCTTCTCTCTTCTTTGGTGGATGAAATGTGTGAAGTGTGGGGAGAGTGGGCTGCCCTCTCCCTACACATATCACCACATTACCCGACTTTTCTTCGTTGGCGAGTTTGGTCCCTCGACTTTGGACTTTATTTCTTTTCTTTCTTCGTCGGCTTCAAAATAATAAATTTCCGGGTGTTACAAGTCCACCCCCCTTAAATAGGTTCGTCCCCGAAACCTGTCATTCCTCGAACAAACGTGGATAATGTTGTCTCATTTCTTCCTCAGTCTCCCACGTTGACTCGGATCCCTTCCTGTGCTTCCACTGTACGCGCACAAGAGGAACCACTTTATTCCTTAGCCTTTTCTCCTTTCGATCGATGATTGCCACTGGTTGCTCCACATAATTGAGCCGTTCATCTACTTCGATATCTTCCAATGGGACAATCATATCTTCATCTGCTAAGCACTTCCTTAGATGAGATACATGGAATGTCGGGTGAATTCCACTTAGCTCATCCGGTAACTCCAGTCTATAGGCCACCTCTCCTACTCGAGCAATAATTCGGAAAGGGCCTATATACCTTGGGCTCAACTTGCCCCGCTTTCGGAAGCGAATGATACCCTTCCAAGGTGAGACCTTCAACATAACCCGGTCACCCACCTGGAACTCAATCGGCCTACGTCTTTTATCCGCATACGAATTCTGCCTGTCTTTGGCTGCCTTCATGAAGGCTTTGATCTTCTCAAGCTTCTCAGTCGTAGCCTCGATTACCTCGACGCTCCCCAATTCCTTCTGACCAATATCACCCCAACAAACGGGTGTTCTGCATCTCCTACCGTATAGCATCTCATATGGAGGCATGCCAATGCTGGCGTGATAACTGTTGTTGTATGAGAATTCAGCTAACGGTAGGTGGTCATCCCAACTTCCACCAAAATCAATCACACATGCCCGAAGCATGTCTTCCAGCGTCTGAATGGTCCTTTCTGACTGACCATCAGTCTGGGGATGATAAGCCGTGCTGATGTGTAACCTCGTCCCCATAGCATCGTGGAACTTCTTCCAGAATTTAGATGTAAACCGAGTGTCGCGATCCGACACGATAGACACCGGCACACCATGACGAGTCACAATCTCTTTGATGAACAGATCAGCCAACCTCTCAGATGAATATGTCTCGCGAATCGGTAGGAAGTGAGCACTCTTCGTCAAGCGATCAACTATCACCCATATGGCATCGTACCCTTTCGGAGTACGCGGCAGCTTTGTAATGAAATCCATGGTGATGTGTTCCCACTTCCATTCCGGTATATCCAAAGGTTGTATCTTCCCATACGGCTTTTGGTGCTCGGCCTTCACCTGTAAGCAAGTAAGGCACTTACTCACGTACTCCACTACGTCGCGCTTCATACCCGGCCACCAATAATCTTTCTTCATATCATGGTACATCTTCGTGGCACCAGGATGAATGGAGTACCGCGTCTTGTGAGCTTCATCCATTATCTTCCCCCGTAGATCCCCAAACGAGGAATCCACACACGATCAAATCGGGTTCTAACACCGAACGTGTTTTCACCCAATTCTCCAACCAGACCTCTCATCCTTTCAGAGTTAAGATGATCTTCCTTCAATGCCTCATCTTGAAACTCTTTAACCTGTTTCATCACATCGGAGGTCATGATCAACTGATAGGCTTTCACCCGAATCGGCTCGGGCCTCTCTTTTCGGCTAAGGGCATCAGCCACCACGTTGGCCTTGCCCGGATGGTAGTGGATTTCACAATCATAGTCCTTTATAAGTTCCAACCACCGTCTCTGCCTCATGTTCAAATCCTTCTGCTCAAAGAAGTACTTCAGACTCTTGTGGTCAGTGAATATGGTGCACTTCGTCCCGTAGAGGTAGTGCCTCCAAATCTTCAATGCAAAGACCACAGCTGCTAGCTCCAAGTCATGAGTAGGATAATTGACCTCATGAACCTTCAACTGTCGGGATGCATAGGCTATAACTTTTCCTCTCTGCATTAACACACACCCCAACCCCGAGTAAGAAGCATCGGAATAAACCACCAAGTCTTCACTTCCATCGGGTAATGACAGAACAGGAGCTTGAGTCAATCTCGCCTTCAATTCTTCAAACGCCTTCTCTTGAGCTTGACCCCATACGAACTTCACATCTTTTCGGGTCAACCTGGTTAGTGGAGAAGCAATCTTAGAAAAGTCTTGGATGAATCTTCTATAGTAGCCCGCCAAACCCAAGAAGCTACGAATCTCGGATGGCGTCTTTGGCGACTTCCATTGCATGACCGCCTCCACGTTTGCCGGGTCCACCATAATCCCATCGGGATTCACCACGTGACCCAAGAACTGAACTTCGCGCAACCAGAACGCGCACTTGGAGAATTTTGCATACAACTTCTCCCTCCTCAGCGTCTCTAGAACCTCCCGAATGTGTCCGGCATGCTCTACTTCGCTCCTCGAGTAAATCAGGATATCATCAATAAACACAATCACTGATTTATCCAACATAGTCCGACACACACGGTTCATCAAATCCATAAAAGCAGCTGGCGCGTTGGTCAAGCCAAAGGACATGACAAGAAACTCGTAGTGACCATAGCGCGTACGGAAAGCTGTTTTAGGAATATCTTGCTCCTTCACCTTCAACTGATGGTAACCAGATCGAAGATCTATTCTCGAAAACCAACTGGCACCCTGAAGCTGATCGAACAAATCATCAATCCTCGGTAAGGGGTATCGGTTCTTCACTGTCAACTTGTTCAGCTCGCGGTAGTCGATGCACATCCTCATACTACCGTCCTTCTTCTTTACGAACAGGACCGGAGCACCCCAAGGAGAGATACTCGGTCTAATGAACCCCTTATCAAGCAGCTCTTGCAACTGCTCCATCAATTCTTTCATCTCGGTCAGAGCCAACCGATACGGTGCCTTGGCAACAGGTTGGGCACCCGGTATCAGATCAATTTGAAACTCGATCTCCCTGTCAGGTGGCACTCCTGATAAGTCTTCCGGGAACACGTCTGGAAAGTCACACACAACTGGTACATCGGCTAGTTGTGGTGTTGGCGTATCCACATCCTTTACATAGGCCAAGTAGGCACTACATCCACGCCTCATGCACTTTCCCGCCACCGCCATCGAGATCACCTTCGGAATCGTAGTAACCCGATCCCCATAAATCGTCACTGAACTACCGTCAGGCGCCGACAACCGAATCATCTTCTTGCGACACACAATGTTCGCCTCGAAGTCCGCTAACCAATCCATCCCAAGAACCAAATCAAAACCACCTAAGGCCATCACAAACGGTCTAACCGGAAACTTATGACCCTCGAGCTCCACATCACAGTTCTCTATCATCTCGGAAATCCTGGTAGACTTACCTATGGCAGTTTCTACATCAAAGGGCGCATCAACACGTCTACTACTAACAGGCAGCTTAGCACAGAAAGCAGCAGAAATAAAACTTTTACTCGCACCAGAATCAAATAACACAGAAGCTAAAGTTTGGTTCACCAGAAACGTACCGGACACAACGTCAGGGTCCGTCCTAGCCTCCTCCTGTGTCATGGTGAATGCCCTGTCGCTCGCCCTCGGACCATCACCTCCCGTCCTCTTCGCCCCTGAGCTCTCAGCCCTCGGCTTCTTGCAATCCCTGCTCATATGACCAATTTCCCCACAGTTAAAACATTTGCCCGTCAGGCAATCCTTCGCCATGTGCCCAGTCTTCCCACACTTGAAGCACACGTTCAAACCCAGTCTGCACTCTCCCGCATGCTCCTTTCCACACTTACCACATCTCCTCGACCCTGCTCCCGGTGTGGCCACGCGGCGGTCATCCACCCGTGCCTTTTTGTTACCCGTCGAGGCCTCACCCCGACCAAACCTCTTCCCGTTCCAGCTTCGATCACCACCACCCTTCCTATTCGCTTCAACCACCACCACTCCCCTCTCATCATAAAGTCTTCTGGCCAAATCAACCGCCGACCTAAACGTACTTGGCCGGGCGGCGATCATATGCCGGCGGACATCCACCGGTAAACCCTGAATGTACCTCTTGATCTTCCGAGAAAGAGGCGTCACCTGATCCGGCACCAACCGTGCCATCTCGTTGAACTTGGTAGTATATTGCTGGTGTGTCATGGATCCCGCCTCCAGCTGCAGGAACTCCCTCTCAATCTTATCCATTTCCCTATGAGGACAAAACTCCTCGATCACCATCTTCTTCAGTTCGGGCCACCTCATTCTCCCGATCGCCCGATTACCCTCTGCTTGGACAATATTGTCCCACCAGCATAATGCCGAGTCCACAAAGGAGTGGGTGGCAAACTTTACCTTCTGATCTTCTCGGCATTCGCTTATGTCGAGAACAGCCTCCATTTCTCTCACCCATCGGTGAGCAGCAGCGGCATTGCCATTACCGTCAAAAGTTGGGGGCTTGCATCTCATGAACACCCCGTAGTTACAGCCTCGTGCCACCTCTCGCACAGGCTCCTCTTCCTCTTCCTCCTCATTATCGGAGAAAATAGTTTCAGGCTCCGGTTGCTCCCCCGTGGCCCGGTTTCTCTCCTTCCTTTCCCCTTCCTTCACAGCCTTGATGACTTCGGTCACCACAGACGGTAAGATTGTCTGCATGACCTGGTGTACTTCCTCAACAACAGCCTCCTTTACCGAGGCCCTCAGATTCGCACTCTCATCCCCAGCTTCTGGATGAGGAGTCTCAGGTTCTGCAGGAACCTCTTTCTCAGCTCTAGGCCTTCCTCTTTTAGGGCGTGGTTCAGCAACAGGGCCATCACGGCCTCCACCCCTAGAAGCTCTAGAAGATCTACCACCAGCCATTCTCTAACACACTGAAAGATTCAAACACCAACACGGTCATTCAAGGAAACAACTCAGTTTATGTCAAGTATAGTAAGTCTCTAATTACAGTGGCCAGTTGTGATTAGCCACTTACTGTACTCTTCATACCCCAAGTATTACCTGTCCTGACTACATCAGTATTCAAATCTACATACAACACATAACATATACCATGCGCACATAAACCGGTTAACTTTAAGAAAATACCTGATGGCACGCAGCTACTCAGTTTGGCATCCCATTCCCTTTCCGTCCCATTCTCAGTTTAAGTTAAGGTTTATTTTGAAAGTTTACCCATTTCACTTAAACTTTGGCTCTGATACCAACTTGTAAGGCCCCGTTCCCGGGACGCTTACAGTTGGTCATTCATTGCACATAAAACATATAATTACAATCGTTGCAGCGGAAACATTCAAAAACGACATCACGTTTCATTATAATTACTTTTGCCAAGTAATACATCGTTATCCGGTTACAAAATTTATGTTTGCATTACAACACAAAAGCTATATAATTGGATGCCATCCCAAAAGAGCTGAGTAGCTTCGCCGTGCCATCCTCAGCAATCATTTACCTGCCAACTGGAAAATGCAATAAAAGTCAGCGTTGCTGAGTGAGTTCTAGTTTTAATAATAAAATATCCTTTACTTTCATATAAAACCATTCGTTACTTTGACATGATCACACATCATACGTACGCATAGATAATATCATTATTATCTTCTTCATTCGTTCATTCGTTCCTTTTTAACTTACTTGCGCATCTGACATCATCCATACCAATACCATATGCTACGCCCCAATTAGTCACAGCTACCGGGCCGAAGTCAATAAATGAACAGCTAAACGTATGCCACGGTACTGGGGTTAACCGATCAGTCTTAGCTACTGGGCCGAAGTCAATAAATGAACAGCTAAACGTATGCCACAGTACTAATGATAACCGACGGTCATAGCCACTGGGCCGAAGTCAATAAATGAACAGCTAAACGTATGCCACAGTACTAAGGGTAAGCGGTAGAGGTTCCACATAATGGTCAATCACAAAGAAGGACCCGTTATCCGATGCATGCAAGACATGTCATTTCTTTCCACTTTACGTTACATAATACTTCATTTCATTCGTCATAATACGTAAAGCCATAAGAAAGGTAATCATACATCATAACAAGGAACATATCATACACATTCATCATCATCATACAGGGCAACATCATACATTCAAACATGCATAAACATGCAACATCATCATCATGCCCTAAATGCACTCTAAGGCCATAACCATACTCTTACATGCTTTTACGGTTTACCTTACGTCCAAACTTACGTCTGCACCTTTCCACGAAGGCCAAAAGTCAAACTACCCCTTCATTCGAGTGCCACCGCCCTATTTGGGCGTATGGACACTCTTCAGTCGCATGGCCTCCATGCGACTGAACATCATGCGACTGGACCCATGCGGATGGTCATCTATGCGAATGAACATCCAATCATGCGTATGGACCTTGTGCGAATGGGATTACTGCGAATGGGCACCTATGCGACTAACCTCATGCGTATGGACTCATGCGACTAAGCATCTATGCGACTGAACCCTCAGTCGCACATCCCTCATGCGACTGGACTCCCAGTCGTGCGACTAAACCCCAATCGTGCGAATGACCTTCAATCGCCCTCATTCGGCCGTATGGCCTTCATTCGGTCGCCTAGCCCTAGCTGATGCAGAATGGAGTTCATCCCGAACCCAATCTGCCATTTTCGGCCTCCAAGCTCATCCAAACCCATTCTAAGCCTAAATCAACCCTCCTGGACCTTAGGAATGTATACCTTAACACCATACAAGCATACACAAACCCGAAATCATACTCTAAACACACCATACACATCACACCCAAATGGGTCAAACATACACACACATAAAAACGGGTTTTTGACATCTTCCAGCCCCAAAATCAGTTGAAAACAAGTAAAAGTGGGGTCCTAGAACTCACACAATCGAGCACAAAGACAAGAGCTTCGATTTGGCTTGCTACTCGACGGATTTGGACACTCGAATCACCCGAATCAACCCTTTTCTCCCTTTTTCTCTTCTTTCTCTCTTCTCTCTTCTTTGGTGGATGAAATGTGTGAAGTGTGGGGAGAGTGGGCTGCCCTCTCCCTACACATATCACCACATTACCCGACTTTTCTTCGTTGGCGAGTTTGGTCCCTCGACTTTGGACTTTATTTCTTTTCTTTCTTCGTCGGCTTCAAAATAATAAATTTCCGGGTGTTACAAAGGGAAATGCCACAGGACTTCACTCCACACTTTAAGTGGTGGTACTACGATTGGAGGACAGGAGAAGCGGTCATAGTCCTAAACAAAGAGGGCCAAATGGATACTATCAGGGTATTTGACCCAATGTGGCTTACCAACTTGTCAGCTAATGATGTCTACACTCTATACAAGTGGCCACTGTTCTATGATACGCAGGATATAGTACAAACCCTCCAGTTCCAGAACGTCATAAGACTCTGTTTCGCATTTGAGATTCATGCAGGAGTCACAAAAGAGGATAAGTACAAGAAATATGAGGAGGTAATGACGAAAACAAGACATTAGAGAGATCTAGGTCCAAGGGGGAGTTTGTTGATACATGTATGTCCCTAGATCATGATATGAATGTAATAGATCTTGTTTATCTAATTCTGATGTAATGTTTGGAATGATTAATGAAATGATATTGGTTGTTTGTGATTTATAATGTTTAATATTTCATTAATGAGTCGATATTGAATTGGTTAAATAGGTTTGTGGTTGTTTGAATTGATACACATAATGTTATATTAATTAATACATTCAAACTTAACAAAATGAAGTTCTCATGCGAATGGCCCATGCGAATGGACCATACGCATGAATAACTTCATACGAATGACTCAGTCGCACGACTGACCCAGGAGACTGGATCAGTCGTATGATTGTAACATAAGATTGGCTCAGTCGCACGACTGAACACTCAGTCGTGCGGATGAATCAAACGTATGGTTCCATCGCACGACAGAACCATACTAATGGTTCAGTCGCACGAATGAACAATACTAACCTATAAATACAACCCAATTCGTGGAAAATTAAAAAGGCATTCATTCTATTTCGACTCCAGACGTACCCTAGCCATCCAGAAGCCTCCTAGTTCGTTCTCCAAGTTCATAGAACGCTGTAGATCGATTCCCAATCGATTCTTAACGTTTGATTCAATACTTTGTTGATTCTACGTGCGTTCTCACTGATTGGATCGCCAATCAAATAGGATTCCGCACTATTTGGTTTGGTTTACACGCTAATCATTCGGTATTTCGTTCAAATACCAGGTCCTAACAAACGGCATCGCCTAATAACTTATCCAATGACAACGAATTAACCGCAAATGCACCTTTCTTTTATCAAATCTCAGGGACATGGTCTAATCATGAGGGTAGTATTTTATCATGGTGTCGGTATTTGTGATCTTGGGAGATGTCCTTTACAAAAGGTCACTCGCCCTTCCGAAATAAGGAGCACACATTGTTGAACAATCTCATTCAAGTGGGTGCGGAGGACACGTCAACAGCCAAATGCTTGCCAAGAAAATCATGAGGCAAGGCCCCTATGAAAAGTAAGGGTGTCAAGAGAGCTTCGCCAGAAGCGACTAGTCGCTTCCCGAATGCCCCTTTCCTTCGCTACTAGGAGAGTCGCTAGCTTGCTTGCATCGAGCCTGAAGTTAGAATATCGCCTAACCACCTGTCTCCGTCTCCCGTAGTTCCCCCCAGAAACATCCGTTTGCCTACTTCTACTCTGGAGCAGGCTGGAGCGGGGCTTTAGGAAGAAGGGGGCCGGAGATGGACTTGGATGCTGGAAAAAGCGGGCTCTCTCTTCTTTCAGCTGATTCTCCTTTGGATAGATGGGGGTGTCGGTGTAAAGATCGCATGGAACAGTAAATGGCAATGGAATCAAACCTCCTCCTATAAAAATTGGATAGGGGTCAAGACGCTGTCGGGCGCCGGCGGCTGACTCAAGTGCCCCCCGAACCGCGCGAAATGGTCGCCTATTACACGGCTCACTAACTCTGCACACCGACCTACCCACCCCTTGTGTGTGGGTGCCAAGTTCATCTAAGGCAGGTTTTTTGGCGACTTATGCATAAGGCAATATCCACTGATGAGCGTATGAAGTCTCTGGGTTTTCGGTTTCTCTCTTGTAATCCACCTGTTGAACTCCCTAAAGAAAATTTCACCAATTACTAAGATTAGCATTTTAGTCTTTAGATTAGTTTTGTCATAGTATAGGGACTTATTATGTAAATATATGTTCCTTTTGTTTCTTGTTATTAGTATAAATAGGATTGCTAGTTTAGTGCAGGTTCGACTTTTTAGATGTTCATATTCTCTCAATTGCACTTTGTAATCCTTCAAATATCAATCGAAACTCTATGTATTTTTTTGATATTTGTTTGTGTTGATTACATTGTTGATATAATTGTCAATTGCTTGATAACAATCACAAATTGATCCATTTGAACCTATTAAATGGTATCAGAGCTTTCGGTTCAGTGATTTGAAGTTCAAAATCGACTTTTGAGCACTTTTGAATCACTTGAATCTGTGATTTGATCGCAATTGATCAATTAATTGATGATTTAGTTGTGTTTCATCACTAGAAACATGATTTGAATCACAATTGAGTGAATTTACATCATCAAATATGAATTTTTGACAAATTTGTGTTCAAACGGTTCTTCAAAACTCGAACACTAAAATCTGCAAAATTGAGAATCAAAGTGTTGTTAATTGAAAGAAATAATGCTAAAGGATTGATTATCGGTGTATTAGTGACTTGATTGAAGAGTTTTAGATCATTTTATCAAGTTTTGGAAAATTTGTTAAGATCAGGTTGTTACAAAGAAGATGAATTAGGCGTTTGAGGTGTTGAAATCATCTGAAAATTACCTAAGTGTTTAGGCGCATGAACACTATTCAGACGCTTCAACACTATTTAGGCATTTCAGAGAGGTTGTTTTGACACTGTGTGGGCGTTTAAGCACTGTTCAGACGTTCATTCAGTAATCTAAGTTTCAGGCGCTTTGGAACTATTCAGGCGCTTTGCAACTGTTACAGACGCATCAACACTGTTTGGGCGTTTTGATACTGTTCAGACGTTTCTACACTTGGAAACTTCAAAAGTTCACTAAGGCAATCCCTTAGGCGTTTTCAAGTCAAGTTGGGTGCTTCTCAACTATTCAGGCGCATCAGATTCAGACTTCTCTTCTAACACTTAGAAAATTTTTCAAAATTAAAAATTACAAAAATATTGCAATTTCATTTCTTCAATCAAATCTTTAAAACAACAAAAATAGTATATTTTCTTAAATTTGAAACTTAAAATAGCAAAGTCTGAAGATTAAGAGAATAGAGTACCAAAGTTGAAGAACAGAGCTGACTTCAAGAATTGGTCACTCAGGCTGAAACATCACCTAAACTCAATTGATACTGACTTATGGAAATCAATTGTGAAAGGACCTCACATCCTTGTTACTTCTGATGGTCCTGATGGTTTTGTATACACAAAAGATACTCAAGAGCCTTACCCAGAAAATGGATTAGTTGGGGATGATCTAAAGAAGGTGAAGAATGATGTTAAAGCATATTCTCTCATGTGTAAAGGGTTACCTTTGGAAGTACTATCAAGGCTTGAGAATTACCAAACTGGGTACACCTTATATAAAGCTTTGAAAGTTATATGTGAAGGAGAAAAAGAGATTCAAGATCTCAAAAGACAGAAGTTAAAAAGGCAACTTGAATTGTTTGAGCATATCTCTGGAGAAACTGTAAACCAGATGATGAACAGATATGTGCAACTCATCACAAAAATGTCAACTTTAGGGATTAAGAATGATCTTAAAGACCTAAATGATAGACTTCTAAATGCACTTCCATCATCTTGGAAACAAACAATAACTTTGTTAAAACATACTGAAAAGTTTCCCATGGATCTTGATCTGTTAATTGCAAAGATTGAGTCAGTGGAAATTAATGAAAGCTCAAGAAATAATGATAGAGCTGCATCTACTTCTCAATATAAGTATGTTGCTTCTCCAGCAAATACTGTAGAGAATGCTTTTCTTGATAAGGATGAAGCTACTCCAGAAGATGCGGGTGATCTGTTTGTGGGAGCAGGATTCTTTACTAGCACACCTGTTTACTCAACTCAGCCACAACCACAGTCGCCTCCAGAATCTCAAATAACTAAAGCTCAAAATGAGACTCCATCTTCTATGTCTGCTAACCCTAGCAAAGTTAAAGATGTTATAAACATCCTTTTACAGGGTAGTCATCTAACTCAGGTTGATTTGGTTTTGCAGGATTTGTTCGAGATAAATCCAGATGACGTTGAAGAAATGGATCTCAATTGGCAAATGGTGATGATTACTTATAGAACACAAAAGCACTCATATGTCAACAGGAACTACAAGCCTAGTGCCAATAAAACAGTTGGCTTTGACAAGTCAAAGTCAAGGTGTTTTAACTGTAACAGCTTTGGCCACTTTTCTAGAGAGTGCAAAGCTCCAAGAACTCAAGGAGGAAATGGTCAAAGTAGCTCTAACAGTCAGAGATATCATCAACAGACTCAGAAGACATTTTAGAAACCTTATCAGAGTCTACCAATGCCAGAACTGAAGGAAGAATCTAAGACCACTGAAGAACCAAAGAAAGCACTTGTAGTCAGCATTAAGGATGGATTTGACTAGAGTGCTTATGCAGAACAGTTCACTGAAGATCTTACTTCAGGTCTAGCACTTGTTGCTGAAATGGACGAAGATTGGTCTGAAGAAAATGATCCAAAAACAGAAGGAGATTCAGACGATGAGAAAGACTATGACTGGAGTGACAAATCAGATCCAAAGGAAGATTCTGAAGAAGTTGCTCTTATGGCACAGTCTGAACAACCCAAGGTTGTAAACTCTTCATCTGAAACTGACACTGAATCTTCAAACTCATAACCAGAAATTCAGTGGAAGTGAGAGAGAAAATATGCACTAAAGCATGTTTTGAACATGTTGAACATTATAGAAATTACTCGTTCAAAATATGTGACAAATTGAAGCAAGAAGAATCAATGCACAAGAAACTGAAAGATGATCATAAAATTGCTGATGAAAATATCATGTCACTTCAAGCAAGTTGGAACAAAACTTTAAAAGAACTTGAACTTGTAAAGAACAACTTGATGAAATGACAAAAACACTTGAACAAGAAAAATTGGCACATGCTGCAACTCAAGTTGATTTGGCTAAAGTAAAAAGCTCAAAGACCATAGTTGAGCAACTGGTAAATGGAAGAAAGGATAAAGATAAAACAGGATTAGGTTTGACACATGAACCTATGACTGAATTAATCTCTAATACTTTACCAGAAAATTTCAATACCCATGATCATTCTCCAAAAAACAAAGCTAAGCTTAAGGAATTTCAAGAAAAGAAAAGAAATGTTCAATCTAATGTCGAGAGTGAAATCAAAAAGATAAACATTGAAATATTTGAAGAAAAAGATTCAGAGAAGATAATGAATGGTCATCCAATTAGAATCAAATCTTATGAACCTCGAGTAAAGAATAAAAAGCTGTTTGTTCCAAAAGGTGAATGTGTCATAGAGAAGTGTCAAACTGATCAAGAGATTGAAAAAGCTAATGAGATCAATCTCAAAATGAAAGGAAAATGTCAAGACGAGAAATCAGACAGTTCATCTTCTGATGATTCAAGCTCAAATGAATTAACTCAAAACAAAGATTGTGAAAAAGAATCTTCTCAAGATTCAATTAAGCGACAAAACACTAAGAAGTCATCAAGAAATCAAAGAAGAAGAAAACCAACTCCAAAAGCTAAACAGTCTGAACATAACAACAAATTAAGTCAAATTAAACCTGTGAAGTTTGTGTCAGCAGGAACTTTTGACATGAACACAATATCTGAAACAATATCAAAACCAAAGATCAAATTTAACTCTGATATGAAAATAGGTTCAGGTCCTAAGTCTTCTGCTGTTCAAAATAAATTTGTATCTAAGGAATTAAAGAAATATGAGAGTGTTCAAAAGCAAAATCCTAAAATTATAAAGACCAAACTCACATAGCAAAAACAAAAGCTTAACCAGTCTACTCCTAAATCTAAACAAGGATCTAATGTGGCCTCTACATCCATGATTAAGCAAATGTTGTTTTAAAAGCCATAAAAATACTGTGATATATGTGACATGTACAATCATAACACATCTAAGTGTTATTTTAACAAATACTGTCATATATGTGATATGACAAATCATAACACAGCTGATTGTTATTTTAACAAATACTGTGCATTGTCTGATAAAGGAATCATAACACAGATGATTGTTACTTTAGGAAGAACTCACCTAGAAAGGATTTTGATAACCAAGGATATGCTAATCTAAAGTTTCAAAGAAATCATTATAATGGATTTAAAAATCTATCAAAAACACCTTCTCTGGGTTTGAGATCTTTCAGAAGAATCAATTCTGATGATAATCAGTATAACGTCAGATCACAACAGTATAATCAAGAACCTTTCGTTCCACGCTCAGTGAGAATGAAAAATGAAACATATAATAAGAAAAACTTTTACAATGTTTCAAACAATGGTTCAAAATCTCTTGATGATGATCTTGAAAACAGATTTAATGTTTTGAAAACTAAACAAAGAAAAGATAGTCAAAATATGTTTCAAAGAGGATTCGAAAATCATAAATTTCAAAAGAAACCTGACATAAACAAACTTCATTTCAAACAGTTTACCATCGTAGATAAATTTGGAAAGCCTAAGACCATTTCGGCTTGGGTTACTAACTCTGCTTAAATATATTTGAATACAGGTACGCCCACGGAGACCCGTAAACACATGGTATGTTGACAGTGGGTGTAGCCGGCACATGACAGGCAATCAAGCCTTGTTTCAAGATTTTAAGCTAAAAGATGGTACTCATGTGGCGTTTGGTGGGGATTCAAGAGGAAATATAACCGGTGAAGGAACGGTATCTAACAGAATAATAAGTTTTGACAAAGTCAACTTCTGTGAACAATTGAATTTCAATCTTTTAAGTGTTTCACAAATATGCGATAAATCGTACTCTACTTTATTTGATGATTCTTTTTGTTATATCTTAAAGCCAGGATTTCAGATAAGCAAAGAGTGGGTTATTGTCAAAGTTGTTCCTGATAGAGATGTCTACAAACTAGACATGTCTCAAGTTGATCCATCTATGGAAACAACCTGTCTCATTGCTCGTGCATCCAATGATGAAAGTCATCTATGGCATAGACGTCTCGGTCATTCAAACTTCAAGAACATGAACAAGCTTGCAGCAGGAAATCATGTTATTGGAATTCCTTCAAAGAAGTTCGCAACATCAGACCTCTGCAAAGCATGTTTGAAGGGAAAACAACATAGAGCGTCTTATAAGACCAAACAAATAAACTCAAACTCAAAACCTGTACAAATGTTACACATGGATCTATTTGGTCCTGTAAACATACAGAGTATCAGGAAGAAATCGTATTGTT
Organism: Flaveria ramosissima; assembly: GCA_025215565.1. Taxonomy (NCBI): domain Eukaryota; kingdom Viridiplantae; phylum Streptophyta; class Magnoliopsida; order Asterales; family Asteraceae; genus Flaveria; species Flaveria ramosissima. The sequence goes on from CM046045.1 coordinate 60,698,533, forward strand.
TAGTCATCATTGATGATTATACATGATTTTCTTGGGTTTTCTTTCTTCATGCAAAATCTGAAACAACTGATCTTTTAAAATAGTTCATCATTAAAGTAGAAAATCAATTAGATCAAAAAGTTAAAATAATCAGAAGTGATAATGGAACCGAATTTAAAAATGCTAATATTGACAGTTTTTGTGTAGACAAAGGAATAGCTCATCAGTTCAGTGCTACTCAAACTCCACAACAAAACGGAGTTGCAGAAAGGAAGAACAGAACTTGGATTGAAGCAGCTCGTGCAATGTTAGCTGATGCAATGATTCCTATCACCTTCTGGGATGAAGCAATATCAACTGCCTGTTTTATTCAAAATCGTACTCTGTTGGTTAAGGACAAACAGAAAACTCTTTATGAGTTAATGTTTGACAGGAAACCAAATATTGATTTTCTTAAATCTTTTGGATGTCCTGTTTTGATTTTAAATTCAAATGACCATCTAGGCAAATTTGATTCAAAGTCTGATGATGGATTCTTTATTGGATATTCGTCCGCTTCGAAAGCGTATAGAGTTTATAACTCTAAGACGAAGGTTATCATTGAAACGTTCAATGTTAAATTCCTTGAAAACTTTTTTCCATCAGTTGGAAATGGTCCAAAGTGGTTATTTGATTTAGATTCTTTAACAAACTCATTTAATTCTAATTTGTTTGAATCTTCATGTGTCAACAGGAAACAAGCAGGAGATCTTGGAACCTTCAGTGAAGATTCTGATTCTGATGATATGGATGATACAAGCTCAGATTATCCATTTTTCTTTTTTGCAAGAGATCCTCTATTCTCTACAGCGAATCATGAGCATCAACAAGTTACTGAAGATTTTGATGTTTCTCAACCTATTCCTAATGATGGACCAGAAATTCAACTACCTGAGTCTGGAACTTCATCTGTATCAGGAGATATAGATGTAAATGATAAGCTAGATTATTTTATCAACTCTCCGACTCAAGTTCCGAATTTCATTCCACATTCTTCCAACTTGTTGCATCAGCTCTCCGACTTGAATCAAACCAATCTAGAGGTGAATGTTCAACAAGACAAGATACCAACTACTCGTATTTACAAGAGACATCCCATCTCACAGATTATTGCTCCTTTGAATGAGAGAACTATGAGAAGCCATACAAAGCAAGCAAACATTTGCTTATACTCGTGTTTTCTTTCTCAAATTGTCCCTAAAAACATCATTGAAGCTTTACAGGACAATAGTTGGATTGAGGCTATGCAAGAAGAGTTACTCCAATTCCATAAACAGGAAGTGTGGAAGCTTGTGGATTTGCCTGAAGGAGAGAATGCCATTGGCACAAAATGGTTGTTCATAAACAAATCAGATGATCGAGGAATAGTTATTCGAAACAAAGCAAGACTAGTAGCACAAGGTTACACCCAGGAGGAAGGAATTGATTATGAGGACGTGTTTGCTCCAGTTGCAAGACTCGAAGCAATTCGTGTCTTTCTGGCTATGCTTCTTATATGAAATTCAAGGTGTACCAAATGGATGTTAAAGGTGTATTTTTGTATGGACCAATCACCGATGATGTGTATGTTAAGCAACCTCAAGGTTTTGAAGATGCTGAATTTCCTCATCATGTGTACAAGCTAAGCAAAGCATTATATGGTCTACGTCAAGCTCCAAGAATCTGGTATGAGACATTGTCCCAGCATTTGATACAACACGGATATACATGAGGGAAAATTGATCCAACTTTATTCATTAAGAAGGATGCAAATGACCTCTTATGTGGGCATGTGTATGTGGACGATATCATATTTGGTTCAACCAGTCCAAAATTGTGCTCAGAATTTGAAGAAATTATCGTGTTTCCAAATGAGATCTATGGGAGAAATCAACTTCTTTCTTGGATTGCAAGTAAAACAATCTGCAGATGGTATTTTTATCAACCAAGAGAAGTTTGTTGATAAGCTATTGAAGAAATTCAAACTGCAAGATTGTTAATCTATTAGAACTCCAACTGACGTTAATACCAAGATTGATCCTGATCCGAAAGGAAAATCTATTGACCAAACATTATACAGATCTATGATTGGCTCTTTGATGTATCTTACTGCATCTAGACCTGACATAATGTATGCTGTTTGTGTATGTGGTAGGTATCAATCAGACCCAATGGAATCTCACCTAATTGCCGTCAAACGCATATTCAGATATCTCAAAGGAAAACCAGCTCTAGGGTTATGGTATCCTTATGAAGGAAACTTCGAGTTACATGGATATACTGACAATGATTATGGGGGATGTAGTCAAGATAGAAAATCTACTACGGGTGGTTGTCAGTTTTTGGGTCCTAGATTAGCCTCATGGCAGTGTAAGAAACAAACAATTGTCTTTGTCTCAACTGCAGAAGCTGAGTACATAGCTGCATCAGCAGGATGTTCTCAAATCCTTTGGTTGCAAAATCAACTACTGGATTACGGGTTCAATTTTCTTAAAACTCCTATTTACATTGATAACACTGCTGCTATGTTTATAACAGCTAATCCTGTTCAACATTCAAAAACAAAGCATATCAAAATTCGATATCATTTTCTCCGCGATAACTCTGAAAAAGGTTTAATCATTATGATTCAAATTTCAGCTGACAAACAATTAGCTGACCTGTTTACTATAGCCTTTTTACCAGGAAGGTTTGAGTACCTGGTTGAGTCTATTGGCCTTATTAATCATGTTGAAAAATGATTTTGCTTCATCAAAATGATAATAACCCTCCCTCCTTTTTCTTAAACAACTCAAAAGGAAAATCATCAAAGTTAACTGCCTGATTGTATATAATATGTGTGTGTGCTAAATGAAAAAGCAAATACAAAATTAGACTCTTATAAAAAGATAATACAAAAATATAGTTTAGATGTTTCTTTATTTAGGATTGAATCTGCCTTTGCAACAAATGAGCAATAATAGTACATCAGATATAATCAGTTGCATACTTCACTCAATAATAAAGTCTGACATGATCAAATATGATGTGATGGTATAATCATGCAATTATACTGAAAAAGTAGATTCTTGTGATTTAATTAAGTCATTATGCATTTTGGGTATTCATCTTAGTTCTTATGAGTGGTGTTAACTTTTCTGATTGATTGCTTATCAAGTCACAAACCCACACTTGATGGTGATATGAATAACCATGAGATCTGTTTACAGCATCTGTTCACTTCTCTGTTATGAGTCATTATAGACCTGAAGTGACGAGGTATCCTCTGTTGTAAGTCATTACAGACCTGGATATTCTCACTTGATGCAAAAGATGCCAATGTGCACAATCCTTTCAAAAGTCCAAAATGGATGTCCTCTAATTTTTATGAATCATCTATATCCAATTCTTTATGAAACGGATTCGGGGATTACCTAATGGCTTGTCCATGGTGGTTTTCTCAGAGATTATCAAATGGTCTTACCATGATTCTCTCATTGACCTAAACATGAGATCTGATTATACATATATGTCAGGTAATTAATGTTGATGCATGTATGTCCCTAGATCATGAGCTGTAATGTAATGAATCTTGTCTGTCTGATTATGATGTAATTTGTATTGATTAATGAAATGACATGAATTGGTTGTTACTTGTAATGTTTAATATTTCATTAATGAGTCGTGATTGAATTGATTGGGTTTATGATTGTTTGAATGGTTACACATTATGTTATATTAATTAAAACATTCAAACTTAACTTAATGAAGTTCTCATGCGAATGGCCCATGCGAATGGACCACACGCATGAATAACTTCATACGATTGACTCAATCGCACGACTGAACCAGGAGACTGGATCAGTCGTATGATTGACACATAAGATTGACTCAATCGCACAACTGAACACTCAGTCGTGCGGATGAATCAACCGCATGGTTCAATCGCACGACTGAACCATACTTATGGCCCAGTCGCACGATTGAACAATACTAACCTATAAATAGACCCAATTCGTGGAAAAACGTAAGCAATCATCCCATTACGATTCCAGACGTACCCTAGCCGTCCAGAAGCCTCCCAAATCGTTCTCCAAGTTCATAGAACACATCAGATCGGTTCCTAATCGATTTCTGACGTTGATTTCAATTCTTGATTGATTCATCGTGTGTTCTCACTGATTGGATCGCCAATCAAATAGGATTCCGCACTATTTGAGTTGGTTTAACACGCAATCACTCGGTATTTCGTTCAAATACCAGGTCCTAACAAGTGGTATCAGAGCTTTGGCTCTTGATTTCGTGTTGATTCAATCAAGATTGCATAAAAGTTTGTGTTTTTGCACGAAAAACGCAATCTTTAGCATCAAAAGTGATCTTGGACGTTCCCTGCTCATCGAAGTTCAGTTTCTGCGGACTTAGACGATTTGGACTTGCAAAATTTCGAATTTTTACGGCTGAAACCCGTCAAACCTAGAAATTTTCGCAAAACAGCAGCTTCAGTCGCACGAGTGATCCATTCGCACGACTGGACTCCATTCGCAGTGCTCATTCGCACGACTGGACCTAGTCGCACCCTCATTCGGCCGACTGAACCGTTCGTTCGCATAGCTCATACGCACCAGATTCATTCGCACGACTGAACCATTCGCCCTGTTCAGTCGCATGGTTGAACCAATCGCAGAGTTCATACGCACGATAAGACCATTCGCATCCTTCAGTCGCATCAGTTAAAGTTTATTTGATTAGATTCTAAGTTTATTAACCATGGAAGATCAGATGTCAGCCTTTACTGCTGGGAAGGACTCAAGAATTCAGAACCTGCTGTTGCTTGAGAGTGAGGTGGGTAATCACAATAAACCACCAAAGCTCTTGACTTTAGATGAGTTTCCACACTGGAAACAACGTTTTGAGATCTACCTCAATGGAGTAGATCCTAATCTGTGGGAAGCCATCGAGGTTGGTTATAGTACACCGGTGGGAGCAGATGGAGTTAAGCTAACGTTAAGTGGGATGACCGACGCACAGAAAGTAAAGTATAATGCAGAGAAAAGGGTTTATGCGTTGATAACTCAGTCGATCCCCAAAGACATATTCCACCAGTACTCAGAGAACAAGTAGTCCAAGAAACTGTGGGATGAGCTAGAGAAAAGATATGATGGGAATGCATCATTAAAGGCAATCAAGGCAAAGGAGTTAAAGAAGGAATTCGATAACTTCTCATCGATTGGTAACGAGAGTTTAGATGAAGTCATAGACAGATTCTACCACTTGATGAGCGAGTTACATACACATGGAGTGGAAACGACTATGGAAGAGAAAGTAAGCAACTTCGCAGATGGATTGCCTGATAAGTGGGCTTCATTCGTGTCTAATCTTAGACAGAATGGAATGCTGGTAAAGCTGGATATAAATGACTTCATTCTCAAACTGCGTGAAGAAGCACTAAGGATGAAGTATAGAGCACAGAAGTCTTCGTATACACAAAACCCAGCTCTATACAATGCCACGCCTCAAGCTAAGACATCTGGAGCACCTCTCCAGACAGCATTTGTGTCTAGCTCGTCAGGTCCTTCACATGCTTCTCCTTCTGGATCAGACACGTCAGGGTCGTCATGTACCCACTATATTGGATCAGAAGCAAGTGCTACCAAATTGAAGACCGAGAACCTCGGTAATGTGACCGTAGAAGTAGCACGAGAGCATATGGATCTTCTAGCCGCAGTAGTTCATTCATATGATGGACTTGTGGCTGGGAAGATTGGAAACTGTCATCTGGCAGATGAAGACTACGAGCAGGTAGATAAAATGGAGCTTGAAAGAATGGATATAATGTGGGCCTTAGCTAGCGCTGTCCGAAGGGCGAAGAAGTTTGTTAAGAAGACAGGACAAAATTTGATAGCTACTAAGGACACCACATTTGGTTTTGACAAGAGCAAAGTGACTGCTTCAACTGTGGAGAGAAAGGGCACTTCAAGAGGGAATGTGTCAAGCCAAAGAAGACGGGTAATGGGAACCCGTTCTCATCCTTTACTCGCCAAGACAAGCAAGCTTCCAGTTCTACTTCATCAAACAAGGACCCAAAAGCCTTGACTGCTCATGATGATGAAGGACGGATTGGAGTTTTAGGTTTGTCTCACCAGAATCTAACATTGCCAGTGTTGAAGATATTGATGATGATTCTGCGAGTGAAGGTGATTTAGCAGTTGAAATAGCGATGTCACACAGTGAAGAAACAACTGCAGCTGAGGTCAGTTACATACCAAAGGAGAGACTTCCACGTCAGAAACAAAAAGTCAGAATCACCAGAACCAGAGACGTCTGATGCTGCGTTGATGGCTAACTCTTCTGAAACAACACAGGTAAGTACAACTGACCAAATGTTTAATAATCATGCTTGTTCTAACTGTGATATGTTTAGGACTAGCATTGATGAAAAATTTGCTAGGTTATTAGATCACAATGATAACTTAGTAAAGGATTTACAACTATGCACTGAGGCCAATAGAGTTCTAAAACAAAATGAGCATAGTTATAAAGAAAAGATAGACCTATTGACTAAACAACTTAGGGAAACCGAAGTAGTTGCCTTTAATCAAGCAAATGACATTAGGTACTATCTAAACTCCCTAGAAGACACTAAGAAGCAAAAGGCAGTTCTAGAAGTAGAAGTTAATTCCTTAAAACAGAAACTGCATAGTTGGACTAGTTCTTCACACATAGTTCAACACTTAGTGAGAGAAAGGAATAATGGGGAGGGTAGGCTACAAAGTGGTTCCACCACCACCTGAAACCTTGATGAACACCAAGTCTAAACCAGTAAACAACAACCCAATCAAGGATCATGTGGTGACCACTCCTCTTGTTACTGATCCAGACACATCATGTTCATCTACTGAATCTGGACAGAAACAAAAGGAGGCCACTTTCAAAGGCAAAGGGTAAATTGCCTTGTGTTAATCTGGAAAATGAATTTGAAAAAGTTAACTTAAAGTCAGGGTCAAACAGAGTCAAATCAGAACCCAAAAGGACTTCAAACGTTAATTTTTCACATGGCTACAAGTCTAAAACCAGTTAACCAAAAATTGGAACAAGTTAAACAGGTTAAACAGTTAAATTTGTTAAACCAGAGAAAACATCAAACATGCAAGAGTCAAAACCTAAACTGATTGATGTTCCTAAAGTGTCACACATTTCTCCACAACGAAAGTCTACTCATAAAGTTGATAGCAGATCGTGCTACAACTGTGGAGAATGTGGACATATTGCTTCCTATTGTCCTTTCTATCAAACACCTAGGAAGAAGATTGATCTTCAGGACTCTAGACCTAGGTCTTCTAAGAGGAGTTCTCAACTCCACCTAGAAGATCTAGTGAACCTAAAGTCCAACCTGTAAGCCAGACGACTGTTTATCATAAACAGGCATTGCACAAATCTGGCTTATGGAAAGAGAAGTCATCCTGTGTGTCTAATGACAAAAAGGAATCTGAGTTACCCTCACCTTCTAAAGGTCAATGGGTAGAGTTTATGATGTGTGATGCCTCTGGGAAACCCAAGACAGTAAAGGCTTGGGTTCCTAACCTAAACTAATACATTTACTTGATATGTGCAGGGTGTTCGGTATAGCGCTGAGACTAACACGTGGATTATAGACAGCGGAGCATCCAGGCACATGACAGGAAATAGAGCCCTTTTATCAAATGTCAAACAAATAAAAGGAGGGCATGTTTCCTTTGCAGGAAACAAGGGAGGATACATCACAGCACAGGGAGAAGTGGGAAATCAGAAAGTTAAGTTTGATAAGGTGAACTACGTTCAACAACTTCAGAATAACTTGCTTTCTGTTTCCCAAATCTGCGATAAAGGATTTAAAGTCATCTTCGACAACAAGAAGTGTTACGTGCTGAAGAAAGACTATATGATTCCAGAGGACCAAGTTCTGATGACTGCTTCAAGATATAAGGATCTTTATGTCTTGGATCTGTCAACAGCTGCTCCAACGGATCATGAGGTGCAGTGCTTTCTATCTAAAGCTACTGAGAAGGACTCAATCTCCTGGCATAGGAGAATGGGACACATTAGTCAAAGGAAGATGAATCACTTGATTCAGAAGGACAGTGAGAGGAGTAAATGTCAAGAACTTCCAACTTCCTGACTTTTGTGTAGCTTGCAAGAAAGGCAAACAGACAAAGAAGTCTCATAAGGAGAAGAAAGTTCATTCAATAGAACTTCCTCTTGAACTTCTTCACATGGATCTGTTTGGTCCAGTCAGTACAAGGAGCATTGCAGGCGATTTGTACTGTTTTGTGGTCACTGATGACTACTCAAGGTTCACTTGGGTAATGTTTCTGAAATCCAAATCAGAAACATTTGAGTCATTCAAGGAATTAGTCACCACTCTGGAATCTCTCTACAAGCTAAAGGTTAGACAAGTACGCTCAGACAACGGGACCGAATTCAAGAATCAATGGATGGAGGCATACTGCAAGGAAAAGGGAATTGTTCATCAATTCACTTCAGCCTACACGCCTCAGATGAATGGTGTTGCTGAGAGGAAAAATAGAAGCTTGATAGAGACTGCACGGACTATGCTGGCTGACTCGAAACTGCCTATCCAATTCTGGAATGAGGCAGTAGCAAATGCATGTTATACACTGAATCGAGTCCTAATAGTCAAGCGCCACGGAAAGACATGTTATGAGCTACTACAAAGACGCAAACCGAATTTGGAGTATCTTGAACCTTTTTGGCGCGCCGTGTACACTTCTGAAGAAGACACAAGAAGGAAAATTCAGCGAGAAGGCAGATGAAGGAATCTTTCTAGGATACAACATACCGAATAAGCGAGTTTACAATAACTCAACGGGTCTTGTAGAAGTGTGGTGTAATGTCGACGTTCAGAGATATACCACGCCACCTACAGGCAAAGGACCTGCCTACTTCTTCGATTATGATGGATTCTTCAAATCCTTCAACATACCTCTCTCTCCCTCGGATGATGAGCTAGCTACTAGGATGATGTATGATATTCTGAATACACCATCTAGCACACAGGGAGAATCATCTACTCAGTCAGGGGGAGTAGTCGACGACAGTGACTCCTCCTCTGAAGATGAAGCTGAAGCAAATGACCAAACATCAGGAGAACAGTTCCAGTTCCTGAAGTCCCAATCATCTACAAGTGAGGAAAGCACCTTCGACTTCAGAACCTCAAACTCCAACTACCTCAGATGCAGAACCAAATGTTCATAATTTTGTTTCTTATTTAGCTGTTCCACTACTCCTGGCCAGGATCACGACTAAACGTCTATCATCCCCTTGACAATGTTATTGGGATGTCAGATCAGGAGTACAAACCCGAATCAGTTATACTCAGCTGATTACGCCTTCGGTTATGGAGAAAGGATACATTCATGATGGTGCTTATCGATGTTTTGTCTCGCAGGTTGAGCCAAAATATGTCAGTGAGGCACTAAATGATGAGGCGTGGGTGAGTGCCATGCAAGAAGAACTTCTGCAGTTGCTACCTAAAGGTGCTAAAGTCATTGGCACTAAATGGGTACTAAAATGCAAGAAGGATGACCAAGGGGTCATTATCAGGAACAAAGCTCGACTGGTGGTTCAAGGTTTTCGCCAAGTCGAGGGATTGACTATAATGAGGTGTTTGCACCCGTGGCAAGGATGGAAGCTATTCGTATCTTCCTTGCCTATGCATCGTACATGAAGATCAAAGTCTACCAATTAGATGTAAAGAGTGCATTCCTTCATGGGGAAATCAGAGAAACAGTCTATGTAAGTCAACCCGAGGGTTTTGAAGATCCTTACCATCGGGATAGAGTTTACAAGCTCGACAAAGCTTTGTATGGGCTTCATCAAGCTCCTCGAGCTTGGTATGAGAAACTCTCAACTCATCTTGTGAAACACGGCTTTCGCAGGGGAGTAATTGACTGTACACTGTTTATTAAGGAAAAGGATGGCGACCTACTGCTTGTACAGATATATGTTGATGACATAATCTTCGGGTCAAAGAACGAAGAGTTATGTAAAGAGTTTGAAGCAGTAATGAAGAAAGAATTTGAGATGAGTGCCATGGGGGAGATGAAGTTCTTTCTCGGGTTACAGGTGGATCAAACACCTAATGGAATCTTTCTACATCAGACCAAGTATGTAGGAAACATTCTCAGTCGCTTTGACATGGAGAATGCTTCTGCTGCTGGGACTCCACTTGCTACGAATCATGATATAGCACCTGATGATAATGGAGATCTAGTAGATGCCACTATGTACCGAGGGATGATGATCGGATCACTCATGTATCTCACTGCCTCAAGACCTGATATTATGTATGCTACATGTCTATGTTCAAGATATCAGGCTAAACCAAAGGTCAACCATCTGATCGGGGTCAAGAGGATTTTTCGTTATCTGAAGGGTACACCCACACTTGGATTGTGGTACCCTCATGATGATGACTTTGAGCTTACCGCGTATAGTGACTCGGATTACGGGGGCTTCAAGATGAACTACAAGTCTACATCAGCGGGGTGTCAATTCTTTGGGAGAAGATTAGTTACCTGGCAGTGTAAGAAGCAGACATCGGTTGCATTGTCAACCTGTGAAGCCGAATATGTTGCTGCTGCAAGTTGCTGTTCACAAATCATCTGGATTCAACAGCAAATGCGGGATTACGGTTTAAAATTCTCATCTACTCCTATTTTTGTTGATAACTCCGCTGCAATTGTAGTAACTAAAAATCCGGTCCAACATCCTAAGACCAAACACATCGGTATTAAATACCATTTCATAAGAGATTGCTTTGAAAAGAACTTAATTGATGTGGTTAAAATTAATACTGATTTTCAACGCGCTGACCTCTATACTAAAGCCTTTGATAAACCACGTTTTCAATATTTATTAGAGGTCAACGGCGTTAAAAAGAAAAGTGAGGTAATTCCTGATGATGAAAATGTGTAGTCCGATGTCGTTTAGTTAAATTTATTTATTTTGATCTGTCTATTTGATTTTATTTTTTATTCAACTCATGTTATTTTGCTGTTAATTAAAATCCTAAAATAATTAAACCAGAAATGATTTCAGTATTTTAGGGGGAGAATATGTCAGCAAGTTAACATTAAAAAAAAAAAATTGAGGGAGAAGGAGTAGCTAGCTGAAATAAGGTAGATTGTGTCTGTGATACCGATTCAATACCTTTGGAAAATGATAGTACACAGGAACAAATCAAGAGGGACTTTAAAATTTAAGTCTTAGAAAGATGCAAAAGTTCAAAGTATAAATCTGTGTAATCTAAGCAATACCAAAAGGAAAGATGATAGAAAACTGGCAACTCCTAAGGTGACACAAAGAGAGTAGACTTAGAGGTTGCTAGACCATATATGATATGTTGGTAGATTCAACACAATAGACAATAGGCCGGATTGGTGATTTCAAGATAAAACTAAGTTGTTCAACTGACTGTGGGCTTCCATCTTATCACTGGTTAACACAATCAACAATATTCCAATAAGGTGTAATGAGCAAGTAAACGCCACAAATGTGTGCGGATGACCATAACTAGAGCAAAGCAAGAAAAAATGAAAGACAAATGCAATAAAGCTAATGACTTATGTTGTTGGTGCATTTTGTGCAAAATAAAATAATCTGCTCTAACAAGGAGATAGGTTGTGTGCCTCTCTGCTGTGCGATGGCACTGACCTGAGGATAAGCATAACCTAGATATTCTAGAATTCATTGTTGTTTGCCGCCTCTCTGCTGTGCGATGGCACTGACCTGAGGACAGGCTTCTCTTTGAAAGCTCTAAGAATAGTCTCTTCTTGTAATATTACCCGTAGACCGCTCAAAAGCTCCTGAGGAATGTTGATTACCATATAAGTGTGGGATCCACAAATGTTAGTTGAAATAATTAAACCTAAATAAGTCACCAGTCTGTGTCAAAAGTCTGTGTATGGATTTAAGTGGACAAACATACTGACAATCATTGTGGCTACAATCTCAAAGGTTCAAATCAATGTGAAATCTAAGAGTTTCAGTATGATTTCCTTATGTTGCTAACGACTCTGGATGAACACGAGAACTTGAGCATCAAAAGGTTTAATAACTAGTCCCAATGATTTGAATTGCCTGTATGATTCCAAAAATTAAATTGGTCCAGGAGTGATCAATCTAAGTTGAAGCTATCTACTCCCAAACCAAATCCCGTAGATATCAATCTCTGGATTTATCTCTCACAAAAGCCAAAAATATGTCCTTTTATGTAATTAGTTTAAAGTCTTAAATTAGTTAGTCGTTTTAAGTTTTAATTTGAGTCAAGTGTCGGGCTACATCAGGAAAATCAGAAGGAATCAACTCACTAAAAGGGTCATGTCTGAGATGACCATATGTGCTTTGAAAGGTTAAATTAGTCACGTCTGAGGTGACAAAGTGTTTTAAAAGGGTCACGTCTGAGGTGACCAAAGTGGTTAAAAAGATCACGTCTGAGGTGATCAAAGTGTTTTCAAGATAAAAGGATCATGTATGAGATGATCAAAGGCTCGTAATGTTAATTTAATTAATCAAAAGAGTTTAAATGTAAATTGGTAAAAATGACAGAAAATTAACTAAGTATGACCCATTCGCACGAATGGACCATACGTATGGGCTAACCATACGAATGAAGTCCATTCGCACGAATGAACTATGAGTATGGACCATCCAAACGAATGGACCATACGATTAGTCCAGTCGGAGGATTAAGTACGAACGAGTGAGTCAGTCGCACGACTGAACTTCAGTCGGACGACTGGAAAAGGGCGACTGACCCAATCGCACGACTGAGTCCCACTCGCACGACTGAAAGGTGCGTATGAACTCAGTCGCACGATTGGATCTAGGGTTGATATAAATAGAGGTGGAGTCGGTCGCAGAGACTCATCACCCTCAAATCGCCCCTAAATCGCACACCCTACCGTTACTCTGCCAAAATTTGATTTGCCTTAGTTTTCTCATTGATTGTGTGTTACTGACGTTCGCTAATCATCATACAGGTATTTTGAGATCTTCCTCCATCAAAACCAGAAGGATTGGAACCCTAATTGGATTGTTACGACTGTGAAAAGCGAACCGAGACATGCATAACCCTAATAACCTATTAAAACTAAGCAAAATGTTAAAATTAAGTAAAATAGGTTGTTAGTAAAGAGAATGCGACACTAGAGAACCGGTTAATTGTGTTATAGGACTTAGTTTGCGTAGATTCGAACGTTGGACGACTGAACACCTGAGATAGACGACTGGTCGTCCGGATGAACTTCAGTCGCACGACTGAAGGGAGCGATTCACTCAACCGCACGACTGAACCATGCGAATGAGACTCAGTCGCACGACTGGTGTAACCGCACAAGAGTACATGCGCATGAGTCCAGTCGCACACTCAGTCGTGCGCATGAGGTCAATCGCACGTCTGAACCTCAATCGCACGATTCAGTCGCACGACTGTCTTCAGTCGTACCACCTCAATCGCATGACAGATAGTTTTCATTCAAAGTCTAAGTGTTGCATTATACTCTTAGCCAACGAAACTAACGTTTATATTATTATGTGTTACAGATGGCGAGTCGATGGAACATGAGCACCAAGCACAACATATGTGCTCACCTGGATTTGACATCCAGGAATGCAGCTGACTTCACAGGCATTATTACATTTCTACAGAGATCCAGGATCGCTCATGCTATATCCACTCCATGCACACCATACAGATCAGTGCAGCAGGCCTTCTGGGAAGGCGCGTCTGTAGATAGATCCACTGAGCCTCATTGCATCAGGAGCTCGATTTTTGGTGAGGCTATCACTGTATCTGAGGAGGATCTGAGGATTGTTCTACAGCTTGGGGACGATGCTGATTGTCCCACTCGTCTACACCCCCTCACTGTCAGAGGATGTTTCATGAGAGCCAAGTACTCTGGGGACATAAATGCTGGGGTACTCAACAAGAGTAACCTTTGTCCCCAGTTTAAGTACCTTGCGCACGTGCTGCTGAAGTGTATAGCATCCAGGAAGGGAGGTTTTGACGAGCTCTCCGACCAGATCCAGAACGCATATGCTGCGTTGGTGCTGAACCACCCGTTCAGCTTCTCCAAGATGATATTCACCTACTTGGTGGAGAACCTCGAGGGGAAAGGGAAGGAAGGCTTCTGTATGTACCCCAGATTTCTACAGATGATCATTGACCAGAAGCTTCCCTCCCTGCCGAAGGAGAAGGAGGACGCTGTTGTTCTTGAGGTTATGGACGACACTACACTCGGCAGGATGAAGGTATACAGGGGGAAGCAGGTGAAGCCCCCTGTCAGGAGGTTGTTTGGGCATCTGGCCCGTGCTGATTATGTGGCGCCAGCCAAGAGAAAGTGGCGCCACGAGGACAGTGACTCGGATGTGGAGCATATTGCCATACCAGATACCGACTCTGATGATGATGATAGCGGCGACGCCGGGGATGATATGCCTGCCCCATCTAGAGGCACTGATTCAGACGCTATTCCCCCGGGGTCAGCCACTACCGGAGAGGTCACAGAGATGGCCGGTTTCCATCAAGAGTTTGTGACTGGTGATATAGAGGAGGAGGAGTCAGATGAGGAGCCCCTCACCAGGACTATGGGAAGTAAAGTAGTTCCCACAGACCACGGGCTTAGGGTGGTTGGTGAACACCCTAGGGACTCCTCGGAGAGAGACACTGACCCGAACTATGTTCCGGGGTCAGTAAGTAGAGCTGCAGGGGGAGCATCCACGTCCACCGGGACTAGGAGGAAGCGGATGGCTCAACCCCATGGATTGAAGAAGAAGAAGCGTCGCTTGACCTTCGTGACTACTACTTCCAGCACCACAGCCACCACTACCACCACTACTGACATACCACCCATCACCACAGCCACCACAGCCACTACTCCCACTACCACATCCACCACCTTACCTACCACCACTGTATCCTTCCCATCCATCACCAGACCATTCACCCCTACTTCACCAGCATCAGCCCACCGACCCATATTCACCACTGCCACTGCCACCACCACCACACATCATGCTGGACCTTCAGCCCAGCCTTCACATGCTTATGGATTCACTCTACCTCACATCGGGGTAGAGGAGCAGCTCTCAGCGCTAAACTGTATGGTGATGCGTCTGCTTGCTGCGGATGAGGAGAAGGCGGCGCAGATCCGCCAGCTGACCGACCTGACTGCTGCCCAGTCTCAGCAACTGGCAGAGCAGGCTCAGGTGATAGACCAGCAGAGAGTCGAGGTGTCCCAACTCCAAGACATGCAGGCTCAGTCCGTCAAACGTATAGAGGAGTTGGAGACGACCAACAAGACTATTATGCTAAGGTTGAAGGGGTCGAAGGATGAGCCCCTGAAGCTAAAGGAAGGTGACGGGGATGATGGAGATGACGATGATGAAGATGAGGATGATGATGAGGAAGATGATGATGATGAGGAGACTGAAGAAGACAGGACAGAAGGACGTGATGATGATGACGAGGCAGAAGGAGGGGATGCGGCTGCATCGGCCTCTGCTTCAGGTCAAGAGCGGAGATCTAAGCATCGACAAGACCAGTCATCCACTACTTCTGCTCCTCCGAGCGACACGCCCCAGATTCAAGACAAAAGTACTGATTAGATGTTTTATGTATTTATTTTGTACTTGAATCATGTAATGGAAAACAAGTGTATTAAATGTTTATATATATTAAGTTAATATAAAGTTGTTTGATTAATTACTAATGTTTTATGTGTTGAATGTTTATATCAAACAGATCCAAACTTTCAAAGGGATGAGTTTGACTTTGCTCCCCTTCAAATGGTCAAGACTCAATTAACCATGATTCTTGACCTACAAGGGATAGTGAGACGGTCTGTGAGTTATACCCCTGAAGAAGGGGAGATAATTCATGACCTGTCTGATGAGCAACTGGCAGAGATGTTCAGACTCAATCCCGATGAAATAGTGAAGGACGCTCCAACAGTTGATTCAACCAGTGATGAGGAACTGAATGACATTGATGAAGTTGAGGTTGAAGACATTACTGCAGAAGAGTATCCTCAGTACGCTGACGCCGAGGGAAATGTGGTCCCCAATCTGGGTGAATCCCTAGTCAGTGATACTTTTGAGGTACTAGACAAGATGGAGCAGGAAACAGAAAAGACTGAAGGAACAGCCCAAGCCTCCAATGCAGAAGTAGATATTCGCAAGGCTGAGTGGGCTGCCTGTTTTGAAGAAGTAAGAGCCCAGCGTGCTGCACCAAAGAGAGATGCCTACACCAAGCTCTACAGAGTCAAGAAACACCATAAGGTGTCAGGCAGGATTATCTCATGGGCCTATTTTGAAGACCTTAATGCTTATGCAGTTAAGAGGGAGCAGGGCATAGAGTACTTCAGGTTCCCACATGATCTGAAGACTCCACCTGGTTTTGAGCTCAACCAGCTGGCTAAGCTAAAGCTGCTGTATGCTGACCCGAGAAAGATATCAGGCTGGTTTGAGGCTGCCCTGAAGAAGGAGTACCACACCCGATGGGTTAACTTCAGACCATAACAGCCTACGAGGTATATAAGAAGGTCTGAGGTTGATGCCATTACGGGCAAACCAAAGATTGTGCTGAAGTGGAGTCCTCCGCGCACTATGTCAAGAATCCCTCTCAGGGAAATGCCACAGGATTTCACTCCCCACTTCAAATGGTGGTACTATGATTGGAGAACCGCTGAAGCTGTCATAGTGTTGAATAAAGAGGGACAAATGGATACTATCAGGGTATTCGACCCAATGTGGCTAACCAACTTGTCTGCTAATGATGTCTACACATTATACAAGTGGCCACTATTCTATGACACGCAAGATATTGTACAAGCCCTCCAATTCCAAAATGTCATAAGACTCTGCTTTGCGTTTGAGATACACGCAGGAGTCACTAAAGAGGAGAAGTACAAAAAGTATAAGGAGGTGATGCAGAAGACAAGAGAATAGATAGATCTAGGTCCAAGGGGGAGTTTGTTGATGCATGTATGTCCCTAGATCATGAGCTGTAATGTAATGAATCTTGTCTGTCTGATTATGATGTAATTTGTATTGATTAATGAAATGACATGAATTGGTTGTTACTTGTAATGTTTAATATTTCATTAATGAGTCGTGATTGAATTGATTGGGTTTATGATTGTTTGAATAGTTACACATTATGTTATATTAATTAAAACATTCAAACTTAACTTAATGAAGTTCTCATGCGAATGGCCCATGCGAATGGACCACACGCATGAATAACTTCATACGATTGACTCAATCGCACGACTGAACCAGGAGACTGGATCAGTCGTATGATTGACACATAAGATTGACTCAATCGCACAACTGAACACTCAGTCGTGCGGATGAATCAACCGCATGGTTCAATCGCACGACTGAACCATACTTATGGCCCAGTCGCACGATTGAACAATACTAACCTATAAATAGACCCAATTCGTGGGAAAACGTAAGCAATCATCCCATTACGATTCCAGACGTACCCTAGCCGTCCAGAAGCCTCCCAAATCGTTCTCCAAGTTCATAGAACACATCAGATCGGTTCCTAATCGATTTCTGACGTTGATTTCAATTCTTGATTGATTCATCGTGTGTTCTCACTGATTGGATCGCCAATCAAATAGGATTCCGCACTATTTGAGTTGGTTTAACACGCAATCACTCGGTATTTCGTTCAAATACCAGGTCCTAACAATTAAGCTGAGAAAAAGTGCTTGCTTGCATACCTTGACGAGGGTTGGACTCTCTAAGTCTAAGTGTGGGTTCCATAATGTCATATCTAATAGGACCTTAACAATCCAAGAATTGAAAAAGTAAATGTGTTGATACCTTTACCAAAAGTACTCATTGTCTGTCCTTAGATCTTGTGTCTCCTTTGTTGCAATATTGCTGACCTGGAACACACATGATCAGGATGTAATCAGTGTTCATGACTATTCATCATTTCTTTTTATTTTAATGTGTTGATTATTCTCTGATATGAGCTCACTGCAGGCATATGATTCTGTGTACATCTAGTAGTATTTTTATTATTCTGCTTTATTTTTAATTTTTGCATGTTTCTATGTGTGCAGGCATGTTGATAATGATTGTTTTTCTCAATTTTCAACTCATATAAACTTCTAAGTTTGTGAACTTAAAAGTTTAGGGGGAGTAAAATTTGAAAAAGAGAAAATCAAAATAAAAGTTTAACAGGATGATGCAAAAGTTTCAAGTAGTATGTGTTTGATATGTCTACAAATGAACCTAAAACAATAATTTCCAAATTGTTTAACATTTGGAAAAGCTTCTTGCAAAGAATTAAGAGTGTTTGTTGTTTTATAAAATTTTTGAGACTAAAATGACGGGAAATTAATTAATAATAAAAAAGGTCAAAAAGTCAAAATTTAGTCAAAAAGTCAAAGTTTTGGTCAAATAGTCAAAGTCTGAGTTTTTATTCAAAGTTTGACCAAAGGTTGAAAATTTCTATGAAGAATAGTGAAATTGATCAAAATTATGTTTTGAATGAAATTTTTGAAAATAAAACAAGTGTTAGACATATGGATGTCTCATGCGCCTAAATTGTGACCACAAGTCTAAGTTTAGAAGCATGATGAAATTTCAGTTTTATGATAAAGTGTTGGACGTTTTGAGTTATACTCATGCGCCTAAACAGTGGTCATAAGTCTGAATTTTTTGGTTAAGTGTTGGGCATTTTGTACAAGCTCATGCGCCTAAACAGTACCAGGCGTCTCATATTGAAAATAAAACAAGTGTTAGGCGTTTCATTCTAGGTCATGCGCCTGAACAGTGCTCATGCGCCTATGTTCATAAACAAACTTTGACCAAGTGCAACTCATGCGTCTAAGGTTCGCCTAGACCTCATGCGTCTCAACAGTTGTAATGCGCCTAAACAGTTGTAATGCGTCCAATTGTTTTTACACTTATATAAATGTAACACTTGCACAGATTTCATTTCATTCAAACATTTCACTCTCATATTCACTCTGCTCTTACTCTCAGTTCCGACTCACTCAAATACTCACTGATTACTTGTTGTTTCTAAAATTGATTGATTCTCTAAGGTAATTTTAGTGAATGCGATCAACACATTGAGATTATATCATCAAATCAGTGTGTATTATCATCAAAATCAATCAGACGTTTGAACCCTATTTTGGCGTTCGAACCCTAAAACCTTAATAGAATCTGAAATTGTTGATTTCTTGTGATTGCTTGTTAACAATGAAACCTGATATTGTTAATAACAATGGATTGCGAACTGATTGACATCATCAAAACAAAATTTCCATCACAAAATTGTTTGATGACTCAATGATCATCAGAGTAAAAATAATAATAAAATAATATTTTTGAAATCAATCGACACTTGAATTTTTCAAACAAAACTTATCTGTTTTTCATTAAAATTCAACTTGTATGTTCAAATCATCTAGAAACAAATCACTTAATTGATTCTATTGCTTAAAATTTGATTAAATCAACAAAACAGTAAGTTCATATTTTTGAACTTTTTTAAAAAATGATCAAATCTTAAAATATAAAATTTATTAAGTGAATATAAATCTATTGAAGGAATTATACATTTTTACAAGGTTGTTAAAAACTTAATTAAGTATAATCTTTCAAACTAATTCATTTTTTTTTTGATTGACATATGAATACTTTAAAGTTTGAGCCTAGATGGGCCGGCCCATCCTAACATCATTTATGAGGAGCCGGACACACGCGTACGCACACACGTACACGTTTGCTGCTTTTCTCAATGAAGAAGTTAGAGAAGCCAATGGATATGAAGAGATGATCAGATTTCTTCTAAGAACAAAGTATGTATATGCTATGTGTGCAAGACCAGCCATATATGCAAGATTGATCAAGAAGTTCTGGAGAACTGCAGAAGTTGAGTTAGATGACAACAGAAGGAAAGTTTTAAGAGGATTCATCACAAATGAAAGAATGATTGAAGTATCTGAAGACTCTATAAGAGTTGCTTTAAGATTGGGTGAAAATGATGATCAAGATTTATCTGAATACACTTTTAATGAGTGTAGAGAGACTTTTATGCAGATGGGTCACCCCGATAACTTCCCTAAAAAGCAATTATTTAGGGCAAGAGTCTACAATCACTGGAAACTGCTCTGCTACATTTTTCAGCACTGTATGTCAAAGAGAAGTGCAGGATGGAACTCATTTCCAGTAGACATATCATCTCCAATAGTAGCCATAGCCACTAATAAAAGATTCAACATGGCTAAATGGATTATGAATGGGTTCATATTCAACTTGGAGAAAGGAAAGAGGAACAAGTACTTGATGTATCCTAGATTTCTCCAATTGTTCATAAATGAAGAATATACAGACATTCATGATTATGGAATACAAGGTGATAGACTTGTGTTAGAGCATATGTCTGAAGGTGTATATAAGAGACTTGCTGTGATAACAGGAGCTGATAATGTACCTCTATTTGAGTATATAAGGAATGTAGCTATGATATTGCTGATATTAATCAACAACACTTCCATTTGACTGAGGATGATCCTATGAATCCTAGTGATCTTATAGAAGATGTTATGGAAGAAGTTGTTAAAGAATCTGAAGAAGATGTTGATGATGATGAATAAGATGATGATGATGAAAGTTCTTCTAATAATGAAGATGATGATGATGAAAGTTCTTCTAATAATGATGATGATAATGATGATCACAATGATGAGAATGATAACCAAGGTGATGATCAAGGTGATGAAGTAGAAGGGAATATTGAAGATACTATTCATGAGATGGATAGTGAACAAACCATTTTTGATCATAGAGATGATGATGATAGAAATGCAGATGATGTTGTTGATACTGAAGTGAATGATCAAAGAGATGATGATCATGTTGAAAAGGAAGATATTAAGAATGTTGATTTTAATCAAGATTTTGATTTTGATGCTATATGGTCTGAGCCTATCACTGAGAATGTTATTTCTCTTGTGCAATCACCAAGTATAGAAGTTATGATTGAGAAAGAAAAAGAAAAAGAAATGTAACAAACTACTGATGTGTGTGTTCAAACAGAAATTGATGAGAACTCAGATGTAATTGATGGGTTGAAGGCTCAGATTGCAGATCAAAATGAAGAAATTGAGAGATTAAAAGAAGAAAATGCTTTGTTAAAAGCAAATGATGAAAAGAAAAACATCATGATGACTGAACTTGAAGAAAAGGTGAAAAGAATGTGTGAAGAGATAGAAAAGTTAAAAGATAGTTTGAAAGAACCAGAGAAAGAAAATGAAGTAATGGTTGGTGAGAAAGAAACTATACAAGAACATCAAGAGATTCAAACTGGAAAGTTTACTGAATCTGAGAAAGGTAAGAGAAAGATAGATGAAGTTGAATCATCATCAGTTCCTTCCAAAATTCAAAAGATTGCTGATATAGCTGAGGATATATAAGAAACTGAGATGCAACAAAGAATAGAAGCTCTTGAGGATATAGATTCTGATTTACCAGATGAATGGTATGACGAGGTGCTAGAAGATGAAGATGTATGTGATATTGTTGACTCTCCTGTTGTTCAAGATGAGATTCCTATTGACTTTGAAGACAAATATAATTATCTGGTCAGACAGAAATACAACAGAGTATTCTTAGATGGCCTGACTGTGTCTCAGATCAATGAAGAATATGAAAAGTGCATGATAGCAGAATCAACAACACCTGTTAATCAAAATGAGATAAGTCTAGAACATGGAGAATGGGCACCTATGAGTGAAAGTATCAATATTGATGATATTCCTGAGAAGGAATTGCACCATCCTGATCCTGATGATATGAGTACTCCTGCTTTGAGGATGTGGTTGCAATCAAGGAACTATCCATGGAAAAGACTACAGAGATTACAAGGAGAATCATTGAGGAAATTAGTGAGACGCTTTTAACAGACAGAGAAGATGTATAACAAGATGATTGTACTAGACATGGATAATCCTCAATATCTAGGAATCATAAAGAGAACCAAGATTCTAAAGCCTCAAGAGATAAAATCCATGGAGTTAGTAAGAACACATGAAAGAAGGAAAGAATTGATGAAGATGTTTCCAAACACTGAGCAGCAAGCTTATAAGGTTGATTTGAATCAAAAGCAACTATGGAACAAGGCAAGATCTGCTGGAGATTTAGTAAGAAATGTGTTACAAACAGGACAATCTATATCAAAGCTGTTGAATGCTATGATTGTGCCTGATAAAACAAAAGATGTGAAGATAGTGGCATGGAAGTATGATGAGGTGTTTGATGCTTTCTTGATAAAAAGAGTAAATGCTATATGCGATGTGTATCATTTTTACTCAAGCATAGTTACTCTTCCAGTGCCAGATCTGAAAGAATTGCATAAGTTACCTCTTATTAATCCATCCAAAGCGGCTAGAGGAGAAAATTTTGTGAAGTTACTTGATAGAGAAATCTCCAGGATGCCATCTTTTCTGAAAACAAGAAGTGATTAAGAGGATAAGGCATATTTTGATACACTGAGAAGAGATGAGAAGAAAGGTGAATCTAGATCTGAAATGGCTGATAAATATCTAGAAGCGTTTGGAGATCAATACTTTGAAAAAGTAACTAATCCTGGTCCGAAAGTGATTAATGGTACTCAGACATCAAAACCAATCAAAAGATGGTTTTATGATTCTGATACATTTCATTTAATGCTGGTGAGAGATGAAGATGATTGGGAGAACGACATGATAAGCTTGTTTGGAGTATTTGAGCTGAAGTTACTTCATCCAAGTTACATCTCATTTCTATCAAATCAGAAATTTGAGCAAGTATCCTCTGTTGAAGCGGAAAATGACAGAAAGTATTTTATAACAATAATCAAAGTGATGAATGCAGCTATGGAGAGAATTTCCTTGAGGAAAGCAATGGCATATGCTAATATTATGAAGAAAGACATTAAAGATATAGAGTTTATGAGAATTTCAAGCAAGGGAGTGTTAGAGATATACACCAAAGAGAATCCAAAGCCAATAGAGATGTATGAAAATATGGATATTGCAGGTTTATCAAAAGAAACATTGTTGGTGATGGAAGCAATGAAGAGAAAAACAAATGACTCTAAGCCTGAGCAAGGGATTTTAGCTAGAAAGTTCAAGTCTTCTATAAAAAAAGCTCTTCGCGAACTAGAGTTATACAAAGAGAAGCCAATGTTCAAGATAAAAGAAGAACCAGAAGATTTATTTTGCTGAAGAGAAATGCAAATCTTAGGGGGAGTATTGTTGGAACCCTAGAAAGATTAGCATTTCAGTCTTTAGATTTGTTTTGTCATAGTATAGGGACTTATTATGTAAATATATGTTCCTTTTGTTTCTTGTTATTAGTATAAATAGGATTGCTTGTTTAGTGCAGGTTAGACTTTTTAGATGTTCATATTCTCTCAATTGCACTTTGTAATCCTTCTAATATCAATCGAAACTCTATGAACTTTTCTGATATTTGTTTGTGTTGATTACATTGTTGATATAATTGTCAATTGCTTGATAACAATCACAGATCGATCCATTTGAACCTATCACTAAGTCTTCATCATAACTCACATTTTAGGATGGAAGAGTCTTGTGAGTTCCAAAAATATGTTTTCTATTTCCTTCATCTTTAGGCATTTTCTTTTTTTTTGGTAACACAAGTTCTTCGATAGATAAAGGCCTTTTCTTTTTCTGTTCTTGAATGGGTTCATGTAGGCTTCATCAGTCTTGATGTAGTATTCTTTCATTTATTTGTTATTGTTGTTTATTTTTAAGACTTTCAAAATTTTCACAAAAGTGTATCCTCTTGATATTTTATCATGATTGATGAGCTCCAAATTAGCTAGTTCTTCTTTAAATAATAGATCTACACACCGTTCATAATTTAATTGTAACCTATGAAGAAGTGAACCGGTCCATATATTCTTTAATCATGAAATAATCCTATTGATCATCATATTTTCAAGCTATAATCTTCACATGCACTTTGCTTTTAGTGGCTGACACACCGCTTATCATTCTAGGGTGTGAATTCAACTTGAGCTGATAGCTTGAACCATTCAGGCCTTTTTCAGAGTTAAGCTATCCATTTGTAACTATTCCTTGCTACCTTAAGAGTCTCCACCAAATACTACACTAGTTCTTTGAATGTGATTGAAGTCATGCAAAAGGGAACTGACTCCTATCATGTCATGGGAACATCTATTTTCTACTTACCAAAGATTATCAAACCTTCTTGGATGCCCCTGTAAGCACAAGCAAATTAGTTAGAGTTAGAAACCCAAGATTAATGCAATCAAACAATATTTTGTAACGACTAACAATGTTGTATTATTTGGAAAAAGCGATTATTAATATATGAAATGTTTTTAGTTAAATGATTCCGCTGCGTAGTTAAAATAAAGTTTATGTATTTTTAAGTATGATGTGCAATGATTATCCCACTGTAAGTAATCCGGATCGGGGCCTTACATTTATATACATATAAATAATTCATTTCACCTATATCCATATATATACACACATACACATACATACCCGACATATGCACACATGCATACATGACACACACATGTATACACATATACTCACACCAGTGCATACACACACATATACCCACGACACAAACTATACATATATATATATATATATATATATATATATATATATATATATATATATATATATATATATATATATATATATATATACATATATATATATATACATATATATATATATACATATATATATATATATATATATATATATATATATATATATATATATATACACACCTATACATATGTATGGTTACATGCATGCAATAACAAGAAATATTAAGCCTTACATTCTTTTATTAAAAATTTGCGAACACTTTTAATTAAAACTAACTAGACTAATTTCAAAACTAAATAAAAATTATCTTATAAAATGTAGTCTAATGACCCCCAACCCACCCAATCCATACAAAGACATCCATGCACCTAGTTGCTTGCAAAATCAACCTAAATCTCTTCCAAATCCATGCAAGATTTGAGTAAACCAAGACTTAGACCCACTTGGCCCTCCTCCCCTTTATTTCGGCTGAGACCCCTCACCACACCCTTCCACACGTCATCTTCATTCAAAAACCTCTCTCAAAACACTCTCTAGATTTCTCCACTTAAGTTCCAAGCCTAAAAATCTCACCAAAGTTTGCACTAATATATCTTGAGTTTGCTTCAGAATAGACTCATCAACAATCACAATTTCTTGCTCCTCTTGAATTGGAGATTGCACAACAGGAGATACACTTTGAATAACTGGATCTGATACAATTACATCAGTATAATCAAAATCAAAGGTATGTAGTTGCTCCAATCCTTCATCAACCTGCTCATAAACATCATCACCACCAGCATTCTCTTCTTCATTTACCTCATCATTTACATTATCTTCAGTCTCAGCATCCTCAGAATTTTCATTCATATTCTTAGATAGAGTTTCTTCACTGTCAATCTTATTCAGTTTCCATAACATTTCCTCCAGTATCAGCACCATCATCATCATTATCATCATCAATGCTAGATGAACTTTCATCATGATCATGTTCATTTTCATCATCATCTTCATCCTCTTCTACTTATTCCTCAGACATCTCTTGGATAACATCTACAATCAGATCATTTGGGTTAGGTTCGTCTTTAGTCAAATGAAAGTGATTTTGATCAATATCCACCTCATCCCTTTCTACACCCCTCATATAATCAAACATAGGAACATTTTGGGCTCAAGTAACAACAACCAGTCTTTTGTATACTGTTTCAGACATATGTTCCAGTTCAAGTCTTTCTCCACTAAATCCATGAACATGGAAGTTAGGGTATTCCTAATTAATGACCATTTGAAGGAACCTTGGATACATCAAGTATTTGTTCCTTATACCTTTCTCCAAATTGTAAGTGAATCCATTCAAGATCCATTTGGCCATATTAAACCTTCTGTTTGTAGCCACAACAACTATATGAGATGCTATATCCATAGGGAAAGAGTTCCAACCAGCACTCTCTTAGACATACAATGTTGGAATATATAGCATAGCAGATTCCAGTGATTAAACACTCTAGCCCTGAAAAATTGCTTTTGGGGGAAATTATCTGGATGACCCATCAACATGAATGTCTCACTACATTCATTGAAGGTGAGCTCTGATAAATCTTGAGCATCATTATCACCCAGTCTAAGAGCATATCTGATTGACTGCTCTGACACTTCAATCATCCTTTGTTCAGTAATAAAACCCCTTACAACTTTCTTTCCTTCATCATCTCTTGCTATCTCAGCAGTTCTCCAAAACTTCTTAATCAACCATGCATATATAGCAGGACATGCACACATGGCATATACATATTTGGTTCTCAAAAGAAATATGACCATTTCTTCATAACCCACAACATCTCTAGCATCTTCAGTAAGAAAAGCTGCCACGTTATGCTCAGGCTTGAACTTTAACTCAACTATTTGTCAATCACAAAAGAAACAAAGTATAAGTATGAATGAATTACATTGATGTAAATCTCATTATGACTTATCAATTTTAAACCAATAACACTTAGAAAATTTTCTAAATATTTTTATACACTAATCACTTATAATGTATTGGTTACAAAATCAATTAACATTTTGAGATTAATACCAAGTAAAACATAACAAAATATGCACACTTGTTAATTTTTCAATTTTATTTAGTAAATTTCAAATTTTTAGAACTTGATTAATTTTACTCAAAAGTTTCTAAGTGTTGAATGCAATCTGTCAAGGACAAAACATTTTCAAAATCAAGTTTAAACATTTTGTAACCACTAAGTCATTAACATCTTTTCAAAATCAGATTATTATAAGAATTATGATGATTTACAATTTAAGTTTGATCAAAAATTAAAATTTGTCAATTCATTTTATTACCTTTAACTGATGAACATCAAAATCATCAAGAACAATTTGTGATGAAATCATGTTTTGATGCTTCTAATCTGGTCGAAAACATGTATTAACAACAATTTCATGTTCAATTTATGCTATTATAACACATTTAAGTCTCAGATTTTGAATTTCTAAAATCCTTAAGGTTCGAACGCCTGAATAAAATTCAAACGCCTAATCTACTATTTGATTTATGTTGATGTTATACACTCACATGAGGTTTAGAATCAGTGGTTTTACCTATTTATCACAATGATTTATGATAATCAATCAATACTATGTAAATGAAGAGTGTCGGGTGTGAATGAGAGTGAACAGAGAGTTTGAGTGTAAATGAACGAGTGAAAATGAAAATTCTGTCAAGTGTTGAATTTATATAAGTGTAAAAACTCTTAGGCGCATGACCACTATGAAGGCGTATGACCACTATTGAGACGCACGAGACTTAGGCGCATGAGTTCACTTGGCCAAATTTCATCAAAAAGTCTTAGGCGCATGAGAACTATTCAGGTGCATGACTCAGGCTGAAACGCCTAACACATAGACATTTTTCATGAACCCTCAGTCCACATGTGATTTGTTTAGGCGCATGAACCTTTTAAAGCATTTACACTTCGAATATTTTTAGAATTGGAAAGTCTGGTACTATTTAGGCGCATGAGCTTGACTTGAAACACCTAACATTTAACCAGTTTTTCAGATACATGACAATTGTTTAGGCGCACGAGGTTTAACCAAATGCCCAACACTTGAACAAATTTCTGAAAATCTATCATACTCTTGAAATGAACTTTTGACCACTGTTCAGGCGTATAAGAACCTTTCCATACGTCTAACACTTGGAATTTTCTCACAAAATTCATCCGAACCCTGATTATGCAAATTAGCACTGTTCCTCATGAAAATTTCTACCCTTGGTCAAATTTTGACTTTAGTCACCAATCAAACACATTTTGACTTTTTAACATTAAAAAAATCAATTTTTAATTTTTATGTTTTAAATATTTTCCCGTCATTTTAGTCTCAAATTTTGATAAAAAATACAAATGATCTCAATTTTTATTTTTGTTTGCAATAATCTTTTCCACTTAGTCTGAAATCTATTCTTGTTCATTTTGTTTCATCATATCAAACACACACATGCTTGTAAAAATTTAGCTTCATCCTTTTCATTCAAACATTTTATTTTGATTATTTCTTTTCCAATCTTTACTCCCCCTAAAATTTTAAGTTCAAAAACTTAGAAGTTTATTTGATGTTTAAAAATAGAGAACACTAATCATTTTCAAATTGTCTGAACATAGTAAATCATGCAAAATCAAAATAAAGCAGAATAAAACTCTATGATATACATATTGAATCACATGCCTGTGGTGAGATCATATCAATTTAAAATCAACACATTAAAACAAAAAAAATTATTGATAGTCATAGACAATGATTAAATCGTGATAAAGTGTGTTCCAGGTCAGTGTTCTCGCAGTAAATGAGACACTAGATCTAAGGACAGACAATGAGTGCTTTTGGTAAAAGTATCAACACACTTAGTTTTTCAATTCTTGGATTGATTAAAGTTTGATTAGAGATGAAATTATGTAACCCACACTTAGACTTAGAGAGCCCGACCCTCGTCAAGGTATGCAACCAAGAACTTTTACTCAATTTATAAACCTGACATATATGTATAACCAGATCTCATGTTTAGGTTAATGGGAGAATCATCATGGTTAAACCATTTGATAATCTCCAAGAAAACCACCATGGACGAACCATTAGGTAATCTCCGAATCCGTTTCATAAAGAAATAGATAAAGATGATTCATAAAGAATCATAGGGCATCCATTTTGGACTTTTGAAAGGATTGTGCACATTGGCATCTTTTGCATCAGGTGAGAATATCCAGGTCTGTAATGACTTACAACAGAGGATACCTCGTCACTTCACTTCAGGTCTATGATGACTCATAATAGAGAAGTGAACAAATGCTTTAAACAGATCTCATGGTTATTCATATCACCAGCAGGTGTGAGGTTGTGACTTTACAAACAATCAATCAGACTAGTCAACACTACTCTTTAGAACTAAGATGGACACACACAAATGCATAATTGATTTAGTTTAATCACAAGAATTTACTTTTTCAATATAATTGCATGAGTTTACATGCACATCATATCTGATCACGTCAGACTTTATTAACGAGTGAAGTATGCAACTGATTAAAACCGATGTACTATCATTTCTCACATATTGCAATAGCAGATTCAAACCTAAAATAAGTATACTAAGCTATATTTTTGTATTTTCGTTTTATATTTTTGTATTTGCTTTTTCTTTTTAGCGCACACACATAGTATATACAATCAGGCAGTCAACTTTGACAGTTTCTCTTTAAATTTTATTATTCAATAAAAAGATGATTCTTTTCATTTCTATGATTCAAAATCAGTTTTCAAACATGATTAATGAGACCAATTGACTCGACCAAATACTCAAACCTTCCTGGTAAAAAGGCTTTGGTAAAGAGGTCAGCCGACTGTTTTTCAGTTGATATTTGAATCAACATGATTAAACCTTTTTCAGAGTTATCTCTAAGAAAATGATATCAAATCTCGATATGCTTTGTTTTTGAATTTTGGACAGGATTAGTTGTTGTAAACATAACAGCGGTGTTATCAATGTAAATAGGGGTTTTAAGAAAATTGAACCGTAATCCAGCAATTGGTTTTGTAACCAAAGGATTTGAGAACATCCTGCTGATGCAGCTATGTACTCAGGTTTTGCAGTTGAAATGGAGACATTTGTTTGTTTCTTACATTGCCATGAGACTAATCTGGGACCCAAAAACTGACAACCACCCGTCGTAGATTTACAATCTTGGCAACATCCCCAAAATCACTATCCGTATATCCATGTAACTTGAAGTTTCCTTCATAAGAATACCATAACCCTAGAGCCGGTTTTCCTTTGAGATATCTGAATATGTGTTTGAAGTGATAAGATGAGATTCCTTCGGGTCTGATTGATACCTAGAACAGACACAAACAACATACATTATATCAGGTCTAGATGCAGTAAGATACATCAAAGATCCAATCATAGATCTATATAAAGTTTGGTCAATTGATTTTCCTTTCGGATTAGGATCAATCTTGGTATTGACGTCAGTTGGAGTTCTGATGGATTGACAATGTTGCAGTTTAAATTTTTTCAAGAGCTTTCAACGAATTTCTCTTGATTGATGAAAATTCCATCTGCAGACTATTTCACTTGTACAGGAAAAAGTTTATTTCTCCCATAGAACTCATTTGAAAATGAGACTTCATGATTTCTTCAAATCTGAGCATAGTT
The DNA here is from genome assembly GCA_025215565.1 of Flaveria ramosissima. Taxonomy (NCBI): domain Eukaryota; kingdom Viridiplantae; phylum Streptophyta; class Magnoliopsida; order Asterales; family Asteraceae; genus Flaveria; species Flaveria ramosissima. The sequence goes on from CM046045.1 coordinate 60,728,902, forward strand.
TCTAACTTGTAGAACCGAATATGATATCATCCACTTAGACTTGAACACATAAAAGATCATCAGCATCCTTCTTTATGAATAAAGTCGGATCAATTTTCCCTCTTGTGTATCCATGTTGGATTAAATGTGGTGACATTGTATCATACCAAATTCTAGGAGCTTGATGCAGATCATATAAAGCTTTACTCAGCTTGTACACACGATGAGGGTATTCAGAATCTTCAAAACCCTGAGGTTGTTTGAGATACACATCATCTGTGATTGGTCCATATAAAAAATCACATTTGACGTCCACTTGGTACACCTTGAATTTAATATAAGAAGCATATGCTAGAAAGACACGAATTGCTTCAAGTCTTGTAACTGGAGCAAATACTTCATCATAATCAATTCCTTCTTCTTGGGTGTAACCTTGTGCAACTAGTCTCGCTTTGTTGCGAACAACAATTCCCCGATCATCTGATTTGTTTCTAAACAACCATTTTGTGGCGATGTCATTTTCTCCTTCAGGCAAATCCACAAGCTTCCACACTTTCTGTTTACGGGACTGTAATAACTCTTCTTGCATAGCCTCAATCCAACGATTGTCCTATAACGCTTCAGTGATATTTTTAGGGACAATTTGAGATAGAAAACACGAGTATAAGCAAAGGTTTGCTTGTTCAACATGACTCCTCGTTGTTCTCTCATTCAATGGACCAATAATCTGGGACGTAGGATGGTTCTTGTGTACGCGAGACGTTGGGATCTCATCTTCTGGAACATTAACCTCAAGATTAGTCTAGTTCAAGTCGGAAAGCTGATGCAATAGGTTTAAAGAATGTGGAGTGAAATTGAGAACTTGAGTCGGTGCGTTGATAAAATAATCAAGCTTATCATTAACAGCTACATCTCCAGAAATAGATGAAGTTCCAGACTCAGGTTGTACAATTTCAGGACCATCATTAGGAATAGGTTGTGAAACATTTGAGTTTTGAGAAATGGGATGTTCTTGTGCTTGTTGATCATGAGATTCAGAATGAAATACAGGATCTTTAACAAATGAGAAGAATGGATAATCTAGGCTTGAATCATCCATATCATCAGATCTGAATCATCACTGAAAGATCCAAGATCTCTTTCCTGTTTCTTGTTTACACAAGAAGATTCAAACAAGTTAGAATTGAATGAGTTTGACAAAGAATCTAAATCAAATAACCAAGCTGGACCGTCTGCAACTAATAGAAATGAGTTTTCAAGGAATTTAACATTGAAAGATTCAATGATAACATTCGTCCTAGAGTTATAAACTCTAAATGCTTTTGAAACTGACGAATATCTAACGAAAAATCCATCATCAGATTTTGCTTCACATTTTCCAAGCTGATCATTTGAATTTAAAATCAAAACTGGACAACCAAAAGATTTAAGAAAATCTATATTAGGTTTCCTGCCAAACATCAACTCATAAGGAGTTTTATGTTTATCTTTCACCAATAATATACGATTTTGTACAAAACATGTAGTGGATATGGCTTCATCCCAGAAAGTGATTGGAATCTTTGCATCTGCTAACTTGGCACGTGAAGCTTCAATCAAAGTTCTGTTCTTCCTTTCTGCAACTCCATTTTGTTGAGGAGTTCTAGGAGCACTAAACTGACGAGCTATAACTTTTCCTGCACAAAACATGTCAACATTAATATTTTTAAATTCAGTTCCATTATCACTTCTAATGATTTCCACTTTTTGTTCTAATTGATTTTCTACTTTAATGATAAACTCTTTTAACAATTCAGCCGTTTCAGATTTAGCATGCAAAAAAGAAAACCCATGAAAATCTTGTAAAGTCATCGATGATAACTAAACAATAAGATTTCTTTCCAATACTCTGCACATTTACTAGACCGAATAAATCCATATGAAACATCTGGAGAGGCTTGGAATTTGAGTTTATCAGCTTGGACTTATAAGACACTCTGTGTTGCTTCCCTTTTAAACATGCTTTACAGAGATCTGATGTAGCAAACTTCTTGGTTGGAATGCCTATTACATGGTTTCCTACAACAAGCTTATTCATATTTTTGAAATTGGAATGCTCGAGATGTCTATGCCAAATCTAACTTTCATCATTTGATGCTTGAGCAATTAGGCAAGTTGTTTCTGTTGAAGGATATACTTGAGACATATCTAGGTTGTATACATCTCGATCACGAACAGTTTTTAACAACTAACCATTCCTTGCTAATCTGAAAACCTGGTTTTAAAATATAACAAAAAAATCATCAAATAAAGCAAAATATGATTTGTCACAAATTTGGGAAACGCTTAAAAGATTAAAGTTCAACTGAGCACAATAGTTGAATTTATCAAAGCTAATAACCCCATTTGACATTGTTCCTTCTCCAGTAATCTTTCCACCTGCATCACCTCCAAATGCCACATGAGTACCATCTTTCATCTTAAAGTCTTGAAGTAAGGCATGATTGCATGTCATATGCCGGCTACACCCACTATCAACATACCACGTGTTTATAGGTCTTCTTGGGTGTACCTGCATTTCAAAGACATTTAAGGTGAGTTGTCAACCCAAGCCGAGATGGTCTTGGGCTTGCCATACTTATCAACAATAATTGTTTAAAATGAAGTTTATTCATGTCAGGTTTTTTTTGATATTTCAGATTATCAATTCCTTTTCTGATAAAATTTTGATTATCTTTACTTTGCTTAATCCTCAAAGCATTGAAATTGTTTCTCATGATCATCATCAAGAAAATTTGAACTATCAACAGAAACATTCTTAGAAAAATTTTGCTTTTTAAACATTCCATTGTTCATTCTCACAGTTCGTGGAATGAAGTTTCCTTGTTTATATTGCTTTGTTTTCACAGTATAATAATCATCGTAATCAAATTGTTCTGAGAGATCTCAAGCTTAAGGATGGTTGATGTGATAAACCTTGAAAACCATTATTCTGATTTCTTTGAAATCTTGTATTAACATATCCTTTCCTTGGTGAATTCTTTCTGAAGTAACAATCCTCAGTATTATGATTCGTTTAATCACACAAGACATAATATTTGTTGAAATAACAATCAACTATTGAATGATTGTTCATATCACAAATATGACAATACTTGTTAAAGTAACATTCAGCTGTGTTATGATTATACATATCTATGGGTTTTGATGGTGAGATCAAAACCAACTGAGGTCGTGGATCTTAGGATTCAATTGACTAGATCTAGATTTGACGATGAAGATGCTAAACTGATAATGATGAACAAAGGATTTTTGTAAATTTTCAGTTTTTTTGCTTATTGAAGAAGAAATGAATACATGATTGATCATCATCTTTTGAAGGATTGATGATGTTATGCTCTCATCCTCACACCTCTCATGTTTTGGCACACCTTCAAGGCACACACACTCTTGGAAGGCACACCTTACAAATGAATGTAAATAATTTATTTATACTAGTCTAAGAACAATTACAATGTAGAAACCCTAGACTAATAATTTTGACTCCTTGTTGACTTCAAGCTTCAATTCTTTCTCTTCTATGTTGACTTTTTTGTTGACTTGGAAATCTTCAATTTATTCTTGTTGATCAAAACCCAACAATACTCCCCCTAAATTGTAGATTTCCATTGATAAAGGTTGAAGCTTTGAACTTGAGCCTTCTTGATGAGGTGATGATGAATAGTTGATTCAAGATTGTTGTTTTTGTTGTTGTTGCGGAAGCGTGTTCTTGAATCAACTATTGTGGTGATGATATTCTTGTTTTTTTAATATTCTTCTTTCTTCTTTCTGATTTGGTTTTCTGATTTTGATGCTTTGATGATGAAGTAATGAAGGTTAGTTATGTTGATAGAGAACTTGAAGAATTTGAAGATGATCTTGTGTTGTTGATGATGATAATAATGAATTGTTGCAGATTCTGATCTTATGTTGTTGTTGATGGTGTTGCTGCTGAATTGATGTTGTTTTGCTGCAGGAATGCTGCCTGTTTGCTGTTGAAGAAGATGCTGAATCAGCTGTTGTTTAGATGCTAATTCGCTGCTGAAACGCAGCTCATTGTGATGTTGTTATACTGCTGAAACTGACCCGTTCTGCTGCTGAATTGCTGTTGATTTGTGGCTGTTTGTAGCTTGATTTGCTGTTGTTTCGCAGCTGAACAATGATGTTGACGAGGGGCTGCTGAAACTTTGTTTTGTGCAGCTGTACGAGCTGCTGAATCTGCACTTATATGATGATTAAGAGCTGCTAATATCAACTTGTGCTACTGCAGTCCGTGAGCTGTTTGATTGTTATGAATGGGTTGTAGTGTGGTTTGGAAAGGAAGCTGCAAATTTCTTGTTGTTTGTTGTTGGAGCTGCATCAAGTGAGTTTGTTTGCTGCTTAAAATAATCAATAACCAAGCAAACTTCCGTGAATACTATTAGAGGCTGCATAATGTTGTTCAAGGGTATATTTGGTTAGAATATTGTAAGGGCTGCAGAATGGAGTGTTTTGACTGCTCCTGAGATGATACATGTTGTTGTTTGTTGTCAAGGGGGCTGCAGCCGATTGATGTAGCTTTGCAAGCCAAATCTAACTTGTTTCATAGCACTTAAAGGCTGCTGTCAACAAGGTTTTATGTTGTTTGATGTTAATATGAACAAGCTTAACAAGTAGAGATCAAACAAACTTGTGACGACTGCAACAAGTGCAGGTTGTTCGGGCTGCATAACTTGATCTATGATCCATTGATTTGCGATAGAACAAGACATTAAGAACAAGCCATTCACTCAAGCCAAACAAGCCATTCAAGTGGCTAATCATGCCATTCAAATTCAAGAACAAGCCATTCAACCAAAATTGTAGTTGATCATGATGATTGATGTTACCTTTTGTTGATTTAGTGTTGAACTCATGTTGTAATTGCTTTTGATAATGTTTGGGATCTTGTTTCTGCTATTCATTGAGTGCAGCCAATGCATAATGGTCACAAGAGCTGTTAAGGGGAAGCATCATAAGGGGCGCATGAACTGATTTGGTGTTGCAACAGCTAAATCAAGTGCTGCAGTTGCAGAATAAGGGGTCGCATCAGCTTGATCAAGTGGTGCAATTGCAGAACAAAGCGGCACAACCCAAAGCTAAGAGGCCCATCTCTGTGTGCAGATTCAAATCGATTCTAAAGTTGCGTAGCTCTTGCTGAATTGCAGATCAATTGTTGTTGTGGTTTGATGATGATGAAACGAAATCAATTGTTGATGCATATTTAAGTTCCAATTCTGATTTTGTTGAAGAACACCAAGAACATCAAAGACCCACTTACTTGAATTTTTGATTTGATCCAAAAACTGATGTTGATGATGCTTTGATTGTTAAATTGCTGTTGTAACATCATGTTGATGAATCTAAATCAATCCAAACTCCATTTCCATGTTTCAGATCTGAGAATTTCTCAAGAACACCAAGAACACACACTAGTCTGTGTAAATGACAAACTTCACTGTAAATTCCCAAATCTCATGGATTTTGCTCCAATCTTCAATCTTCTGCCTCCAATTGATTTGATCATGGATGATGATTAGACAACAACAATTTCATGCTGAATCTATCAGATTCATGATGAAATCCATGGATCTAATGATGAACACTCATGAACTTGTTCTTCAAGCTATCTTCAAATCTCCTTCCATTTTAGCATTCCAACCATGAATCTCGACCTAAATCAATACGAATCCACAATCTTGGCTCTATACCACTTGTGGATCCAAGGATCGCAATCAGGAATTATCAATGTTAGATTGGAATCGAGTTAATGATTGCGGAAAGATCATTAATCGTTGTTTAATTTATTAATTATTGAAAATCAATGACAAAAAATATTAACGACAAACAACTCAATGAAATCAACACAATGAATAAACGAACAAGATTTGATTCAAAAGTATTTCATTAAAACTTGTTAATGATGATTACAGATGAAATAAATAATGAATGCTATAAACAATAGTTGCTTCGAACGTTTTGAGGTTTATGATGTATTGATGTGACGGTTGCTAGGGTTTTATGTTTGATTGTGTGAATCAATGTGATGGTTGTTAGGTTGAAGAATATTGCTTGTGTTACCGTCTATTGCTCATCTTTCGATATGAAACCTAGGACTAATATTTATAGACACGCGTGTTTCTGTTAAGGAAACGCCGAATCTCTTGGAATTCGTGATTGACTTGTTGACTTGTTGACTTGGATTACTTGTATCATTTAAATACAAGTGTTTGGTCTTCCGCAACAAATTTGTCTTCCGCAGGAGTGTGCTTTCCGTACAAGTATTCACTTGATATCTTCGTTGTATTGTTGCTCATCCGTGGGTCTTTGATCTCAACTTCAGACTTGACTGCATTGGTTTTCTTCAGTAGGAATTCCTCGGATGCATTTCATATCTACGGAAAAACAAATTTGTTCATCCGTAGATGTTTCTTACACTTAGTCAATTTCAGAAATTGACTAAGTCTAATGTTTGATCTTGCAATCATACATACAAATCAACACATATATATGGGTTAACCTATATACATAATGCATACATCATAATAATGAATTATAAATATTCATTACAATTATTGATCAAGTTCTAAGCCTATACAAAATGATCTAGATCTATCGTTCCTAGATCTAACAATATCACATATGTCACTCTACCTTTATGAAGATTTAAACAACTTTTGATTAACCCTAGATGTGGAAGCCACATTTGATCCTTGTTTTGATTTAGGAGTAGTTAGGTTAATCTGTTGTTTTTGATTTGTGAGTTTGTTCTTTTGATTTTCAAGTTTTGCCTTTTGTTTATTCTCACAATTCCTTGACTCCTCAGGCACAAATCTTTTATTGACAGCGGAAGACTTAGGACCTAAACCTGTTTTCAGATCAAAGTAAGATTTGATCTTTGGGTTTGATTTTATTTCAGGAATAGTGTTCATGCCAAAAGTACCTGCAGACACAAACTTTATAGGATTAAATTAAATTGATTGATTGGTTCGTTGAGCTTGAGAATCTTTTGCTTTAGCATTTGTTCTTCTCCTTCTTTGATTTCTTGTTCTTGATGATGTTTTGTTGCTTTGGGATTGAATTGAATCCTGAGAAGATTCTTTTTTAGTTTATTTCAATCTTATTGATTTAGGATTGTTTGATTCATAAGAACATGAATCATCAGAACATGAAGTATCTGATTTTAATTCCTCTTGTTTAGTTTTCCCTTTATTATTTGTGTTTTGTTTGTCATTGTATTCAGTAACTTCTTCAACACTTTTTTCAAAGTCACATTTTTCAACAACTAACTCATAAGATTCTTTGGGAATGAACAACTTCTTATTCTTTGGTTGTGGTTCATAAGATTTGACTTTTATTGGATGACCATTTTTAATCTTTTCTAAGTCTTGTTCCTCAAATATCTCAACATTGATCTTTTCAATTTCACTTTCTACTTTAGATTGCATATTCTTTTTCTTATCGTGAAAGGCTTTGAGCTTTGCTTTGTTTTCAGGTGAGTGATCATGCGTGTTAGGGTTCTCTGGTAAAGTGTTTGAGATAGATTCAGGCATAGGCTCATGTGTGAAACCTAGACCTGTTTTGTCTTTATCCTTTCTTCCACTTATCAATTGTTCTACTATAGTTTTTGAACTTTTAACTTTGGCAAGATCAACCTCAGTTGCAGTATGAGCCAGTTTCTCTTGTTCTAGATTTTTGGTAATCTCTTCAAGTTGCTTTTTTACTAGTTCAAGTTCTTTGAGAGTTTTGTTCCATGATGTTTGAAGAGATATGATCTTGTCATCAGAGATTTTATGATCAACTTTTAGTTTGTTATGCATTAATTCTTCTTGTTTGAGTTTATAACATATTTTGAATGAGTATGTTTTGTAATGTTCAACTTGATCAAAACATACTTTTGTGCATATTTTTTCTCTGACTTCCATGGGAATTTCTTGATAAGAAGGTGAAGTCTCAGTATCAGATGATGAGTGTTCAACCTTAGGTTGTTCTGACTGAGCCATGAGAGCAATTTCTTTTGAATCTTCCTTTGGATCAGATTTTTCACTCCAATCATAGTATTCATCATTATCTGAATCACCATTTGCCTTGGGATCATTATCTTCAGACCAGTCTTCATTATGAATCTCAGCAACAAGAGCTAAACCAGAAGTGAGATAGCTGTGAACTGTTCTACATATGCACTCCAGTCATAGCCATATTTGATGCTAACAACAAGAGCTTTCTTTGGCTCTTCTGTTGATTTTGATTCATCTTTCAGTTCTAGCATGGGAAGACTTTGATACGGCTTTTGAAAGGTTTTCTGAGACTGTTGACCATTTCATCCTTGATTTCTTGGAGCTTTACATTCTCCTGAAAAATGGCCATAGCTATTGCAGTTGAAACACCTTGACTTTGATTTGTCGAAGCCAACAGTTTTGTTTGCACTTGGCTTGTAGTTTCTGTTCACATAAGAGTGTTTCTGAGTCCTATAAGCTATCATCACCATCAGCCAGTTTTAATCCATCTCTTCCACATCATCAGGATCCATCTCAAACAAATCTTGTATCATTTTAAGTTTTATGACTACCTTGATAAGCCTGAAAACTTGCCATGAAAGCAGTAAAAGCATATTTTGACTCTTCATCCTGCAAAAGGATATTTATAACATCTTTAACTTTGCTAGGTTTAATAGAGTTAGAAAATGGAGTCTCAGTTTGCGGTTTAGGAATTTGAGTTTTTGGAGGAGATTGAGTTTGATTTGTATAGACAGGAGCACTTGTGTAGGTTGAGTCTGTAAAGAAACCAGCTCCAATGAACAAATCACCCTCATCCTTTGGAGAACTATCATCTTTAGCTAGAAATGCATTCTCCACTGTGTTAGCTGGAGATACAACATACTTATACTGAGATGTTGATGCAGATCTATCATTGTTTCTTGAACTCTCATCAATTTCAACTGATTCTATTTTGGCAATCAAAAGATCAAGATCCATAGGAAACTTTTCTGTATGCTTCAATAGAGTGATGTTTGTTTTCATGAAGATGGAAGAGCATGGAGAAGTCTGTCTTTTAGATCTTTAAGATCATTCTTCACACCAACAGTTGACATTTCAGTAATTAGTTGCACAAATCTGTTCATCATCTGATTTGTACATGGTATAACCATTTTGATAACTATCAAGTCTAGTCAGGACCTCCAAAGGTAAACCCTTACACATCAGTGAGTAAGTTTTAATATCATTCTTCACTTTCTTTAAATCATCACCATGCAGACCATCCTCAGGATAAGGTTCTTGAAAATATTTGGTGTAAACAAATCCTCTGTCAGGACCATCTGATGTAATAGGAATATGTGGTCCTTTCTCTATTGACTTCCAAAGATCAGTGTCAATAGAGTTCAGATGATGTTTTAATCTAAGAGACCAGTTCTTGAAATCAACTCTGTTCTTCAACTTAGGAACTCTGTTCTCAGAATCTTCAGACTTAACCATTTTGAGTTTTGAATTTAAGAGAATAACCTGTTTTTGTTGTTTTTAAAGTTTGAAATGAAACAAAGAAATGAAAATTTTCAAAGTGTTGAATGAAAAGTTTGAATTCTGATGCGCCTGCTACTTGTGAAACGCCCACTTTGAACTAGAAACACCTAAGGCAATGCCTTAGTAGAATTCTGAAACGCATAACTGAAGATGCACCTGAATAGTTGTAAAACGCCAGAACAGTTTTCAATAGCTTGAATAGTTGTCAAACGTCTGAACAGTTGTCAAGCGTCTAAACAGTTGTCAAATGCCTGGGTAATTAGTTAAAATTCCTGATTTTTAACCTGAAGCGCCCAAACAGTCTTCAAACGCCTAGAATTCTTAGGTTTCAAAAACGCCCAAACAGTGCTAAAACTCCCACAGTGTCAAAACGCCCAACTTTGAAACGTCTAAACAGTGCTAAGCGCCTAAATAGTTGTTATGCGCCTAATTCATCATCTTTATAACAATTTGATCTTATCAATTTCTTCAAAACTTGATCAATTGATCAGAAAACCTTCAATAAGGTAGTATATAGATCGATAATCAATCCTAATTCATCATTTCTCTCAATTAACAACAATTAGTTTCTTTTTCTGATTGAATTTGAGTTCGAATATGAAGAACTACTTTCGCACACAAATCTAATGAAAATTAAGATCTGAATGAGTTAAACACCAAATTGTGATGCAATTCATGTTTCTGATGATGAAACACAACCGAATTCAACAATTAATTGATCAAATTGCTATCAATCACAGATTCAAGTGATTCACAGACCTCAAAAAGTTGCTATTAAGCTCAAATCATTGAACCGGAAGCTTTGATACAATTTAATAGGTTCAAATGGATCGATCTGTGATGATATTGTAATGCAATGATCAATTATAAGCACAAAGTAATCAAACAAATGCAAATACTTCAAAAATTCATAGAGATTTCATTGATAGCAATTGCAAATGGATACAATGTATAGTGAATAACAGAAGAAATTCTAAGAAATTTGTTACCTGCAAAAATACATATAATATCATATTTATACTAACACTGAAAACTAGGAACATATATTTACACAATAAGTCCCTATACTATGACAAAAACAAAAACATAAACACTAATGCTAATCTTCAAAAAGAGCACCAACAAAAACAACCATTGACAGGAAATTTACCAGTTACAATAGAAGGATCATTACGAGCCTCACCTGAACCGATGACGAAGGCTCTACCTTTGGCACCACCATTCCCATTACCATTGCTATTTCCATTGTAGTTATCAGCACCATTTCCACCGCCATTGTTTTTCTGTAGCTTTGGGCAATTCCTCTTGAAGTGCCTGGGTTGACCACACTCGTAGCAGCCTTTTTGCTCCTCCTATTGTGTTGGCTACTTAACTGCTAAGTTCACACGACAATTCTTAGCAGCATGCCTAAACTTACCGTATCTTTCACAAGTGTTCTTGTTTCAAGTCCCGTTGTGGTGGTAGTTTCATTTGTTACACTTAGGTAACGTCCTAGTGTAGCCACCACCATGCTGTGATGAAGAGGATGATTGATTGGATGAACGAGAGTTGCGAAGCTTTTGTGACTGCTGCGGTTGTTGTTGAGAATTGTTCTGCTTGTTATTGGGGCAAGATTCCCACTTCCTCTTATTGTTACTGTTAGATGGGGTTGATGTAAAACCGCGTGGGGTAACTTGCCCTGCGCTACGACCTGGTCCATTAGCATGTGGGCCAGTCTGATCGCCTCCTGTATGGTGTTTGGTCTGGAAACGGTAACCATACTTTGGATTTCAGGAGATAGCCCATGAAGATATCTCTCAATCCTCAAGGAAGGAGGCTTGACCATGTTGGGGCACAACGTAGCAAGCTCATGAGATCGAGTGGTGTATGCCTCGATCTCGGAACCTGTCATCTTAAGGTTCCAGAATTCAGCCTCTAGTTTCTACACCTCTTCCCAGGGGTAGTATTCTTCCTTCATAAAGGTCTTGAAATGTTCCCAGGTTGTCTGGTTTGCAGTCTCAATACCCATAATCTGTACTTGAGGATTCCACCAAGATAATGCAGCACCATCTAGAGTGCCGGTGGCGTACTTAACCCGATTTGCCACCGGACAGATTCGAGTTTCTCAAACCACCGCAGGAGTCCCACAACTCCTTCCGCCCCAGTGAACGAGTTGGGTTTACAGTCCATAAATGACTTATATGTACAGGCTCCTTGACCTGCAATAGATTTAGATCAGGACTTTAGGATTTCAAACAAATGTTATAGCTTGACAAAACTGACGGAACATTAACGTCAAGAACGAATATGGTATTGCTTACCGATCGGAGCGGTCTGCGGATTGGGGTTGTGGTTTGCTAGTGCATCAGCCACATGTTACTTGATTAAAGCCGCCAACTCTGCTGGTGTCATGTTGATGGTACCACGATCCCGTCCACGTCCAAACATTCTTAACAATTACAACATATAAAAATAAGTAATATGCAACATATCCACTTCATTTAGTTACTTGTAGTTAAAAGAATTCAGCACACACACAACTAATAGGTTCAAATAATAATTTCTGATTAAATAAATTGTAAGTACGTCTACAATAAATCAAACAAAATACTAGAATCCAAAAACATCAGTCGGATGGGAATAACCCTTCCCATCTAGGTGTGAAGAAGAACGAAAGTCTAAGAACTAAAGAAATAGATAAACTAAGGAATCAATGTGAATCAACAGATCCCTTACTATCCTCAGGCTCGTCGTCATGCTGCTCCTCAGGCTCTTCTTTAGGTTCCTCTTTTGGATCCTCATCAGGGTCTTCCTTGCGTGCAAGATCGTTCGCAATCTGAAGCGCGTCTAGTTGTGCCTCCAGTCCAGTCAACTTCTCATCAGTTCCTACATCGTGAAGCTCTTGTTTGACCATACACTCAGTAAGTGCCATCACGTCACCAGCCAAGGCATGATGCCCAGTAATAGACATCGAGAGTCGTTCCCTAAGTGTCTCTACCTGCAAGCGTAGTTGGCGCATCTCGTATTGTAAAGTGGAGTTCTCATCAGTGAGTCCTCTCATGCGCTGTCGCTCAGTGTCCAGCGTAGCAACCAAAGCTGCAACCGTCTACTCGAGAGCAATACTAAGGGAAGGAAGAGTGGGTGTCGTAGAGGCAGTCGCACCTAGTCCTAGGTCTAGCAGTGGCTAGGTCTGGAACACGCTCGCTATAGACCATACGTTTTATGTAGGTAGGATAGTAACTCTAGTCGCGTGGAGCATCGCGCGCAGGTATTGCAAAAGGGGTATCCCAGTCTATCTCCTCAGAAGGATAAGAAAATCATGGGTAGTTAGGTCCTCTATCAGGTACAAGAGGAGTAGGATACTCAAAACGTGCAGGTCTTTTACTTGAAGATCGTGATGAAGATGCCATCCCTGTAGTAAACCCCCACAGGAAAAAGCCCAAGCAAGTAAGTAGTAAGCAAGCATAACTTAATATTCTACGTGTGTGTAACTAATGTAACTCCAGCTATAGTCTAAAATGCAATACAAATGAGATGTATATTTTAGTTCGCTATAACTAATGCTCTGATATCAATCTGTCACACCCTTAAAATCCACTTACGGGGTCTTACCATCAGGCATGTGACATAACCAGGATCTCAGATAAGCATCAGTTACACCGAACGACCCAATAGTTACAAAACATTTAAATCTGTTCAAATTGTAAATAAACCAGTAATGTTAAATCATTGCGCAAGCGAATTTAGAAAACATTTAAGCAATTCTTAAAACTGCGCAAACACGCGCCCAAACCAATATAAGTAAAAGTAAATGTAAATAAATCACTAAATCAATTTAAAAGTAAATAATGATGACATGCAACGAATGTTGTGCTCCTAGACGTACCATATCACTGACCTGAGAGAAAACATGCTAAGATCAGTACAAAGACTAGTGAGTTCATAGGATTATCAAAAAACATTTAAGCGCACATAAGTAGGTAGCTAGCCTACAACAAGTCACTATGTGTATGAATTTCGTGACCGAGCTGACAGTAATAATATAATGAATGCCCCGGCTGTGGATACTAGACCACAACACAGTAAAACAGGCTAACCATTCACCCGTTTGACCTCCACTCAAGCTAGCACGACTAGCCCGGGTGGGGTTTGTCAAACCCAGTGAATCTACTAACAATCACCTCGCTAATACCATATTAACGGTCCGAATGAGGTGTAGTGGTATCACAATAGTAAACCAGTGATTACTAATATAAAGTATTGTATGGTTTATGAAAAACAGCATGTTTCTCTCCCCCAAAAGAGAGTATAGTATGAAAGTGGGGTTGTAAACTCACCTTGAATGCACAACAACGAACAAACGAAAGTACAATGATTAGGGTTTCCGATTAGCCTGGATTTCAATTTATATATAATATTAATATTAATTACTAATTATAAATATAAAGAATGTACGATTTCGCGTTCCACGACTCGAATACGATGTTGACAGTTAATTTATTTTCCATTTACATTCAAGCACACTCAATCACGTGTATATATATATATATATATATATATATATATATATATATATATATATATATATATATATATATATATATATATATATATATATATAAAACCATCGGTTAAGTAGCACAACCCAGATGCAAACATGCTCACGTATACTAAATATATACTATTCCACGCACATTTAAAAGATATATATTCACTACTTATATTATATATACATTACAAAAACATAACATGTTTTTCACACCCAAACTTCTCACTCAAAACACCACAATCGTCCCCAACTATTATTGAACGTATGAATACATACCCCCACATGCATAAGACCACCACAATGCATCACATTTTTATATGAATATACCAAAATAAAAAGAAAACACATTCTACCCATGTATAAACATAGGTTCAACTACATACCTAACCATGCACATAAACTCTCATACATAACATCCTTAATATACCCACTCATGCACTACCCAACCCCCATTAAACAATGCTCAATCCCTTAAAGAACACACACACATAACACGACAGAACACACACATTCCCATATGACACCTTAAAGAACATACACACACACCATTCGCACAATAAAGACACACAACTTAACCCACGATCGAGAACCCCACACATCAACGCATAAGAACACACACACAATTATGATTATACACATACGGATCACATATAGACATACACCACAACTATCACAACCTGCAACACACACGACTAAACAAGAAACAACACCGTAATCGAAACCGATCATGCGAAACAAGAAAAAGAACATACCGTACAGAGCGAACGAGGGCTGCGGTTAGTATCGTCACGCCGTCAGAGGCTAATGGTTGCGAGAGATCCTTTCGGGTGCATCACACGGTAAAGAAACTACCGATAAAGAGGCCTGCCGAGGGTTGTAGATGGAGGGGTTTTTTTCTGTGGATTAAGGTTGTTGAAGAGAGAAGGGGTCGGTGGTTATAAGGGTGCCGAGGAGGGAGGGAGGGGAGTTAGAGACATGAGTTTTCAACCTGCGATTTACACATTTGGCCCTCCTGGTTTCCATAATTTGAACATTAGATTAAATTAGTTTAATTAATAATTGTAAGTTAATTGTGTTTTGTTGGAAATTATGATAATAAATCATTATTGTAAAAAGTTTAGTTGGAAATTATAGTAATAAATCATTATTATTCATAGTAAAAATTTGGTTAATCGTAATTTGATTAAATCATAATTTAACGGAGAGAGGTTAGATCAAGGGGCGAGGTTAACCTGAAAACTCGGGTTGTCACAAATATAATTTAGTTACAAAACTTTTTTTTTGATCTATTGTTTTATTTTTTAAGTCTTGCATATCAAAACATCAATTTAAAATCTTTCTTATTATCACCATTAAATTTTTTTAACTAACTAAAACCTTAATGATTAGGGCATCCCACACTCTGTAGATCGGTTCAAGTCGTTTCTCAAATATTACAAGGTGTGATTCATAGCCCGTTTTACAACTTTTTGTGGAAAACATGTATCATATCGTACTCAAACTTGTTTTACAATTCAAATCATTACAAACTCATTCTACTTGGAAACTTTAAACATAGAACACAAGTTGCTTATTCATTCATCATAAAAGCTCTCTCGTTTTATCATACATAACCATTATCTTATTTTAAGCCAACGATAGTACGGTAGTGGATCTATTGGTGTGACAAACCCATTCGGATCCCGGTTAGGGGTCTGGGTGATCAAAATCTGACTCATTCATAGGGTTACATGTCATTAAGGTTGGTTGTGGACTATTGTGTTGTTTATATTTCTTGTAAATGGTTTGCTTTTGAATTGTATATCTTTGCTCAAATTTATATGCCTTAAAAACCTATGTTTCTCACCAACGTTATGTTGACCCGTTTTCTTTACTTGTTTTCAAGTAATTAGACTAGAATTTTAAGACTCGCTCACTTAGGATGCTTGGACCTAGTTATAATTAAATATTTATCTTGTTTGTTTATTTGGTTTGTTTTGAAAACAATGATGTAAGCTATTATTGGTTAATTATATTTAATGCCTTAGTATTTTTCTCGTACCATGTGTGATGGCGATATTCAATTTAGTTGCACCCGGGTATTTTTGATTTAGCCAGGGTGTGATAGATTGGTATCAGAGTCTTGGTTATTGAGAATTAGGTCGCTAGTAGTTGACCTAGACTATAACCTAAGTGTCCCCTATACTAGGAACATTATACTTAGATAGAACTATAACTTCATTGAATTTTTTCTTCTAGATATGTCATCTTACTCTGATATCTTTAGAAACACCCTTTCTCTCTCGTCTCATGGAGATTCCGACTTACCTTCCTACACTGGTGAACCCATAAGCGCGATCCACTGGAGACAAGATATGCTTCGCTTTGAGGACTTAGAAGCATTCCAATGCCCAATCCACTCAAGTTAGAATCTGATCCACCTTGTAGAACTAGAAAAGCCACTCATTCCAAGTCAAACCCATTCAAAGAAGAAAAGGAAGAACCCTGAACTTGAGTTCAACGCTACAAGCAAGCCTATTAAAGTTATCAACATTTCAAGTGACTCGGAGGACGAAGCCCAAAAGCCTAGCAAGAAGAGAAGGACTTACTCTTGAGCTAACAAGCCCAATCCATGAATACTCTCATCATTGGCTAGGATTACATGTAATCTGGAAAGAGTTGGTACATGTCAATAATAGATTCTGTCTAAGGAAAGATATGGAGCATAAATCCATATGGACCAGTTACTCTTTCCAGGGAATCTTTTGTGGGTGTATCGCTTATAGGCTAAAACATATATTCAGGACATGTTAGTACAAGGACCCTGTGTTCTAATTAGTCAAATAAATTTCCTTATTCATTCGACCTAGACATCAAGCAAATATAATATATGTATGCTGGTGTTTTCTTATTATATATAATCTTGTAAGACATTTCGAGTTTATAAACGGAGCCGATAAGAAATTAGAATACAAGTATGATGAAATTCCCTATTCATGGGACGAATATGGATCCTTGAATCAAGTAACCTTTGGAAACTTATTATCTACGAAGCTCATATATCTTATTATTCAGTTCGTCAAAGTGCCAATAAGATGTACCAAGATCTTAAGGAATTCTATTGGTGGCCTGATATGAAGAAAGACATTGCCTTGAAAGGATTGGTCTTGTTGGACCTTTCAAGATCCTTGAAAGGATTGGTCCGGTTGCTTATAAACTAAAGCTACCTTTTGAACTCAGCAACGTTCATAACACTTTTCATGTTTCTAATTTCAAAAAATGGCTAGCGTATCATAATCTTCACATTCAATTAGATGAGATATGTATTGATGACAAGTTACACTTCATTGAGGAACCAATAGAGATCATGGACCGTGACATCAAGAAGCTAAAGTGAAGCCGTATACCTATTGTGAAAGTTTGTTGGAATTCTAAGCGTGGTCTGAAGATAACCTGGGAATGCAAGGACTAGATGAAGCTCAAGTACCCTCTTCTTTTCTAAGATCATTTAATCTCTACTAGTTAATTTCGGGACGAAATTCCCTTAGCTAGGGGAGACTATAACATTTCATATTTCTTGTATTTGTTCTTTTATCATTTGTTATACCTTAATAAATTTTGAATTTTATTTCATATTTCATGTGAAGAGACATATCCATAACATGCTTATTTGATGCTTTGTTTGTAAAATTTAACATGTCCGCTTATGCGTCACTTGAACTGTAACCGTTAGACCATGACTAATTGCCTTTAAAGTGACACTTATATTCAATAGGGATTCCTAATGTTTATTCTTTCAAAATCAAACAAACTCTTAGAAGGTTTCTAAGTCTAAAAACACTTGTAAATGGAAGAAATAAAAATATTACACATGTGTAACAAGTATATTACACACTAATAAATTGCTAAACATGGTCAACAAGCTAAAAATCACCCTATTTAACTCAAATTCAACACCCCCTTATGTTTTAGAATTTCATTATGAGTTCTGTTATTTATTTAATATATTTTAGAAAACTCTCTCTCCACTTCATAGCATAAATAAACACCTTAATCCTCAACTATAAATACAAGGCCTCTTTCTACCAATTTCTTTACACCAAAATCAAAACAAACCCTTAATCTCTCTCTATAATTAATCTAGCATCAAGAACACCAAGGTGTTCAAGAGCTTGATTCAAAGGCGAGTCTTGGTTTTTATTAAGTTTTATTACACAATGACTTTATATTCTCTTACTTCTTCTTCTTCTTGTTCTTCTTTTCTCTCTTTTTATGATGATTCTTTGTTATTCATACACGTTAGTGTAGTAACAAAGTGATTATTCAGGCCTTAACACAAAAGATCATGAATTAGGAAAGGAACTGTTTGAATAATCTTTTTGTTTCTTCTTGATTTTTATTTACAATACATTCTTACAGTTTAATTCTTCTACTACTTCTTCTTTTTCATTAATATGAAATGATATTTTATTGCTCATATACCTTAGTGTAACAATGATTTATGAAAAGGATAGATGGTATGGAAGGTTTTCAAACTTGTTGTTATTCTTAAATAAATATCATAGTATAATATGATGATATATAACTTAATTCATAATAAATTTATGTCTACTTATTGTCCAAATATCGTTTTTATCAAAACCATGATCGAAACCCCTTGTTGTTTACATCTATGCAAATTTCAGATTCTGTTCAGAAACTTATATCAACTTTAAAGGACCATAACTTATTCAAAACATACTCAAAAGACACGTTTCTTTTTTTGAAAACTATTTTCTTTGAGTTAGCATTCTAACCCCACCGATCTCATCGAAACATTCAACCGTTTAAACCCTGAAATAACCTACACAAGTTAAGTGTGCAGAAGTGCTCGGGTTCTGGACAGGCTGTTTTGTGTCACGGTTTTCAATGGGTTAGAAACATCAATAAGTTCTAATTTATATATATAATTTAGTTAAGATATTTAATTATAGTGCTGGAAAATTTTAGCCTTTAATTAATTTTCTTTCATATTTAAAAGTATCTTATAAAAATAGAAACTAAATTTGAAATTTTAGTATGTTTCACAAAACTTTTGTTTTTGATCTTTTGTTATATTTTTAAGTCTTGCATATCGTATGCAAACTTGTTTTTTATAGTTCAAGTCGTTTCTCAAATAATATAAGGTTAGATTCATAGCCCATTTTACAACTTTTTGAAGAAAACATGTATCATATAGTATGCAAACTTGTTTTTACAGTTCAAATCATTACAAACTCATTCTACTTGGAAACTTTAAACATAGAACACAAATTGCTTATTCATTCATCATAAAAGCCCTCTCGTTTTCTCATTAACCATTAACTTATTTTAAGCCAACGGTAGTGGATCCATTGGTCTGACAAAGCCGTTTGAATCCAGGTTAGGGGTTTAGGCGATCGAAATCCATCTCATTCATGGGGTTACATGTCATTAGGGTTGGATATGGAATATTATGTTGTTTATCTCTCCTATAAATGGTTTGCTTTTGAATTGTAAATCTTTGCTTATTTTTATAAGCTTTAAAAACCTATGTTTCTCACCAACGTTGTGCTGACCCAATTTTTTTACATGTTTTTAGGTAATTAGACTAGGGTTTTAAAACTCGCTCACTTAGGATGCTTGGACCTAGTATTAATTCAATATTTACCTTGTTTGTTTATTTATTTGGTTTTGAAAATAATAATATAAACTATTATTGGTTAATTATATTTAATGCCTTAGAATTTTTCTCGTCCCATGTGTGATGACGATATTCGATTTTGTTGCACCCAGTCGTTTCCGCTTTAACTAGGGTGTGACACATATAATTTCCAAGGAGCCTGATGAAGTCCATAAAGAGATTTATCAAGTTTTCAAATATAATCTAGATATTTAGGATCATCAAACCCAAGGTGGTTGACAGACATAAACTTCTTCATCTATCTCCCCATAGAAAAATACACTCTAGACATCCATCTAAAACACCTTAAAGTCTTTTGAGGCTGCAAATGCAAGAAAATTTTGATTATTTCAAACGTGGCTACAAGAGCAAAGTCTTTATCATAATCAATCCCTTCTTCTTGTGTGTACGCAAGTCATGCTTTGTTCTTGATAATAATGTCTCTATCATCCATCTTGTTTCTAAACACCTATTCGGTTCCTATAACAATCTTTACTTTAGGAAGTGCACATAGTTTCCAAAATTTTTATCTTTCAAATTTAAGAAGCTCCTCTTACATAGCTTCTACCCTGCTATTGTCTCTTAAAGCTTCATCCACTTTCTTTGGTTCCAATTAAGAAAGAAAGCATGAGAACAAACAGATGTTTACCACATGTATCTTGCTTCTTGTCTTGATACCAGCATTGACACTTCCAATGACATTCTCAACTAGGTGCTCTTTATGAATTCTTAGTCTTGGGATCACTTGGAGTTGTTGAGAGAGATCCAAATCAGAGAAGTTTGTTTATGGGAGTTACGGCAGATGTATCATTTTATGTGACTGGTTTGGCTACCGAATTGACTCCTTCTACAGCACTTGCCACACTTGGCCCCTTTTCAAGAGATTGTCTAGTACTACAATGATCATGAGACTCCTTATTTGATGAGTCATCATGAGAAACTGATGGTTGGTCTACATCATTGGTGATACTAGCATCTTATTCTTCTAAATGTTGCTGGATTGGATCAGTAGTTGATCTTTTGAGACTAAGACCATGAGGTGGATCAAACTTGTAGTCTTTAGTGCTTGTGACTTGTGTGTGTGCTAATCTGTTAAGTGAGTCTCCTGAAATATTCTCAAGCAAATGATTAAAAGCATTTGTGAATCCATTTAGATCAAAACATCCAAGTTATGGTGTTTCCAACACTATTTAAAGAATATTCATTAAATATGACATTTTTTAATTCTTCAATAGTGTGATCAACTTGTTGTATACTTTATAAGCTGAAGCTTGTGATGAGTATCCTACAAAAAACCCATCTACTGATTTCTCAACAAACTTAGAAAAATGATTTTGGTATTTAGTAAAGTGCACGGACACCCAAAATGTCTTAAGAACCCTACAAATGTTCTTCTCTTATGCCACAATTCTTAAGAGGTTTTCCCATGTGTCTTAACTATCAACATCCTATTCTGAACATAGCACACAATATTGAGTGCTTCAGATCAGATTGTTATAGGAAGTTTTAAATCAGACAACATGATCCCTCTGCCAGTAATAATTTAGAAGTGACGAATGGTTTAATATTCAGCAAAGGCAACATACCACCATCATATGGTTTAACATTCAGAAACATGATTTGTTACCTGTCATGTTCCGAGAGCATCCACCTATCCACAATCAACAAGTTCTCCTTGGTATACGGATGTTCGTGCATATGAATGAGTTGGTTAATGATGGGGGACCCAAGCCTATCTAGTCTTGGGTCTTCCAAATTTCAGCAAAACTTCATTGGTTTTTAATGCTGAAAGTTTGATTTCATATTTTGGGTCATCTAAGGTTTTGTCAAGTTTGGTAGATGTCTTTAGTCTCTAGCGTTTCTTGCTTGCTTTGGACTTGTTGGACTCTTTGACATCTTCTCTACTTTGATGACCTTTGGAAGTATTTGGGGATGGTGAATTTTTCTCAAAAGTCTCATTCTTTGAGTTTGCAGCTACTGACTTGTTCAACAGACTTTTCACAAGTGATGATTTTTTCTTGAAATTGGCTTTTGACTTGTTTGTCTTTCGAATAGCATTGTGAGTACCATATCTTCCTTTCAATGGCTTGTCAGCAACTATAGATCCTTCTGAGTTATGAAGTTTTAAAAAAGTAAAAGAACAAGAAAAATGTCAACAAAAATGTTATGCATAAAATATTCATCTAACAAACTTGTTCCTAGGGCTGTTCATGAACCGAACCGAACCGAGCGCAGCTCCACTCAAACTCGGTTTTGTTTTAAACCGAGCGGCTCGGTTCAGTTTGAATTTACATATTCGAGCGCAAACTTCATGCTCGAACTTGGCTCGGTTTTAACCGAGCGCTTGGTTTTGCTCGGTTTCGTTTTACAATCAAAAACAAAAGTAATTATTCATTCAAGTTTCAACATTCAAGTTCCAACCCAAAGTCAACAAAGTAACAAAAAAATATACAAAACAAGTTCAACAAAATAGAAATCCAACTATCCAAGACACATAAAGTTTTAACTCAAACTCTAATCAATTACAATAAAACCCAAGTCCACCTCTACTACAATCATCTTGATGTCCATCGTATCGGCATTTATTCTTTGATCATCGGCATCCAACAAACTTGTCTTCACGCTAATCAACCTAATTCAAATTTTAAAGAAACATGAAGTTAATTCAAAAGATAAACAAACATCAATTTGCAACGGCCATTAACAAAACAAACAACTTTATTTTTTGACAATAATTAATATTAGTAAATATTCTATTAACTTTTCTCAAGAGACATTTTTTTTCATATATTAGTACACATTAAAAAAACTATAAATATATAAATATAGAAATACCTTCTTCTTTTGTTAGTTGTTGTCACACTCGTTAGGAACCAACATATCAATTTTCAAATTTTCTTCTTCTTTTGCAGATTGCTACACATAAAAAAAATTATACATGTTAGTACATAAAGTGTAAACATTACAAAAGAACTAAAAATATGAATATTAACTTACTTCCAATTGTTTTATGGTTGTTAACCAATCACCTCCACAAACGAGGAGTTCCACTATATCCTTTGATAAAGAGATTCAATAATCGTCTAATATACGTCCCCCGACGCGAAAGGCTAATTTGGAAGCCATTGTTGTGATTGGAATACCAAAAATATCCTTTGACATCTTACTTAAAACAAGAAACTTAGTTGAATATTGACTCCACCATGTCAACAAATCAAACTAGGAATCTAAACAAGTATAATTAGGCTCTTCTAAGTACACCTCAAGTTTAGTTTTTTGTACATTCTCAATAAGCCCAGATTTCAGGAAAGTAATAAAATCATCTCCATGTACCGCTTGATTGTTTGAAGATAATTAAGGTTGTTGAACTATTTGTGGCAGCCTTGGATGCTTTAAACGAGTTGAAATACTTTTGAAAAAGGGATTTTAACTTACTAGTCATATCTTCAACACGTCTATCACATTCATCTTTTGAATACAACCTCTCAAAAGTCCACTCAACTGACATCAACTTAAAACGAGGATCTAAAATAGATGCAATAGACATAAGTACTCCAATTTCCCCCTAATATTTCTCAAATTTTTCATAAATAGGTATACTCATGCTAGCTAAGAAAGTATCATATGATATGAAAGCATTATTTATCTCTTTCTTCACTTTGTATATCTCAACAAGAAACAAGTTTGAAGTTGGGTATGATGTACCTGAAAACAAATTAGTAGCTTTCAAAAAAACTTCAAGTAGCTTGGAAACCCTTTCTGCTCGAGACCATTCCTCATTTGTGGAGGACCATATAAAGTTAGAATCTCTTAATGTATAACCCTGAATAGCTTGTTTATTGTGAATAGCAGATTCAAGCATTCGTCGTGTTGAGTTCCACCGAGTTTTTACATCGGTACATAGAGACCGACGAGTGGAAATACCAAGAATAATTGTTATTTCACCAAATTTCAATAAACGACCAGAAGACTTTCTCAAATATTTGACACCTTCTTTAATTTCTGAAAGACATGATTCAATAGTTCCCAACCCCTATTGTACTACAAAATATAAGATATGAGCACAACATCTAACATGAAAAAACAACCCATTAAAATGTAATTTTCCTTTCAACTCAAAGTTATTCTTTAAAATAGTAGCTGCCCTATTATTGTTGGATGCATTGTCTAGGGCAATTGTGATATCTTGTCTTGAATGCCCCATTTAATAAGGCATTCTAAGATACCATCTGTATGACCTCACCACTATAAGGTGGTGCAAGTTCATTGAAACCAATTATATATTTTTGCATTTTCCAGTTAGAATCAATGAAATGAGCCGTTAAACACATGTACCCAACAGTTTGGTTTGAGGTCCAACAATCACTTGTAAGTGATATCATATCAAATTTTTTTAAAATTTTTCTTAGTCTTTTTATTTCTACATCCACCACTTGGACACAATCTCTTGTGATTGTTGACCTACTTACTTTTTGGTATAAGGGATTGTATACTTCATTAACTGATTAAACCAATGATATTC
This sequence comes from Flaveria ramosissima, assembly GCA_025215565.1. NCBI lineage: Eukaryota > Viridiplantae > Streptophyta > Magnoliopsida > Asterales > Asteraceae > Flaveria > Flaveria ramosissima. The sequence continues at coordinate 60,753,144 of CM046045.1, forward strand.
TACAATTGAGAAATGTAACTCATGAGCTATGATCATTTTGCAATAATCTCCTTATATTTCATTGGATTATAACCCCCACTTGAATCAAAACTCATGAAAACCTTATTGTTGTCACTTGCACTACTCAAAATTAATGAAACCCTTATTACTATCTTTCGATCTTTGGAATTAATGAAACACTCATTGAGATGTCTTTTAAGACTTGACTTTGTGCTAGAGGTATTTGCTACGTAGCTATGCTTGCAATTGATGCATTGTTTTTTCTTTCTTTTTTTTACCATTTTCCCTTTGTACATACCGTCAATGTCAACAAAATGTTCATGCGCTTCAGAACTATTCTTTCGCTTACCCTTTGTTGCACCATCTTTAGTTGTGTTGTCCTTACTTTTCAATTTATCAACTAACTCCACACTCTCACCATCACTTAGCTCAAAATTAGGGCCCTTGATTCCATTTGACTCTTTGCGAGAAGACATTTTACAAAAAAAAACACATATATTCAGTTTAATATGAACAAATAACCAATTAACAAACTAGAATCAAGCTAAACAAAATATTTTAGTACATATATATTACTGTATAAAATCAAGCTAAATGTAACCAAATAACCAATCAACAAACTAGAATCAAGCTAAACAAGTTAAACTTAATCAATCTTCTACAAATGTTCTTTAAGAAGTGCAGGACCGGTGAAGGGTATGCACTTACAACACAACAACACAATGAGGAGAGTTGCTTAGAACACTTAACAGATCAAATAGGGAACTGATTAACTTGTTAATGAAAGATGCTAAGAACACAAGTAAATGTGAGACAGAACATGATTGCAAACAACACAAGTATTTGGTTTTCAAGAATGATGTATATTGCTTCTCAAGTTCTATTGCAAGTTACAAAGCATCGATAAAAAGTTACAAGTACTTGAGATACTTTATACTACATCCTACAGCCGGCCATACTTTGAAGGCCAGCTGGATACAATTGACTAGACAACTACAAAATCAAATGTAGAGTCAAAAGGCAGATCTGCCTTTTAACTTGTGACTATGACATGCCATAGCTCACATCCTAATATATTACAAAAAGGATAAAAGTACATAAAGTAGAAAGCATGGACTCAAGACCTCAATGTATAGTTACCAAAAGCATGGACCTTTCACCAACTCATGTAAGTTGGTGACTTTACAGAGTTGCAGCGGAAAGGTGGTCCAACGTTATGGTAAAGTACATCAGATAAAGGCATATCTCTAAAAGTCTTCAAAAGAAATCTGTCTTCACTCTTTGACTTCGGAAGACTTTGTCTTTGAAGCTTCTGAAGACTTCACTTTTGTCTTTGGAAGATATTGGTCTTGGCTTCGGAAGATTTTACACTTAGAATATTTCTAGTGCATGGTGTAAAACATCCGAAGCATTTCTACTTCAGTTCTTTAGTGCATGCTTGCAGAGAGACTTTGGATGTTTTGGCTGCATCAGACTTATAGAAATCCTTACAAATTCCCCCTAGGCTGATGCTACCAAAACATTTAGAAGATCTTTAGATGTTTGTAGTCTTCAGCATAATGATGACCATACCCTTCTTCATTAGATGGTCAGGATCATTCAGACTCTTATAATATCTTCTCATCTCAAAGAGATCATGTAGAGGTAAGTTGATTATGTCTTGCCATGTATAGACATTCTCAACACCTTGATCTCTGATCACATGCCATCTCTCTGGATTAGTAGTGAAGGTCCAGGATAAGATGGGTGTCTCAGCTGCAAGAGGAGCCACTTGAATTGGAGTTGATTGGGATGCCTCTTCATGCACTTCCTCAGGTTGATCTGACTCAGCCTGAGGTGTAGAGGTGGATGATTCAGGCTTCTTCTTCTTAGACTTTGGTTTGGAAGCCATCTTCTTCTTCCTCTTAGAAGACTTTAACTAAGAAGACTGGTCTGCAGCACTTTGTTGATCATCCTTGTCTTTCTCAGTTACGTGTTCCCCCCTCACAGGTTCAGAAGGAGAGGGAGTTTGACCCTGCTGTGGATCAGAAGATGAAGCTTGCAGAGGCTCAGTAGGAGGTCCAGGTTGTGTTGTCTCAGGTTGTTCAACCTTAACCTCCACTTCAGGTGGGATTTGACTTGGAGGAGAGTATAAGTCAATCAGCTCTCCACTCTTGATCTTCTGCTTGATTACCCTGATATACTCATCCATTATGGATAGAGACATAGGGCCAAGTCTCCTTCCGAAGAATCCATACAGCTTCAAGAAGCTCATCATCCTTTGTCTGTCAGTAGACTTCTTCATACTCTTTTGGATGATAGCTCTTGAATTTGCAGCATCTTCCCTCATCTTTCTTTTTGCTGCTTTTTGTTCTTTGAGCACTTGAAGTTCAAGCTGTTTGAGATACTCAAACTCAATGTACTTAAAAGACAAGGGAAGAAGTGCAGATGCCTGGTAGAGACCTGTGGCACTCAGGTAGTTGATCATGTTTTGCCTATCTGTTTCCTTGTCTACCTGAGGTTCTTGTGTAGCAGCCACATCCTCTTGCACATGACTTTCCTGAACTGGGGAGAGAGTTGGAGCATGCTTGTATAATCTTTTCTGTCTCTTCTTTTTTTGAATTGGAGAAGTAATCTTGCATCCTCTTTTTCCTTCATCTCTCTTGACACTTCCATGTCAGCTAGTTCATTTAATTGCTCTAAGGGGAAAGATATAATCTCATCTATGTCATAGTTCTTGGTCTGCAGGTAAGTAATCCTGACTGCCCTCAACTCATCTTCTTGAGTGTTTGGTCTGGGGGCAGCCCTGATTGCAGCTTGCATAAATCCTGAAGACCCAAAGGAACTTTCTCCCCTTAGCTTCCTCTTTCTCTCTCTCTCCTCCTTCTCAATCTCCTCAGGAGTCAAAATCTTTTTCCCTTTGTCACCCACAAACCTTTGTGACTCAGGGTGGATAGAGGTTTGGCCTTCATTTCTTGGTGTAGCATCCAAGCTCTGGCCAGAAAGAGGCTGTGAGACACCTTCACCAGCAGGTGTTTCACTGAGGGAATGAATTTATGAAGCAGTTGTTGGTGTGACAGGGCTCTCAGGCTCTATCACTGGGCCTTCAGCCAAGGTTTTCCCTTTGAAGCTAATCTCAGGGTCTGCCTCAGCATCCAGTTGACCAATGACATTACCTGATTGCCTTTGTCTCCTTCTAAGGCTGAACTCTTCAGTAATTCTGTCTTGAATCCCGAGTGCTAACCTTTCAGCTTGTCTTGATTTGCTTGGGTTGACAAGTGGCATGTTGATCAGGTCAAGACCTTCATAGTAGTCCAAAGTCTGAAAATTGAACACTTCTTGCTGTTCTTGAACTCTGTGAAGAATGAGGGCTCTTCTATCAGCATCATACCTCCACCCAATAATGTAGTTTGACGTTCCTTGAGGTGGAGATGACACAGCCCGTGGAATGCCTTCCTCAAAGAGACTCCTAATAACAAAGTCAATTATGTCCATATTAATGTGAACTTGAGGAAGTTGCTGAGTATGCACAGTTGCAAGTGAGGATGGTGAATCCTTAATGTCCATACTCCCTGAAGAACTCCCAGGTTCTGTGACTGTAATGACTTTCTCCCCCTTTTTGGTAGCATCACCCTCTTGCATAGGTGAGCTAGAGGTTAGGTCAACCACATTCACAGGTTCTTGTGTTCCTGGTTGAGCTCTTCTTAAAGGTCTCCCAGCTAGTTTTTCCCTGAGATAAGATATCTCAAGTTGCTGATCATTGACCCTATTATGCAAGGTAGTCACCTGAGATTCAAGGTGACTAATCTTAGAGACTAAATAGGAACATGTTTTTGACAGTTTTTGCACCTTTAGTCTCGAATTCCCCTCTTCTTCATCAGAAGAATCATTGGGGGATGAGATGATTGGACCAAAGTCCTCTCTCTCACCACCAGCCTCAGGTTCTTGGCTGCTAGATTTCCTATGCACATTGACATTCTCAGTTGAGGTGTCAATGGGCTGAGTTACCATGGTTGAGGTCTTAATTATGTAATCACTTGTAGAAGTGAGAGCCTCTTCCATATGGATATCCTGAACAGGTTTAGAAGTATCCACCTCAGTTATAGGTGACTAATGTGGGCTAGACAAAGGAGACTCAGTAGTACTCATCTCTCTTTGAGTAGGAGAGGAGTAGAGAGACTCATGGTACCCACTGAAACCTAAGTCTTCATCAGTACAGAATGAGAGGTTGGGAATGAGTTGATTTAAGTCTAATGGCTGGGGATGGTAACTGTCCCCTAAAGATTGTTCACTTGAGTGTTGAGACTCAAAGTGAAGGCTTAAGGCAGTTGGGCTTGTGAGCTCATCAGGGTGAGCATGAGGAACCTTAGCCCTGATTGTTGAAGAGATGGGAGTGGTTTGCTCCTTAGGTGAAGTGGGAGCTCTAGTGTCCACTTCCTCCTGTATGGGTGAGTATATGGGGGCCTGCACAGACTCAATAGCTTGAGCAGGGATTCGTTTGAATTTTTCTTTGGTAGGTGAGGGTGACTTGGGGCCTTTTTGGTGGTTAAGAGGTAGAAGGTGTGGGTTCAACACTAGCTTGTGTTGCTAGGTTGTCACCTTGAGCAATGAGCTCTAACATTTTTGGGACTAGGGTTGTTTCTACCCCTGAGAAGCCTACAGTTGGCTTCTTCATAATTTTAAAGATGTCGGGCTTCATCTGTCCTAATTTAAGAATATTATCTGTTTCCCTCAACTGTGAGCCCAGTTCACAGTTGAAAATGTGTTGAACATATCTAGGAAACATATAATACTCTAAGGAGTCCAAGTTAGCAAGCAAGTTTGTATAAACAAATTGAGAGTACCTGAACTTGACCCCTTGAACCATTCCATGTACTATGAAGGAGAGATCCTCAGGAATCTAGTCCCACCCTCCATGCTTGTTTGACAAGCTGTGGATAACCACATGAAGCAGGTATTTCCACTGGGATGAGACCTTCCCTTTCCTGAAGGTCTTTACAGAGAAATCTCCCTCATAGCCCATCTGCTCAAAGGAATGATTTGCAGTTTCCTTTGGGAAGGACAACTCACCTTCTTCATCATCCAGCTGCAAATGAGTGTTAATGATGGCCGGAGTGATGAAGATTGTCCTCCCTTGCACTGTGGCAGACAGTGCCTTCTCCCCATCCATAATGACCTCTTGGCAGGTCTTCCAAAATTCAAGCAGATGATCCTCATAGAGAGTAGGATCAATGGTTAGGGAGGTGGAGTAGTTTGATAGAGCTAAGAAACGGCAAATCTCTGAGAAACTTTCATCTTTCTCAGAGCTTAACAGAGCAACTTGGTTATGTTGCCTGTGAAGTTGCATGGAGAAATTTGGGTTGTTTCTGATGTTTAGGTTGGCCATTTTAGAAGCATAAGGATGAAGAAAGATGAAGAAAAAAAGGTGGTTTGGAAGAATTTATGTTTAAGGAATAGTGTAATTGAGGAAGATAATGAAAGAGGGGGGAACCGTTGGGCATTTATGTGAAAGGATTTGAGACAAAGTTAATGAAAGAGGATAAACTTTGAAATCCGGATGTCGGTCCCATCTCTGAAAAGTAGTTTACTTTTTCCCAAAAAGTAGTTTTCTTGGAAGTCAAGGTATCTTCCGAAGGTTATTTGCTTCGGAAGTTCTGAAGAAAGCTTCCGAAGGCAAATTGGCTTCGGAAGAGATTTCAAAGATTTTTGAAAATTTTGCTTCGGAAGAGAGTTTTACACTCAGAGAATTTTTATTCTAAGAAGAATAACTACTTCCGAAGGTAATTTGCATTCGGAAGAAACTTGTTCTTTGAAAACATAAAAGTACTTAAGTTGATTTTAAGCTTCAAAAGATATTTCAAAAATTTCTTCCGAATGTAAAATTACTGAAGTAATTATTTGTTTACTAAGACATAAACTACTTCCGAAGGTAATCTCAAAGTCTTTCGAAGAGATAAAGATTTTCAAAAATCTAAGAAAAGCCTTTTGAAAAGATTTTACTTCCAAAGAAAACAAAGGGCTTATGAAGGTGATATAATAGACAACTTAGGACACACAGGTTTTAGAAATAAATATGATTAAGTTTTAAGAAAAGGTATTCAAAGTTAATCATCCTAATAGCTGATACAAGATATTTAAATCTCTGCTCATCAAAAGCTTTGGTGAACAGATCAGCATATTGTTCATTTGTGTTAACTTTGACTAGTTTGATTAATCCCTTTTCAAAGTTATCTCTAATCAAATGATACCTGATGTTAATGTGCTTTGTCTTTGAGTGCTGCACAGGATTCTCTGTGATGGAGATAGCACTATTGTTGTCTATGTGGATGGGAGTCTCTTTAAAGTTAAATCCATAGTCCAGCATCTGATTTTGAATCCAAAGCACTTGAGCATAGCAACTTGCAGCAGCAATGTATTCAGCCTCAGCAGTTGATGCAGACACAAGGGATTGTTTCTTGCATTGCCAAGAGACTACTCTTCCACCAAGAAATTAACATCCCCCTGATGTAGACTTTGCAGTCATGTTGCAACCACCATAGTCACTATCTGTATAAGCATACAGATTAAAGTCAGAATTCTTTGGATACCAAAGGCCAAGTGATGGAGCACCTTTAAGATATCTTAAAATTCTTTTGACAGTGACCAGATGTGACATCTTGGGGTTGGCTTGATATCTTGCACAAATGAATGTAGCAAACATGATATCTGGCCTGCTAGCTGTGAGGTACATAAGAGACCCAATCATTGCCCTATAAAGGTGTTCATCAACACACTCCCCCTCAAGATAAGGACCAAGGGAGTGATTTCTGGCTATGGGTGTCTTAGCAACCTTATAATCAGTCATGTTAAACCTTTTAAGTATGTCCTGTACATACTTTGACTGACTTATGAAGATGCCATTGTCAACTTGCTTCACTTGAATTCCTAGAAAGAAATTGAGTTCCCCTATGGCACTCATTTCAAACCTGTCCTTCATCAGCTTCTCAAAGTCTTTGTAGAGCTTTGGATTAGTTGACCCAAAGATAATGTCATCTACATATACTTGAATTAGCATTATGTCATTTCCTGTTCCTTTGATGAAGAGAGTTCCATCTATAGTACCTCTTTTGTAGCCATGTTGACAAAGATACTGAGATAAAGTCTCATACCACTTTCTTGGTGCTTGGTGCAGCCCATATAGAGCTTTATCAAGCCTGCAGACATAATCAGGATGATCAGGATCTGCAAACCCAGGTGGTTGTCTGACATATACCTCTTCATCAATCACCCCATAAAGAAAAGCACACTTGACATCAAGTTGGTAGACCTTGAAATTCTTGGATGCAGCAAAAGCTAGGAATATTCTAACAGCTTCAAGTCTTGCCACAAGAGCAAAAACATCTGTATAGTCAATTCCTTCTTCTTGAGTATATCCTTGAACAACTAGTCTTGCCTTGTTTTTGATGACAAGTCCTCTATCATCCTTCTTGTTCCTAAAAACCCATTTGGTTCCTATGGTAGTCTTCCCTTGAGGAAGAAGACATAGGTTCCAAACCTTTTGCCTTTTGAATTGAAGCAGCTCCTCTTGCATAGCTTCAACCCAATTTCCATCCTTTAGAGCCTCATCAATTTTCTTTGGCTCTATCTGGGACATGAAACAAGAGTGAAGACAAATATTTGCTTCATGGGTTTGTCCTCTTGTTCTCACCCCTGAATCAACATCTCCAATGATGTTTGTGGTAGGATGAGATTTGTGGATCCTTAGCTGAGGGATCACAGCAAGTTGCTTAGACAGATCTAGATTTGAAAATTTTTGATCTGGCAAAGAAGATTCACCCTCTACATTACCACACTTATCAAGATTGACTTGATCCAATGAGTGTGTCATATTATTGATATTGTCTTCAATGCAATGGTTATCAGCATCAAGAAATTCTTGATCACTTTCACCACCACCATTTTCTGCAACATTCGAAGCTCCTTCTTCTGAGTTTTGTGCCTCTAAGCTGGAATTTGAAGGCACCCCAGAAGCATCAGTAGAATTTGTCATTGATGTGCTGGTAGAAGCTTCATTTGCAGGAATAGTTACCACTGGAGCTGAAGATGTGTAACCTAAGGGTCTTCTTAGCTCAAATCTTGGGTTAGGATCACCTGTTGGTAATATATCTGTAGATCCTAAAACATTCTCACAAGATTTGTTAAAACAGTAAGTAACTAAATCAAGATCAAATAGCCAATCCGGACCAGAACCTTTCACACTAGGAGTGTGCTCATTGAAAGTCACATTGGCTGACTCCTCAACTACTCTAGTTCTGAGATTGTATACTCTATAAGCCTTAGCTTGAGAAGAGTATCCAATAAAGTGTCCATCATCTGATTTCTCAACAAACTTGGCAATTTGATCCTTGGTATTCAAGATGGTGCAAGGACATCCAAATGACCTGAGAAAACCAATGAAGAGTTTTTTCTTGTGCCAAAGTTCATAAGGAGTCTTACCATGTGTCTTAACCACTAAAACTCTGTTTTGCACATAGCAAGCAGTGTTCACTGCCTCTGCCAGAAGGTGATGGGCAGTTTAGAGTCAGACAACATAGTTCTTGCAGCTTCAATTAGTGTCATGTTTCTCCTCTCAGCAACACCATTTTGCTAAGAAGTCCTGGGAGCACTATATTATATTGTAATACCTTTTTCATCATAAAATGTATCAAGGATTGATTCTTGAATTCAGTTCCTTGATAATATCTTATGGTTTTGACCTTGTGATCACATTGATTCTCAATCTTTAAGATGAAATTCTTCAGAATCTCAAGAGTCTCATCCTTAGTTCTAAGAAAGAAGACCCAAGTGAATCTTGTAAAATCATCTGTGATCACCAAACAATAAGAGGTCCTTCCTAGACTCATTACACTGGTGGGGCCAAAGAGATCCATATGTAATAAGTGTAGGGGATTAATGATGGAGTTTCTTTCCTTTGGCTTGTGAGATACCTTGTGTTGCTTCCCTTTTAGGCATGCAACACAGTGGTCATCACTTGTAAATTCTTTGTTTGGTATTCCAGTTACCAAATTATTCTTAATTAATTTATTCATGTTTTTAAAGTTTACATGACACATTCTTTTATGCCAGAGGAAAGATTCATCATTATTTGCTTTAGATAGAAAGCAGGAAATTTCTCCTGAGGGAGAAGTTTCTTGCAAGTCCATCTTGTACATGTTCCTTTTCCTGGGGGCTCTGAGCAAGATGTGCTCATGAGAAATGACCACCCCGGGCCTGAGAACAATGCACTCATGCTCAGTAAAAGCATGTTATGACTCTGATCACAAAATTGGGATACACTCAGAAGATTGTACCCAAGCTCCTTGACAAAGTTTACCTTCTCAATGCTGAGCTTACCATTTATGACCTTGACCCTTCCAGTAATGTAACCTCCTGCATCTCCTCCAAAAGCAACTAGTCCTCCATCAATTCTTTCAAACTTTTGGAGTAGTGACCTATTGCCTGTCATGTGCCTGGAACAGCCACTATCAATGATCCATACATTTTGTTTGTCTTGAGCTGTCCCTGAACAAAAGAGATGATTAGTTACATTTGAAAACCCAAGCCTCATTGGTCTTGGGCTCATCAAAAAAAGTTGAAGATAATTCAACAGTAATTGATCCTATAGTCATGCTAGAGGGATCATGCTGATGTTGATGAAGAACTTTCAGCCGCTTGGTCTTTCTTTGACTTCCATACCAACTTTGGAAGCTTAGACTTGACCTTCAATGCTTCAGAAGTTTTGATGACTTTGGAAGTTTTGATGACTGACCATTCAGAAGATCTTGCTTTCACTACAGCAGGCTTCAGTGCTTCGGAAGTATTCCTTTCTTCCGAGCTCTTCCGAAGGCAAGTTTCCACTTGTCTTCTTCTTCATTTTGGAGCTTCCGAAGGAAACAGATTTTCCTTCCGAAGCTTGCTTCTTCTTCTCCAAACTCTTAGAAGTTTCTTTCTTGGTCATGTGGAGAGTACTCTTTGGATTGTAAACGCAATCTTTAGCAAGATGAGAGGTACTCCCACACATAACACAATCCATTTTCTTCCTTTTAGGAGTTCTTCTTTGTGAACAAAGCTGAACTTGATCACTTTCCTTCTCCATCTTCACCTTTGCAGATGTTGTGGCAATTCTTGTGGGGTTAGAACTACCTTTGGAGCAGGATGGTTCAGTTTGTACATCAGCAATGCACAACTGATCAGCCTTCTTCTTGATGATGGGATGATTTGGACATGAACTAGAACTCTTGTTGATCGAGTTCAAGTTTGTGTCTTCAGCCTTTACTACTTCAAATCCTGCAGAGATGAAGACTTGTTTCTATGCAGAATTGAAGGTAGCCTTGATCTCTTGAGCCTTTTTGGACTTTCTTTTGGCCTTCCTGATCAAGTTCTTTCTTCTTGACTTGGTTATCCCAACAGCTTTGCTCTCCTCAGAAGGATGGTGACCCTTCTTAGAATGCTCTTCTTCACTCTTCTCACAGTCATTCTCCACCATCTCCTCTTCATCCTCTTTAGTCACAGGATCTATGAGGGGAAGCTCATCTTCACAAGTTTCACACCTAGGAGATTTTACAGACAAGATTGTGTGTAGAGAAGCTATCTCACAAGATCCTAGTCCCTGCTTATTTTGATAACAAACTTTTGCAAGCAAGGATGAGGATATTATGTTCTTGAAGGTCTCTTCTTCAAGAACACATTTTTCTGCCTTGGCTTTGCTGATCACAAGCTCAACCTGGCATTCAGTTAATTTAGTAATAAGATCTTTGATCTGAGTCCTGAAGTTTGTATGCTTATGTTTAAGAGTTGAAATGGTTTTCTCTAAGTCTTCTATCTTTAGTTTATAATCATTTTCAGCTCTTTTAAAATCAGCTTTTAAAATATTTAAGGATTCAAGGTCAGATCTTATTTCTAAATTATAGGACCTGTATCTATTTACTTTGGCAATGCATTCAGGAGTGCAAAGATGTTCCAATACTTTGGCTTCATCGTGGTCTGCCATGAGTGCTTGGTTTGGAGATGCATCTTCTACTTGAAAACTCCAGTCAAAGCCTCCTTCTTCAACAGCAACTGCAGCTTGCTGCTTTGGCTTCTCATTCTGGGGGGCTTTCTCAGTGTAGTTTGGTCTGGTTTGTGCTTGGCCACCATTTGTCCTTGGTGCCTTACACTCTCTTTCAAAGTGTCCCATCTGGTTATAGTTGTAACACTTTACTTTGCTTTTGTCCAGCCCAAACTTTCCACTAGCTGTATTGCTTGGAAACTTTCTTCCTGTCCTCTTGTAGAACTTCTTGGCTCTGTGAGTGAGAAGAGCCATCTACTGGACTATCTCCATGTACTCCAGATCATCTGGATGGATACAGTCCAAATCTTCAAGAGTAAAGAGAAAGTTGCCTGAAGTTTCATCAGCAGAGACAAAGGCATGAGAAGAACTTGTCTCTTGGAAAGGACTTCCTTGAGTGTAGCTTTTTCTTGGAGTCTCTGGGAAGGTGATGAAAGGGCTCTTTTGTGAGTTGTCAGGGAAGCATATAAGATGATGTTGTGGTTCAATGCTATCCCTTTCAACTACATGGAGGGCTGAACTCAGCTGATTGCTGGAGTTACCAGATGAGTTTTGCATGTTTATCTCCATCTGGTAGCCACTAAGAATACCATACAACTCTGTGAGAGTAAGAGTCTTAAGGTTCTCAGTCCTCTTGATAACAACACAATAATGTGTCCATTGTCTAGGAAGAGAGGACATAAACTTCCTTACAATGTTCCTGTTCTCAAGAGTTACTCCAACATCCATTAGAGTATCCACAATCTCAACATACCTGAAGTATAGTTGAGTCATGGTTTCACCTGCCTTGAAGGTGAAGTTTTCAAACTGCTGCTTCAAGAGATCCTTCTTGTTCTCCTTTGCTTCAGTAGACCCCTCATACATTAGCTTCAGTGCCTCCCATAGTTGCTTGGCAGTTTTGCACTTCTTAAAGCCTCTGTAGATGGAGTTTGGAAGAGCAGTTTGAAGGGCTTTCATGGCTTTTTGATCAATCTCTATTTTCTTTCTATCTGCTTCAGAGTGATCAGCCACAGCCTTAGTAATCATACCACCACCAGTAGCAGAAAAGGTGCTTGGTATGTAAGGTCCTTCAACAACAGAGTCCCACATCCTGGAGTCTTGAGACTTGATGAAGCCTTCCATTCTTTGACACCAAGTATCAAAGTCTTCAGGAGTGATCAGTGGAGACTTTGTCATAGTTCCAGTTTCCATATCAGCTTTGGTTATAGCTGCCATTTGAGTTGTTAAGTATTTTGTGGGTGTGAGGGATCTTAAGATGGTGAGATCTTATATCAAGAGCCTGAAATGTTCTGATACCAAATGCAGGACCGGTGAAGGGTATGCACTTACAACACAACAACACAATGAGGAGAGTTGCTTAGAACACTTAACAGATCAAATAGGAAACTGATTAACTTGTTAATGAAAGATGCTAAGAACATAAGTAAATGTGAGACAGAACAAGATAGCAAACAACACAAGTATTTGGTTTTCAAGAATGATGTATATTGCTTCTCAAGTTCTATTACAAGTTACAAAGCATCGATAGAAAGTTACAAGTATTTGAGATACTTTATACTACATCCTACAGCCGACCATACTTTGAAGGCCAGCTGGATACAATTGACTAGACAACTACAAAATCAAATGTAGAGTCAAAAGGCAGATCTGCCTTTTAACTTGTGACTATGACATGCCATAGCTCACATCCTAATATATTACAAAAAGGATAAAAGTACATAAAGTAGAAAGCATGGACTCAAGACCTCAATGTATAGTTACCAAAAGCATGGATCTTTCACCAACTCATGTAAGTTGGTGACTTTAAAGAGTTGCAGCGGAAAGGTGGTCCAGCTTTATGGTAAAGTACATCAGATAAAGGCATATCTCTAAAAGTCTTCGGAAGAAATCTGTCTTCACTCTTTGGCTTCGGAAGACTTTTTCTTTGAAGCTTCGGAAGACTTTACTATTAGCTTCGGAAGATATTGGTCTTGGCTTCGGAAGATTTTACACTTAGAATATTTCTAGTGCATGGTTTAAAACTTCCGAAGCATTTCTACTTCAGTTCTTTAGTGCATGCTTGCAGAGAGACTTTGGATGTTTTGGCTACATCAGACATATAGGAATCCTTACAAGAAGTTCTTAATAAGAACCAAATCATTAATCTTCTACAAATGTTCTTAATAAGAACCAAATCATCAAAGAAATATTCATCATCTTTTGCAAATGATTTGTAAGTACATCTTATATGCCTAAAAAAGCAAATTAACCTCTTCTATGAGACTATGACTAAAAAAACAAATCTAACCTCAAAATACCTTGATTAAGAACAAGGTCGGGAAATGTAGGTCGAGAAACGCAGGTCGGAGGCAGGTCCAAGCGTAGGTGCAGCAATGTCCGGTAGCAGGTGTAGCGGTGTCCGGTCACAGGTGCAGCTGTTCTGGTTCGCAACTGAGCAAGGTCTTCAGGAATGTCGCAAGGGTATCGATGGGCCGCTGTTCACGTTGTTCGGCGGACGTAGGGGGAGGGTTGGAGGGTGGAGGGCCGAAGGGTGGGTTCAGGTCTTTAGGAATGTCGAGAGACTGCTGTGACATTGTGACTTGTGTGGTTTGTTTTGGTGTATTAGAGAATTAGGGTTTTTAGGCTTGTAATTAGTTTGACTTTTTGACTAAAAAATAAAAATAATTGTAATTGATAAATAACTAAATAAAATAATAAATTAACATACATATATATATATATATATATATATATATATATATATATATATATATATATATATATATATATATGTTAAACTAAACTAAATAATAATTTGACCGAAACCGAGCGAACGACGAGCGAACGTACCTTTGCGCGTACTCGGCTCATTAAGAAACCGAACCGAGCCGCTCGGTTCATTTACAATCGAGCGGAAAAACAAACGAGCAAAATTCCGAGCATTTTTTGAACGAGTTCGAGCGAGTTTCAAGCGTCGAACTATTTGAACAACCCTACTTGTTCCCTACATTGATTAAGAATATTGATTGTTGATATTTATTTTTACAATTTTTAGATTTATTACTCTTTTTATTTGAACGATTTTCCTACTTTTTATTATCTTTTCTTATTATTGCAAACACCATACTTTTACATATAACTAGGGTTATAAATCATATATTACTAATTTGCAACTTAGTTATGCATTATGTTTTGTACATCATGCATTGTAGGTTGTCCCTTAATTTGTTTTTCTATTTTTAATTTTACTTTTAACCCTAATAACATTACTATGCATCATGGGTTGTAACATGTGTTTTAGTGGGTTGTACCCGTCTTTTATTTTTATTTATTTTTTTATCTTTAACTTTTTATTTAACCTCATTACTAATTTGCGACTTGGTTATACATTATGGTTTGTACCATATGCTTTGTAGGTTGTATTTTTCTTTGTTATTTATTTATTTATTTATTTACTATCAACCATAATAATACATCATGGGTTGCAACATATGTATTGGTGGGTTTTACACACCTATTATCTTTTTTTTAATTTTTAACTTTGTCATTTTAACTTATTACTTTTACATCTTTTATAATTTATCTCAATGTTTTTTTTTATTTTCAACTTTGTCCACTATATCTTTTATATTTTCATATTTTTCGTTTTACGTTTCTGCATAAATTGTACAGGTAAACAAATCGAAATGTGTGTTCGCGTTCAATGTTTTTCCGCTTACTTTTTCCATTTAACGGTCTAGTTGCGTTGGTGCTAGAGTGACTTACTTAATGTATTATACGTGTTACGTTTCACTGTACGGTTTAACATTTTTACGGGTTCTTTTAGTTCGTTATTATTTTTTCTTGTTTTTATATCTTTTCTAATAAAAGTTTTTTCGGTATTGATGGTCACTTACAGTGTCATGCCATTGTTGCTACTTGCATGATTTTACGGCCGGGCATGTAGCTTAATACTAATGTTTCATTAAGTTTTAAAAAGCAATAAGCTATCAAACAATAAATTTGGACCATATAATCGGCGAGAAATACACACCATCTCCCAATTCCTTTCAATCGCCCATTCCTCCACATACCCATGAAACAAAAAACCTTATCCGCAACTTTCAATATGAAAACATAGGCCATATAATTAATCGCAAGAAACGTGGAAGCACAGCTCAAACGCTCAACAATGGCATCCTCTTTTTCGTCAATGGCTTCCATGGTGGGATGGAAACCCATGAACAAACAAGAAATCTTGGTTTCCAAAAGAAGAAACACCAATGGCTTCTCAGTGTTTGCTCAACAGGTTCAAGAAACAACTTCAGTTCAACAAGAAGATCAAGTGAAAGAAGCAAAGCCAGTGAAGGGTCCGACCCAGCCCAGGCCCGTCGAACCACAAGTGAACGTCGAAAGCAAGAATATGGGTCGGGCATACGGAGGGCAATGGTTAAGCAGCACCACCAGACATGTGAGGATTTTTGCAGCATATATCGACCCTGAAACATGTGCTTTTGATCAAACTCAGATGGATAAGCTAACGCTTATTCTTGATCCCACTGATGAGTTCGTTTGGACAACAGATACCTGTAACATGGTTTATTCTTACTTTCAGGAGCTCGTTGATCACTACGAGGTAACATCTCTCAATCTACTTTTCCTTCATTTTCTTTTTTGTTTCTACTACTGTGAGAATTAAGTGCAATATACAATTTATATTTGCTGCATATGAGCGGATTTTAAGTACGCCAAGGTAATAGGTTTATGTTTGTGGCCTGGAAATAAAAAAAAAACAAAAACGAATGAAGTTGATTGAAAGAAAATCTAAAATGGTTTGTTTAAGGGGTTCATATATATTTTACTTTTGGGTTGCGAAGAAAGTAAATTGTTTCGTTGGTATGAAATGGTAATCAATTGAGGTTATGATGGGCAGGGAGCACCGTTGACGGAGTATACACTACGGCTTATTGGTTCGGACATAGAACACTACATAAGAAAGCTTCTTTACGAGGGACAAATACAGTACAATATGAACGCAAGGGTCCTTAACTTCAGCATGGGCAAACCTCGAGTCGGTTTTAGTTACAATGAGTACCAAATGGAAGATGTAGAGCAGTAACTCTCTAAACTCGATCATATACAATTATGCCGATTCGTAATGTCATATTTATCTTAATTTGTAAAAACATATTTATGTATACACTCTGGTTGATCACCAGTGGGTGTAAGGGGTCAATCGAAGATTAGATGAAGGAACAAAAATGCATATTACACTTAAAACATCAATTAGAAAACTTATAAACGAATGTTGATACAACCATAGCAGCCATTGTCATGGTTCAATAATAGTCAAAGTGAATTACTTGATTTGGTAGAGTGCCAATGGATCGAATTTCATACATATTTTGCTACTGGAAATATGGTAGTTTACCCATGCTAGGACAACCACACCTGTTTGCTTCCTGCCTAAATTAATTGGACATTGACCATCTTGTACCGGTCAACAAGTAGTGCTCTCATTCTCATCCTCTCCTTGGCACAAGGACATACCGACAATCAAAGAGATTTCATGACTAGAAATCTTAGCAATAAGGGCGACTTATTAGCAGCGAAATTCAGTTATTAGTATAATTTAATAGCGGCGACTTATTAGGGGCGACGTCTTCGCTAATACTTTTAGAGGCGATTCTGGTCATTAATAGCAGCGACTTTTGTCACCACTAATGGTAAAAAGTTTTGTAGTATTTTGGCTATGTTATAAAATCTCTGCTTGCTTATGTCACCGCCAACGCCATCCAAATCACCGCAACTTCCACCGTCAAGTTCCCTCTACCATCAACCATCTGCAACTGACCACTCCCTTCCAAAGTCGGCACTGCTCCTTGTATCATTGTTGTGAAACTACCTTTGGCTTTGCTAAGGGCGCTTTACATAATGTTGTGAGAACCAATGTTCAACGGAAGGGAATTTTCCATTCATTTTGCTAAAAACTGTATCTTTATCTCCACGTTACAGTCTTGATGGGGTTTATTCGAATTCACGTTCGTAACAACCCAAATTTAGGGCTAATTTTTATTTATATATTTTAGGTGTTAATTGCGTACATAACGTAGGTAATATACCCATATATATCATATTTATAAGAGAAAAGTGCAAAAATAGTCCCCATGGTTTGATCATATTGCAAGTTTGGTCCCCAGATTTTAAAAATTGCAAATTTAGTCCAAACTTTTGGAATTTTGTTGCAAATTTAGTCCCCACCGTTAGTGTTCGTTAGTTTTTAACGATATGGGGACTAAATATGCAATATGATCAAACCATAGGGACTAATTGTGCAATTTGCTCAAAAAAATAGAAAAAAATGAAAACTAAAAAAGATTTGAAAATCAAATAAAATCAAACATAATAAATTCAAATAAACATCAATAATAAATTTCAGTAATTTTAAAAAAATAAAATAAAGGTTAAAAATCAAATCAAATTCAAAACTAAATAAAAGCAAAAATAAAACGTATGTAAAAAGAGAAAGCGAAAAGTATTGAAAAAAAGTATGTGATATAGTAAAAAATTAAATAAACCAAAAAAATTAAAAATACAATCGAATAAACATTTATAAAACTCAAAATAAATATTGAAAAAATCATATTAAAGTAAAAAAAATTAAAAAAAGGTTCGATTTCATTTTTCGTTTTTTTGGATTTATACTTTCACAAGGTTTTTGTATTTTTCGATTAAAAACATGACATATGAACTTTTAAATTTTAATTTTTTAAATTTTATATGAATTTTTAGTTTTTTAAAATTTTTTGACAAAATTGCGCAATTGGTCCCTATGGTTTGACCATATTGCATATTTAGTCCCTAGATCGTTAAAAACTAACTGACACTAACGGTGGGGACTAAATTTGCAACAAACTTTCAAATGTTTGGACTAAATTTGCAATTTTTAAAATCTGGGGACCAAACTTGCAATATGATCAAACCACAGGAACTATTTTTGCAATTTTCTCTATTTATAACATGTCTAATTAATTAACTATTTAGTAGATAACTCACACACGTGTTTAAGAGATTTATAAAAATTAGAATACTTAATAAAAACGTTTTTGATCCCTCCCCTTTGTCGTGCTAAACCGACAAACACATTTTTATTTTATTTTTTAAATCCTACAAGCTCTTAGAATATCTCATAAAGACTTGATAGAAAATATTCTTTATGTGAATACATTTACAATCTCTACAACCCTACAAGGATGCATGTAGATCCATCAAAATCTTTCCGTTCTAATACATATATTTGAGAAATCTAAAAATGCATAGAATTAGCCATTGGTATGGATAGAAAACTGAACATGTTGAAGAAACACAACAAAACCTATTGTACTTAGGATCACTCTTCATCTCAGTTCGGAAGCAAGTTCTGCCAGTAATTAAACCAATCTGACACATGTCATTACTAGAAAATAGACCTTCAATGACACGCGATTTATGACACACACTAATTTAATGACATGCAAAAGTGTGTGTCATAATTAAATGTCATCTTTACTAAAATTTAAAGAAAAGATGACATGTATTTTTGTAAGTCATCGTATTAGTATCATAAAAAAAAACATGGGATATGCTTTTTAAAATATGTGTGTCATCTTTCAATATCACCTTATGTTTTTTAAACCCTTTCGCACTTAACTTTGTATTTGATTACAAATGGAATAGAAGCTAGGGTTCAATCTCTCTCCCTGTAAATCTTCACTGGCCGATAAGCATCCCAAATCCCACCATTCCTCCGATTCACTGTCACCTCCTACATAGATCTACACCCTCACCGGTATCCTCCACCGATGAATTCGTTCCCCATTGTCTCCTCACATAAAGCTCTAATTCAAAATCCACATCCATCAATCATTAAGGATACTCTTTCTGAGCTTCTATTGTTCGATAACCAATCAGGAGGTGTTGAGACGCTAAGATGATGATTTGTGGCGGTCGATATTGGCAGGCAAACATGATTCCAAAGACTCTCATAGATGAATGTTGATATGACAAGTTTCTTTACTTGATTGGCTTAAGAAAAACCTCACTTTTCATGGGTATGTATCTCCCGTATGGAATTCACAGCTTTATTTTTAGTTCTTCTAAATATTGTTTGCTTATCTTGCCTTCTGTTTGATTTTGGAGGCATAATTGGAGGCATAATTTAGAATAAAGAAGTTGCATAATGGTAGGCTGGTTATGTGTATTTCACATCTTTTAATTATAATCGAAAAGTTTCCTTTTAGTACTTTATTTTTGAATCAAAATTGATCCATGGTATGTTATTTGTTTAGTTGATGGTTACTATTGATTTAAGGTATTTAAAATTGATATGCAACAGTTAAAACATATGATAACATTGATAGATAAGGTAAACATATTTATAATCTATAACATCTAATAAAATTTATTTTTATTAGATGTTATAGATTATAGATATGTTTATCTTATCTATCAATTTTATAGTAATTTAAATACTTATACAAATTTCTCTTTCTTATTAAAAATAAATTTTATTAATTGTTATATTTCTTTCTCTTATCTAATTTTTTAATAGATTTTATGAAAGAAATTAGAAATTAAATCTTTTAATTAAAATCTAAAAAATAAATTAATGTTTTATATAATAGGAAATTTTCTTAAACACTAAACATTTTAATAAAAAAATATTTTAAATCGTTTTGTTTTTAAAAAAATTTATAAACAAGTGAAATATTGTAAAATAGTCTTACTAAAATACCATAATAATTACAAACCAGATTTTTTAAAAAACATGTTTTATAAAAAAATATTTCTTTTATAAAAAAAAGCTTAAAACAAATGTTAAAAAATCTATTTAAATAAGAGAGTTAAAAAAATGGTATAATTGTTTTATTTTTTGAACTATTACTTATATATAACCTTAATTATATTTTACATTAAAATATATTACTGTAACTATTTATATTTATTTTACATATATATTTTACATTAAAAATTAATTCGTTTATTTAATAAATTTTAGCCTATCTATCTATTTATAAAAAAACTAAAATAAGCGTGAAACAATTATAAACATCATTATATTTTCTTTCTTATTTCTCTATATCATTAATAATAATAATATTGAATACTAATAATATTACTCCTACCATTTTCAAATTAAAAAATATATAATTAATAATTAAACACCTATTTTTATATTAAAAACACACTTTTTAAAAACAAAAATTTTATAACATATTTGTTGGTCCATTTGATCGATTTGCAGTACAAATGAGATGTTGGATTGTTCAATATCAAATACAAACAATGAGAAACAAAGATGATGAAGATTGAGGGCAACCACAATGAATCAAAATAAAGCAACGAAGATCAACATAATCAATAATACCAAAGCACAATGATATTTCTATGAAATTACTGCTTACAATACACACTTGCAACAGGAATAAACGATTAGGGTTTTTGCAAGCTTGACCATAATGAAAATGATCATAACTATATATAGCAGTCTTAGTTTCCAGACAGTTTCGTTGTCAGCGAAACTGTTCTGCCGAAACTGTAGTTTCGCCCGGCAGAAACAACAGTTTCGCCGAGCGAACTAAACAGCTGATTGTGAGCGAAGCTATAGTTTCGCTCACAGTTTCGCTGGACTGCAAAACTACATAAAGCTAATTACATACAAAAGGAAACTAACATAAGACCTATTACAAGTAAAAATAAACATTCTAATCTAAGGTGAGTCCAACCTATATATGATCTTCAATACTCCCCCTAGGTTGGAACTCACTGCCTTCACTCGTCTTGATTTATCTCGTTAGCTCCAGTTTCCTCCGTTGTCTGTGATCTATCTTCTACAGCTCCTACAGCAACCTCCTTAGGGATTTCGGCAAATGATTCACCTTGGTCTCTTCCTGCTTCATTAGCCCCTTCAGGATGAGCACTAGCTTTCCCAAACTATCTGCCCAGATCCTGTATGTCCATGTTTAGATCATCTTGGGCCCTCACTTTCTCTGCAAGCCTCTTGATTCTGCTCTAACACCTCTAATCTTATTTGCCACAGTCATAAACAGACTGGCTTCTTTTCTTGTCTCTTCCCCCGCCCCTGCCTTGATATGACTCTCACACAAAACCAGCAAATCTTTATCATAAAAACTGAAAAGCTCCATAGGGTCAAAGACTTTGAATTCTCTACCATTCTTCACTCTTATCACCGCCTCCCCAGTGTTATTATCGTAAAACCACTTCTTAAAATTCTGTAGTTGTTGGGGAAGAGGATCTGCCAACCTGACTCTATTCACAGTCTTTGGTGGTTTTACCCTTAGGACCAGTCTCCCAATCTTTGTCTTTCTTTGATCGTCTTCTCTCTGCTTTCATGTATCCAAAAGACTCAAAGTTGTCATTTAAACCATTCTTTATCTCTTTCTCCAAAAGTGAGGCTCGTTCACTAAGATTGGCATTCAGTAACGGCAAGGCTGCTAACCTCCTCAAATCCCATTTTGGCAAGGTCGTGAATGCCTTCCTCTTTTTCATATAAGAAATACCGCCCCCTCTCCTTTTAATCATGAATATCTTGAGGTTGGAGTTGTAACACCAACTAATTATTTTCTTATCAGCCTCCTTCTTGCTCAACTCTTCTAAGTTTTAGAATAGGGGAGTCAGTTTTTCAGGCTCTTTTTCTCTAACGAACCATTCTTCTTTAGCCATTTTGAAAACATCTCCATCTACTTCTCCCTTTTTGGCTACATATACCAGTGGCCTTTCATCAACCTCATAAAACTCTGGTTCAGAATCATAGTCAACCAGCTGCTCATCATCTTCCTCTTCATCAATTATCCCTTTGCCTTTTTCAACATCTTTTTTAGCATTATTCTTTACTATCATCTTCACCCACCAAATCCTTCTCAAAATCAAACTAAATACTGACAAACCCAGCTTCTATAATCCCCTCCTTATTTCCCTTATCTTCATCTTCATTCCTCATTGTAGAACCTTCCACACCAGCAGTTGCTGCACCAGATGTGCCCTCTCCTGCCCTGGAGGAGGTACCCTCGTTCAAGAACGGGTATTTAGAAGTATTAGTTAAATCATCTAACTCAGATTGAGTTAGTTGATTGGGCAGGCCGGCAGCAGTTTTCAATTGATTAATTTCCTCAAACATCTTCTTTATTAGCAAGCTTTGATCTACTAGCAACTTCTTCATTCCATCTATCATCTCCTCCTTTTCTCTTTCCCGCATCTCTTGTCACACCCCCGCTAAAAGCGGAAACACGGGGTTGTAACGAGATCGGGATCGCCATAACACATGGTAAGCGATAGAGATGCAATATAAATAAATGATGACAAGCGTGTCATGACGACACCCAACAACAAGGGGACTTGTGTCGTGTTTAGTCAATGTTCACGACAACATAGCCACATGCATAAACACGATAAACGATTCACATAACCATATAAAGATGAAATTGTAATGTAAATTCCCACAACCCGGGAACAAGTTTCAAAAGATTGTAATTGTTTACACAGATCAACATTGTTCAAAATAATTGTTGTCAAAACATGTTAAGTCCCAAAAATGCATCCTAGGGTCTCCACTAAGGCAGCACACCTAGATTCCTGAACTTGCATGATCACCTGAAAAGATATGCTCAAAACGGTCAACATAATTGTTGGTGAGCTCGCAGGTTTAAGTAATAAATAAGTAAGTGATGCTGTATAAAGTAAGCGTTGTGGAATACCGTGAATACAGTTATATACACAAGTAAAATCACATGACATGAGCTTTGCAACCAAACCTAGCGACGTACACAAAGAAATTGTCGGCATATATTCACCCAAGGGCCCGTTCCTGGCCACTGATGGTACCAACTAGTATACCATCGAACAAGGGTGGGGGTGTCAACCCAGTAGTACTACCAATACCTAACCGTCGGTTCCCACACTGGAATTAAATACTTGCAAAGATAGAACCACACAGCAGACCAAGCATGTATTAGATAAGTACTTGTAACACAGTATCACGTTGATTCCTTATATGTAAAATGTAAGTAAGTTGTACAGCATTGAAAATGGGTGAGCATACTTTTCCCCCAAGTTGTAAATGATTGAAATATTGTATAAGCGTAAAAAGGGGCCACGAAACTCACTTGTTAAGTGGTAAGTATGTATGATCAATGTTCCCAAATGTTGAATGCAAATGAATAGTCAAACACCTATTGACAGTTATTGTTAAGCATTAATGATATGTAATAAGCGCATAATAATGATCGGTCGGTTCGGGTTGTATCGGCTGGGTCGCGTGTAACTCACACAAACAGACACACGTACTAGACCTTATGTAGATCCACGTACTAGACATTGTCGCCATTGTTGATGATATCTGAGTAAAAGTTTCATTGTTATTGAAGAAGCATTAGATAAATGTCATTAGTTATAAGTCGGTTGATAATTGTAAAGCGCTAGTTTAATTTGTTTTGAATAGTATTTGTGCCCTTTTTAGTGTTGACTTTAATATTTGTGGCCGAACAATGGCAACTGTGTTAATGTTACCTCAACATCACACGACCTACACACACCACGCACAAGAGGGAAATCACACACAACGATTACAGTCGCACGACAGGACCAGACACACAACTCAACCTCCATACGCACGAATCAACCCTCAATCGTGCGAATCAGCTTCATTCGTACGATTGAGCCTTCATTCGTATGACTGGCATTCAGTCGTATCACACAACACACAATCGCACGACTCAACCTCCATACGCACGAATCAACCTTTAATCGTGCGAATTAGCTACTTTCGTACGATTGAACCTTCATTCGTGCGATTGGACTCTAGTCGCGCGAAACACACACAATCGCATTCATTCAGTCGGTCACCTGACTCAATCGCACACCTTCATTCATACGCATAACTCAATCGCATACATTCATTCGCACGCATGACTCAATCGCATACACACACACAGTCGCACGACATACCCAGTCGCACAACTCAGTCGCATGATTGACTCAGACGCATGGTTCAGTCGCACGACTCACCCAGTCTCACGACCCAATCGCATGACAGACCCAGTCACCTGGACAGCAGAATCGCGACTGTGGTCGGGCTGAGCAGCCCCTGGCTGCTCTAAACGCAAGTTTTACACAACAAGGACTTCCAGAAACACTCAACAAACATACACAAACATGAAACACAAGCAAAAAGGCCTCACACGCACCCACACGACCTCATGTGTTCGGGTTGAACCCGAACACCCGAAACCCTAGTTTGGACAGCCGTGAATAAGCAAGAAAAGGGACAACCAAAGTCGTCTACCTGCTAGAAAGGAGTAGACTAGGCTGTAGATGAAGTCTAGACGACGAAAACGAGCCTAAGCGGGTCGGATTTGGTGCTAGAATGAAGAAATGGTGAAGAAGAAGGTGAAGAAGATGAAGAAGATGAGAATGAGAGATTAGGGCTGGGAAATGGGTTTATATACCCAGCCTAAGTTTGCAAAATGATGAGTTTAGTCCCTGTACTTAACCCCCGAGTTTTCCCAATTTGTTTCGGTTGAAAAACGACTTTGTTAGGTTGATTATATTAATTTTTAAAAATGCATTTAATGACATTTATAACTTAAAAATGGTTTTATTGGTGACGTTTATTATATATAAAAATGACATATTTGTCGGTTACGATGTTGAAAGTTTTAAAAGTTTTTAAAGATAACGTATGATTACAACGAATACACAAGCACAACGATGATAAGGCACACATGATATCCACATAAAGAGTTAATATAGATGAGGAATGATTGATCAAGGAATAGTTAACGGAAAGTCACGTTAATTGACGGACCTTAAGGTGACGGATGTCACAGTATCCCCCAGTTGAGAGAATTTTGTCCCGAAATTCAGCTGGAGTTAGGTCTAAGAGTGTCATCCTCGAATAGATGTGGATATTTGAGTTTCATCTGATCTTCTCGTTCCCATGTAAACTCTGGCCCTCGTTTTGAATTCCACCTTACGCGAACAATAGGTATTCTACTGCGCTTCAGTTGCTTGACCTTTCGATCCATGATCTCAATGGGTTCCTCGACAAAATGAAGCTTTTCGTCAATCTTGATTTCCTCGATTGGCACGTGAAGGGATTCGTCGGCCAAACACTTCTTGAGGTTTGACACGTGAAAATTATCATGCACACCGCTGAGTTCTTGTGGCAACCTTAATCGGTAAGCCACTGGACCAATTCTTTCTGTAATCTCGAACGGTCCGACGTATCTTGGGGCTAACTTCCCTTTCTTTCCAAATCGAATGACTCCATTCCAAGGGGAGACTTTAAGTAAGACTCGATCCCTAACGTTGAATTCTAGAGGCTTCCGACGGTTGTCGGCATAGCTCTTTTGGCGATCTCTAGCAGCTTTCAGTCGGTCTTTGATTTGAAAGATCTTGTTAGTTGTTTCTTGAATGATCTCTGGGCTTGTTAGCTGACTTTCACCAATCTCGGCCCAACAAACGGGAGATCTGCATTTCCTTCCATACAACGCTTCGAACGGAGCACATCCAATGCTTGTATGGTAGCTGTTGTTGTAAGAGAATTCAATCAACTGTAGATGAGCATCCCAACTACCACCAAAATCGATTACACACGCTCTCAACATGTCTTCTACCGTCTGTATAGTTCGTTCACTTTGGCCATCTGTCTGAGGGTGATAGGCCGTACTCATGTCTAATCGAGTGCCCATCGCTTTCTGTAGTGTTTGCCAGAATCGTGAAGTGAATCGGCTGTCACGGTCGGATATGATTGACACCGGCACCCCGTGCCGTGTCACGACCTCTTTGATGTACAATCTCGCCAACTTATCCATCTTGTAGTCTTCTCGGATAGGCAAGAAATGTGCTGACTTCGTCATTCGATCTACTATGACCCAAATCGAGTCATGACAGCTGCTTGTTCTAGGGAGTTTTGTAATGAAATCCATGGCTATATTCTCCCATTTCCACTCGGGAATTTTAGGTTGCTGTAATAATCCCGATGGTTTCTGATGTTCAGCTTTAACTTTCGAACACGTCAAGCATCTGCTGACATATAAGGCAATGTCTTTCTTCATGCCTGGCCACCAGTACAGATCCTTGAGACCGTGATACATCTTGTCTGCGCCAGGATGAATAGAATATCGCGTCTTGTGGGCTTCATCCATGACTAAGGTACGTACACCTCCCCATCTGGGTACCCATATGCGATCCATGAAGTACTGTATACCGTCATCCTTGCAAATCATTTGTTTATCTAACCCTCGGAATTCTTCTCCCACAAGGTTTTCTTCTTTCAATGCTCACTTTGTGCCATTTGGATATGAGGTTTCAAATTCGTTTGAATGGTCAATCCCAACGCTCGAGCACGTAGTGGTTTCACACGTTCTTTATGGCTTAAAGCATCAGCCGCCACGTTGGCTTTCCCCGGATGATACCGGATTTCACAATCGTAGTCACTAAGTAGCTCTACCCAACGTCGCTGCCGCATGTTAAGTTCCTTCTGATCCAGAATATGTTGGAGGCTCTTATGATCAGTGAAGATGATGCATTTAGTTCCATACAGGTAATGCCTCCAAATCTTGAGTGCAAATACTACAACGCCCAACTCAAGATCATGAGTTGTATAGTTCTTTTCGTGCACCTTATGCTGTCGCGAAGCGTAAGCAATCACCTTATCCTTCTGCATTAGCAGACATCCCAATCCTTGATGTGACGCATCGCAGTATACCACAAAATCATCAGTTCCGTCTGGGAGAGACAATATAGGCGCGTTACATAACTTCTCTTTCAACGTTTGGAACGCTTGTTCTTGTGCATGTCCCCAATCAAACTTCTTGTCTTTCTGAGTAAGCAGGGTTAACGGTTGCGCGATCTTTGAAAAATTCGCGATGAAGCGACGATAATAACCGGCCAACCCTAAAAATTGCCGTATCTCTGATGGGGTCTGGGGCGCATCCCATTTCTTTACCGCTTAGATCTTGCCGGGATCTACATGAATCCCGTCCTCATTAACACATGACCCAAAAATTTCACTTCTCGCAACCAAAATTCGCACTTTGAAAATTTGGCGAAAAGTTTCTCTTCCCGTAGCAGCTCTAGAATTTCCCGAAGGTGTTCTTCGTGATCCTCTATTGATCGGGAGTAGATAAGTATATCGTCTATGAACACAATCACGAACTTATCCAAGTAAGGTTTGTACACCCGATTCATTAGATCCATAAACACGGCTGGTGCGTTAGTCAGCCCGAACGGCATGACCAAGAACTCATAGTGCCCATAACGAGTTCTAAACGCTGTCTTCGGTATGTCGTCCTCGAAAACTCTTAGCTGATGATAACCAGAACGAAGATCGATCTTTGAAAAATACGAAGCTCCTTGTAGCTGGTCAAACAGATCGTCGATCCTGGGGAGAGGATATCGATTCTTCACAGTTAACTTGTTCAGTTCACGGTAATCGATGCACATGCGGAACGATCCATCCTTCTTTTTGACAAATAGCACCGGTGCTCCCCACGGTGAATGACTCGGTCGAATAAAACCCTTCTCCAGTAGTTCCTGTAACTGACTAGACAACTCTTGCATTTCGGATGGCGCTAGTCGATAGGGCGTCTTCGCTATCGGTGTAGCTCCAGGAACCAACTCTATACGGAATTCCACCTGTCGTGGAGGAGGTAAACCAGACAAGTCATCAGGAAATACCTCTAGGTAGTCCCGTACCACTGGAATATCTACTAGTTTCCTCTCTTCGTCTTTCTTTTCAACCACATGAGCCAGAAAAGCGTAGCACTGCTTTCGTAAACTTTGGCATGCTTTCATGCAGGAAACAAGCTTTAAGTTCCTTCCCGGTCGTTCCCCCTGAATCTTGAGTATTTCCCCGTTTGACATAGGGATTCGTACTATTTTGTCCCGACAGACAATCTCTGCTCCGTTTTGCGATAACCAATCCATACCCACAATCACGTCAAAACTTCCTAGCTCAAAGGGTATCAAGTTTATATCAAAGGCATGATCCTCCAATGTTAACATGCACTTCCTAATAATCTCATCGGCCTGAACAACCCTACCATTGGTCATCTCTACAGAGTAGCTAGTTTCTAGCCTACTAGGACTCAAATCAAGCAATTGCACAAACTCAGAAGATATAAAGCTATTGTCTGCTCCAGTATCAAATAATATAGATGCGAAGTGATGATTGAGTAAGTGCGTACCCGTGACAACATTCGGGTCCTGACGAGCATCGTTGGCTCCAATGACAAATGCACGTCCCCGAGCTGCATTCCCTTGAGTAGTCGGGCCCTGATTTCCAGCGATAGCCATCACTTGCTGCTGGTTGTTTCCTTGTTGACCCGGTGCCTGATTCAGCCTGGGGCACATGTTCCTGTAATGATCAGGGCTTCCACACTCATAACAAGCCCTTGCATTCCCGGCGGGGTTAACCGCGTTGACGGGTGCTACAAGATTCGGCGCAGTTCTACAGTCTCTCGCCAAATGCCCCCGGCGCCTACAGTTCGCGCACACCCGACACTGCACTCCTGGGGGATGATGATAGTTGCACCTGTCACATTTGGGGTGCGGCCCCACATACTCTCTCTTGGCCTGAGACACGGCCACAAAATTCCTGGTCGTCTTGACCCTCTTATCAAACTTCCCGGCACTCGACCGGCTCGTTTCCCCAACATCCTTTCGCTTCTCTGCTCCTCTCCCCAGAACCCCCGTTCTCACCATCTCATCAGTCAAAGCGCCAGCCTTCAGAATTGCGCTCTGAATAGTAGGAGGAGCAGCTGCTGTAACCATTGCTCTAATTTGAGGCGCAAGTCCCCAAATGTACCTCTCAATCCTCTTTGATTCCGGCGTGACCAGATGCGGAAGCAATCTTGCCAGCTCATGAAAACGGTCAGTATAAGCTGCATGCCCGGCCCCCGCCATGGCATGATTCCAGAACTCATGCTCTAATTTTTGCATCTCGTTGAGGGGGCAGTATTCCTCGGTAATCAAAGCTTTAAACTCATCCCATGACATTTGCATCGCAGATTCTCTTCCTCTCGCTTGAACCTGGGTGTTCCACCAGGTTAGGGCCTTGCCCTGCAGTGAACAAGTGGCATACTTGATTCTTTGGCTGTCGAGGCACTCACTAATGTCAATTACTGCCTCCATCTTTTCTAGCCACCTGGTTAGGGCTATCGCCCCACCTTTCCCATCGAATTCCCTTGGTTTGCAAGCCACAAACTCTTTGTACGAACACCCCCGTCGTGCATTAACAACCCCAGTCTCAATACCGGCTGTACCACCATTCCCGGTCTCCTGGTTGCTTTCGTTTCCGGTCGGGTTTCCGTTTCCCACCTCAGTTTCGATTCCACTGTGAGCTCTTTCTCCATTATCTCCATCATCGTTGCCACCATCCCCGTGAGGGTGGTGTTGCTGGAGTGCGTCGCTCACTTGGGCCACGATAGTAGGAATCAGTGCGGCCAACTGTTGAGCGATCAGGGCTGCCATATCAGCGTTCCCTGTTTCCTGATTGTTACTGGCAGGAGCATCACTTGTTCTTGGTGCTCTGCCTCTGCCTCTGCCTCTGCCCCTTGGGGCTTCACTCCCGCCACTATTGCTGCGGGTAACTCTTCGAGGCGGCATTTTCTAATCATAGAAAAGTAAACACATAAGCTTAAATCATTTCAAAGTGTATTATCCATAACACTCATCAAGTCCAGTATTCCCAAGTTAATATCACACTTATTGTCATCACACATCGCATGCAATTCGTGTAGTTCTCACACCATGAATTGGTAATGTCTCAACTATAGTCCATCATAATAGTTGTAAGTCCATGAATATAATCACGTTTAGTCTAGCGAAGGTTGTCCATTTCCTCCTCTTTCGAGGTTTCAGACATAACCTCCTCAGGGTTAATCTCAATGTCCAAGGTCAAGCGCATAACATGATCTGTGAAGATCTCTTAGGGTTTAATACCCGGATTTGATAAACCAACTTGGCGCGCCGAGGGAACGGAAGATCCAATGGAAGCATCCCATAAAAGAGTGAGCACAAGGGCTCTCTCATAGGGTGGAAAGATCACATAACAGATAAATGAACGAATCAAGCAGCGAGGAACACATACACGAGATATAATATGCATACAGATCCTAGCATGCAAATCTACATGAAGGTTCCTAGGTTATAGTCTAGGTCAAGCGTATTGCCTAATTCTCTATAACCAATGGCTCTGATACCAATCTGTCACACCCCCGCTAAAAGCGGAAACACGGGGATGTAACGAGATCAGGATCGTCATAACACATGGTAAGCGATAGAGATGCAATATAAATAAATGATGACAAGCGTGTCATGACGACACCCGACAACAAGGGGACTTGTGTCGTGTTTAGTCAATGTTCGAACATAGCCACATGCATAAACACGATAAACGATTCACATAACCATATAAAGATGAAATTGTAATGTAAATTCCCACAACCCGGGAACAAGTTTCAAAAGATTGTAATTGTTTACACAGATCAACATTGTTCAAAATAATTGTTGTCAAAACATGTTAAGTCCCAAAAATGCATCCTAGGGTCTCCACTAAGGCAGCACACCTAGATTCCTGAACTTGCATGATCACCTGAAAAGATATGCTCAAAACGGTCAACATAATTGTTGGTGAGCTCGCAGGTTTAAGTAATAAATAAGTAAGTGATGCTGTATAAAGTAAGCGTTGTGGAATACCGTGAATACAGTTATATACACAAGTAAAATCACATGACATGAGCTTTGCAACCAAACCTAGCGACGTACACAAAGAAATTGTCGGCATATATTCACCCAAGGGCCCGTTCCTGGCCACTGATGGTACCAACTAGTATACCATCGAACAAGGGTGGGGGTGTCAACCCAGTAGTACTACCAATACCTAACCGTCGGTTCCCACACTGGAATTAAATACTTGCAAAGATAGAACCACACAGCAGACCCAAGCATGTATTAGATAAGTACTTGTAACACAGTATCACGTTGATTCCTTATATGTAAAATGTAAGTAAGTTGTACAGCATTGAAAATGGGTGAGCATACTTTTCCCCCAAGTTGTAAATGATTGAAATATTGTATAAGCGTAAAAAGGGGCCACGAAACTCACTTGTTAAGTGGTAAGTATGTATGATCAATGTTCCCAAATGTTGAATGCAAATGAACAGTCAAACACCTATTAACAGTTATTGTTAAGCATTAATGATATGTAATAAGCGCATAATAATGATCGGTCGGTTCGGGTTGTATCGGCTGGGTCGCGTGTAACTCACACAAACAGACACACGTACTAGACCTTATGTAGATCCACGTACTAGACATTGTCGCCATTGTTGATGATATCTGAGTAAAAGTTTCATTGTTATTGAAGAAGCATTAGATAAATGTCATTAGTTATAAGTCAGTTGATAATTGTAAAGCGCTAGTTTAATTTGTTTTGAATAGTATTTGTGCCCTTTTTAGCGTTGACTTTAATATTTGTGGCCGAACAATGGCAACTGTGTTAATGTTACCTCAACATCACACGACCTACACACACCACGCACAAGAGGGAAATCACACACAACGATTACAGTCGCACGACAGGACCAGACGCACAACTCAACCTCCATACGCACGAATCAACCCTCAATCGTGCGAATCAGCTTCATTCGTACGATTGAGCCTTCATTCGTATGACTGGCATTCAGTCGTATCACACAACACACAATCGCACGACTCAACCTCCATACGCACGAATCAACCTTTAATCGTGCGAATTAGCTACTTTCATACGATTGAACCTTCATTCGTGCGATTGGACTCTAGTCGCGCGAAACACACACAATCGCATTCATTCAGTCGGTCACCTGACTCAATCGCACACCTTCATTCATACGCATAACTCAATCGCATACATTCATTCGCACGCATGACTCAATCGCATACACACACACAGTCGCACGACTCAGTCGCACGACATACCCAGTCGCACAACTCAGTCGCACGATTGACTCTGACGCATGGTTCAGTCGCACGACTCACCCAGTCGCACGACTCAATCGCATGACAGACCCAGTCGCCTGAACAGCGGAATCGCGACTGTGGTCTGGCTGAGCAGCCCGCGGCTGCTCTACACGCAAGTTTTACACAACAAGGACTTCCAGAAACACTCAACAAACATACACAAACATGAAACACAAGCGAAAAGGCCTCACACGCACCCACACGACCTCATGTGTTCGGGTTGAACCCGAACACCCGAAACCCTAGTTTGGACAGCCGTGAATAAGCAAGAAAATGGACAACCAAAGTCGTCTACCTGCTAGAAAGGAGTAGACTAGGTTGTAGATGAAGTCTAGACGACGAAAACGAGCCTAAGCGGGTCGGATTTGGTGCTAGAATGAAGAAATGGTGAAGAAGAAGGTGAAGAAGATGAAGAAGATGAGAATGAGAGATTAGGGCTGGGAAATGGGTTTATATACCCAGCCCAAGTTTGCAATATGACGAGTTTAGTCCCTGTACTTAACCCCCGAGTTTTCCCAATTTGTTTCGGTTTAAAAATGACTTTGTTAGGTTGATTATATTAATTATAAAAATGCATTTAATGATATTTATAACTTAAAAATGGTTTTATTGGTGACGTTTATTATATATAAAAATGATATATTTGTCGGTTACGATGTTGAAAGTTTTAAATGTTTTTAAAGATAACTTATGATTACAACGAATACACAAGCATAACGATGATAAGGCACACATGATATCCACATAAAGAGTTAATAAAGATGAGGAATGATCGATCAAGGAATAGTTAACGGAAAGTCACGTTAATTGATGGACCTTAAGGTGACGGATGTCACATCTCTTGATTAGTGAGTTTGGTCTTTATCATGCTCAATTCATAAGCCAGAGAGTTGTTAAGCTTTCGAATCACATCCTCATCTAAACTTCCTCTTTCTTCCCTCCTTGGAGTTTCAGTACATGCTTGATGTCTTTGTTTGGTTCTCCTTTCAGACTCTCCTATATCAGCTTTCTTTTTTGACCTTTTCTCTTTCTCAACCCTTATCTCCTCAGCCCTTTAATTCACTTCATCTTCGAAATCATAATCCTTTTCTTTTGCATATCTCTTTCTTTTCTTAGCAGCATCAGTCTGTTGTGCTCTAGTTTCTTCAGCTCTCTTCTCTGACTCGTCCACCCTCCTAATATAGTTCCATCTTTCAGGCGGGTACATGTTTTCCGACAGATGGGTGAGCTTCCCGCTAAAATCATGTCGGATGACACAACAGTCTGCAAAAATATGTGGGTTCATCTGCACCAACCGTTTGACCTCCCCATGTCTTGGCACATTTGAAATTAGATCATCAAAGTTCATCTGAAGAAATCTAGAATACAGAAGCCACTTGTCCTTCTTCAGTGCCATTACATTCTCTGCCATATATTCAAATAACAACCTCGCAATGTTTTCCTTTTCACCTCTACAGCATAGCACCATAGCTTTAGCCTAGTCTATGTTCAGCCCATTTGATCCACCTTTACGGTGATCTAAACACATAATAAAGACGTGGGCGATGAATCTCCATTCCTTTGAGAGAAAGGACTTCTTGATCTCTTTTCGGGTGCCAAAGGCTGGCCCCTCATATCCCATACTTCTAAAAGCTGCAAACACCTCAGCATCTGACATAGCAACTTCCTCTCCTGAATCTTCTTCTAATCTTAGGATCCTTGAAACTGTCTCAGCTGTAATAGACACATCATTCTCCAATACTTTAGCAGTGATCCTTTGAGTGTTCCCTCTTGTATCATACTCAGTTGATCTCCAAAAGTCTCTGATGTGTAGATCATAGATGGTAGTAGAATGGGAGATAGCATAAGTGATAGGGGATCTTTGCAGCCAGCGAATACAGTCTCTAAATCCTGATGCTTTAGGATGTGTATCATCCAAAATGGTTGTGATGTTGTTTCTCTCATCAAATTTTAGATTTGCCATTTACACCTGAAATACAAATAAAATACATTCGAATAAAATATCAAATACTAAAATAAAAAAAAGATAAGAAAAGAATAAAGGATAAACAATAATTAAATTAAACTCGCAGGCCGAAACTATAGTTTCGCAGGATGATATTTAGTTTCGGCAGGCGAAAGTATAGTTTCGCCAGCAAGAGCACAGTAGTTTCGCCAAGAAAGTGAGGTAGATTCGACAAGCCGAAACATTAGTTTAGGCACAGCGAAACTGAAAATTAGTCAGTGAAACTGTTAAGTTCGCTCAGACAGCATAACCTCACAGTTTCGCTGAGAACTCAAGAACTTTCGTTCAGTTTCGCTCGACTGTCGGTAATTTCGCTAGAAGAACAGCGAAGGTATCGAAGAGTCTCCATCAAATAGACTCACAATGATGTAGATTTAACGAGATAAAGAGATGGTTCTGAGTTCGAAACTCACTTGCGAACAATAAACAACGCTCAATCGATAACAAAATCACGAAAAAGTCAAAATCGCCTTTGGAGTTCACGCAACAACCCTAGAGAGACTAAACATTCGATTGTGCGAAATGAGGAAGAAATTTCGCAAAATGAGTTAAATAGCAAATAGTTTCGCAGGCAGCGAAACTGAGGTTTCGCTAGGCGAAGCACAATTTTTGCCAGGCGAAGCTGTAATTTCGGCAGGCAAAACTCTTGTCGAAATTGACTTCGCACAGACTGAGAGAACCGAACGAAACTACAATTCGCCCTGCGAAACTGACTGCGAAAGTTTAATTTTGCTGAACTTTAAAATCTTAGAAAAATTATTGTAATTATTATTTTATATTTTATTAAACCCAAGAACTGAATCAATCAAGAGATCACATCCCTAGGATATACTTTAGCACAAAGATGAATTTAATCATCGACAAGCAATGAGATCACACTGATAACTGTATCTAATCACGGACTTTGAATGAACTTGAAATTTTCAAACATGTCAATAACGATTGCTGATATGTTTGTCCACTTAAACCCATGTCCTATTTTTTTCAACAAGCAGAAGATGATTCGTTAAGGTTCTATTAAATGCTTCAGAATGCTAGGACCCCACAATCATTTGGCGAAAACCCTCACCCAACCTCAGGATTTCTTGAATTTTGTTACGATTTTTATATAACAAGGCTTGTGCATTAGTCTGTATGTGATTATCAACAGAATATTGCATTCTGTGAGGAATTTACCATTTGGATGATATGACACTACTTAGATCAAAATGGTGAGAGCTCCAGGTCCATACTCACGTATTACAAAGGAGATGACCATTTAATCATGTGTCGATGAGAGCTCCAGGTCAGTACTATTGTACAGCAAAGGAGATCATCACTCCAGGTCAGTACTTCCGTACAGCAGAGGAAATTAGCACAAACACAAGACACATAAATACATCAATCATGGCTCAGATATAGGCTTATATGTTTTGTATCATAGTGGGTGAAAGATCAATTCTCAATCCAATTTTTGTCGGGACTCAGTTTTCGTGCAGGCCAAAATGATTGCGTAAATCCAGACATCCTTAAGCATATATTTTAATATTAATCATTATGCTGCTGTTTACTTTATTCTTCAGGCTGCGTCTACCAAGCATATCATTAAAGAATTTGTTTGTTTTTCTATTATTTGCAATTAAAAATAAGATGTAAATCTGGATAATAGCATCAGTTACTATCATTTCTCATTTTATAAATGCAAGTCATGCAAAAACAAGCATTTTAAGATGATATACAATCATTTCTCAGTCATATTATATCAAGTTCCCAGTTTTTTTATGTATTACTGATATACTCTCCCCCTAAATTTTTATTTTTGTAAACCTATATTTTTTTTGTTTTTTTATTACTTACTCTCCCCCTAAATTTCTACACCTAAGAAAGATGTGGAAATTTATTATATATATATATATATATATATATATATATATATATATATATATATATATATATATATATATATATATATATTGTTTTTAATTATTGAAGAAAAAGAGTTTTAAAAAGATATTAGACCTAACATAGAGATCAATTCATAAAAACGAGGCTTATCAAATGTTTTTATAAAAAGATCTGCTTTTTGGTTTTTGGTGTCAATAGGAATAATTTCAATGAAACCCTTTTCCTGAGCATCACGAATTACATGAATCTGTGTCTCAATGTACTTGGTTCGGGAATGATGAATACGATTCTTGGCGATCCGGATGGCGGCTTTGTTGTCACAGAACAACGGTGTATGGAGAAAATTGATTCCATAGTCAATCATCTGGTGTTGTATCCAAAGAACTTGTGAACAACAACTAGAGGCAACAATTTATTCTGCTTCCCCTGTAGAGAGGGAAACAGTGGTCTATTTCTTGTTTTGCCATGAGACTAGACAATTGCCTAGGTATTGACATCCTCCGGTCACTGATTTTCTGTTTAACCTGCAACCATTAGAATCATTGTCAGAATATGCAAGCAAATCAAAATTCCCACCATAAGGATACCAAAGACCCAATTGAGAAGAGCCTTTAAGATAACGAAAGATTAGTTTTACTAGCTTTTTCATGAGACTCTTTCGGAGCATATTGGTATCGAGCACAATATCCGACAGCAAAGGTGATGTCGGGATGACTTGCTGTCAGATACATAAGGGAACCAATCATAGATCTGTAGAGATAAGGATCAACAGGTTTCCCATTCTCGTCAGGAGTGAGACAAGTTTGAGCAGTAAATGGAGTCATTTCAGGGGAAGCATCATCCATTTTGAATTTCTTCAGCATCTCTTTAATGTACTTTTCTTGATGAATGATAATTCCTTCTAGCTTTTGTTCGACTTGAAGCCCAAGGAAAAAGCACATATCCCCCATCATGCTCATTTCAAAACGACCACGTATTACCTCCTCAAAATCCCGACATAATTTTGGATTGATGGAGCCAAAGATAATATTATCGACATAGACTTGCACGATTAACATCTCACCATCCACTTCCTTCTTGAATAAAGTCATATCGATGGTGCCACGAGAGAATCCATTGCTTAGGAGATACTATGTTAGAGTCTCATACCAGATTCGAGGGGCCTGATGAAGACCATAAAGAGACTTGTCAAGTTTATAAACTTTGTCAGGAAAAACGAGATCCTCAAAACCAGGGGGTTGACACACGTATATCTCCTCGTCAATGTCTCCATAGAGGAAGGCACATTTGACGTCCATCTGATAGACTTTGAACTGTTTATGAGCAGCATGAGCTAGAAAAATTCTTATGGCTTCAAGACGGGCGACAGGAGCAAAAACTTCGGTATAGTCATTCCCTTCTTCTTGAGCAAATCCTTGCACCACCAATCTTGATTTGTTCCGCACCACAATGCCACGGTCATCGGGTTTGTTTTTAAAAACCCATTTCGTGCCAATTGGGCATTTGTTTGGTGGAAGATCAACCAGAGTCCACACTTTGAGCTTTTTGAATTGTTGTAGCTCTAATTGCATTGATTCAACCCAACAAGGGTCCTGGAGAGTTGCATGAACGTTTTTCGGAACAATCTGGGATATAAAACAAGAGAAGAGACAAATGTTAATCAAACCAGATTGACTCCGCGTCCGTACTCCATCGGTGATGGATCCAATGATGTTATCATGAGGATGATCTTTCAAGGTTTTGAATCAGTGGGTATAGGTAGGATGTTTGGAGAAGGTGGGCTGATAGATTGTGGATGGGTAGATGAAGGTGAAAGGGATGGTACTTAGTGTGATGAGATAGATGTTGGTGATGCAGGAAGGGATTCAGAAACAGGTAGAGGTGAAAGATCAAATTGTGAAGAAGGTGATGTAATATCAACTGGCGTGACATCATTTGCAGAAATGGTCTTGAGGAATGACAGGTAATGGAGTTGGAGGAATGATATTTTTTGAACATTGGAGATAGACGCATCATCATCAAAGATAGGAAGATTAAAGGAATTAAACACCGTATCGGAGTCAAAGAACCATGCTGGTTCAGATCGAACATCCGAGGAATTAGATTCCTGCCAATCAACATAGAACGACTCTTGAACAATACGTGCTCTCTTGTTATACACCCGATAAGCCTTCTGAGGTGAAGAATAGCCAACGAAGTAACACTCATCAGACAGGGCACCGAATTTCGTCTTCTGAGATTGAGTGTTCAATAGAGCGCAGGAGCAACGGAATGGTCGAAAGAAGTCAATTAAAGGTTTTCTCTTATGAAAAAGTTCATAAGGAGTTTTCATTTTGTCCTTGACAATCAACACCCTGTTTAGAACGTATGAAGCACAGTTTACCGCCTCCTCCCAAAAGATAATGGGAAGGGAAGACTCAATCAGCATCGTACGAGCGGCTTCAATAAGGGTGCGATTCTTTCGTTCAGCTACTCCGTTCTGTTGAGGGGTCCTAGCAGCACTGAATTGTCTTAAAATTCCCTTAGCAGCACAGAACGAATCAAAGATCAGATCTAAATTCGGTATCGTTGTCACTTCTGATTGCCATAACGTTTCTCTTGCTTATAGATTCAATTGACATAATTAGCTTCTGCAGTTCCTCAGCAGCCTCTCCTTTGTGAGCAGGAAATCTAACCCAAGAGTACCTTGAAAAATCATATGTTACAACAAGACACAAAGATTTTTTAGCAATTGATTTAACACTGATTGGGCCAAACAAATCGGTGTGTAACAACTCGAGGGGATTAGATATGCTATTTTCAAGTTTTGGCTTGTGTGGTTTCTTATGTTGTTTACCCTTGGCACAGGCCATACATTTTTCGACCATAGAAAAATCTTTTAAAGGGAGTCCCCTAACGAGATTGTTTTTAACCAATTAGTTTATATTTTTGAAATTAACGTGACCCAATCTGCGGTGCCATAAAAAAGACTTAGAAGTAGAAGCTTTGGAAAGAAGACAGGTGACGGTAGATGTTGACTCCCTTGAACCCATGTCAAGAAGATATGTATCCTGCTTTCGTGGAGCACGCATAAGTACCAAATCATCTGGAACATTAATCTCAGATTTTAAAAATAGACATTCATCATTTTTAAACAAGACCGGAATGTCTTTATCTCAGATTTGTGAGACACTCAAGAGATTAAAAGCCAGCTCAGGGACATAGTTAACTTTCTCCAAAGTTAAAGAACCATTGGATACTTCTTCTTAACCAATCATCTTTCCACCTTTTTTGTCACCAGCAAAACCTACATAACCTTCATTTATAATTCGATAATTGGTCAACAAATCTTTCAGGCCCGTCATATGTCTGGAGCATCCACTATCCACATGCCATACACTGTTTACAACTTTAGTGGATGACTCCTGCAACCATATAAAGAACAGATTAACTAGGTGAGATAGGAATCCAAGTTTGAACAATTTTGGCTTTAGGAGAGACAGATTTCTTACAAAAGAAATTATTAACTAATTTTGTTAATTTATTTCCAAAAGAATTCCTATTGACATGACCATGGTGTAGTGTAGGACAATTCTTGACTAAATGATCCTCTTGGCCACACATGAAACAGTATGGTTTGGGTCTAGGTCTGTTATGTAATTAGATAGGAATGTGATCAATGTGAATTTCGTCATCACATTCAGACACATTAGAATCAATGTCACTATATGTCTCATACATGCCACGAGGTCTGTATTTATGTGAATAAGAATTATTATTTACAGAAGTAGATGAATGATCATCCGAAGTACAAGTAGTACTAGTACCACTTGTGCGAGCTTCAGATGAAGTTGTTGCTCTTTCATTTGATAAAGAAATATTTATTGGAGTAAAAGATGGAATTGGATGAGAAAAGAATTTGTCAAAACAATTTGTTTTATGTTTTTTGTTATTCTTTGTAGTGAGATAAGTTGCACCATTAACATAATCAGAACAAGAAACATAATCACATTGTATAGAATTTAAAGATGAAATAGAAACATCATGAGAACATGATGAGATAGTGTCTGTTACAGGTTCACTAAAAAAAAAATTCAAACTAGATTTATGATCTAAAACAGAATGCTGAAAATCAAGTGTACTAATACTACTGCATCCAAGCCCACTAGTTGGTCCATAGTCGTAGTCCTCACGAACATGCTTAGGATTAACACCCTTTAAACCTGCAGACCAACTGTTAGTATCTGTTTTGATCAAATCATTAGAGGGATGAGGAACAGGCATAGGAGAATAATAGTATGTACTAGGTGGAGGATAAACCTTAACATTTTCATATCCCAATCCCGTTTTAATCCTAGCTCCCCGTTGAGATTTACATAAATCATCATGTTTCATTCCAGATATGGTCCATTTGTCTAACTTTGACTGAAGTTTACTTGTTTCAAATTCAGCAAGAGCAACTCTTTCAGTCAAAGTATTAATCTCAACATTTCCAAAGCAATTCG
The DNA here is from genome assembly GCA_025215565.1 of Flaveria ramosissima. Taxonomy (NCBI): domain Eukaryota; kingdom Viridiplantae; phylum Streptophyta; class Magnoliopsida; order Asterales; family Asteraceae; genus Flaveria; species Flaveria ramosissima. The sequence continues at coordinate 60,793,582 of CM046045.1, forward strand.
TTTTAAGTGATCATTTTCTTTCAAGGCCTCGTTTAGTTTAACAAAATATTTTGATTCATTGATTTTAAGTTCCTCATAATTCTTTTTAAATCTTTCTCATTATCAATTAATAACCGATTAGCTTTATAAATCCCAAATAATCTAATTTTGCAAGCATAAGAGCACATATCCTGAATTACTTCATATGAAAGTCCCATCACCACCTTTTCTGCTGCTAATGCCTTTTCACATTGGCACACCGGAGTACTTGACTTGCTTTCCTCAACAGTGATAGTAGCATCATCATATTCTTTTCCTTGCTCAGTGGATGGACTCTCTTCCTTCTTTATTCCTTCAGATTTACCTTCTCTCCTCCTCTCATCCTTCTTTTCTTTCTCTTTCATAGACAACTCAGCCTCATCTTTGAATTTCTTAAATGGATCAAATTCATCTTCACAATCTGCCTTCCCCTTCCTTTTAACAATCTCAGCCACTAATGCATGATTAATCTCAGTCCTTGTCTCTTCAACCTCTGCACTCCAATCAAAGTTAGAAATCAAGGCAGTCTCTTTTTTGTGATTCACATCTTCCTTTTCCCTTTCAGTGGTTAATCGTGGAACTCCTGAGTTACTGGAATCAGTGACAATTGGTGATGGACATTCACGTTTAAAATGTACCAACTGTTTACAATTGAAGCATCTCAGTTTAGACTTATCAAAACCTAGTTTTGAATTAGAGCTTTGGCCTCTGAAGTTTTTACGCCCAGTGCACTCCATAAATCTCCGAGCTCTAAGAGTCAACATTGCCATTTGCCACTGAATGTCAGTTTCTTCTAGATCATCAGGATCCACCTGATACATATCCTCCATTGTCATTCCTTTCCCTTTCAACTCTCCAGCCACAAGTGCTTCATAGCTTTGAACAAACATTCCAAAAAGAGCCATTGTTTCTAATGGAACTGAAGTTTCAACATTTGCCTTAGTATTAGCCTGATCTCTCCCAACACTAACATTTCCTCCTGAAAAATTTCTTGTATTAACTCCTTGAATTGAAGTCTGCATTTGAGAGCTTGCAGCGGATGATAGTAAAGTAGTATTTTGAGTGAAACCAGACGTAGGCATCATGGTCTAGTTAAATTCCCGTCTCTTCATGTTCAACTCAAAGGATTTAAGCTTATTGATAATATCCATCAGCTTGTAATCTGTGAAACCTCTTTTTTGCTTTAGCATTTTCACCTGAAGTCTCCACTGAGGTGGGAGAGACTCTAGTAGCCTGTTTACTTGTTCACTGTTGGAAAGTTTTTCATCGTATGTCTTTAAGGTGCTTGAAACTGTCAAAAAGCGATTTGTGAGATCTGTGAGACTCTCATTCTTGTATCCTACAAAGGAATTGAATTCCTTCTCTGCTCGAATGCTCTTATCCTTCACCAGATCATCATTACTATCATAGAACTCACATAGGGCATCGTAAAGGGACTTATCATTTTTATGCTCCGCAAATCGATTGTAGATGTCTGGTGCCAGACATAGAGTTAATGCACCAAAAGCTTTCTGGTCACGATCGATCAGCTTCAGATCCTTTTCAGTGAAAGTAGACGAGTCCTTATTTTGAGAGACAACATCACCAACAGTGACAGTTGGTATGTGAGGACCAGAAATAATCGATTCCCATTGGTTGTGGTTAGTGTAAAAGAAGAAAGCTTTGACACATCTCTTCCAATCCTCGAAATTATCCCCGTTAATGAGTCTCGGTAGCCTATTGGGAGCAACACTTTCAAGATCGGCAAGAGTGAGTGAGGTTAACTTTGACATGATAGTTACGCTGGGAATGATGTAATTTCGGCAAGAGAAGAAACAATTTCAGTGAAAATGAAGTAGTTTCGCTGAAGAAAGGTAAATTCGCAGACAATTTCGCTGAGAAAGCTAGTTTCGCTGAGTTGTTGTAATTTCGCTGACAATTTTGGCAGTAGTTTCGCTAGCCGAATGTCATAAATAGCTTAGTTTCACCGATAAGTCGCACGAAACAAGCTTGAACTTCCGTTCAAAATTACTTTCGGCAGCAATTTCGTTTGTTAAACCCTCACAAGCACTGATGAACTTTCGTTCAAAGAGACTAGTTTCGCAGAACTACAAGAAACAATCTCAATAGTGATAACACCAATAGTTTCGCAGAAAGAATCTCTAGTTTCGCTGAATGAACAACTAATTTCGCTGGACGAAGCTTGAACCCTTTTTCAACACGAAATCAATCTGAAATCATCAAAAAACTCAATGGATTTGAGATCTGATGATTAACATAGCTTCCTCAACCAATAACCAGCAAAACTCAATCAAATTCCATGTCAAATACACACTAATTTGAACTGAAATTGATGAAAACTTGATTAACAAATCATGAGCACTAAGGCTCTGATACCATATTGTTGGTCCATTTGATCGATTTGCAGTACAAATGACATGTTGGATTGTTCAATATCAAATACAAACAATGAGAAACAAAGATGATGAAGATTGAAGGCAACCACAAATGATTCAAAATAAAGCAATGAAGATCAACATAATCAATAATACCAAAGCACAATGATATTTCTGTGAAATTACTGCTTACAATACACACTTGCAACAGGAATAAACGATTAGGGTTTTTGCAAGCTTGACCACAATGAAAATGATCGTAACTATATATAGCAGTCTAGTTTCGCTGTCAGCGAAACTGTTCTGCCGAAACTGTAGTTTCGCCCGGTAGAAACAACAGTTTCGCCGAGCGAACTAAACAGCAGACTGTGAGCGAAACTATAGTTTCGCTCACAGTTTCGCTGGACTGCAAAACTACATAAAGCTAATTACATACAGAAGGAAACTAACATAAGACCTATTACAAGTAAATATAAACATTCTAATCTAGGGTGAGTCCAATCTATTTTTATATCAAAAACACACTTTTTAAAAACAAAAATTTTATAACATATTGAATACAACGAAATTTTAAATAAAAAATCATTTTTCTTAAAACAATATATTTAAAAATCATAATTTTTTATAAAACAAAAGTTTAAAAAGAATACATTATTGTTTATTTACTTGAAGTAGCTATTCATACGTAATTATAATCATATTTTATCTTCAAACAAGATTTTATAATGCATAAATTTCAGTTAATACTTATTTAATATTTTATTTATTCAATCCGTGTATTACACTGGAACTAACCTAGTAAGGTTCTAAGAGAATGACTTAAATTACTTCAAACAAATTTATGTCAAAAATTGGTGAACATGACGATTCAGGACCTGACACTTGATCTTTGCTTTTCTAGGACCCTTTTGGTTCTTGCTGGTGATTGATGATAGCCGACCAAATAATCCTTAAGGAGGCATTGCTATTAACATTTCATCTGTGTGTTGGTTTGTTCTCCGTTTGGTTTAATTTTTAATTGGATTCGACAGAGTGGCGATGAAAATTGAAGAATTAGTTTGTCTATTTGGTCGGTATCGTTCATTGTTTTCTTCAGTGTTCGGGTATCTTATATGTGATGTTTATCTTGAGCTTATATCATATAGAAGGCGTAAAGCATATTTGATTTTGTTATGGTGTTTTGGGTTTTCTTTCTAAATCTTAGTGGGTGATAGATGTAATCAGGCCACTCAACAAGAATAATTTATTTTGATGTCTAATTGTTGAATTTAGTTTAAAGGAGTATGAGGTCATTTTGTTAGTATAGGATTGGCAAATTTGCAATCACTTACGCATAATTTTAGTCTTTATTTTGTTGTACATCAAAATAAGTATCATAGTTTTTAACTCCTCGAAAACACAAACAGCATAGGTTGACTGCAGCTTTAAAATTGATACATGGATCTAAAATAGTTTAAGATTTAAAATTATTGCTAGCAGCTTGATTTTAAAACTGGTGATGCACCAAAACCGGCATGGAGAAGAATATTAAATAGTCATTGACTGGCATTCTTAAGGAAATATGGCGTTACCTTCCTTGAAAGCATTAAATTAGTAACTGCAGGACCGGTTAAGGGCTTAACAATTACAACACAACAACACAAAGAGGAGATTAACCAAACTTGATCAAACAGTAAACTGGATTAACCAAGATAGAGATACAAAGAACACAAGTAATAATAAAGAGACAGAACAAGAGATTTGGGTTTCAAGGATGCAGTATATTGCTTTCTCAAGTTCTATTACAAGTGTTACAAAGCATAAAGAAAGATACTAGAACAAGGAATACTTATACTACAACCTACAGCCGGCTATACTTTAAAAGCCAGCTGGATACAATTGACTAGACACAAACAAAATCAATTGTAGAATCAAAAGGCATATCTGCCTTTTGACCTTGTGACTATGACATGCCATAGCTCACATCCTTATCTATTACAAAAAGGATAAAGTACATAAAGTAGAAGGTTATAGACTCAAGACCTCAATGTACAGTTACCAAAAGCATGGACCTTTTCACCAACTCATGTAAGTTGGTGACTTTACAGAGATGCAGCGGAAAGGTGTCCAGCTTTATGGAAGAGTACATCAGATAAAGCATGTTACTAAAAGTCTTCGGAAGAAATCTGTCTTCATAGGATGAAGCTTCGGAAGACTTTGTCTCTAAGGCTTCGGAAGACTTCATATTTGGCTTCGGAAGATATTGGTCTTGGCTTCGGAAGATTTTACACTTAGAATATTTCTAGTGCATGGTGTAAAACTTCTGAAGCAATTCTACTTCAGTACTTGGTGCATTACTTGCAAGAGACTTTGGATGTTTTGGTTTGCAACAGACTTAAAGGAATCCTTACAAACTCCCCCTAGGCTGATGCTACCAAAACATTTAGAAGATCTTCAAATGTTAGTAGTCTTCAGCACAATCATGAGCATACCCTTCTTTATTAGATGGTCAGGATCATTTAGACTTTCATAGTATCTTCTCATCTCAAAGAGATCATGCAGAGGTAAGTTGATTATTTCTTGCCATGTATAGACATTCTCAACACCTTGATCTCTGATTACATGCCATCTTTCTGGATTGGTAGAGAAGGTCCAGGATAAGATGGGTGTCTCAGCTGCCAGAGGAGCCACTTGCATTGGAGTTGATTGGGCTGCCTCTTCATGCATTTCCTCAGGTTGATCTGACTCAGCCTGAGGTGTAGAGGTAGATGATTTAGGCTTCTTCTTCTTAGACTTTGGTTTAGAAGCCATCCTCTTCTTCCTCTTAGATGACTTTAACTGAGAAGACTGGTCTGCAACACCTTGTTGATCATCCTTGTCTTTCTCAGTTGGGTGTTCCTCCCTCACAGGTTCAGAAGTAGATGGAGTTTGACCCGCTATGGATCAGAAGATGAAGCTTGCTGAGGCTCAGCAGGTGGTCCGGGTTGTGTTGTCTCAGGTTGTTCAACCTTAACCTCCACTTCAAGTGGGACTTGACTTGGAAGAGAGTGTAAGTCAATCAGTTCACCACTCTTAATCTTCTGCTTGATTACCCTTATATGCTCATCCATTATGGATAGAGACATAGGGCCAAGTCTCCTTCCGGAGAATCCATATAGCTTCAAGAAGCTCATCATCCTTTGTCTGTCAGCAAACTTCTTCATACTCTTTTGGATGATGGCTCTTGACTTTGCAGCTTCTTCCCTTAGCTTCTTCTTAGTTGTCTTTCTCTCCTTGACTAACTCAAGCTCAAGTTGTTTTAAGTACTCAAACTCAACAAAGTCATAGGACAAGGGAAGAAGTGCATCTGCCTGATAAAAGCCTGTGGCACTCAGGTAGTTGATCATTTTGATCCTATCTTTTTCTTTGTCTACCTGAGGTTCTTGTTGAACCACATCTTCTTGTACAGGGCTTTCTTGAACTGGGGAGAGAGTGGCAGCATGCTTGTAGAGTCTTTTCTGTCTCTTCTCCTCTTTGAATTGGAGAAGTAACCTTGCATCCTCTTTTTCTTTCATCTCTTTTGACACTTCCATGTCAGCCAGTTCATTTAGTTGTGCTAAGGGGAGAGAAATGATTTCATCAATGTCATAGTTCCTGGTCTGCAGATAAGTAATCCTGACTGCCCTCAACTCATCATCTTGAGTATTTGGTCTGGGGGCAGCCCTGATTGCAGCTTGCATAAAACCTAAAGACCCAGAGGAACTTTCTCCCCTTAGCTTCCTTTTCCTCTCTCTCTCTTCCTCCTCAATTTCCTCAGGAGTCAAAATCCTTTTTCCTTTGTCACCCACAGACCTTTGTGACTCAGGGTGGATAGAGGCTTGGCCTTCATTGCTTGGTGTAGCATCCATGCTCTGGCTAGAGAGACGCTGAGAAACACCTTCATAAGCAGGTGTCTCAGAAGGAATGTGAATCTCTGCAGTAGTTGATGATGATAAGACAGGGGTCTCAGGTTCTGCCACTGGGCCTTCAGTCAAGGTTTCCCCTATGAAACTAATCTTAGGGTCCACCTCAACATCCAGTTGACCGATGACATTGCCTGATTGCCTAAGTCTCCTTCTTAAGCTGAACTCTGCAGTGATCCTATCTTGGATTCTTTGAGCCAATCTGTCAGCTTGTCTTGAGTTGCTTGGATTGACAAGTGGCATATTGACTAGATCCAAACTTTCATAGAAGTTCAAATTTTTAAAGTCAAAAACTTCTTGTTGCCCTTGAACTCTGTGAAGAATAAGGGCTCTTCTGTCAACATCATACCTCCACCTTATTATGTTGTTTGAAGTTCCTTGAGGTGGGGATGACACAGCCCTTGGTATACCTTCCTCAAAGAGACTCCTGATGATAGAGTCTATAGAATCCACATTAATGTGAACTTGAGGAAGTTGCTGAGAATGCACAATTGCAAGTGAGGATGGTGAGTCCTCTATGTCCATTCTCTGTGAAGAACTCCCAGGTTTTGTGGCTGCAATAACTTTCTCCCCCTTTTTGGTAGCATCACCCACTGGCATAGGTGAGCTGGAGGATAAATCAATCACATCCACAGGTTCTTGTGTTCCTGGTTGAGCTCTTCTTAAAAGTCTCCCATCTAGTTTTTTCTTAAGATATGAAATCTGAAGTTGCTGATCATTGACCCTGTTTTGTAAGGTAGTCACCTGAGATTCAAGGTGACTGACCTTTGAGACTAGGTAAGTGCATGTTTTAGACAATTTGTGCAACATTAATCTCAGATTCCCCTTTTCTTCATCAGAAGAATCATTGGGGGATGAGATGATTGGACCAAAGTCCTCTCTCTCACCACCAGCTTGAGGTTCTTGGCTGCTGGTTTTCCTCTGCTCACTAGCAATCTCAGTTGAGATGTCAGTGGGCTCAGTTGCCATGGTTGAGGTCTTAATGATGTAATCACTTGCAGAAGTTAGAGCCTCTTCCATATGGACATCCTGAACAGGTTCAGAAGTGTCCACCTCAGTTATAGGTGGCTGATGTGGGCTAGACTGAGGAGACTCAGAAGTACTCATCTCTCTTTGAGTAGGGGAAGAGAAGAGAGACTCATGGTACTCACTGAATCCTAAGTCTTCATCAGTATAGAAGGATAGGTTGGGAATGGGTTGATTTAGATCTAAAGGCTGGGGATGGTAACTATCCCCTGAAGGTTGTTCACTTGAGTGTTGAGACTCAGAGTGAAGGCTTAAGGTTGTTGGGCTTGTGAGCTCATCAGGGTGAGCATAAGGAACCTCAGCCCTGATAGTTTAAGAGATGGGAGTGGTTTGCTCCTCAGGGGAAGTGGGAGCTCTAGGGTCCACTTCCTCCTGTAAAGGTGAGTATATGGGGACCTGCACAGACTCAATAGCTTGAGCAGGGGTTGGTTTGGATTTTCTTTGGTAGGTTAGGGTTATTTGAGGCCTTTTTAGTGGTAAAGAGGTAGAAGGTGTGGGTTCAACACTAGCTTGTGCTGCTAGGTTGTCACCTTGAGCAATGAGCTCTAATATTTTGGGGACAAGGGCTGTTTCTACCCCTGAGAAGCCTACAGTTGGCTTCTTCATGATTTTAAAGATGCCGGGCTTCATCTATCCCAATTTAAGAATATTATCTGTTTCCCTCAACTATGAGCCCAGTTCACAGTTGAGAATGTGTTGAACATATCTAGGAAACATGTAATACTCTAAGGAGTCCAAGTTTGCAAGTAAATTGGTATACAGAAATTAAGAGTACCTGAACTTGACCCCTTGAACCATTCCATGCACTATGAAGGAGAGATCCTAAGGAATCTGGTCCCACCCTCTAGGCTTGTTTGACAAGCTGTGGATAACCACATGGAGTAGGTGTTTCCACTGGGATGAGACCTTTCCTTTCCTGAAGGTCTTTACAAAGAAATCTCCCTCATAGCCCATCTGCTCAAAGGAACGATTGATAGCTTCCTTTGGGAAGGACAACTCACCTTCTTCATCATCCAGCTGCGAATGAGTATTGATGATGGCCGGAGTGATGAAGATTGTCCTCCCTTGCACTGTGGCAGACAGTGCCTTCTCCCCATCCATAATGACCTCTTAGCAGGTCTTCCAGAATTCAAGAAGATGATCCTCATACAGAGTAGGATTAATGGTTAGGGAGGTGAAATAATTTGATAGAGTTAAGAATTGGCAAATCTCTGAGAAACTTTCATCTTTCTCAGAGCTTAACTGAGCAACCTGGTTGTGTTGCCTGTGAAGTTGCATGGAGAAATCTGGGTTGTTTCTGTGGCTAAGGTTGGCCATTTGAGAAGCTTAAGGTTGAAGAAAGGTAAAAAGCAAAGGCAGTTTTGGGAATTAGGTTTGAGGAATAGTAGAATTGAAGAAGATAGTGAGGAAGAGGGGGAACCGTTGGGTATTTATGTGAAAAGGGATTTGAACCAAAGTTAATGAAAGAGGATAAACTTTGAAATCCGAAAGTTGGTCCCACCTCTGAAAAAGTAGTTTACTTTTGCTCAAAAAGTAGTTTTCTTGGAATTCGAAAAGCTTCTGAAGGTAAATTATCTTCGGAAGTTTTAATGAAAAAGCTTCCTAAGCTAAAATGACTTCGGAAGATTTTCCTGAGAGTCTTGAAAATTTTGCTTCGGAAGAGAAATAAACACTTGAATGCTTTGTATATGAAACAACAAAGCTTCCGAGAGTTAATTTTGCTTCGGAAGGAAAAGTCCTTAAAAACAAATAAGTGTCTGAGACAAGAATTTAAGCTTCGGAAGATAGATTTAGACTTCTTCCGAAGGTAAAATTTTTTTTTAGACAGTTATTTATTTTGAAGACATGATTTTCTTCCAAAGGTAAATGTATGTGTTCCGAAGGATCAGAAAATTTTCAAGAATCTAAGGAAAGTCTTCACAAAAGGATTTTATATCCAAAGAAAACATGAGCTTATGAAAGTGATGAACTAGACAACTTAGGACACACATATTTTAAAAATAATTAGAATTAGTTTTAAGAAAAGATCTACTCAAAGTTAATCATCCCAATAGCTGATATTAGATATTTAAATCTCTGTTCATCAAAAGCTTTTGTAAACAGATCAGCATATTGTTCATCTGTATGAACTTTGACTAGTTTAATTAATCCCTTTTCATAGTTATCTGTTATTAAATGATACCTAATATTGATGTGTTTGGTCCTTGAGTGCTGCACAAGGTTCTCAGTGATAGAGATAGCACTATTGTTGTCTATGTGGATAGGAGTCTCCTTGAAGTTAAATCCATAGTCATCTGATTTTGAATCCAAAGCACTTGAGCACAGCAACTTGCAGCAGCAATGTATTCAGCCTCAGCAGTTGATGCAGACACACAGGATTGTTTCTTGCATTGCCATGAGACAACCCTTCCACCAAGGAATTAACATCCCCTAGATGTAGACTTTGCAGTCATGTTGCAACCACCATAATCACTATCTGTATAAGCATACAGATTGAAGTCAGGATTCTTTGGATACCATAAACCAAGTGTTGAAGCACCTTTGAGGTATCTTAAAATCTTTTGACAGTGATGAGGTGAGACATCTTAGGGTTGGCTTGATATCTTGCAAAATACATGTAGCAAACATGATATCAGGCCTGCTAGCTGTAAGATACATGAGAGACCCAATCATAGCCATGTATAAATGTTCATCTACACACTCCCCCTCAAGATCAGGTCCAAGGGAGTGATTTCTGGCTATGGGTGTCTTAGCCATCTTACAATCAGTCATGTTGAACCTCTTGAGTATGTCCTGAACATACTTTGATTGACTTATGAAATGCCATCTTCAACTTGCTTCACTTGAATTCCCAGAAAAAATTGAGTTCTCCCATTGCACTCATTTCAAATCTGTCTTTCATCAGCTTCTCAAAGTCTTTGCAGAGCTTTGGATTAGTTGAACCAAAGATGATGTCATCTACATATACCTGAACTAGCAATAAGTCATTTTCCTGTCCTTTGATGAAGAGAGTTCCATCTATAGTACCTCTCCTGTATCCATGTTTACAAAGATACTCAGATAATGTCTCATACCACTTCCTGGGTGCCTGATGCAGCCCATAAAGAGCTTTGTCAAGCTTGCAGACATAATCAGGATGATCAGGGTCTACAAAACCAGGTGGCTGTTTGACATAAACCTCTTCATCAATCACTCCATACAGAAAAGCACACTTTACATCAAGTTGAAAGACCTTGAAGTTCTTGGATGCAGCAAATGCCAGGAATATCCTAACAGCTTCTAATCTTGCTACAGGAGCAAAGACATCAGTGTAGTCAATCCCTTCTTCTTGTGTGTATCCTTGAACAACTAGTCTTGCCTTGTTCTTGATGATAATGCCTCTATCATTCTTCTTATTTCTCAAAACCCATTTGGTTCCAATGGTAGTCTTCCCATGAGGAAGAGGACAAAGGTTCCAAACTTTTTGCCTTTTGAATTGAAGCAACTCTTGTTGCATAGCTTCAACCCAACTTCCATCCTTTAGAGCTTCATCAACTTTCTTTGGCTCTATCTGCGATAAGAAACAAGAGTGAAGACAAACATTTGCTTCATGGGTTTGTCCTCTTGTTCTTACCCCTGTGACAACATCTCCAATGATGTTTATGGTGGGGTGAGACTTGTGGATCCTTAGCTGAGGGATCACAACAAGTTGCTAAGAAAGATCCAAATTTGAGAAATTTAGATCTGGCATAGATGATTCACCCTCCACATCACCACACTTATCAAGATTAACTTGATCCAATGAGTATGTGACATCATTGATGTTGTCATCTATGGTGTGGTTATTAGCATCAAGGAATTCTTGATCACTTTCACCATCACCATTGTTGTCTTCCACAATTGAGGTATCTTTATCTGGTTGTGGAGCCTCTGAGCTGGAATTTGAAGGCACACCAGATGTATCAGCTGAATTTGTTATTGTAGTGCTGATAGAAACCTCATTTGCTGAAGTAGTTCCAACTGAGCTGAAGATGTATGAGATAAAGGTCTTCCTAGCTCAATCTTGGATCAGGATCACCTATATTTAAATTTTCTGCAGATCCTGAAACATTCTCACAAGATTTGTTAAAACAGTTGTTAACTAAATCAAGATCAGATAGCCAATCAGGACCAGAACCAGCCACACAGGGTGTGTGTTCATTGAAAGTCACATTGGCTGACTCCTCAACAATTCTAGTTCTGAGATTGTATACTCTATAAGCTTAGCTTTGGCTTGGGAAGAGTATCCAATGAAGTGTCCATCATTTGATTTCTTAGCAAACTTGGCAATTTGATCCTTGGTATGCAAGATGGTGCAGGGACATCCAAATGACCTGAGAAAACCAAGGAAAGGTTTTCTCTTGTGCCAAAGTTCATAAGGAGTCTTACCATGAGTCTTAACTACTAAAACTCTGTTTTGCACATAGCAAGCAGTATTTACTGCCTCTGCCCAGAAGTGATGGGCAGTTTAGAGTCAGACAACATAGTTCTTGCAGCTTCAATTAGTGTCCTGTTTCTCCTCTCAGCAACACCATTTTGCTGAGGAGTCCTGGGAGCACTGTATTGTCTTGTAATACCTTTATCATCACAAAATGTATCAAGGATTTGATTCTTGAATTCATTCCCTTGATCACATCTTATGGTTTTGACCTTGTGATCACTTTGATTCTTAATTTTTAAGATGAAATTCTTCAGAATCTCTGGGGTTTCATCTTTAGTTCTAAGAAAGAAAACCCAAGTGAATCTTGTAAAATCATCTGTGATCACTAAACAATAAGAGGGCCTTCCTAGAGTCCTTACACTGGTGGGGCCAAAAAGATCCATATGTAACAAATGTAGGGGAGTAGTGATAGAGTTCTTTTCCTTAGGCTTGTGAGATACCTTATGTTGCTTCCCTTTCAGGCATGCAACACAATGATCATCACTTGTAAACTCTTTCTTTGGCATTCCAGTTACCAAATCATGTTTAATTAGTTTATTCATGTTCTTAAAGTTTACATGGCACATTCTTTTATGCCATAGGAAAGACTCATCACTATTTGCTTTAGATAGAAAGCATGAAACTTCTCCAGAGAGAGATGTTTCTTGCAAATCCATCTTGTACATGTTCTTTTTCCTGGGGGCTCTAACCAGGATGTGCTCATGAGGAATGACCACTCCAGGCTTGAGAACAATGCACTCATGCTCAGTAAAGAGCATGTTATGACTCTGATCACAAAATTGGGATACACTCAGAAGATTGTACCCAAGCTCCTTGACAAAGTTTACCTTTTCAATGCTGAGCTTACCATTTGTGACCTTGCCCCTTCCAGAAATGTAACCACCTTCATCTCCTCCCAAAGCAACTTGTCCTCCATCAATTCTCTTAAAGTTATGGAGTAGTGACCTATTGCGTGTCATGTGCCTAGAACAGCCACTATCAATAATCCAGACATTCCTGTTTGTCTTGAGCTGTTCCTGCACAAAGAAAATGATTAGTTACATTTGGAAACCCAAGCCATACTTGTCTTGGGCTCACTAAGTATAATAGAAGGTAATGCAACAGTAATAGATCCTATGGTTGTGCAAGAGGGATCTTGAGCTGTTGTTGATGGAGAAACTTCAGTCACTTGGTCTTTCTTAGACTTCCACACCACCTTTGGAGTCTTTGACTTGACCTTCAAAACCTTGGAAGCTTTTGGGACTTCACAAGTTTTGATGACTGAACCTTCGGAAGATTCTTCAGTCACTGCAGCAGACTTCAGTGCTTCGGAAGAATTCCTTTCTTCCGATACCAACTTTTCTTTCGAAGGTAATTTTCCATTTACCTTCTTCTTTGATTTGGAGCTTCCGAAGGAAACAGATTTTCCTTCTGAAGCTTGAATCTTCTTGAAACTCTTTGAAATCTTTGTCTTGGTCATATGGACAGTACTTTTAGGATTGTATGGACAATCCTTAGCAATGTGAGAGATACTTTCACACATGACACACAACATTTTCTTCTTCACAAAAGTCTCCTTATGAGAGCAAGACTGTCTTTGGTCACATCCCTTCTCCACCTTCATCTTTGTAGATGCTGAGACAGTTCTTTTGGGCTGTGAATTGTTCTTGGAGTTTGATGGTCCAGGCTATGCAGTAGTGGTACACAGCAGATCAGTCTTATTTTTGGTACTGAGATGATTTGGACAAGAACCAAAACTCTTAGCTGAAGAGTTTTGGTTGATGTCTTCAGTCTTTACTACTTCAAACCCTGCAGAGATAAAAACTTGTTTCTGCTTAGAGTCAAAAGTAGCCTTGATCTCTTTAGCCTTCTTTGCTTTTCTTTTGCTCTTCCTGACCAAGTTCTTTCTCTTTGACTTGGTCATCACAGTAGACTTCTTCTCCTCAGAAGGATAGTGGCCCTTAGTAGAATCCTCCTCTTCACTTTTCTTAGAGGAATTCTTCACTATCTCTTCTTCATCATCTTCACTTATAGGATCTATGAGAGGAAGCTCATCTTCACAAGTTCCACTTCTAGGAGATCTTACAGTCAAGATTGTGTGTGGAGGAGCTATCTCATTTGATCCCAGTCCCTGTCTATTTTGATAACACACTTTGTTGTGCAGGGATGAGGATATCATGTTCTTGAAAGTCTCTTCTTCAAGAACACTCTTTTCTGCCCTGGCTTTGCTGATCACAAGCTCAGCCTGGCACTCAGTCAGCTTGGTTATAAGATCTTGGTTTTGAGTCCTAAAATCTGTATATTCATGTTTTAGAACTAAAATGGTTTTCTCTAAGTCCTCTATCTTTAGTTTATAATCATTTTCAGATTTTCTAAAATCAGATTTTAAAATGTTTAAGGACTCAAGATCAGATCTCATCTCCAAGTTATAGGACCTATATCTGTTAACTTTAGCAATGCATTCAGGAGTACAGAGATGTTCCAATACCTTGGCTTCATCATGATCTGCCATTAGTGCTTGGTTTGGAGAAGCATCTTCCACCTGAAAACTCCAGTCAAAGCCTCCTTCTTCAACAGCAACAACAGCTTGTTGCTTTGGCTTCTCATTCTGCGGGGCTTTGTCTGTGTAGTTTGGTCTGGTTTGTGCTTGGCCACCATTTGTTTTAGGTGCTTTACACTCTCTAGCAAAGTGGCCCATTAAGTTACAGTTGTAACACTTGACTTTGCTTTTATCCAAGCCAAACTTTCCACTGGTTGCATTGCTTGGAAACCTCCTTCCAGTTCTCTTGTAAAACTTCTTGGCTCTATGAGTGAGAAGAGGCATCTGCTGAACTATTTCCATATATTCTAGGTCATCTAGATGGATACAATCCAGGTCTTCAAGAGTGAAAAGAGAGTTGCCACAACTTTCATCAGAAGACACAAAGGCTTGAGAAGAGCTTATCTCTTGGAATGGGCTTCCTTGAGTGTAGTTCTCTCTGGGTGTCTCTGGAAGGTGATGAAAGGACCCTTTGGTGAGTTGTCAGGGTAGCATATGAGATGATGTTGGGGTTCTATGCTATCCCTTTCAAGCACATGCAGGGCTGAACCCATTTGATTATTGGAGTTGCCAGATGAACCTTGCATGTTCATCTCCATCTGGTAGCCACTGAGAATCCTATATAACTCTATCAGAGTAAGAGTTTTGAGATTTTCAGTCCTCTTGATCACCACACAGTAGTGTGTCCATTTCCTAGGAAGTGAGGACATGAACTTTCTTACAATGTCTCTGCTTACAAGAGGAACTCCTCCATCCACAAGGGTATCCACTATCTCAACATACCTAAAGTATTGCTGAGTCATGGTTTCACCTGTTTTAAAGGTGAAGTTTTCAAACTGCTGCTTCAGGAGATCCTTCTTATTCTCCTTGGCTTCAGAGGAGCCTTCATACATCAGTTTTAGTACATCCCATAGTTGTTTAGCTGTTTTGCACTTCTTGAAACCTCTGTGAGTTTGGAAGGGCAGTTTGAAGAGCAGTCATGGCCTTTCTATCAATCTCTACTCTCTTCTATCTTCATCAGAGTAGTTAGCCACATCTTTGGGAATCATATCAGCACCAGTAGAAGAAGGAGTGCTGGGTATGAAAGGTCCATTTTCAACAGATTCCCACATTCTTGAGTCTAGAGACCTGATGAAACCTTCCATTCTCATACACCAGGTATCAAAGTCATCAAGAGTGATCAGTGGGGACTTGTTCATGGTTCCAGTCTCCATATCAGTCTTTGAAATGGATGCCATTTTGAAAGTTTAGTATTTATGTGTGTGAGGGATCTTAAGATGGTGAGATCTTATATCAAGAGCCTGAAAAGCTCTGATACCAATTGCAGGACCGGTTAAGGGCTTAACAATTACAACACAACAACACAAAGAGGAGATTAACCAAACTTGATCAAATAGTAAACTGGATTAACCAAGATAGTGATACAAAGAACACAAGTAATAATAAAGAGACAGAACAAGAGATTTGGGTTTCAAGGATGCAGTATATTGCTTTCTCAAGTTGTATTACAAGTGTTACAAAGCATAAAGAAAGATACTAGAACAAGGAATACTTATACTACAACCTACAGCCGGCTATACTTTGAAAGCCAACTGGATACAATTGACTAGACACAAACAAAATCAATTGTAGAATCAAAAGGCATATCTACCTTTTGACCTTGTGACTATGACATGCCATAGCTCACATCCTTATCTATTACAAAAACGATAAAGTACATAAAGTAAAAGGTTACAGACTCAAGACCTCAATGTACAGTTACCAAAAGCATGGACCTTTTCACCAACTCATGTAAGTTGGTGACTTTACAGAGACGCAGCGGAAAGGTGTCCAGCTTTATGGAACAGTACATCAGATAAAGCATGTTACTAAAAGTCTTCGGAAGAAATCTGTCTTCATAGGATGAAGCTTCGGAAGACTTTGTCTCTGAGGCTTCTGAAGACTTCATATTTGGCTTCGGAAGATATTGGTCTTGGCTTCGGTAGATTTTACACTTAGAATATTTCTAGTGCATGGTGTAAAACTTCCGAAGCAATTTTACTTCAGTACTTAGTGCATTACTTGCAGAGAGACTTTGGATGTTTTGGTTTGCATCAGACTTAAAGGAATCCTTACAAACTTTATAAACTTTTGCTACTGATAACTACTAACATGTTAGCCTTAGTGATCTCAAATTATATATCACATGCAGGTTGGTCTTGATACGTGATAATAATCTTTTGCTTTATTTCTGGGTATATACAATACACGAAGCACCAGATGAGGAACTTTGTATACCGAGCCGTAGAAAAAAATAATCAACAAGGGGCTTTAGAATTTGGAAAATGAACTGTTCTGTTTTAATCTCTCAGAATTTATTTGTTCATTTGGAGAAAAGTTTGACTGAATTGAAGAGGATCAAGGGAAATTCATCATTTTGAGGTTTGATTTCTTCCTTTTTTTGGTCTAACAAGTATGAAAAAATTATTTTCGATTTGCTGCATTAAAATAAGATGATGGATTGAAAGTCTATCTCATAGCTTGGTTTATAATTCACTTCACATTTCTTGTGTAAGAATACATGTTTGGAATTTGGATATTGGAATGCTGGCTTAGAGAACAGCAGTTTGCATAATAGCTTTCAGCTCACCGGTTTGTGATCTCACTCAAAGTAGATTGGTATGTAATCTTTGGTATTATCATGATTCAGCAAACAAATCAAACTACACAAGTAGTTTATACTTTCAAAAACAAATCTATTTATTTTATATAAAAAAAGCTGATTAATATTTTTGCTCAATGCAGATCTGTTACCAAAGATTATAACTATGACTTCAAGTTTGTGTTAAGATTAACTTTTAGAGGTTAGTAATTCATATTTCGAATGACACTTGCAATTCTTTTAAAACCCAGGTTAGCAATTTCTTCTCAATGACTTAGTTTTAATAAGTTTTAGATATGAAAGAAAATATTTACGCCCATACGTCCTTATCATGAATTTCTATAGTAGATTAGCCGAAAGTGGATGTGACTTTTCATATTAGATTAGGAATCAAAACTAGATTGTGAACGCACATAGTTTGTAACAATGAATTTGGAAAAGAGCTTTGATTTTTAGTTTGCTTTTGTATGATGAATTTTCAGGGGGTGGTGGAATGATATATGCTGATATGGATGGAATTTGGGAAGAATGGTCGAGTTTTGTGGCAAACTACAATTTTAAATAAAATTTTATATCAAAACATAAGTTTTGGAGATATTGTATAAAGTATTGTTAACGTTATGATATTTGTTAATATTTTATAACATGTATTGTTTGTTATCTATATATTTTATTTTATATTATTAGCCATTAGTTATAAATTATTATTTAATGTGAAAATTAGTAATTCTATAAAAAACATTTAAAAAAAACTTTTAAAACCATGACACACATTTATGACACACAAATCCGAATCATGTTTCTTATGACAAGGTGTTTCTTTTTGCGTGTCATAAAGATGTATCATAAATGCGGGTCATAAACAGATGATAAACAAATGCATGTCATCTTTTTTTTATGATAGGGTCTTTTTTACGCGCTTTTGCGTGTCATCTACCGCCTTTTATGACACGCATTGCGCGTCATTAATGGTCTATTTTCTAGTAGTGGGCCCAAAAGGCTTCTCAACTATAGTGAAACCTTAGAGAAGTCTATCTTGATAATTTGTAAATCATTTGTTACGAGCTCTACGCACAACAACCGGATGAAATCAGCACAACCTCACAACTTGTGTTTAAACTCCCAGAAGATTAGAGATTTAAATTAACACATGGACAAGTGGCTGGAAAAAAAATTATTTATATATACTAGATACTTGATTCGTTATCTATAAATAGAAATTAAGCGATTAAGTGAATAGCACACATATACAACATTTGAGCTTGAGTGATTCGGATCATAAAACTATCTTACTATGTTAGAGCATTGGTGAACCAACCCAATCTGAACAACCTCATTCTTCTAATTATAAAATATATATTGTGTGCATCATTAGCTAAATATCATTAATGTATTTTAACTATAACTTTCTTCTCATATGGTAAAAAAGGCAGAAAAATCTATGTTTACATTATCGAGCATTGATTTATCATTCTGAATAGTTCTTTTTGTTAATTATTAAAATCATTTGGTGCTACACCTTAACACTATAACACCCCAAAAATTCAAACGAAACGAAAGAAGAAGAAGTTCTCACGCAAATAGGAGTTCTTATGCGAGAACCTAGGCGAGAAGATGGGAATCTTATAAATAGGTAAGAACACCTTTTTGACCACATTATCGTACGAAAACTACTGCTGCTAGAGAAAGAAAGTCGTGAAGTAGAGGGATAAAGCGACGATTTGAGGTGTTTATGGTATGTAACTCGTGTAATGAGTCATGTAATGTATTAAAGAATGATTATTGATGAATATAATTGTAACACCCTGAAAAGTCAAAACGAGTCATCAAGGATAATGGGCTTAATTAATGGGTATTTAATAAAGTAAAGAAATGGCCATGGGCTAAATTAGCCTTATTGGGTAGTAGCCTAAGGGATTAAAGGCCCATAATCAGCCCTTAAGCCACTTAACCAGCCATAATTTTGCTCATTTGAAATAGCCACCAATTTTTAGAGAGAGAAAGTAAAGAGAGAAAGAGAAGAAAACTCAAGATTTTGGAGCTTCAAAGGTTAAGAGATTGAAGATCTGGGTGTTGGAGCATCAAACCATAAGAAAGAGCAACAAATCCAGGTAAGAATCAGCTTCTAAACCCTCCTGTAGATCAAACCCGGATTCTAGGGTTATGGGAATTGAAAAGTTGCAAAGAATCGCGTAAAGGTCAAATGCTTACGTATGAAACATGTAAAAAGCTTAGATATAGCCTCATGGTTGATAAACTTAGAGATTGGACGTAAAAGTTGCGATTTTGGGTTAAAAACGGGCTGGTTCGTAATTTTTATGCGTTCTGCGAAACTTTCTGTGCATCCAGCGAAACTGGGTGTTCAAGCTGCAAAACTACGAGTGAAATTGTCAGCAAAACTGGCAGCGAAATTGGTAGCGAAACTGCCATGCGAAACTGTCAGCGAAACTGGTAGTGAAACTGTCAGCGAAACTGGCAGCGAAATTGGCAGCGAAACTGCCAGCGAAACTGCTCATCTTGCAGCGAAATTAGCAGCGAAATTAGGCAGAAATTAATCCCTTTAAGTGTTAACTTATCTACAGGTTGTGTAGTGTGATCCTAGCCTAGAAAGCTTAGTCTAGAAGTTACTCATGGTATCTAGGTGAGTTCTAGATCCCTTTATTAATAAGGCTTTTTCCCATGTTTTGGGGTTGTTATGCATACTAATATACGTTTTAAATGACCAAGATTTTAAGAGGTTTTAACAGGAAGATCGATTTTTCTATAAGGAAATGTGCTATATAAATGTTTAAAAATAAAAATTACTATAATATATTTTTGAATGGAAAATAGCCAAGGGCGTTGCCCCTTGGACCCCACTAGGGGCTGCTGTTCCTAGGACCCCGCTGTCAGGGGTTGCCGCCCCCAAACCCCCGCTGTCCCGCGAAGGGTCGGTTATGTTTTATGATGACTAGTACTTGGTATGTTGTGTACTTAATCTAGCACTTGGTATGTTGTGTACTTAATAAGTTAAGTATTATATTTTAAAGTAGAATGAGAAGTGAAACTTAACGAATGTTACCCCGGGCCCATTTGATGATGAAAGGTCTTGCAAGCACAATGATAGAGTTCACTTATGTGAGTCTGACGTATAATGATGGATCCATATTCATGAGAGTGCTATGTGCCTTGCAGTGTGGATCAACTGTCGGGGGTTAGCTACCATGATGTTGTGTACCGACGGGGATCGACATTCGTTGTCGATCAACATGGAGCTCTTGCTTTGTGCAATCTCGTTTAAGATGAAGTGAAAGATAAGAAAAGAATGAAAGATAATGAAAATGCTTATTATGATGCATGAAATGTTTTGTATTATGATGTATTCATGGTCATTATATGAAGGATAAAGTTTATATTTTCTTATTTATCTAAAACTAGAACTCACTCAACAAACCTGACTTTTATGCATAATAGTTGGCAGGTAAATGTTGGTGTTGAGGATGGCACCAGGTTGGGAGATACTTGGATGGCAATGGATGGCATTTCTATTTATGAAATCTTTTATTGTAATTTAAGAAAAAAAATACTATGTTTTATTTACAATTAAAGGACAAATGTATGATTACAATATCAACTACAAGTTTTAAGTGGATGTTATTTTATTTCGCTGAATTGTTTTGTTATTAAAATGATTTTTTGCTATGATTAACCAACTGTGAGGCTTCCCCGGAAGGAGGCCTTACAATAATACATCAATGTGTAGTTGTCGTTTGAAAAGCTCTTGGGAAGGTCGGTTTTGTGTTAGATCCTCAAGAGGTGATGTCACACCCCAACCTTGACGGCGGAAACGTCGAGATGTGAGGGTTAAGATCGTTCACAGCCACATAACGCTATTATTAAATCCAAATATTATATTCATAAGTTTCCAATGTAACATTACAAGCATAAGTCTCAAACATGAAAGTAACATTACATAAGATGTAAAATTATTCAAGGGAATCCATTTATTTAACTAGGTCCAATCCTAGATGTGTATAAGCTTTAAAAGTGCGTCAAACTTGGGCGTTTCCTGAAACATGTTAAAAATAAAAGGTCAATAATAATGTTGGTGAGATTTCCATAGTTTTCTATACATAAGTATATAAAAGATGACAATTCATGTCATGAAATTAGCGAACAAAGTAACTAGGGATGTAAGACAGAATGCACAATTAAACCTTGATAG
Source organism: Flaveria ramosissima (assembly GCA_025215565.1). Taxonomy (NCBI): domain Eukaryota; kingdom Viridiplantae; phylum Streptophyta; class Magnoliopsida; order Asterales; family Asteraceae; genus Flaveria; species Flaveria ramosissima. The sequence continues at coordinate 60,814,743 of CM046045.1, forward strand.
TTTTACAAGTCTCAAACGTTTACAAGTATATACGATTAGCTAAGTGTACTTGGATCAACCAAGCAGGCTTGTCAGGCCCATAGATCTATGACGTCGCCAGACTAGCAATAGTTAATGATTGTACATATAATCGACATTACATGGTAATTACTAAGATCAACTAACCACAACATACAAGTGAATTGCCATAAGTTTACAAGAATCAAACGTTTTACAAGTGCAACGATTATAAGATAACATGTTTCACCCCAAAATGTAAAAATATGAAAAAAGAGTATAGAAATACTCACATGATCAAATAAGTATATATTGGATGATTAATAAGAAATAATAACAAGCGTCGTTTCAACGTAGACCTTCACAATGCACCTAATATATATACATTTACAAGATTTAAGTTTTATTGTAATGAGTTTAACGAATCAACGAGGACTAGGGTTCTAAGTCGAAATTTGGGCTTGCCAAATAATTATACTTAAACAAATAGAATAAATTTATATTTTCATAAAATATATATTTATATATTATTCAAAGTTATGAAAAGAACAATTATAATAATTAAAAAAAAAGTTATATAAAAAGTTTTAATAAATTTTTATAACTAAAAATTTATTACTATATAAAAAAAATTAATTGAAAATGGATATTTGAACCAATAATAATTTACTAATTATTATTTTCAATCCATTTTATAAATGATTATTCAGACAAGCTTTGCTAAAATATTTTATAAATAAAAATATTTTTATTTAAACTTAGAAAAATTATAGAAAATCTTCGGAAGCTTTTGAAAATATTTGGAATATATAAAAATAATTTTTATACATTTTACAAATTTTCTGGAATTAGTTTTAGGCTAAAAGGCCTTTAAAAATAAAACATTAGGGTGCCCGGGTTCGAACCCGGGACCTCATGTTTAACAAGGCAGTGTCTTAACTAGTGAACCAAGGCCTTAGCCGTGGTATATCCTGGTTTCGAAAGTTTAAAAACATAAACAAAAGAAAACCCCCAAATTTGGTTAAACCCTAGAACACTTTGATCCAAATTGAAGTTCAATTCGACTTTGTAAATGATTGAAATCATGGGGCTTTTGTTCCCCATGTATAGACGAGTGGTTAGACGTGTTCAATTACCTGTTTTGGTTCGAGATGTTATCAAGAACAATAGAAGAACAAGCCGCGCTCAAAGGTAAATGATTGTTGTATAATCGACGAGGATAACCCAATTAAACTTGTGTGAAGCTTCTTCAGACAGCCACAAATCAAAGACCTCAATCAATTTCAGGTTTCGAAGGCCAGGAGATGGTGTTTGTGTGGTTGCAGGTTCGCGGTTAAAGTGGAGATCAAAAGGGATGTTAACGTTGGTTTCAAATGCAATTGAGAGTTGAGAACGATTAGGTGTAGTTAGATAGTCGTTTAGGTTCATTTAATTGAATTATAACAGAGGTTTAATGCCCAAACGGCTATGGATTTTAAGGTGCTACGGTTATGCTTTCAATTGAGTGATATCCGAGTTTAATCCTCAATTATTTAGTACATTAATGTTCGAACCACACACACGAAACTGTTTGATTCAGTTTTGGTTCATTAATCGACATTTTTAATGGGTTTTAGAGACTCACTAGAGCCGCGGCCAGTGGTGGCCGGCCGAAAAGTCAGGGGAAGAGAAACAAAAGGGAGTTAGGTTTTGGAAATTTACAATTTAGTCCCTGTAGTTTTGATTATATCATTTTATGCAAAAGGCTTTCTTTAAAGTTTAAAAAAATAACAAAACAACCCTTGTACTTTAATTATCTTTAAGTTTTAATACATTTACAACTTATTACTTAATTAACTTTTATTAGTTATTATTTCTATTATTATTATTATTATTATTTATCTTTTCATGTTAATATTATTATTATTAAAATCATTATTAAGATTGTTATTTAATTACTATGTAATCATTTACATTATCAACTTTCATGTTAAGGAATTAAAAACAAATTAAAGCAATTAATATAAGTAACCCATAAGTTTCGTGTATAGCAATAAAGGCCCTTACAAGGATTTAACAAGTTAACTTAAATTAACCCAAAATTACAAGATGTTACAGTCTCCCAACTTAAAGGAATTTCGTCCCGAAATTAAGAATAAAACTAAGCGAACATATGCGGGTATTTCTCATTCATATGGTCTTCACCCTCCCAAGTGAACTCAGCTCCACATTTGTTTTCCCAACGAACTTTGACGATCGGTGTTGCAGTTGTTCGGGTCTTCTTCAGGGTTCGATCCATAATCTCAACAGGCTTCTCAAGGAAATGCAATGACTCATCTATTTGAATTTCCTCTAATGGAACATTCAAATTTTCATCAGCCAGACATTTCCTCAGGTTTGAGACATGGAAGACAGGATGAACTGTGCTAAGTTCAGAAGGTAGTTCCAGTTTGTAAGCCACTTTCCCAATTCTTTTCAGAATCTTGAAAAGTCCTACAAAACATGGGGCAAACTTACCCCTCTTCCCAAAGCGAACAACACCCTTCCATGGAGAGACCTTAAGAAGAACCATGTCGTTGACTTGGAATTCTAACGGTTTTCGTCTTTAATTGGCATAACTCTTTTGACGACTTCTAGCCACCTCAAGGTTACTTCGGATTTTGGAAACTTCGTCGGTCGTTTCTTGAATAAGTTCAGGACCAGTGATGAGATTTTCACCAATGTCAGTCCAACAAATCGGAGAGCGACATTTGCGACCATACAAAGCCTCGAATGGTGCCATCTTAATATTTGAGTGATAACTATTGTTATATGAAAATTCCGTGAGCGGTAAATGCGTATCCCAATCACCACCAAAGTCAAGGACACATAGTCGTAGCAAATCCTCGAGGGTTTGAATTGTTCGTTCGGTTTGACCATCAGTTTGAGGATGATAAGCCGTATTAAAATCCAATTGAGTATCCAAGAGTTCTTGCATAGACGACCAAAAGTGCGAAGTGAAACGAGCGTCTCGGTCGGATATGATGTGGAACGGCACGCCATGACGACTCACAATTTCGTCAATGTAGATGCGAGCGAGTCTTGAAACTTTGTATGTGTCTCGTATTGGTATGAAATGTGCCGTTTTGGTCAAACGGTCAACAATCACCCATATACTATCATGACCACGAGGAGTACGAGGTAACTTGGTTATGAAATCCATAGAGATATGTTCCCATTTCCACATAGAGATTTCGGGTTGTTCAAGTAAACCACTTGGTCGTTGATCCTTGGCTTTGACTCTTGCACACGTGAGACACTTGGAAACATAAGACGCGATATCTTTCTTCATTCCAGGCCACCAATATTGACCACGAAGGTCCATGTACATTTTATCGGAGCCAGGATGAATGGAATATCGGGTTTGATGAGCTTCGTTTATAATGAAGTGCCGAAGGTTATCACGATTCGGAATCCAAAGTCGATTCAAGAAGTAGCACATGCCGTTCGGTTTTGTCTCTAGTTGTGACCGAACGTTGGACATCAAATCTTCATCCTTCCCTTCGTCGGTTAATGCCACTTGTTGAGCCTCGCGAATGCATAACTCAAGATCACTATCAATTCTTATGTTTTGAAGCATGATAGTAGCCTCGTTAACATCCACATGAATTTCGGTATCAAATTCTCCTAGCGTATCAAACCATTGCCTTCGATCTCGAATTTCTTGTAGTGAGACAGCCTTGTTATGGACCTTGCGACTCAGCGCGTCGGCTACAACATTCGCCTTCCCAGGGTGGTAACGAATGTAGCAGTCGTAGTCGCTAATCAACTCAATCCAATGTCTTTGCCTCATGTTGAGATCCTTTTGATTGAACACGTGTTGGAGACTCTTATGATCGGTGTAGACTACGCATTGCGTCCCATAAAGATAATGTCGCCAGATCTTCAAAGCGAAAACAACAGCACCAAGTTCAAGATCATGGGTTGTATAGTTCACCTCATGAACCTTCAATTGTCTCGACGTGTATGCTATGACTTTGCCTCGTTGCATGAGAACACAACCAAGACCTTGATTAGAGGCATCACAGTATACAGTAATGTCGTCGTTTCCATCGGGGAGTGTGAGAATAGGAGCGTTACACAACTTGCGTTTCAATGTCTCGAAAGCCTCTTCTTGCTTGGGTCCCCATTCAAAGAGTCGATTCTTTTGGGTTAGTGCCGTTAATGGTTTAGCAATATTCGAAAAATTCACTATGAACCTACTGTAATATCCTACTAAACCCAGAAAAGAACAAACCTCGGTTGGTGTTGTGGGAACACACCAATTCTTCACGGCTTTAATTTTAGCAGGATCAACGTGAATTCCTTGGCTATTCACCACATGCCCTAAGAATTGAACCTCTTCTAACCAGAATTCACACTTGGAGAACTTGGCGTATAATTGCTCCTTCTTCAAAAGTCCAAGAACTTGTCGCTAAGTGCGTCTCGTGATCGATTTTCGTCTTGGAATAAATAAGAATGTCATCAATGAACACGCTCAAAAACTTATCCAAATACGGTTTACATACTCGATTCATGAGATCCATGAACACGGCAGGTGCATTGGTCAAGCCAAAAGGCATAACCATGAACTCGTAATGTCCATATCGAGTACGAAAAGCGGTCTTTGGAATGTCGTCATTGTGGAAACGTAATTGATGATGCCCAGAACGTAGATCGATCGTTGAGAATTGGGTTGCTCCTTGAAGTTGATCGAAGAGATCATCGATTCGAGGAAGAGGGTAACGGTTTTTGATAGTAAGCTTGTTGAGTTCCCGGTAGTCGATACACATACAGAAGGAACTATCTATCTTCTTCAGGAACAACACGAGTGCACCCCATGGTGAAGAACTACGACGAATGAAACCCTTATCGGTCAACTCTTGCAGTTGACTAGCTAGTTCTTGCATTTCAGACGGTGCAAGACGATAAGGTGATTTAGCCACAGGGCTTGCACCAGGGATTAAGTCAATCTTGAACTCAACTTCTCGCACGGGAAGTAATCCCTTAAGATCCTCGGGAAAAACCTTGGGAAATTCTTGCACGACAGGAATGTCTTTCAGTTCTTTACTTTCGGCTTTCGTATTAACTACATAAACCATGAAAGCTAGGTAGTTTTTACTTAGGCACTTTCGGGCCTTGATGCAAGACATAAGTTTGAGTCCTTGGGATGGTTTCTCCCCAAAATACTTTCAAAGTATCACCAGTCGGTAAAGGAATTCGGATGCACTTCTCGAAGCATAGAATTTCCTCACGTTGCTTGGCTAAACAATCCATGCCAATGATAACATGAAAGCTTCCTAGTTGCATAGGAATAAGGTCGATGAAGAACTCGTGTTCGTTAAGGCTCAAAGTACCATCGCGTATTACGACGTCAACGACGATAGATTTTCCATCGACGACTTCGACCGTGAAGGATCTTTCCAGATTAACACGCGGTTTAGAAAGTATAGGCTCGATTTCCAAGGACACGAAACACCTATCCGCACCCAAATCAAACAATACAGATGCATAACGACTATTTACAAGATACATACCTGTTTGGTAATAACCCATAATTGGTATGATGAACACAGATAGGAATTTTACAAGACAAAGAACGATTTAAAAGAGATTCAATGACGTACCATTCACCACCTCGTTGTTGGCTTGTGCTTGGTTGGCGTTGATGTTGAAAGCCCTTCCACGAGCCGGTGGCACAGTTCCCGCATTGCGAGGACATTAAGGACGAATATGACAAGGCTCGCCACAGTTATAGCAGGTTCGGTTGGTAAGCATTGCAGTGTTGTTTGGCGCGCGAAGGCAAGTAGCCACCAAATGCCCATACTTCCCACACAACAAGTAGACTCGGCATGGAATGTTGCTCGTGTGGTGGTACTTGCACGTGTTACACATAGGATATGGACCAGCATAAGCTCTAGCCATGGGAGCTTGATTTGCAACCACCATTTGTTTTTTTGGAGCATTTGGTGTAGTCACAGTGTAGTTGCGTGTTGGGGTGAACTTACGCTTCTTGTTTTGGGAAGATGACTCGGCCCTTACCTCCTTTGTTGCCTCAGGTGTCACCTTCACAGTAGACTTGGAACCCTTCGCCGACATAGTGCCAGCTCTAATGTGATTCTCGGTGAGCTGCACTGTGATAGTAATTGCCTCCTCCAAAGTTGTGGGCCTACTACCCACCATGGCATCCTGAATTTGAGGTGGCACCCCCTTGATAAATTTCTCAATGTTACGGGGAACGGTGTCGACCATGTGTGGTAAAAGCATACTCAACTCATGATGGCGGGTGGAATAAGCCAAGTGATTTCCACTATCTTGTTTGAGGTTCCAGAATTCCTCTTCCAGCTTTTGTAACTCACTTCTTGGGCAAAACTTTTTGATCATGATATCCTTGAATTCCTCCCAAGATAATGCCAAGGCAGCTTTAGTTCCTCGGTTCCTCTTTTCACTATTCCACCATGTTAGTGCCCGTTGTTGGAGGACACTTGCAGCATAACGAACCTTGAATTCATTGGGACACTCGCTCACGATGAATGTGTTCTCCATACTCTCGAACCACTCGAGAAGTCCAGTGGCTCCTTCTTTTCCACTAAAGCTAGTGGGTTTGCACGACTTGAAGTGTTTGAAAGTGCAAGTACGATTGTTCCCGTTTTGGTTGTTGCTATTCTCCCCATGAACATTGTTGTGACCACCACTATTGTTTCAATTAGTGTTGTTGTTGTTATTGGCCATTAAGGTGCTACTAAGTTCAGCAACCATTGACAGGAGCACAACAGCCATTTGCCGGGCGATCATTGCTGCAAGTTTACGGTCGAAACTTCCACACTTTCCATGATGACGAGACATGCTGGATACAAAATGAGTTAGTTACGGGAATGAGGATAACAAAGGATAGTAATTTAAACAAGGATAAGCTAAGAATTGTAAGGTACATGGAATGATTCCATTTGATAACGCATTACCATTTGGAAACGTTGACACATCAAGGTGAATTGACCCATTTGCCATAGAAACTTATGTATGGTGACCATAGTTTATCACTCATCTAAGAAATCCCCAGGTAAGCATGACTAGTCCCGTAGGATTTATGCGAAATGCTTGCCTTGGCCCGAAGGCCTTTTGCCAGGAAATCCAGGATACAGGTGTCTATGTGTCACACAATGTTCCTTAGGTTCATGAAATCAAAACCTTGATGAGATTTATATAGATTAGACATAAAGTCTAAAGATCCAAGTCATAAGCATAAGTATATGATTCCACGTGTCGTCGAGAATAAGATTAAGAGATTTCATGTTCGGGGAGAGTCAAAGAGTCAAAGATAAGTTTAGGGAGACAAGTAACAATGTTTAGGCAATCCTATGCTAAAGCATCAAATTGCACATAAGAAGACATAACATTATGTAGCATGCAAATCATAAAATTTATAAGATAGAATTATAATTCTATAAGGTTCATGCATATACTATAGTCTAGGTCACCATTTCTAATAACCTAAATCCCTATAGTTAGGGCTTTGATACCAATCTGTCACACCTTAACCTTGACGGCGTAAACGTCGAGATGTGAGGGTTAAGATCGTTCACAACCACATAACGCTATTATTAAATCCAAATATTATAATCATAAGTTTCCAATGTAACATTACAATCATAAGTCTCAAACATGAAAGTAACATAACATAAGATGTAAAATTATTCAAGGAAATCCATTAATTTAACTAGGTTCAATCCTAGATGTGTATAAGCTTCAAAAGTGCATCAAACTTGGTCGTTTCCTGAAACATGTTAAAAATAAAAGGTCAACAATAATGTTGGTGAGATTTCCATAGTTTTCTATACATAAGTATATAAAATATGGCAATTCATGTCATGAAATTAGCGAACAAAGTAACTAGGATGTAAGACAGAATACACAATCAAACCTTGACAGTTTTACAAACCTCAAACGTTTACAAGTATATACGATTAGCTAAGTGTACTTGGATCAACCAAGCAGGCTTGTCAGGCCCATAGATCTATGATGTCACCAAGCTAGCAATAGTTAATGATTGTACATATAATCGACATTACATGGTAATTACTAAGATCAACTAACCACACATACAAGTGAACTGCCATAAGTTTAACAAGGCAGTGTATTAACAAGTGAACCAAGGCCTCAGTCGTGGTATATCCTGGTTTCAAAAGTTTAAAAACATAAACAAAAGAAAACCCCCAAATTTGGTTAAACCCTAGAACACTTTGATCCAAATTGAAGTTCAATTCGACTTTGTAAATGATTGAAATCATGGGGCTTTTGTTCCCCATGTATAGACGAGTGGTTAGACGTGTTCAATTACCCGTTTTTGTTCGAGATGTTATCAAGAACAATAGAAGAACAAGCCGCGGTCGAAGGTAAACGATTGTTGTGTAATCGACGAGGGTAACCCAATTAAAGTTGTGTGAAGCTTCTTCAGACAACCATGAATCAAAGACCTCAATCAATTTTAGGTTTCGAAGGCCGGGAGGTGGTGTTTGTGTGGTTGCAGGTTCGCGGTTAAAGTGGAGATCGAAAGGGATGTTAACGTTGGTTTCAGATGCAATTGAGAGTTGAGAACGATTAGGTGTAGTTAGATAGTCGTTTAGGTTCATTTAATTGAATTATTACAGAGGTTTAATGCCCAAACGGCTATGGATTTTAAGGTGCTACGGTTATGCTTTCGACTAAGTGATATCCGAGTTTAATCCTCAACTATTTAGTACATTAATGTTCGAACCACACACATGAAACGGTTTGATTCAGTTTTGGTTCATTAATCAATGTTTTTAATGGGTTTTAGAGACTCGCCGAAGCCGCGGCTGGCGGTGGCTGGTGGCCGCCGGAAAGTCGGGGGAGAGAAACAAAAGGGAGTTAGGTTTTGGAAATTTACAATTTAGTCCCTGTAGTTTTGATTTTATCATTTTATGCAAAAAGCTTTCTTTAAAGTTTAAAAAAAATAACAAAATAACCCTTGTACTTTAATTATCTTTAGGTTTTAATACATTTACAACTTATTACTTAATTAACTTTTATTAGTTATTATTTCTATTATTATTATTATTATTTATCTTTTCATGTTAATATTATTATTATTAAAATCATTATTAAGATTGTTATTTAATTACTATATAATCATTTACATTATCAACTTTCAAGTTAATGAATTAAAAACAAATTAAAGCAATTAACATAAGTAACCCATACGTTTCATGTATAGCAATAAAGGCCCGTACAAGGATTTAACAAGTTAACTTAAATTAACCAAAAATTACAAGATGTTACAGGTGAGTTCTAGCCCCTTTTAAGCATGTTTTTACATTTTGGGGCTATTATGCATATTAAATGCTTGTTTATGCTTGTGATGATGTTGTTTATGGTGATGAGTATGATATTCCAGCCTTAGACGTGGTAAGTTGGGTTTAGGCGGGAAATCCGTAAGGTCTCGCGTGAACTAGGTGCCTTAGGCTACAATGGATTTCTGTAAGGATTCCTATAAGTCTGATGCAGCCAAAACATCTAAAGTCTCTCTACAAGCATGCACTAAAGAACAGAAGTAGAAATACTTTGGAAGTTTTACACCATGCACTAGAAATATTCTAAGTGTAAACTCTTCCGAAGCCAAGACCAACATCTTCCGAAGCCAAAAGTGAAGTCTTCCGAAGTTTCAAAGACAAAGTCTTCTGAAGCCAAAGAGTGAAGACAGATTTCTTCCGAATACTTCTAGAGATATGCCTTTATCTGATGTACTTTACCATAAAGCTGGACCACCTTTCCGCTGCTACTCTGTAAAGTCACCAACTTACATTAGTTGGTGAAAGGTCCATGCTTTTGGTAACTGTACATTGAGGTCTTGGGTCCATGCTTTCTACTTTATGTACCCTTCACCGGTCCTGCATACTTTTATTCTTTTTGTAATATATTAGGATGTGAGCTATGGCATGTCATAGTCACAAGTCAAAAGGCAGATCTGCCTTTTGACTCTACACTTGATTTTGTAGTTGTCTAGTTAATTGTATCCAGCTGGCCTTCAAAGTATGACCGGCTAAAGGATGTAGTATAAAGTATCTCAAGTACTTGTAACTTTCTATCGATGCTTTGTAACTTGTAATAGAACTTGAGAAGCAATATACAGCATTCTTGAAAACCAAATAGTTGTGTTGTTTGCAATCTTGTTCTGTCTCATATTTACTTGTGTTCTTAGCATCTTTCATTAACAAGTTAACCGGTTCCCTATTTGATCTGTTAAGTGTTCTAAGCAACTCTCCTCATTGTGTTGTTGTGTTGTAAGTGCATACCTTTCACCGGTCTTGCATTTGGTATCAGAGCATTTTAGGCCCTTGATATAAGATCTCTCCATCTTAAGATCCCTCACACCCACAAAATACTTAACTACTCAAATGGCAGCTATAACCAAAGCTGATATGGAAACTGGAACTATGACAAAGCCTCCACTAATCACTCCTGAAGACTTTGATACTTGGTCTCAAAGAATTTAAGGCTTCATCAAGTCTCAAGACTCCAGGATGTGGGACTCTATTGTTGAAGGACCTTACATACCAAGCACCACTTTTGCTACTAGTGGTGGTATGATTCCTAAGATTGTGACTGATTACTCTGAATCAGATAGAAAGAGAATAGAGATTGATCAGAAAGCCATGACAGCCCTTCAAATTGCTCTTCCAAACTCCATCTACAGAGGCTTCAAGAAGTGCGAAACTGCCAAGCAACTATACGAAGCACTGAAGCTGATGTATGAGGGGTCTACTAAAGCAAAGGAGAAAAGAAGGATCTCTTGAAGCAGCAGTTTGAAAACTTCATCTTCAAGGCAGGTGAAACCATGACTCAACAATACTTCAGGTATGTTGATATTGTGGATACTCTAATGGATGTTGGAGTAACTCTTGAGAATAGGGACATTGTAAGGAAGTTTATGTCCTCTCTTCCTAGACAATGGACACATTATTGTGTTGTTATGAAGAGGACTGAGAACCTTACGACTCTTACTCTCACAGAGTTGTATGGTATTCTTAGTGGCTACCAGATGGAGATGAACATGCAAAACTCATCTGTTAACTCCAGCAATCAACTGAGTTCAGCCCTCCATGTGGTTGAAAGGGAAAGCATTGAACCACAACATCATCTTATATGCTTCCCTGACAACTCACAAAAGGGCCCTTTCATCACCTTCCCAGAGACTCCAAGGGAAAGCTACACTCAAGGAAGTCCTTTCCAAGAGACAAGTTCTTCTCATGCCTTTGTCTCTGCTGATGAAACTTCAGGCAACTTTCTTTTCACTCTTGAAGATTTGGACTGTATCCATCCAGATGATCTGGAGTACATGGAGATAGTCCAGCAGATGGCTCTTCTCTCTCACAGAGCCAAGAAGTTCTACAAGAGGACATAGAGAAAGTTTCCAAGCAATGCAGCCAGTGGAAAGTTTGGGCTGGACAAAAGCAAAGTAAAATGTTACAACTGTAACCAGATGGGACACTTTGCAAGAGAGTGTAAGGCACCAAGGACAAATGGTGGCCAAGCACAAACCAAACCAAACTACACTGAGAAAGCCCCCAGAATGAGAAGCCAAAGCAGCAAGCTGCAGTTGCTATTGAAGAAGGAGGCTTTGACTAGAGCTTTCAAGTAGAAGATGCATCTCCAAACCAAGCACTCATGGCAGACCACGATGAAGCCAAAGTATTAGAACATCTTTGTACTCTTGAATGCATTGCTAAAGTTAATAGATACATGTCCTATAATTTAGAAATGAGATCTAATCTTGAGTCCTTAAATATTTTAAAAGCTGATTTTAAAAGAGCTGAAAATGATTATAAACTAAAGATAGAGGACTTAGAGAAAACCATTTCAACTCTTAAACATGAGCATACAGACTACAGGACTCAGATCAAAGATCTCATTACTAAATAAACTCAATGCCAAGCTGAGCTTGTGGCCAGCAAAGCCAAGGCAGAAAAATGAGTTCTTGAAGAAGAGACCTTCAAGAACATAATATCCTCATCCTTGCATGCAAAAGTTTGATATCAAAATAAGCAGGGACTAGGATCTTATGAGATAGCTCCTCCACACACAATCTTATCTGTAAGATCTCCTAGGTGTGGAACTTGTGAAGATGAGCTTCCCCTCATAGATCCTATGACTGAAGAGGATGAAGAGGAGATGGTGGAGAATGACTCTGAGAAGAGTGAAGAAGAGCATTCTAAGAAGGGTCATCATCCATCTAAGGAGAGCAAAGCTGTTGGAATGACCAAATCAAGAAGAAAGAACTTGATCAGGAAGGCCAAAAGAAAGTCCAAAAAGGCTCAAGAGATCAAGGCTACCTTCAATTCTGCACAGAAACAAGTCTTCATCTCTACATGATTTGAAGTAGTAAAGGCTGAAGACCAAACTTGAACTCCATCAACAAGAGTTCTAGTTCATGTCCAAATCATCCCATCATCAAGAAGAAGGCTGATCAGTTGTGCATTGCTGCTGTACAACCTGAACCATCCTGCTCCAAAGGTATTTCTAACCCTACAAGAATTGCCACAGCATCTGCAAAGGTGAAGATGGAGAAGGAAAGTGATCAAGTTCAGCCTTGTTCACAAAGAAGAACTCCTAGAAGGAAGAAAATGGATTGTGTTATGTGTGGGAGTACCTGTCATCTTGCTAAAGTTTGTGTTTACAATCCAAGAAGTACTCTCCACATGACCAAGAAAGAAAATTCTAAGAGTTTGGAGAAGAAGAAGCACGCTTCAGAAGGAAAATCTGTTTCCTTCGGAAGCTCCAAAATGAAGAAGAAGACAAGTGGAAACTTGCCTTCGGAAGAAAATTTGGTCTCAGAAGAAAGGAATACTTCCGAAGCACTGAAGCCTGCTACAGTAAAGCAAGATCTTCCGAAGGGCCAGTCATCAAAACTTCCAAAGTCATCAAAACTTCTGAAGTATTGATGGTCAAGTCTAAGCTTCCAAAGGTGGTATGGAAGTCAAAGAAAGACCAAGCGGCTGAAAGTTCTTCATCAACATCAGCAAATGATCCCTCTATCATGACTATAGGATCAATTACTGTTGCATTGTCTTCAACTTCTTTTGATGAGCCCAAGACCAATGAGGCTTGGGTTTCCAAATGTAACTAATTATCTCTTTTATGCATGGACAGCTCAAGACAAACAGAAATGTATGGATCATTGATAGTGGCTGTTCTGGGCACATGACAGGCAATAGGTCACTACTCCAAAAGTTTGAAAGAGTTGATAGAGGACCAATTGCTTTTGGAGGAGATGCAGGTGGTTACATTACTGGAAGGGGCAAGGTCACAAAAGGTAAGCTCAGCATTGAGAAGGTAAACTTTGTCAAGGAGCTTGGGTACAATCTTCTGAGTGTATCCCAATTTTGTGATCAGAGTCATAACATGCTCTTTACTAAGCATGAGTGCATTGTTCTCAGGCCCAGGATGGTCATTCCTTATGAGCGCATCTTGCTCAGAGCCCTCAGGAAAGGGAACATGTACAAGATGGACTTGCAAGAAACATCTCCCTCAGGAGAAATTTCCTGCTTTCTATCTAAAGCAAATAATGATGAATCTTTCCTCTGGCATAAAAGAATGTGCCATGTAAACTTTAAAAACATGAATAAATTAATTAAGAATGATTTGGTAACTGGAATACCAATGAAAGAGTTTACAAGTGATGACCACTGTGTTGCATGCCTAAAAAAAGAAGCGACACAAGGTATTTCACAAGCCAAAAGAAAGAAACTCCATCATTAATCCCATACACACATTACATATGGATCTCTTTGGCCCCACCAGTGTAATGAGTCTAGGAAGGACTTCTTATTGTTTGGTGATCACAGATGATTTTACAAGATTCACTTGGGTCTTTTTACTTAGAACTAAGGATGAGACTCCTGAGATTCTGAAGAATTTCATCTTAAAGATTGAGAATCAATGTGATCACAAGGTCAAAACCATACTGAATTCAAGAATCAAATCCTTGATACATTTTGTGATGAAAAAGGTATTATAAGACAGTATAGTGCTCCCAGGACTACTCAGCAAAATGGTGTTGCTGAGAGGAGAAACAGGACACTAATTGAAGCTGCAAGAACTATGTTGTCTGACTCTAAACTGCCCATCACCTTCTGGGCAGAGGCAGTGAACACTGCTTGCTATGTGCAAAATAGAATTTTAGTGGTTAAGACTCATGGTAAGTCTCCTTATGAACTTTGGCACAAGAGAAAACCTTTCATTGGTTTTCTCAAGTCATATGGATGTCCGTGCACCATCTTGAATACCAAGGATCAAATCGCCAAGTTTGTTGAGAAATCAGATGATGGACACTTTATTGGATACTCTTCTCAAGCTAAAACTTATAGAGTATACAATCTCAGAACTAGAGTAGTTGAGGAGTCGGCCAATGTGACTTTCAATGAGCACACTCCCAGTGTGAAAGGTTCTGGTCCGGATTGGCTATTTGATTTTGATTTAGTTACCAATTGTTTTAACAGATCTTGTGAGAATGTTTCACGATCTACCGATATATTACTAACAAGTGATCCTGACCCAAGATTTGAGCTAGGAAGACCCTCAGGTTACACATCTTCAACTCCAGTGGTAACTATTCCTGCAAATAAAGCTTCTACCAGCACATCAAAGACAAATCCTGCTGATGCTTCTGGGGTGCCTTCAAATTCCAGCTTAGAGGCACAAAACTCAGAAGAAGGAGCTTCAAATGTAGGAGAAAATGGTGGTGGTGAAAGTGATCAAGAATTTCTTGATGCTGATAACCACTACATTGAAGACAACATCAATGATGTCACACACTCATTAGATCAAGTTAATCTTGATAAGTGTGCTGATGTGGAGGATGAATCTTCTTTGCCAGATCAAAAATTTTCAAATCTAGATCTATCTAAGCAGCTTGCTGTGATCCCTCAGCTAAGGATCCACAAGTCTCATCCTACCACAAACATCATTAGAGATGTTGATTCAGGGGTGAGAACAAGAGGACAAACCCATGAAGCAAATGTTTGTCTTCACTCTTGTTTCTTGTCCCAGATAGAGCCAAAGAAAATTGATGAGGCTCTAAAGGATAGAAGTTGGGTTGAAGCTATGCAAGAGGAGTTGCTTCACTTCAGAAGGCAAAAGGTTTGGAACCTATGTCCTCTCCCTCAAGGGAAAACTACCATTGGAACCAAATGGGTTTTTAGGAACAAGAAGGATGATAGAGGACTTGTC
Organism: Flaveria ramosissima; assembly: GCA_025215565.1. Classification (NCBI taxonomy): domain Eukaryota; kingdom Viridiplantae; phylum Streptophyta; class Magnoliopsida; order Asterales; family Asteraceae; genus Flaveria; species Flaveria ramosissima. The sequence goes on from CM046045.1 coordinate 60,829,983, forward strand.
ATAAAAAACAAGGTAAGACTAGTTGTTCAAGGATATACTCAAGAAGAAGGAATTGACTACATAGATGTTTTTGCTCCTGTGGCAAGACTTGAAGCTTTTAGAATATTCCTAGCTTTTTGCTGCATCCAAGAATTTCAAGGTCTACCAACTTGATGTCAAGTGTGCTTTTCTTTATGGGGTGATTGATGAAGAGGTGTATGTCAGACAACCACCTGGGTTTGCAGATCCTGATCATCCTGATTATGTCTACAGGCTTGATAAAGCTCTTTATGGGCTGCACCAAGCACCAAGAAAGTGGTATGAGACTCTATCTAAGTATCTCTATCAACATGGCTACAAAAGAGGTACTATAGATGGAACTCTCTTCATCAAAGGAACAGGAAATGACATAATGCTAGTTCAAGTATATGTAGATGACATTCTCTTTGGGTCAACAAATCCAAAGTTCTGCAAAGACTTTGAGAAGCTGATGAAGGACAGCTTTGAAATGAGTGCCATGGGGGAACTCAATTTCTTTCTAGGAATTCAAGTGAAGAAAGTTGATAATGGCATCTTCATAAGTAAGTCAAAGTATGTACAAGACATACTTAAAAGGTTTAACATGATTGATTGTAAGGTTGCTAAGACACCCATAGCATGAAATCACTCCCTTGGACCTGATCTCGAGGGGGAGTGTGTTGATGAACATCTCTATAGGGCAATGATTGGGTCTCTTATGTACCTTATAGCTAGCAGGCCAAATATTATGGTTGCTAGATGCATTTGTGCAAGATATCTAGCCAACCCCAAGATGTCACACCTGGTCACTGTCAAAAAAAATTTAAGATATCTCAAAGGTGCTCCATCACTTGGCCTTTGGTATCCAATGAATTCTGACTTTAATCTGTATGCTTATACAGATAGTGACTATGGTGATTGCAACATGACTACAAAGTCTACATCAGGGGAATGTCAATTTCTTGGTGGAAGAGTATGCAGGATCGGGTTTGTCACTTAAACACTTGGATTTCTCTCAAACTCACTTACAGAACACTCAAATCAGATGAAGTATAGTCTTTTATAAGAGTTGATAATAATATAATAAGTAGCAAAGAACACACAGATATAAATTTTCAAGGCACTTGTATATATTACTTCTCAACTCAAAGTAATACAAGACTCTTACAAGCATGAAACATGAGTTACAATGAGAAACTATATATACTAGACCCTACAGCTGGATATACTTTGATACCAGCTGGAAACCTAAGACTAAAGCATATACTACAATGCTAAAGTTAAGGTATCTTAGATAAAGTATTATCTACGATATGGTAGTGATGACATGTCCATGACTTACCTTTTGTCACCAACTAAAGTTGGCAACTGTACTAACTTATAAAGGTAAATAGTGGAATAAAGTATGGTCAACTACATGGCTTTTGAGAAAACGCCATGCAGTATCTCAGAGGTCTGCAGCGGAGTGTCAGAGAGACCATACTTATGTCCACTAGATAATAGTAGTGTCTTCCGAAGGTAAGTTTCCGAAGCCACTTATACTTCGTAAGAGGCTTCTATACTTCCGAGGCTTGAGGACTTCTATACTTCGAAAGTTGACTTCTGATCTGTCATTCTAAGTCTTGATCTTCGGAAGTAAGTTCTTTGTCTTTGGAAGTTGGAGTTTTCCTTCGGAAGTTAGTTTTACACTTTGTCTTCGGAAGAGCTCCTTTTTCCTTCGGAAGTTCCACACTTGGCTTCGGAAGTCCTTTATTTGTTATACCAAAATATCCTAGGCTTGAGGACTTCTATACTTCGGAAGTGGCCTCTTGTTCCATAACTCATAAGGGGTTTTTCCATGTGGCTTTACTACAAGGACCCTGTTCTGCACATAGCATGCAGTGCTGACTACCTCTACCCAGAATGTTAGAGGCAGCTTTGAATCAACTAACATAGTCCGAGCAGCCTTAATAAGTGTCCTATTTCTCCTCTCAACAATACCATTTTGTTGCGGAGTTCTAGGAGCACTATATTGTCTGGCAATCCTTTTTGAGTTACAAAATGAGTCAAGAATATGGTTCTTAAACTCAGTTCCTTGATCACTTCTAATTATTTTAACCTTGTCATCAATTTGATTTTCTATTTTAAGAATAAAAGATTTCAAAATTTCAGCAGTTTCATCTTTGGTTCTTAAAAAGAATACCCATGTAAATCTAGTAAAATCATCAACAATCACAAGGCAATATGATTTCCTTCCAATGCTTATTATACTTGTGGGACCAAATAGATCCATGTGCAATAAGTGTAATGGGGTGGTGATGGAGTTAACAACTTTGGATTTATGAGATGCCCTGTGTTGCTTCACTTTCGGGCATGCAACACAGTTATCTTTGCAGAAAAATTCCTTTTTAGGCAAACCATGTACCTAGTTATTTTTAGCCAATTTATTCATTGTCTTATAATTTACATGACACATTCGTTTATGCCATAGTGTTGACTCATCACCATTAGCTTTGGAAAGAAAGCATGATACTTCTCCTATTGGGGAAGCATTCTTCATATCCAGCTTGTACATATCCCCTTTCCTGTGAGATCTAAGAAGCACCAATTCCTGAGGAATTGTCATCTCGGGTTTGAGGATTATGCACTCATGTTCTGTGAAGAGCATTTGATGCTTTTGATCACAGAATTGAGAAACACTTAACAGGTTGTGTTCAAGCTGCTTGACAAAGTTAACTTTGTCAACTTTTAATTTTCCATTGGATATACTTCCTCTGCTAGAAATATATCCTCCGGCCTCACCTCCAAACTGGATAGGACCTCCATCATAATGTTGAAATTATTGAAGGAGAGATCTGTTCCCTGTCATGTGCCTGGAGCATCCACTATCCACAATCCAAACATTGTTATTCTTGTCATATGGATGTCCCTACACATAAGATGAGATGATTAGTTTTGATTGGAAACCCAAGCCTTGTTGGTCTTGGGTTCTTCCAATGGTAGTGACACAATTGAACCAAAATTTATGCATGGGGGTTTAATGGATGTCTATAAAGAAGAGGTTTGGGCTACAGGATCTTCCTTGATCTTCAATTCCATCCCTTGGTTGATCATGGAGGATGAGCTTGTTGAAGCTTTTGTAGTTTGGCATTCTTCCGAAGCTTCTTTCTTTTCGGAAGAAGCTTTCACCACCTTTTCTTCCGAAGCAGTCTTCTTCTGGGATGGTGCAGGACCAGTGAAGGGCTTGACAATTACAACACAACAACACAAAGAGGAGATTAACCAAACTTGATCAAACAGTAAACTGGATTAACCACAATAATGATACTAAGAACACAAGTAACAAGTAAGAGACAGAACAAGAGAGTTGGGTTTCAAGGATGCAGTATATTGCTTTCTCAAGTTCTATTACAAGTGTTACAAAGCATAAAGAAAGATACTAGAACATGGAATACTTATACTACAACCTACAGCCAGCTATACTTTGAAAGCCAACTGAATACAATTGACTAGACACAAACAAAATCAATTGTAGAATCAAAAGGCATATCTGCCTTTTGACCTTGTGACTATGACATGCCATAGCTCACATCCTTATCTATTACAAAAAGGATAAAGTACATAAAGTAGAAAGTTACAGACTCAAGACCTCAATGTACAGTTACCAAAAGCATGGACCTTTTTACCAACTCTTGTAAGATGGTGACTTTACCGAGATGCAGCGAAAAGGTGTCCAGCTTTATGGAACAGTACATCAGATAAAGCATGTTACTAAAAGTCTTCGGAAGAAATCTGTCTTCATAGGATGAAGCTTCGAAAGATTTTGTCTTTGAGGCTTCGGAAGACTTCATATTTGGCTTCGGAAGATATTGGTCTTGGCTTCGAAAGATTTTACACTTAGAATATTTCTAGTGCATGGTGTAAAACTTCCGAAGCAATTCTACTTCGGTTCTTTAGTGCATTGCTTGCAGAGAGACTTTGGATGTTTTGGTTTGCATCAGACTTAAAGGAATCCTTACAAACTCCCCCTAGGCTGATGCTACCAAAACATTTAGAAGATCTTCAGATGTTAGTAGTCTTCAGCTCAATCATGACCATACCCTTCTTTATTAGATGGTCAGGATCATTTAGACTTTCATAGTATCTTCTCATCTCAAAGAGATCATGCAGAGGTAAGTTGATTATGTCTTGCCATGTATAGACATTCTCAGCACCTTGATCTCTGATTACATGCCATCTATCTGGATTGGTAGAGAAGGTCCAGGATAAGATGGGTGTCTCAGCTGTAAGAGGAGCGACTTGTATTGGAGTTGAATGGGATGTCTCTTCATGCACTTCCTCAGGTTGATCTGACTCAGCCTGAGGTGTAGAGGTAGATGATTTAGGCTTTTTCTTCTTATACTTTGGTTTAAAAGCCATCCTCTTCTTCCTCTTATATGACTTTAAATGAGAAGACTAGTCTGTAGCACCTTGTTGATCATCCTTGTCTTTCTCAGTTGGGTGTTCCTCCCTCACAAGTTCAGAAGGAGAGGGAGTTTGACCCCGATGTGGATCAGAAGATGAAGCTTGCTGAGGCTCAGCAGGAGGTCCGGGTTGTGTTGTCTCAGGTTGTTCAACCTTAACTTCCACTTCAGGTGGGACTTGACTTGGAAGAGAGTGTAAGTTAATCAGTTCTTTCATCTTGATCTTCTGCTTGATTACCCTTATATGCTCATCCATTGTGGATAGAGAAATAGGGCCAAGTCTCCTTCCGGAGAATCCATACAGCTTCAAAAAGCTCATCATCCTTTGTTTGTCAGCAGACTTCTTCATACTCTTTTGGATGATGGTTCTTGACTTTGCAGCTTCTTCCCTTAGCTTCTTCTTAGTTGTCTTTCTCTCCTTGACTAACTTAAGCTCAAGTTGTTTTAAGTACTCAAACTCAACAAAGTCATAGGACAAGGGAAGAAGTGCATCTGCCTGATAGAAGCCTGTGGCACTCAGGTAGTTGATCATTTTGATCCTATCTTCTTCTTTGTCTACCTGAGGTTCTTGTTGAACCACATCTTCTTGTACAGGGCTTTCTTGAACTGGGAAGAGAGAAGAAGCATGCTTGTAGAGTCTTTTCTGTCTCTTCTCCTCTTTGAATTGGAGAAGTAACCTTGCATCCTCTTTTTCTTTCATCTCTTTGACACTTCCATATCAGCCAGTTCATTTAGTTGTTCTAAGGGGAGAGAAATGATTTCATCAATGTCATTGTTCCTGGTCTGCAGGTAAGTAATCCTGACTGCCCTCAACTCATCATCTTGAGTATTTGGTCTGGGGGCAGCCCTGATTGCAGCTTACATAAAACCTGAAGACCCATAGGAACTTTCTCCCCTTAGCTTACTCTTCCTCTCTCTCTCTTCCTCCTCAATTTCTTCAGGAGTCAAAATCCTTTTCCCTTTGTCACCCACAGACCTTTGTGACTTAGGGTGGATAGAGGTTTGGCCTTCATTGCTTGGTGTAGCATCCATGCTCTGGCCAGAGAGAGGCTGAGAAACAACTTCACCAGCAGGTGTCTCAGAGAGAATGTGGATCTCTGCAGCAGTTGATGATGATGAGACAGGGGTCTCAGGTTCTGCCACTGGGCCTTCAGTCAAGGTTTCCCCTATGAAACTAATCTTAAGGTCCACCTCAACATCTCGTTGACCGATGGCATTACCTGATTGCCTAAGTCTCCTTCTTAAGCTAAACTCTGTAGTGATCCTGTCTTGGATTCTTTGAGCCAATCTGCAGCTTGTCTTGAGTTGCTTGGGTTGACAAGTGGCATATTGACTAGATCCAGACCTTCATAGAAGTTCAAATTTTGAAAGTCAAATACTTCTTGTTGCCCTTGAACTCTATGAAGAATAAGGGCTCTTCTATCAGCATCATACCTCCACCTTATGATGTAGTTTGATGTTCCTTGAGGTGGGGATGACACAACCCTTGGTATACCTTCCTCAAAGAGACTCCTAATGATAGAGTCTATAGAGTCCACATTAATGTGAACTTGAGGAAGTTGCTGAGAATGCACAATTGCAAGTGAGGATGGTGAGTCCTCAGTGTTTATTCTCTGTGAAGAACTCCCAGTTTCTGTGGCTGCAATGACTTTCTCCCCCATTTTGGTAGCATCACCCACTTGCATAGGTGAGCTGGAGGATAAATCAATCACATCCACAGGTTCTCGTGTTCCTGGTTGAGCTCTTCTTAAAGGTCTCACAACTAGTTTTTCCTTAAGATAAGATATCTCAAGTTGCTGATCATTGACCCTGTTGTGTAAGGTAGTCACCTGAGATTCAAGGTGAATGACATTTGAGACTAGGTAAGTGCATGTTTTAGACAATTTGTGCACCATTAGTCTCAGATTCCCCTCTTCTTCATCAGAAGAATCATTGGGGGATGAGATGATTGGACCAAAGTCCTCTCTCTCACTACCAGCTAGAGGTTCTTGGCTGATGGTTTTCCTCTACTCACTGGCAATCTCAGTTGAGATGTCAGTGGGCTGAGTTGCCATGGTTGAGGTCTTAATGATGTAATCACTTGCAGAAGTGAGAGCCTCTTCCATATGGACATCCTGAACAAGTTCAGAAGTGTCCACCTCAGTTATAGGTGACTGATGTGGGCTAGACTGAGGAGACACAGGAGTACTCATCTCTCTTTGAGTAGGGGAAGAGAAGAGAGACTCATGGTACTCACTGAATCTAAGTCTTCATCAGTATAGAAGGATAGGTTGGGAATGGGTTGATTTAGATCTAAAGGTTGGGGATGGTAACTGTCCCCTGAAGGTTTTTCACTTGAGTGTTGAGACTCAGAGTAAAGGCTTAAGGCTGTTGGGCTTGTGAGCTCATAAGGGTGAGCATGAGGAACCTCAGCTCTGATAGTTGAAGAGATGCGAGTGGTTTGCTCCTCAGGGGAAGTGGGAGCTCTAGTGTTCACTTCCTCCTGTAAAGGTGAGTATATGGTGACCTGCACAGACTCAATAGCTTGAGTAGGGGTTCGTTTGGATTTTCTTTGGTAGGTGAGGGTTACTTGAGGCCTTTTTAGTGGTAGAGAGATAGAAAGTGTGGGTTCAACACTAGGTTGTGTTGCTAGGTTGTCACATTGAGCAATGAGCTCTAACATTTTGGGGATAAGGGCTGTTTCTACCCCTGAGAAGCCTACAGTTGGCTTCTTCATGATTTTAAAGATGTCGTGCTTCATCTGTCCCAATTTCAAAATATTATTTGTTTCCCTCAACTGTGAGCCCAGTTCACAGTTGAGAATGTGTTGAACATATCTAGGAAACATATAATACTCTAAGGAGTCCAAGTTAGCAAGTAAATTGGTATAGACAAATTAAGAGTACTCGTACTTGACCCCTTGAACCATTCCATGCACGATGAAGGAGAGATCCTCAGGAATCTGGTCCCATCCTCCATGCTTGTCTGACAACTGTGGATAACCACATGGAGTAGGTATTTCCACTGGGATGAGACCTTCCCTTTCCTGAAGGTCTTTACAGAGAAATCTCCCTCATAGCCCATCTGCTCAAAGGAATGATTGACAGCTTCCTTTGGGAAGGACAACTCACCTTCTTCATCATCCAGCTGCAAATGAGTGTTGATGATGGCTGGAGTGATGAAGATTGTCCTCCCTTGCACTGTGGCAGACAATGCCTTCTCCCCATCCATGATGACCTCTTGGCAGGTCTTCCAAAATTCAAGCAGATGATCCTCATACAGAGTAGGATCAATGGTTAGGGAGGTGAAGTAATTTGATAGAGTTAAGAATTGGCAAATCTCTGAGAAACTTTCATCTTTCTTAGAGCTTAACAGAGCAACCTGGTTATGTTGCCTGTGAAGTTGCATGGAGAAATCTATGTTGTTTCTGCGGTTAAGGTTGGCCATTTGAGAAGCTTAAGGATGAAGAAAGGTGAAAAGCAAAGGCGGTTTGGGAATTTGGTTTGAGGAATAGTAAAATTGAAGAAGATAGTAAGGAAGAGGGGGAACTATTGGGTATTTATGTGAAAAGGGAATTGAACCAAAGTTAATGAAAGAGGATAAACTTTGAAAGCCGAAAGTCGGTCCCACCTCTGAAAAAGTAGTTTACTTTTGCTCAAAAAGTAGTTTTCTTGGAATTCAAAAACCTTCCGAAGGTAATTTATCTTCGGAGGTTTTAATGAAGAAAGCTTCCGAAGCTAAAATGACTTCGGAAGATTTTCCTGAGAGTTTTGAAAATTTTGCTTCGGAAAAGAAATAAACACTTGAATGCTTTGTCTATAAAACAACAAAGCTTCCGAGAGTTAATTTTGCTTCGGAAGGAAAAAGTCCTTAAAAACAAATAAGTGTCTGAGACAAGTATTTAAGCTTCGGAAGATAGATTTAGACTTCTTCCAAAGATAAAATTTCTTAGACAGTTATTTATTTTGAAGACATGATTTTCTTCCGAAGGTAAAAATATATCTTCCGAAGGCTCAGAAAATTTAATTTTCAAGAATCTAAGGAAAGTCTTCAAAAAGGATTTGATATCCAAAGAAAACATGAGCTTATGAAAGTGATGAACTAGACAACTTAGGACACACATATTTTAAGAAATAATTAGAACTAGTTTTAAGAAAAGATCTACTCAAAGTTAATCATCCAAAGCACTTGAGCACAGCAACTTGCAGCAGCAATGTATTCAGCCTCAGCAGTTGATGCAGACACACAGGATTGTTTCTTGCATTGCCATGAGACAAACCTTCCACCAAGGAATTGACATCCCCCAGATGTAGACTTTGCAGTCATGTTGCAACCACCATAATCACTATCTGTATAAGCATACAGATTGAAGTCAGAATTCTTTGGATACCATAAACCAAGTGTTGAAGCACCTTTGAGGTATCTTAAAATCCTTTTAACAGTGATGAGGTGAGACATCTTAGGGTTGGCTTGATATCTTGCACAAATACATGTAGCAAACATGATATCAGGCCTGTTAGCTGTGAGATACATAAGAGACCCAATCATAGCCCTGTATAAATGTTCATCTACACACTCCCCCTCAAGATCAGGTCCAAGGGAGTGGTTTCTGGCTATGGATGTCTTAGCAATCTTACAATAAGTCATGTTGAACCTCTTGAGTATGTCCTGAACATACGTTGACTAACTTATGAAAATGCCATCTTCAACTTGCTTCACTTGAATTCCCAGAAAGAAATTAAGTTCTCCCATTGCACTCATTTCAAATCTGTCTTTCATCAGCTTCTCAAAGTCTTTACAGAGCTTTAGATTAGTTGAACCAAAGATGATGTCATCTACATACACTTGAACTAGCAATAAGTCATTTCCCTTTCCTTTGATGAAGAGAGTTCCATCATTAGTACCTCTCCTGTATCCATGTTTACAAAGATACTCAGACAAAGTCTCATACCACTTCCTGGGTGCCTGATGCAGCCCATAAAGAGCTTTGTCAAGCTTGCAGACATAATCAGGATGATCAGGATCTACAAAACCAGGTGGCTGTTTGAAATAAACCTCTTCATCAATCATTCCATATAGAAAAGCACACTCTACATCAAGTTGAAAGACCTTGAAGTTCTTGGATACAGCAAATGCCAGGAATATCCTAACAGCTTCTAATCTTGCTACAGGAGCAAAGACATCAGTGTAGTCAATCCCTTCTTCTTGTGTGTATCCTTGAACAACTAGTCTTGCCTTGTTCTTGATGATAATGCCTCTATCATCCTTCTTTTTCATAAACACCCATTTGGTTCCAATTGTAGTCTTCCCATGAGGAAGAGGACAAAGGTTCCAAACTTTTTGCCTTTTGAATTGAAGCAACTCTTGTTGCATAGCTTCAACCCAACTTCCATCCTTTAGAGCCTCATCCACTTTCTTTGGCTCTATCTGAAATAAGAAACAAGAGTGAAGACAAACATTTGCTTCATGGGTTTGTCCTCTTGTTCTTACCCTTGTGACAACATCTCCAATGATGTTTGTGGTGGGGTGAGACTTGTGGATCCTTAGCTGAGCGATCACAGCAAGTTGCTGAGAATGATCCAAATTTGACAAATTTAGATCTGGCATAGATGATTCACCCTCCACAGCACCACACTTATCAAGATTAACTTGATCCAATGAGTGTGTGACATCATTGATGTTGTCATCTATGGTGTGGTTATTAGCATCAAGGAATTCCTGATCACTTTCACCATCATCATTGTTGTCTTCCACAATTGAGGTATCTTTATCTGGTTGTGGAGCCTCTGAGTAGGAATTTGAAGGCACCTAGATGTATCAGCTGAATTTGTCATTGTAGTGCTGATAGAAACCTCATTTGCTAAAGTAGTTCCACTTGGAGCTGAAGATGTATGAGTTGAAGGTCTTCCTAGCTCAAATCTTGGATTAGGATCACCTGTATTTAAATTTTCTGCAGATCCTGAAACATTCTCACAAGATTTGTTAAAACAGTTGGTAACTAAATCAAGATCAAATAGCCATTCAGGACCAGAACCAGCCACACAGGGTGTCTGTTCATTGAAAGTCACGTTGGCTGACTCCTCAACAATTCTAGTTCTGAGATTGTATACTCTAAAAGTCTTAGCTTGGGAAGAGTATCCAATGAAGTGTCCATCATCTGATTTCTCAGCAAATTTGGCAACTTGATCTTTGGTATTCAAGATGGTGCAAGGACATCCAAATGACCTGAGAAAACCAATAAAAGGTTTTCTCTTGTGCCAAAGTTCATAAGGAGTCTTACCATGTGTCTTAACTACTAAAACTCTGTTTTGCACATAGCAAAATAGTGTTTACTGCCTTTGCCCAGAAGGTGATGGGCAGTTTAGACTCAGACAACATAGTTCTTGCAGCTTCAATTAGTGTTCTTTTTCTTCTCTCAGCAACACCATTTTGCTGAGGAGTCCTGGGAGCACTATATTTTCTTGTAATACCTTTTTCATCACAAAATGTATCAAGGATTTGATTCTTGAATTCACTCTCTTGATCACATCTTATGGTTTTGACCTTGTGATCACTTTGATTCTCAATTTTTAAGATGAAATTCTTCAGAATCTTAGGGGTTTCATCCTTAGTTCTAAGAAAGAAAACCCAAGTGAACCTTGTAAAATCATCTGTGATCACTAAACAATAAGAGGTCCTTCCTAGACTCATTACACTAGTGGGGCCAAAGAGATCCATATGTAATAAGTGTAGGGGAGTAGTGATGGAGTTCTTTTCCTTAGGCTTGTGAGATACCTTATGTTGCTTCCCTTTCAGGCATGCAACACAATAATCATCACTTGTAAACTCTTTCTTTGGCATTCCAGTTACCAAATCATGTTTAATTAGTTTATTCATGTTCTTAAAGTTTACATGGCATATTCTTTTATGCCATAGGAAAGACTCATCACTATTTGCTTTAGATAGAAAGCATGAAACTTCTCCAGAGGGAGATGTTTCTTGCAAATCCATCTTGTACATGTTCCCTTTCCTGGGGGCTCTAAGCAGGATGTGCTCATGAGGAATGACCACTCCAGGCTTGAGAACAATGCACTCATGCTCAGTAAAGAGCATGTTATGACTCTGATCACAAAATTGGGATACACTCAGAAGATTGTACCCAAGCTCCTTGACAAAGTTTACCTTTTCAATGCTGAGCTTACCATTTGTGACCTTGCCCCTTCCAGAAATGTAACCACCTTCATCTCCTCCAAAAGCAACTGGTCCTCCATCAATCCTCTCAAAGTTATGGAGTAGTGACCTATTGCCTGTCATGTGCCTGAAACAGCCACTATCAATGATCCGGACATTCTTGTTTGTCTTGAGCTGTTCCTACACAAAAAAAATGATTAGTTACATTTGGAAACCCAAGCCTTATTTGTCTTGGGCTCACTAAGTGTAATAGAAGGTAACGCAACAGTAATAGATCCTATGGTTGTGCTAGAAGGATCTTGAGCTGTTGTTGATGAAGAAACTTCAGTCACTTGGTCTTTCTTAGACTTCCACACCACTTTTGGAGTCTTGGACTTGACCTTCAAAACCTCGGAAGCTTTTGTGACTTCGGAAGTTTTGATGACTGAACCTTCGGAAGATTCTACAGTCACTGCAGCAGACTTCAGTGCTTCGGAAGAATTCCTTTCTTCCGAGACCAACTTTTCTTCCGAAGGTAATTTTCCATTTGCCTTCTTTTTTGATTTGGAGCTTCCGAAGGAAACAGACTTTCCTTCCAAAGCTTGAATCTGCTTGAGACTCTTTGAAGTCTTTGTCTTAGTCATATGGACAGTACTTTTAGGATTGTATGGACAATCCTTAGCAATGTGAGAGGTACTTTCACACATGACACACAACATTTTCTTCTTCACAAGAGTCTCCTTATGAGAGCAAGATTGTCTTTGGTCACATCCCTTCTCCACCCTCATCTTTGCAGATGCTGAGACAGTTCTTATGGGCTGGGAACTGTTCTTGGAGTTTGATGGTCCAGGCTGTGCAATAGTGGTATACAGCAGATCAGTCTTCTTCTTGGTACTGAGATGATTTGAACAAGAACCATAACTCTTAGGTGAGGAGTTTTGGTTGATGTCTTCAGTCTTTACTACTTCAAACCCTGCAGAGATAAAAACTTGTTTATGCTTAGAGTCAAAAGTAGCCTTGATCTCTTGAGCCTTTCTTGCTTTTCTTTTGCTCTTCCTGATCAAGTTCTTTCTCATTGACTTGGTCATCACAGTAATCTTCTTCTCCTCAGAAGGATAGTGGCCCTTCTTAGAATCCTCCTCTTCACTCTTCTCAGAGGAATTCTTCACTATCTCTTCTTCATCCTCTTCACTTATAGGATCTATGAGAGGAAGCTCATCTTCACAAGTTTCATAGCTAGGAGATCTTACAGACAAGATTATGTGTGGAGGAGCTATCTCATTGGATCCCAGTCCCTGTCTATTTTGATAACACACCTTGTTGTACAAGGATGAGGATATCATGTTCTTGAAGGTCTCTTCTTTAAGAACACTCTTTTCAGCCCTAGCTTTGCTGATCACAAGCTCAGCCTGGCACTCAGTCAGCTTGGTTATGAGATCTTTGATTTGAGTCCTAAAATCTGTATGCTCATGTTTTAGAACTGAAATGGTTTTTTCTAAGTCCTCTATCTTCAGTTATAATCATTTTCAGACTTTCTAAAATCATATTTTAAAATGTTTAAGGACTCAAGATCAGATCTCATTTCCAAGTTATAGGACCGATATCTGTTAACTTTAGCAATGCATTTAGGAGTACAGAGATGTTCCAATACCTTGGCTTCATCATGATCTGCCGTTAGTGCTTGGTTTGGAGAAGCATCTTCCACTTGAAAGCTCCAGTCAAAGCCTCCTTCTTCAACATCAACAGCAGCTTGTTGCTTTGGCTTCTCATTCTGAGGGGCTTTGTCAGTGTAGTTTGGTCTTGTTTGTGCTTGGCCACCATTTGTTTTAGGTGCCTTACACTCTCTAACAAAATGTCCCATCAGGTTACAATTGTAACACTTGACTTTGCTTTTATCCAAGACAAACTTTCCACTAGTTGCATTGCTTGGAAACCTCCTTCCAGTTCTCTTGTAGAACTTCTTGGCTCTATTAGTGAGAAGTGCCATCTGCTGGACTATTTCCATATATTCCAGGTCATCTTGATGGATACAATCCAGGTCTTCAAGAGTGAAAAGAGAGTTGCCATAACTTTCATCAGAAGACACAAAGGCTTGAGAAGAGCTCGTCTCTTGGAATGGGCTTCCTTGAGTGTAGTTCTCCATGGGTGTCTCTGGAAAGGTGATGAAAGGACCCTTTGCTGAGTTGTCAGGGTAGCATATGAGATGATGTTGGGGTTCTATGCTATCCCTATCAACTACATGCATTGCTGAACCCAATTGATTGTTGGAGTTGCCAGATGAACCTTGCATGTTCATCTCCATCTGGTAGCCACTGAGAATCCCATATAACTCTGTCAGAGTAAGAGTTTAAAGATTTTCAGTCCTCTTGATCACCACACAATAGTGTGTCCATTGCCTAGGAAGTGAGGACATAAACTTCCTTACAATGTCTCTGTTTTCAAGAGGAACTCCTCCATCCACAAGGGTATCCACTATCTCAACATACCTAAAGTATTGCTGAGTCATGGTTTCACCTATTTTGAAGGTGAAGTTTTCAAACTGCTGCTTTAGGAGATCCTTCTTGTTCTTATTGGCTTCAGAAGAGCCTTCATACATCAGTTTTAGTGCATCCCACAGCTGTTTAGCTGTTTTGCATTTCTTAAAACCTCTGTACACAGAGTTTGGAAGGGCAGTTTGAAGAGCAGTCATGGCTTTTCTATCAATCTCTACTCTCTTCCTATCTTCATTAGAGTAGTTAGCCACATCTTTGGGGATCATACCAGCACCAGTAGCAGAAGGAGTGCTGGGTATGAAAGGTCCATTTTCAACATATTCCCACATTCTAGAGTCTAGAGACCTGATGAAACCTTCCATTCTCATACACCAGGTATCAAAGTCATCAAGAGTGATTAGAGGGGACTTGTTCATGGTTCCAGTTTCCATATCAGTCTTTGAAATGGACGCCATTTTGAAAGTTTAGTATTTGTGTGTGTGAGGAATCTTAAGATGGTGAGATCTTATATCAAAAGCCTGAAATGCTCTGATACCAACTGCAGGACCGGTGAAGGGCTTGAAAATTACAACACAACAACACAAAGAGGAGATTAACCAAACTTGATCAAACAGTAAACTAGATTAACGACAATAATGATACTAATAACACAAGTAACATGTAAGAGACAGAACAAGAGAGCTGGGTTTCAAGGATGCAGTATATTGCTTTCTAAAGTTCTATTACATGTGTTACAAAGCATAAAGAAAGATACTAGAACATGGAATACTTATACTACAACCTACAGCCAGCTATACTTTGAAAGCCAGCTGGATACAATTGACTAGACACAAACAAAATCAATTGTAGCATCAAAAGGCATATCTGCCTTTTAACCTTCTGACTGTGACATGCCATAGCTCACATCCTTATCTATTACATAAAGGATAAAGTACATAAAGTAGAAAGTTACAGACTCAAGACCTCAATGTACAGTTACCAAAAACATGGACCTTTTCACCAACTCATGTAAGATGGTGACTTTACAGAGATGCAGCGGAAAGGTGTCCAGCTTTATGGAACAGTACATCAGATAAAGCATGTTACTAAAAGTCTTCGGAAGAAATCTGTCTTCATAGGATGATGCTTCGGAAGACTTTATCTCTGAGTCTTCGGAAGACTTCATATTTGGCTTCGGAAGATATTGGTCTTGGCTTCGGAAGATTTTACACTTAGAATATTTCTAGTGCATGGTGTAAAACTTCCGAAGCAATTCTACTTCAGTTCTTTAGTGCATTGCTTGCAGAGAGACTTTGGATGTTTTGGTTTGCATCAGACTTGAAGGAATCCTTACAGATGGTCTCAAGGGGCCTCTTTTATTCTTTTCAGTCTTTACAGCTTTAGCTTCTGAAGCCTTTTTCCTTTCGGAAGAAGAATCTTCTTCCGAAAGCAGCCTTGCTTCAGAAACAAGCTTTCCCTTTTTCATCACTTGACCCATTTGATATGGTCCAAATGACAAACCTTCCCTATCTCCTTCCTTTTTAACATTATTTGCATAATGTATGCTAGCAGGATTGTAGTAACAATCTTTGGCCATGTGGTTTTGCAGACCACACATTATGCATGCAATGTTAATCTTTTGGGAATTTGAGGATTGCTGTTTCTTGTTCTTTTTCTCTTCATCAGCAACCTTTCCCTTTACCTTCTGATCCTTTGGTAGGACAGGAGTGCTGGTACTACACCCCTTTCCTGAATTAGAGTTTTCAACCACTTGGAATCCAGCTGAGATGAATACGCCCTTTTGCTTTGGGTCTATCTCCAGCTTAGACTCAGCCACTTTCTTGGTAGTTTTTCTGGCTGCCTTAGCTCTGCTTCTTGTGGCTTTGGTGGTCAGGGTTTGATCATCATTGGCAGGGGAGGGTATAATTACCTGGTTCTTCCCTGTGATGGTCTCCATGGTTGCATCATTCTTTGACTCATATAAAGGTGGGTCAGCAGATGAAACCTCTTTCTCCTCAGTACCACAACTTGGTTGTCTTATAGACTCATAGGAGTATGGTGGAGCAATTTCATTGGTTCCCAACCCACCTTTGTTTTGGTAACAAAAATTTGAGTGAGAGGATGATGCAAGAATGGCTTGGAAGTTTTGCTCAGAAATAGCATACTTCCTGGCTTGAGCCTCAGCTATGACAAGCTGGGCTTGAGCCTCAAACAATTTGGATATTATATCCTTTATTTGAGTCTTATAGTTTGTGTGTTCGTGTTTTAATAGGGACACAGTTTTCTCTAACTCCTCAATTTTTCTTTGATAGTCAGATTCAGCCCTTTTAAAATCAGATTTTAAAACATTTAAAGACTCAATATCGGATTTAATCTCCATATTGTAGTCCTGATACAATTTAACCTTAGCAATACAGGCAGGAGTACAGAGATGTTCATATACCTTATTTTCATCTGTTTTGGCCATGATTGCTTGAGCAGCAGTCACATCCTGTACCATGAAGCTCCAATCAACTTCTTGAGCCATTGCAGCTGTTTCTGTTGACTTTTCGGTGGGCTTTGGTGTAGAGGGATGTGTGGAGGCCTGTGGGGTTCCCGGGTTGGACTTGGGAGCCTTGCATTCCCTTGCAAAATGACAAAGTTGGTTACAGTTGTAACATTTGGCCTTTGTTTTGTCAAACCCAAATTTGCTGTTGATTGGGTTCTGGGGAAATTGCCTTCCAGGTCTCTTAAAGAACTTCTTTGCTCTGTAGGTTAGTAGAGCCATTTGTTGGACTATGTCCACGTATTCCACGTCATCCAGGCTGAAGCACTCTAGATCATCAAAGCAATATTGATAATCATTTGAGTGTCCACTTCATGAGACAAAAGCACAGCTGTCCTGAAAGGAGCTTTGCTGAGCTTGTTGAGACCTTGGAGTCTAAGGAAATGTGATGTATGGCCCGGAAGAACAAGATGGCTGCTGGGTGTAAGTCAGGTGTTGTTGAGGCTGGGAGGTTCCTGATCCTTCAGCAACCATTAATGCGTTGCTAGCAGGAAGACTCAAGGGTCTGCTTGTCTGATGGCCCCTCTTACTCTCCATTTCCAAACGGTATCCATCAAGGATGCCATAGAGTTTGGTCATGGTGAGTGTATTTAGATTCTCTGTTCTCTTGATAGAGACACAATAGAATGTCCACTCATTGGGTAATGCACCCATGAACTTTCTTGTAAGGTCTCTAAGTTCATGAGCAATTCCCATAGATTGAAGGGAAGAAATGAGATCCATGTACCTGAAGTATTGCTGGCTAAGTGTCTCTCCAGCAACATAGGTGAAGTTCTCGAACTGCTGCTTCAGTGAGTCCTTCTTGGAGTCATTTGAGCTTGAATACATTTGGGCAAGCGCGTCAAACAGTTCTTTGGCAGACTTGCAATGCTCAAACCCCACCATGATGGAGTAGGGAATTGCAGTCATGAGAACAGTCATAGCATTGCTGTCAATGTCCAACTTCTTCCGGTCCTCATCAGAATAATCTTCAACAGCTTTCTCAATCATGGCACCGTTTCCACCAGCTACTTTTGGCTTATACGGGCCATTGAGAATGGATTGCCACATCTTGTTGTCTTGATACCTGATGAAGCCTTCCATTCTTAGCTCTATTAAGCTCTGTTAAGCTCTGAGAAAGATGAAAGTTTCTCAAAGATTTGCCGTTTCTTAGCTCTATCAAAATACTTCACCTCTCTAACCATTGATCCTACTCTCTATGAGGATCATCTGCTTGAATTTTGGAAGACCTGCCAAGAGGTCATTATGGATGGGGAGAAGGCACTGTCTGCCACAGTGCAAGGGAGGACAATCTTCATCACTCTAGCCATCATAAACACTCACTTGCAGCAGGATGATGAAGAAGGTGAGTTGTCCTTCCCAAAGGAAGCTGTAAATCATTTCTTTGAGCAGATGGGCTATGATGGAGATTTCTCTGTAAAGACATTCAGGAAAGGGAAGGTCTCATCCCAGTGGAAATACCTGCTTCATGTGGTTATCCACAGCTTGTCAAACAAGCATGGAGGGTGGGACCAGATTCCTGAGGATCTCTCCTTCATAGTACATGGAATGGTTCAAGGGGTCAAGTTCAGGTACTCTCAATTTGTTTATACAAATTTGTTTGCTAACTTGGACTCCTTAGAGTATTATATATTTCCTAGATATGTTTAACACATTCTCAACTGTGAACTGGGCTCACAGTTGAGGGAAACAGATAATATTCTTAAATTGGGACAGATGAAGCCCGACATCTTTAAAATTACGAAGAAGCCAACTGTAGGCTTCTCAGGGGTAGAAACAGCCCTTGTCCCAAAAATATTGGAGCTTATTGCTCAAGGTGACAACCTAGCAACACAAGCTAGTGTTGAACCCACACCTTCTACCTATCAACCACCAAAAAGGCCCCAAGTCACCCTCACCTACCAAAGAAGGAAGTGGATACTAGAGCTCCCACTTCCCCTAAGGAGCAAACCACTCCTATTTCTTCAACAGTCAGGGCTGAGGTTCCTCATGCTCACCCTGATGAGCACACAAGCCCAACTGCCTTAAGCCTTCACTCTGAGTCTTAACACTCAAGTGAACAACCTTCAGGGGACAATTACCATCCCAAGCCTTTAGACTTAAATCAACCCATTTCCAACCTCTCATTCTATACTGATGAAGACTTAGGTTTCAGTGGGTACTATGAGTCTCTCTGCTCTTCCCCTACTCAAAGAGAGATGAGTACTCCTGAATCTCCTTTGTCTAGCCCACATCAGTCACCCATAACTGAGGTGGATACTTTTGAACCTGTTCAGGATATCCATATGGAAGAGGCTCTCACTTCTGCAAGTGATTACATCATTAAGACCTCAACCATGGCAACTCAGCCCATTGACACCTCAACTGAGAATGTCAATGTGCAGAGGAAATCCAGCACCCAAGAACCTGAAGCTGGTGGTGAGAGAAAGGACTTTGGTCCAATCATCTCATCCCCCAATGATTCTTCTGATGAAGAAGAGGGGAATCTGAGACTAAAGGTGCAAAACTGTCAAAAACATGCTCCTATTTAGTCTCTAAGGTTAGTCACCTTGAATCTCAGGTGACTACCCTGCATAATAGGGTCAATGATCAGCAACTTAAGATATCTTATCTCAGGGAAAAACTAGCTGGGACACCTTTAAGAGGAGTTCAACCAGGAACACAAGAACCTAAGAATGTGATTGACCTAACCTGTAGCTTACCTATGCAAGAGGGTGATGCTACCAAAAAGGGGGAGAAAGTCATTACAGTCACAGAACCTGGGAGTTCTTCAATGAGTATCGACATTGAGGATTCACCATCCTCACTTGCAACTGTGAATACTCAGCAACATCCTCAAGTTCACATTAATATGGACATTATAGACTCTTTCATTAGGAGTCTCTTTGAGGAAGGTATTCCAAGGGCTGTGTCATCTCCACCTCAAGGAACTTCAAACTACATTATTAGATGGAGGTATGATGCTTATAGAAGAGCACTCATTCTTCACAAAGTTCAAGGGCAGCAAGAAGTGTTCAACTTTCAGACCTTGGGCTACTATGAAGGTCTTGACCTGATCAACATGCCACTTGTCAACCCAAGCAAATCAAGACAAGCTGATAGGTTAGCACTCAGGATTCAAGACAGAACTACTGAAGAGTTCAGCCTTAGAAGGAGACAAAGGCAATCAGGTAATGTCATTGGTCAACTGGATGCTGAGGCAGACCCTAAGATTAGCTTCAAAGGGAAAACCTTGGCTGAAGGCCCAGTGAAAGAGCCTGAGAGCCCTGTCACACCAACAACTGCTTCAGAAGTTCATTCCCTCAGTGAAACACCTGCTGGTGAAGCTGTCTCACAACCTCTCTCTGGCCAGAGCTTGGATGCTACACCAAGCAATGAAGGCCAAACCTCTCTCCACCCTGAGTCACAAAAGTCTGTGGGTGACAAAGGGAAAAGGATTTTGACTCCTGAGGAGATTGAGGAGGAGGAGAGAGAGAGAGAGGAAGAGAAAGCTAAAGGGAGAAAGTTTCTCTGGGTCTTAAGGCTTTATGCAAGCTGCAATCAGGGCTGCCCCCAGACCAAACACTCAAGAAGATGAGTTGAGGGCAGTAAGGATTACTTACCTGCAGACCAGAAACTATGACATAGATGAGATTATATCTCTCCCCTTAGAGCAATTAAATGAACTGGCTGACATGGAAGTGTCAAGAGAGATGAAGGAAGTAGAGGATGCAAGATTACTTCTCCAATTGAAAGAGGAGAAGAGACAAAAAAGATTATACAAGCATGCTCCAACTCTCTCCCCAGTTCAGGAAAGTCCTGTGCAAGAGGATGTGGCTGCTACACAAGAACCTCAGGTAGACAAGGAAACAGATAGGCAAAACATGTCAACTACCTGAGTGCCACAGGTCTCTACCAGGCATATGCACTTCTTCCTTTGTCTTTTGAGTACATTGAGTTTGAGTATCTCAAACAACTTGAACTTCAAGTGCTCAGAGAACAAAAAGCAACAAAAGGAAAGATGAAGGAAGATGTTGCAAAGTCAAGAGCTATCATCCAAAAGAGTATGAAGAAATCTACTGACAGACAAAGGATGATGAGCTTCATGAAGCTGTATGGATTCTCCGAAAGGAGACTTGGCCCTATGTCTCTATCCACAATGGATGAGCATATTAGGGTAATCAAGCAGAAGATCAAGAGTGGAGAGCTGATTGGCTTATACTCTCCTCCAAGTCAAATCCCACCTGTAGTGGAGGTTAAGGTTGAACAACCTGAGACAACACAACCTGGACCACCTGCTGAGCCTTAGCAAGCTTCATCTTCTAATCCATAGCATGATCAAACTCCCTCTCCTTCTGAACCTGTGAGGGAGGAACACCCAACTGAGAAAGACAAGGATGATCAACAAGGTGCTGCAGACCAGTCTTCTCAGTTAAAGTCTTCTAAGAGGAAGAAGATGATGGCTTCTAAACAAAAGTCTAAGAAGAAGAAGCCTGAATCATCCACCTCTACACCTTAGGCTGAGTCAGATCAACCTGAGGAAGTGCATGAAGAGGCAGCCCAATCAACTCCAATTCAAGTGGCTCCTCTTGCAGCTGAGACACCCATCTTATCCTGAACCTTCACTACTAATCTAGAGAGATGGCATGTGATCAGAGATCAAGGTGTTGAGAATGTCTATACATGGTGTCACACCCCCGCTAAAAGCGGAAACACGAGGATGTAACGACATCGGGATCGTCATAACACATGGTAAGCGATAGAGATGCAATATAATAATGATGACAAGCGTGTCATGACGACACCCGACAACAAGGGGACTTGTGTCGTGTTTAGTCAATATTCACGACAATATATCCATAAGCATAAACATGTTAAATGATTCACATAAACAAAGAAGATAACATTGTAATGTATTTCCCACAACCCGGGAACAAGTATCATAAGAATGATGTTGTTAAATCAGAGTGCAACAATTGTTTCAAAATGATTGATTGTCAAATATGTTTAGTCATCAAAAATGCATCCTAGGGTCTCCACTAAAGCAGCACACCTAGATCCTCAGTTTGCATCATCACCTGAAAAAAGATATGCTCGAAATGGTCAACAAAATTATTGGTGAGCTTGTAGGTTTAAATAGTAAATAAGTAATTGATGCTTTATAGTAAATGATGTGGAATATCGTGTATACAGTTATAAGTAAGTAAAATCATATGACAATGAGCTTTGCAACCAAACCTAGCGACGTACACAAAGATATTGTCACAATATATTCACCCAAGGGCCAGTTCCTGGCCACTGATGGTACTAACTAGTATACCAACGAACAAGGGTGGGGGTGTCAACCCAGTAGTACTACCAATACCTATCCGTCGGTTCCCACAGTGGAATTAAATAATTGCAAAGAAAGAACCACATAGCAGACCCAAGCATGTATCAGATAAGTACTTGCAAAACAGTATCACATTGATTCCAAGTATGTAAATTGTACAGCATTGAAAATGGGTGAGCATACTTTTCCCCCAAGTTTGTAAATGATTGAAATATTATAAGCGTAAAAAGGGGCCCCGAAACTCACTTATTAGGTGGTTAGTATGAATGATCAAAGTATCCGAATGTTGTATGCAAATGCACAGTCAAACACCTATTGATAGTTATTGTTAAGCATTAATGATATGTATAAAGCGTATAATAATGTTCGGTCGGTTCGGGTTGTATCGGTTCGGTCGCGTGTAACACACACACAAACAGACTCACGTATTAGATCTTATGTAGATCCAAGTACTAGATATCGTTGCCATTGTTGTTGATATTTGTATAAAAGTTCTGTTGTTATGAGAAAAGTATTTGTTAAATATTAGTAGTTATAAATCGGTTGTTGATAATTGTAAAATGTTAAGTTAATTTAATTTGGAATAACATTAATAAGTTTGATAGCGTTGACTCTAACATTATCATTAGTAATGGCAACCGTGTCGATGTCACCTTAACATCACACGACATACACACACCACACGCAAGAAGGAATTCACACACAACAACTTTAGTCGCACGACAGGACCAGACGCACGACTAAACACTTCATTCGCACGAATCAACCCTCAATCGTACAAATCAACTTCATTCGTACGATTGAACCTTCATTCGTACGACTGGCATTCAGTCGTACCACACAACACCCAATCGCACGACTCAACCTCCATATGCACGAATCAACTCTCATTCGTACGAATCAGCTTCATTCGTATGACTGAACCTTCATTCGTGCGATACACGCACAATCGCACACATTCATTCGGTCGCTTGACTCAATCGCACACACACACACAGTCGCACGACTCAGTCGCACGACACACCCAGTCGCACAACTCAGTCGCACGATTGACTCAAACGTATGATTCAGTCGCACGACTCACCCAGTCGCACGGCTCAATCGCATGATAGACCCAGTCGCCTGAACAGCAGAATCGCGACTGCTGAGGGGCTGAGCAGCCTCCGGCTGCTCCGAGCACGGGTTTTACACAACAAGGACTTCCAGAAACACACTACAAACATACACAAACAAGAAGCACACGCAGAAAGACATCACACGCACCCACACGACCTCATGTGTTCGGGTTGAACCCGAACACCCGAACCCTAGTTTGGACAGCCGTGAATAAGCAAGAAAAGGGACAACCAAGGTCGTCTACCTGCTAGAATGGAGTAGACTTGGTTGTATCTAGCCGGTAAAAACGAGACCATACGGGGTGGTTTTGGTGCAAGGAATGAGATGTATAGTGAAGAGGAAGAAGATGGAGATGAAGAAGAAGAATAATGAATCTAGGGCTGGAAATGGGGGGTTTTATACCCATCCCAAGTTTGCAAAATGTCAATTTTATTCCCTGCACTTAGCCACCGAGTTCCCAAAGTTTGTTTCGGTTGAAAACGACTTTATTAGGTTAGTTATATTAATGATAAAAATGTATTTAATTATATCTGTAACTTAAAAATGGTTTTTATTAATGATAATAATATTATATAAAATGGTATATTTGGGGGTACCGATGATGAAAGTTTTAAAAGTTTTTAAAGATGGCACACGTTCACTTATGAAAGCACAAGCACAAGGATGATAAAGCAAGCATAATATCCACACGAATAGTTTATAAAGATGAGGAATGATCGAGCGAAGAAAAGTTAACGGAGTCCATGTTAATTGACGGACCTTTTGGTGACGGATGTCACGGTATCCCCCAATTGAGAGAATTTCGTCTTGAAATTCAGCTGGAGTTAGGTCCAAGAGTGTCATCCTCGAATAGATGTGGATATTTGAGTTTCATTTGATCTTCCCGTTCCCATGTAAACTCTGGCCCTCGTTTTGAATTCCATCTCACATGGACAATTGGTATTCTGCTGCGCTTCAATTGCTTGACCTTTAGATCCATGATCTCAATCGGTTCCTCAACAAAATGAAGCTTTTCGTCAATCTTGATTTCCTTAATTGGTACGTGAAGGGATTCGTCGGCCAAACACTTCTTGAGGTTTGACACATGGAAAGTATCATGTACACCGCTAAGTTCTTATGGCAACCTTAATCGGTAAGCTACTGGACCGATTCTTTCTGTAATCTCAAATGGTCCTACATATCTTGGGGCTAACTTCCCTTTCTTTCCAAATCGAACGACTCCTTTCCAAGGGGAGACTATAAGTAAACTCGATCCCCTATGTTGATTTCTAGAGGCTTCCGACGGTTGTCGGCATAGCTCTTTTGGCGATCTCTGGCAGCTTTTAGTCGGTCCTTGATTTGGAAAATCTTGTCAGTTGTTTCTTGAATGATTTCTGGGCCTGTTAGCTGACTTTCACCAAACGGGAGATCTGCATTTCCTTCCATATAACGCTTCGAAAGGAGCACATCCAATGCTTGTATTGTAGTTGTTGTTGTAGGAGAACTCAATCAGCGGTAGATGAGTGTCCCAACTACCACCAAAGTCGATTACACACGCCCTCAACATATCTTCTAGCGTCTGTTTAGTCCGTTCACTTTGGCCATCTGTCTAGTGGTGATAGGCGGTACTCATATCTAATCGAGTGCCCATTGCTTTCTGTAGTGTCTGCCAAAATCGTGAAGTATGTGTCTTGACGATCCTGATCTCGTTACATCCCCGTGTTTCCGCTCTTAGCGGGGTTGTGACACATGGCAAGACATAATCAACTTACCTCTGCATAATCTCTTTGAGATGAGAAGATATTATGAGAGTCTGAATGATCCTGACCATCTGATGAAGAAGGGTATGGTCATCATTGTGTTGAAGACTACAAACATCTGAAGATCTTCTAAGTGTTTTGGTAGCATGAGCCTAGGGGGAGTTTGTAAAGATTCATATAAGTATGATGCAGCCAAATCATCCGAAGTCTCTCTGCAAGCATGCACTAAAGAAGTAGAAATGCTTCGGAAGTTTTACACCATGCACTAGAAATATTCTAAGTGTAAAATCTTTCGAAGCAAAGACCAACATCTTCCGAAGCCAAAAGTGAAGTCTTCCGAAGCTTCAAAGACAAAGTCTTCGAAGCCAAAGAGTGAAGACAGATCTCTTCCGAAGACTTTTAGAGATATGCCTTTATCTGATGTACTTTACCATAAAGCTGGACCACCTTTCTGCTGCTACTCTGTAAAGTCACCAACTTACATGAGTTGGTGAAAGGTCCATGCTTTTGGTAACTGTACATTGAGGTCTTGAGTCCATGCTTTCTACTTTATGTACTTTTATCCTTTTTATAATATATTAGGATGTGATCTATGGCATGTCATAGTCACAAGTCAAAAGGCAGATCTACCTTTTGACTCTACACTTGATTTTGTAGTTGTCTAGTCAATTGTATCCAGCTGGCCTTCAAGGTATGGCCGGCTGTAGGATGTAGTATAAAGTATCTCAAGTACTGTTAACTTTCTTTGATTCTTTGTAACTTGTAATCGAACTTGAAAAGCAATATACAACATTCTTGAAAACCAAATACTTGTGTTGTTTGAAATCTTGTGTAGTCTCACATTTACTTGTGTTCTTAGCATCCTTCATTGACAAGTTAACCAGTTCCCTATTTGATATGTTAAGTGTTCTAAGCAACTCTCTTCATTGTGTTATTGTGTTGTAAGTGCATACCCTTCACCGGTCCTGCAATTTCTAATCTAGTAACTTCTTGTGCGAGATCTAGGTTCTCGTGTGATATGTATGTCCTCGCGTGACTGAGGCAACTTGTGGGCAAGGGTTTAACTTTAGTAAGGTTCCAGCGCGAAAAGAAGTTCTCGCGCGAGATTATGTTATCGCATGAGCTTAGTTCTCTCATAATTGTTTGTTATATATGTTATGTTATCTTATGTACTAGCCGTTTTCAAAATGATAAAGTATTACGATATGTCTTTACTTGGTATGTTATGAATTACTATAAGTAAAGCATTATGTAATGAAAGCGGAAAATAATACGAAAAATGAAACGTAATAAACAAATGAAAGTCTTGCAAGCAAAATGTAATGAGGTTCATAATTCCCTGTGTGGGTTTGTTAGCTCAACTGTGTGCGGCTTAGCTAGCCAAGAAGGATGCACACATGGATCTAGTCCTAAAGATTGACCATGTATGAATGGGGGTACACAATCCTTGTGATTGTTAGCTCAATTGTGGGTGGCCATAATGGTCTAGAAGGATACTCACAGGGGTCTAATCCTTAATATTGACCATGTATAAATAGAGGTACACAATCATTGTGAATGTTGGCTCAACTGTGGGGGTGGTTGTAATAGTCCAGAAGGATACTCACAGGGGTCTGATCCTTGTGGTCAACAAGGAATGGAATAGAATCTTTATCGCGACGCCTTGAGATTGTGATCAGTCTCATAATTTATGTTGGGAGCCGAGCATATGACACTGATTTGTGAAAGTGAAAGATAATCAATGAATGAACAAAAGATGATGAAAGATAACGAATAAACATATTGATTGTTGGATCATTTAAGGCTGGTGCAACCAAAACATACACTTAGACAATTTTGGTGCAACTGATGAAGAACTTCCGAAGGAAAATGCTGAGCTTCCGAAGGTCAAGTCTGATGGAGCTTCAGAAGAGAAACTCCAACTTCCGTAGACAAAGTCTTCCTTCTTTCGAAGTTCAACACTTAGAAGAAATCAAGACAATGACTTCCGAAGTAGGAAGGCCTAATGAATGTCTCAAGCCCGGAAATAAGTAGCCTCTTCCGAAGTATAAGTGGATTCGAAAGAACTTGTTCTTCCGAAGCCCGTTAACCTTCGGAAGAACCTACTAAGAGCCAGTAGACATAAGTATGGTCCTTCTGACACTCCGCTGCAAATCTTTGAGATACTGCATGGTGGTTTCCCACGCCCATGTAGTTGACCATACTTTATTCCACTGTTCATTCCTTATCAGTTAGTACAATTACCAACTTTAGTTGGTAACAAAAGGTAAGTCATGGACATGTCATGACTACCATATCTTAGATAATATTTAATCTAAGATACCTTATCTTTAGCAATGTAGTATTTGCTTTAGTTATAGGTTTCCAGTTTATCAAAGTATATCCGGTTGTAGGTGATAGTATATATAGTTTCTCATTGTAATTATGTAATATGCTTGTAAGAGTCTTGTAATACTTTGAGTTGAGAAGTAATATATACAAGTACCTTGAAAATTATCTTCTTGTATTTTGATTACTTAGTATATTATTATCAACTCTTAGATGGACTCTGCATCATCTAAACCGAGTGTGATTCATTGAGTTTAAGAGATAACATAAGTGTTGAATGACCAAAACCCGATCCTGCAGACGTGTGTGCATGCTCACCTATAAAGGAAATGTTTTTTAATCAAACGTAAAGTATTTTATTATAAAACTAGAACTCACTAAGAGTTCACTTACTTTGTGTGCATAATAATTAGCAGATAATTGATGATGTAGAGGAGGTGCAGACATGGAAATGGAAGGTACTAAGACAGTTCAAGTCTTGCATCCATATTTTTTAGAATGATGTTTATTTTCACATGATTTTGATGTATAACAAAAATGAGATGATGTTGAAACGATAATAATTTAAATGAAAAATTACATTTTTTCACTACAAATGCTTTGTTGTTAATGTTTAATCTATGAATGCCTAGCTGTGAGGCTTCTTGGGTTTGGGACCTTATAAACACACACACTCTTCTAGAGCCAATGCAACGTTTTGCATATTTATGAAAACCAGTTAAAATAAATAGAAAGAGGATTTTGTTTTTATGTGCAGATTATGATAATTAAAGGTGATATTAGGAAAGTGTGGATACCAAAAGTTCAGTTGGACCAAAAGAACCAATGAGCCAGATCAGAAAAACCTTTAAGTCCCACAGACATCATAACAACTGAAGTGGTCTACAACAGCTGAAGACAAAGTCTGGAGATAAAGTTTGAAGACAAAGTCTGAAGACAACTGCTGAAGACAAAGTCTGAAGACCAAGTTCTCAGAAGTTGTCACAACAGCTGAAGTAGTTCTTTTCAATAGTTGTGATGGTTTACTTTTCAGTAGTTTTATTATATGTAAAACATCTGAAGTTCTTACACTTCAGATGTTATAACTTCAGTAGTTGTAGTTGTAGCTTGTACTTAGCTTTTTGTGAAGGTGTCCTCAGTTGTTGTGGACATCTTTAGTAGTTTAGTCTATTTTCAGTTGTTTGTATAAATCAGTTAGATGTCACTATCAAGTGACATCAGCTGACATCACATTCCTTTATAAAAGGAATGTTGACCTAATTGTTTTGTAACCAAAGCTTTTATGTGAATGAAAATATTCCATTTGCAGAAAACTCTCTCTCTATAATTGTCACTGTTTGATTGAATATTCATACTATTTTGCTTAAATTTCGTCTAATTCTTGTTATATTCCGCTGCAAATATTAATCTAATTGATCAAACTATATCCGATCCTATCAAATGGTATCAGAGATGGTTAATCATTGATCGCTTTAACAATTGATCATTGAAACTGCTCTTTTGATATCTAAGTTTGATCAAATTAGCAAATTTGCAAGAATTGGTTATAGAGTTTGATTTTCTGTTGCTTCCGGTGATTTAACTTGAGATTCGTTTTGTTTCAAACTGTGTTGTTGAGTTTTTGAGCTAGATTTATTAAAATTTCATTAAACCTGTTTGAATTGGTGAAAATGACTACATCAATCAATGATCCTCACAATACTGGCTCCTTAACAAAGCCTCCGTTGCTTGTTAGGAGTGAGTATAACATATGGCAACGCCGAATGCTCCATCACCTGTCTGTTAATAGTTTAGGTTGTTGGAAGTCTGTGGTTCATGGACCATATAAGCCTATGGTGAGTAATCCGGAAACCAATGAGATGGTTCCGAAGAAGAAGGAGCAATATTCAGATGAAGATCTGAAACTGTTTGAAATTGATGATAAAGCCCATGGAATTCTGGCCATGGCACTGCCTAATGAAATCTATTTTGGACTTATGCATTTTGAAACTGCTCATGATCGCTGGGTTGCTCTGAAAGAAAATTTTGGAGGAACTGATGAGGTCTTAGCAAACAATAGAGAGATCCTTACCCAGCAATATGAGACATTCTCTCATAGAAAAGGTGAGTCACTGACTCAACAGTTTGAGCGATTTTCCTGTTTGATATCTGAGCTAAAAATGGTTCAACATGAATATACAAACAGTCAGATGAACAACAGATTCCTTAGATCCCTGCCTGAGAGATGGGACACATATACTATTGTCATACGCTCCAGTGCAAATCTGGACACTCTATCTCTTACCCAACTTCATGGGAAACTATTAACATTTGAAAGAGAGATAGAACAGAAAAGGAAACTGGCTTCATCTGGGAAGCTCACTGATAATTTTGTACCAGGGAATACTGCTCTGGTTGGTCATGAGTCAGAATATGCTGCATCAGAAAGTTCTTATGATGAGCATATAGATTTCTCTTCAAACAGTGGAGATCATGCATTTGTTGGTGTTGATGGTAATTCAGGGTGTAGTATTGATAATTTGTGCTTTTTGATGGATGATTTAAAAGGAATTGCTGATGATGATCTGGAAGAGATGGATATTTTGAGCCAAATGGCATTAATCAATATCAGACCTCAAAAGTTTTATAAAAGGACAGGTAGAAAATTCCCTGGTCTCTCTGGAAATACCAAAGTTGGTTTTGACAAGATCAAGTTGAGGTGTCATAAGTGCCATAGACTTGGACATTTTGCAAGAGAATGTAGATCATCTGGATCTAACTCTTCCGCAACCTTTGTGACCTTTACAAGCAATAGCTCACAGAACAAAGGGCAACATTCTACCAGTTCTGATCATCATTCACAAATTCAATCATCTCCTGCATTTTTTGTTCCTCAAGATCCAATGCCATA
Source organism: Flaveria ramosissima (assembly GCA_025215565.1). Classification (NCBI taxonomy): domain Eukaryota; kingdom Viridiplantae; phylum Streptophyta; class Magnoliopsida; order Asterales; family Asteraceae; genus Flaveria; species Flaveria ramosissima. The sequence goes on from CM046045.1 coordinate 60,859,950, forward strand.
TCCTTATCCATGTTTTTATATGCCTCAGTCTAGTCAGGTTCCATTACCCATAGCTCAACAACCACATGCCCTACCTGATCCTCAACCATCTCAATCAAATTGACAATCTCAATCTCAATCACATCAAAGCTTTTTCACACCTGAGGTTGTTGACTGGAGCAGCTTACCAGATGATATTTCTTGTTATTCTGAACAATTGTTTTCTGGTGCTGGTCAACATGGTGGTGAAAATCCTTTTGGAGATCTTGCTCTTATGGCCCTGGAGTCTACTGATGGAAATGCTTCATCATCACAGGTACCACAGGTATCTTCTGAGGCTAAGGCCAAGTTGTGTTCTGAGTCATGCATAGCTGCTTTTATCTCAATTAGAGAAGCAAATGTAGCCTTAATTAATCAAAATCTTGACCTAGAGAAAGTGATTTCCAAAAGAAAAGCTGAGTTTGAGTCTGTTTTAAAAGAAAAAGATGAGGAGATTTACAAATTAAAATGCCAAATCACTGATGAAAAGGCAAAGGTAGAGGTTATTTTGGAGAATCATAAGAATCTCAAGGAAACACTTGCAACTACTCAAGTAAATTGTGAACGTTGGGTAACATCCTGCAAGGGGTTTGAAATGCTTCTCAGCAAGCAAACAGCTTCAAATGTGAAGTTTGGGATCGGGTATAATCACACTATACCTCCTACATATTTTACTCCCAAGCTAGAAGTAAAATCTGAAGATGAAAGCAATTCCCAAACCACATCATCATATGTCTCATCCTCAAGTGATGATTCAAAATCAGAGGATGAAGTCAGTATAAGTACCTCAGCAAATCAATATGCTGATGGTCTCATTGCTGCTAAACACATGATCAAAGAAAAACTGAGCAATTCAGGTGTTGACCCTCAAAGTATTCAAAGTACTAAAGGGCAAGTTACAACACCTGAAGAGCGTTTCAAATTAAATGAAAACAAACATGGTTTGACAACTGCTGAAAAGTCTATCAAGAAATCCAAAAGTACTGATAGATAACTTCTGAAGAACAAATCTTCAGTTGTTATCCTTCAGTACTTCCCATAAGTACTGAGAGGAAGAAAGTACTAAAGAATACACCTTCAGTAGTTTCATCGTCTTCAGCAGTTGATCAACAAAAGATGAAGAAAAAGCCATGTGAAATATGTGGTCTATTTAATCATCTCACTGATGAATGTTGGTATAACAAGGGTTCAAAATTCAACAAAGATAAAATCATTAAAAAGAAAATGAATAAAATGAAAGATGAATTTCAAACCAAGTTTGTACCACAAACATCTCAATCTGATAATCCAAAGTTTTTCCAAAAATCTAACAAGAAGGAAGGGGTTTACCATAAAACAGCTAAAAATATTCCTCATGTAATATCAAAACACCAGAGTAAGTCCGTGTCTTTTAAAAAGGAGGATATGGTGAGTCACAAGAACAAATCAAAAACAAGTACTGATGTGTCAGCTGAGCTAAAGGCCTTGACAACCAATCAGACATAACTTGTTATGATGATTCAACATCTGTTGGGGAGAGTTAACCAATTAGATGTATCTGTGATTAAACCACTGAAAATGAAAACTAAGCCAAAATCAAAGGAATTCTTTTCAGCACCATCTCCACCTTCAAAGGCTGTTAATCATAACAAATCAGTTAGTGTAAAATCTGTTGATGAGAACAGACCCAAAACCAAAATGGGTTGGGTCTCAAAAGCTAACTAATTTGTTATGACAAATGCAGGGTTCTTCAGCATGCCAAAGAAGCATCTGGTATGTGGACAGTGGAGGATCTATGCATATGACAGGGAGCAGTTCTCTTCTTCATGACTACTCTCAAGGAAAGAAGGGATTTGTTTCTTTTGGTAATGATGCTAAGGGTTACATCATCGGTAAAGGCTTTGTGTCAAATGGTGAGATAAGGTTTGATGATGTTAACTATGTGGAGAACCTCAAGTACAACTTGTTGAGTGTCAGTCAAATGTGTGATAAACGGCATGTTGCACTTTTCACCATCCAGAACTGTTGGATTCTGTCTTCCAAAGTTCTGAGAATGATTGACAAGATATTGGATGAATATACTCTCCTGAAGGCCAACAGGATTGGAAGAGTATATGCCTTAGATTTATCAAAGAAAATTGATCTAAAAGGGCATCCATGTTTGTTCTCCAAGGCCTCTCCTCAGGAATCTGAACTATGGCATAGAAGGCTTGGTCATGTGAATCTTAAAAACATGAACCAGCTTATTCATCATGGTTTAGTGAGAGGTCTACCATTAAAGGAGTTCAAATGTGATGACAATTGCTCTGCTTGTTTAAAAGGAAAGCAACACAAAGTATCATTCCCTCCAATAGAAGAACCAAAGTCCACTGCCTGCTTGCAATTACTGCATATGGATCTTTTTGGTCCAATAAGAGTAATGAGCATGGCAAATAAAAAATACTGTATGGTAATTGTGGATGATTATTCCAGATTTGTATGGACTTTCTTCTTACATTCAAAAGATGAGGATGTTCAAATCATCATCTACTTTGTGTTGTATGTGGAAAAGCAGTACTCCCTTCCAGTCAAGTGTGTGAGAAGTGATAATGGCACAGAATTTAGAAACCACACTCTTGATGAATTCTATTTATCTAAGGGAATCAAGAGGCAGTATAGCATTCAAAGAACTCCTGAACAAAATGGAGTGGTGGAGAGAAAGAACAGGACCCTTAATGAAGCCGCAAGGACAATGTTGGCTGATTACTAACCTTTTGGGCTGAAGCTATCAACACAGCTTGCTATGTACTAAATAGAGTGTTAGTTAATCAGAGGTTGATGAAGACTCCTTATGAGTTGTTACATCAGTTGGCCCCTCTGATTTCACTTTTTAGAGCATTTGGGTGTCCTTGTTATATTCTTAACACAAAGAATCCACTTCAGAAGTTTGAATCAAAGGTGGATGCAGGGTACTTTGTTGGGTATTCATCTACTTGCAAGGCATTTAGAGTTTTTAATTGCAGAACAAAGATAGTTGAAGAAACTTTGCATGTAAAGTTTAATGAATCTCCAAAAGACAAAATTCCACAAAACCCTGTGGAGTTATTTGATTTGGACTTACTGCAATATGTTCCAAATCAGTCTCCATCTGTTGCAGATTCTGCGGATCCATCATCTCCATCTGTTGGTATAAAAGCAAGTTTTAGTGATCACCTGCCTGTGTCTACTGCACTTGATGTTCCTGTAGCTTCAGCAGTTCCATCCACAACAAATGCTGATGAGATCTCTGCATCCTCTACTTCATTTGAATTGCTATCTCACTCTAGGTTTCAAGAGTCTGAATCAACATCTGTTGCTGCTGAATCTCCTGCAAACACTTGCACATATATTATTGAGTACCAAGAACTGAAGAATCATCCCATGTCTCAAATCATTGGTGACATCAATGCTGGTGTTTCAACTAGAAGTCAATTGTCCAATTTCTGCCTTTATGCTCTCTTCATCAGTCAGCAAAAGCCAAAGAACTATCATATTGCATTAAGAGACAATGGATGGGTTGAAGCCATGCAACTTGAGCTTCTTCAGTTCTAAAAACAGCAAGTGTGGGAACTTGTTCCTCTACCCCAAGGTAAGTGTGCAATAGGCACTAAATGGCTGTTTAGGAATAAAACTGATGAAAAAGGTCAAATTGTCAAGAACAAGGCCAGACTGGTTGTATAGGGGTTTTCACAAGAAGAAGGTATTGATTATGATGAAACCTTTGCCCCTGTAGCCGGACTGGAGGCAATCAGATTGTTCTTAGCTTATGCTGCTTTCCATAATCTTAAAGTTTCTCAAATGGATGTCAAAAGTTCATTTTTATATGGTAAAATAAAAGAAGAAGTTTATGTGTGTCAACCACCAGGTTTTGAAGATCATAAACATCCAGATTGGGTGTATAAGCTTGATAAGGCTCTTTATGGGTTAAAACAAGCTCCCAGAGCCTGGTATGAAACACTATCTAACTTTCTTCTTCAAAATAATTTCACTAGAGGCTCCATAGATAAAAATTTGTTCATTAAGAAAGTAGGCATGCATAAGCTCCTTGTTCAAACTTATGTAGATGATATTATTTTTGCATCTTCTGATCCACAGTTGTGTGATGCCTTTACTAAGTTGATGCAACAAAAGTTTGAAATGAGTGCCATGGGAGAATTACAGTTCTTTCTGGGTTTGCAAATCAAACAAATGGCTGATGGAACTTTCATTCATCAATCAAAATATACAAAGGATTTATTGAAAAAGTTTGATTTACAAAATTGTAAGTCCTGTTCTACTCCCATGTGCAGCACCACACAACTGGATGTTGATCAGAAAGGTAAAGCAGTTGATGAAACTCTTTACAGATGTATGATTGGTTCCTTGATGTACCTTATAGCTTCTAGACCAGACATTATGTTTGCAACTTTTGTTTGTGCTAGATTTCAAACTGCACCTAAAGAATCCCATATGATTGCAGTCAAAAGGATCTTTAGATACTTGCAAGGAACTCAATCTCTAGGACTTTGGTATTCCACTGGGCACTCTTGCAAATTAGTTGCTTTCTCTGATAGTGACTATGCAGGGTGTAAATTAACCAGAAAATCAACCTCTGGTGGATGCCAATTTCTAGGCAATTGTTTAGTTTCTTGGCAGAGTAAGAAACAAACTTCAATTGCTACATCTACTGCTGAAGCAGAGTACATTGCTGCTGCAAGTTGTACATCTCAGGTACTCTTGCTTCAAAATCAATTATTGGATTATGACATTACAGAGACTAGGACTCCTTTACTGATGGACAGTGCTTCAGCTCTTTGTATTGTTAAGAATCTTGTCCAGCATTCTAGGACCAAACATATTGAGATCAGACATCATTTTATCAGGGATTGTTATGAAAAAGGTCTGATTGATCTAAAGTGTGTGCCTAGTGCTGATGAGCTTGCAGATATATTTACTAAGCCTTTGGACAGTGCAACTTTCCAAAATCTTGTGCTCAGGCATGGTATGCTGCAGCTAGAATAATTTGACAACTACTAATGCTCTTAGTTAACAAGTACTGATGAGCATTAGTATACAGCTGTCAAAAATAAGTACTGATAAGTTATTTTATCTTCAGCAGTTTTCCTAACTACTGAAGACTAAATTACTTAATAGTACTGAAGTACTTTATTTGTTGAAATGTACTGATGTAGTTACAACTACTGATGTCTGTTCTAATAGATAAGTATTGATGACCAATGAAACATCTGAAAATCAGATAATCTGCTGAGTAAGTGTTAAGGTCATTGAAACAACTGAAATCTGTGAATTGACGACAACAACTGATGAGAAATTTTACTCTTCAATTGTTTCAAACAACTGCTATTTCATTTCAAAACAACTGAAGCCAAAACCAAGTCTTCAGTAGTTTAAAACTACTGATGACTAACACCAAGTCTTCAGTTGTTGACAACATCTGAAAGTTAAAACCATGTCTTCAGTTGTTTTCTAACAACTGATGACTCACACCAAAACATTAAGTTGTTTTCTTTCAGCCGCTTCATAAACTATAAATACCTAACCCTAAGTTCAACCTTTTCATAAGTCATTTTTCCAAACTTTCATCTTCCATTAATGGCGACCATGCAAATCAAACCTCGACATAACTGTGTTGCTTATCTCACAAAATCAGCCTTTTGAACTAAGTTTGATGCTGCCATTGATCTTATGGTTGATTCCCAGTATCAAACCGCTTTTCTTCTGAATCCAACCATCTATCCCGATACCCTTCGCCAATTCTGGACAAATGTCACTGTCCATACTGGTGAGAATGATGACTCGATCACTCTCCAGTCATTTGTAAACCAGAAGAAGGTGGTCATCACTCCTGATATCATTCGTCAAACCCTAGATCTGAATGATGCCATCTTTGTCACCAAATACCCCAAAGGCACTATTGATCTATCATTCATCAACCATGGGTATGAGGGCGACCTAAGTGCTACCACCATTATGAAGAAGCACTTTCATGATGCTAAACGCCTAATCTTTCATATGATCAATGTCTGCCTTGCCCCCAAAACCTCTTCATGGGATCAAATATCATCAAGGTGGCAACAGGTATTGTATTCTATCCTTGAACGCCAAAGCTTAAATTTTTCTGAAATAATATTTTTGGAATTAAAAGATCTGGCAATGAAACCTGTAGCTAACAGATGGATATTATATCCAAGGTTTCTTATGGCCATAATCATTAATCAAATAAAATATGATGGCCTTGTTGGCCTTGGAGTCCCTGCTATGGCAGTTTTGCCTGAGGTATACTCCAGGCACAACTCTAACCCACAACTCAAAGAGGCTGCCAAACTGCTAAAACCCAAGCAGAGGGAACCCACAGCCTCCACCTCCAGATCCAAAGTCCCCTCCAAACCAAAATCCAAACAAACTAAAAAGGCTACTCAGGGAGTTGAGTCCCCTGATGATGCCCCTGCAACACAAACACAGGATGAAACTACTTGTAGTAATCCCCTTGTAGTTTCCAAGACTCTACCAGCTGAAACCGCTCAGGTATCCTCTCAACAGGATCCTGATGCAACCAAAAATGGGGAAACCACATTACTGGAATCTCTCTCACTTGAGAAGATTGCCATTGAAGAGCACCATTCACCCCAGGTGCAATCTCTTTCACCCTTATCTCCCACTGAAACCACCCCTACTAGCCCAACTGCAGTTATTGCACAAGTGCTGACTCAACTACATTCCTCTACCCCTCCCCAGAAACCTATTACCACTGGGAAAACCTTAACTGTTGAGGGAGAGGATTATAATGTGGCTGACAACCCACAGCACAGGGATTACAAAGTTCAATCTCCCCGTGTAGAGGAGGAGATTCGAAAATCTGGTGAGGCTACCTCTTCTCCTGTTTCCGCACATGAACAGGATGAAGGTGGTATCATCTCTAAGACCTCACCAGAGGCAATTGCCAATGAAGGACATAATCCTAAGGCAGGAAGTCCCTAGTTCCAAGAAATAGGGGCACATGTGAATACTGATCTACACTCATCACATGTTTATCCTGATTTAATCAGGAGGTCAGATGATTCAGCAAAGGCTGATGATGACCTGGGCTTTTTCTTTGAGGTTCTAGCCCAAAACACCATTCTTGAGGCTGAGGTATGCAGACTACAAGAACTGCTTGTCAAAATTCACCCACAGATGGCAGCTTCTTTTGAAGCTCTCCCAAACACTGAGCCACTCCCAACAACTATGCCACCAGCCTCTGTTTCAGGCACCATTTCTCAGGGACAGAACCCCTCTGAGCAAATGGTTGCTGCCTTTCAATCCTCCTTACCTCTCATCACTTCCATCATCACTAACATTGTGCATCAAACCATTGATGAGAGGCTTTCCTCAAATCTTCAAAACCTAGTTGATGATGCTGTTTCTAAGAGACTTTCTGACATTCAAACCCCGAACTCAATGCAACCAAAAAGGGGGAGTCTAAGTCAGTGAAAGAAGACAAAAGAAAGAGAGTTGAAGAGGAAGAAGCAAAAGAGAAGAAAGAAAAGGAGATGATCACTTACAAGAGAAAGAAAAGTGCTGAACAGACTGAAGATGAGAAAAAGTTAGAAGAACTGATCAAAGAAGCTGATGAGCAACATAGCAGATCTATGGATAAGATCATTGATCAACTCTTCAGACAAGGTTTTGACACAGCCAAACTTGACTCCGAGATCAGATGGCTAGAGATTCAAGAGATTGAGAATAGATGGGCCAGTTGCAATGAGAAAGAAAGGGAAAGGCTGGAAGCTATGATAAGATTCTTGTCAAAACATTTGGGAAGACCAATCATTGAAGTGAAGTCATGGTCCAGAGAAAGTATTTTGGAGATAACCACCAAAATCTGTTCTTCTGAAGCATTCAACAAAGGATTGATCATAGAAGCTCTTGATGAAGCCGGTGCTGGGAAAAGGTCTGATATGGCAAAGTTATCCAAAGCCTCCCTCACAACCAAGATGATAGAGCAGCCTTTACAATCTTCCTCACCAAAAACAACCAACTTCACAACCCTCAAAACCAACTCCTTTACCCAAGAACCTAGTCAATCAACCACAATGATGCACCCAAAAGGAATAGAATGGTGTTGAGGATGGAAGAAGAAGAAGAAGATGATGAGTGATAGTCTGCCAATCTATGTTGTTCTTAAAAATAAAGATGCCTGAGCCTAGGAGTCAACCAACAACAATTACACCTGACATCCAAGGCAAATGGTAAAAGTGAAAATTGAAGAAGAAGAACAGCAAAAACACATGATGAGCAGCTGTTAAGGATGGTTGATAAAAGAGTTTCCTAAGTCTTCATCCATACAAGCTATGAAGAAACAGCTCAGAGGTTGTATGCTCTCAGATTTACATTTCAATATCAGAAAGAGAGAATGAGAATTTGGCCTGACCCAGAGTAAGTGACAGAATTCATGAAGAATATTCCAAGTCGATACATGGCCAAGTAAAGAAGACTGTAGATGCAGTGATAATGCTTGCCATTGTAGTGTCACCCTGGGAATCCTTGATGACTTCAAGAGAGCTTTCCAAGACTAAGATGTCACACAAACTTTACTAGAAAACAAAATGGTGAAGAGGGGTTGATCTATAAGAATCTTGAAGAAATAAGAAGAAATGAGCTCCAGTTGCTACTTGAAAGTACTCATCCTGATGAGTTTGCATACAGAGAATACTACTGTGGAGCTAAAGAATGGAAGAATGTTAGATACTTATCAGAGTATTATGGGCCTGTTCTTCTTTGAAAGTGAAGCTGAAGAACTCACAATGGAAAAAAAGTTGTTCTACTTGAGGCCTATGTTAGAGAGTATTACAGACTCATCATTGGGAAGTAGGTTTCATGAATGGGGAAACAACTCTTCTGTGTCCAATTCCCCAATACAGAGTTCCCATTCATCCTTTGCCAATCAAACTTTTTGACACCTCTTCTTGGCCTGAGCTTATTTTGGTAATTTCTGAGCTGATCTAGAAAATGTTTATGCCAATAAGTGGGACTTCAATAATCTTAAAGGTTTTGGCTGCATTGGTTCAGTGGGAGTTTGTTGGACCAAAAGAAACAATGAGCCAGATCAGAAAAACCTTTAAGTCCATAGACATCATACAACTGAAGTGGTCTACAACAGCTGAAGACAAAGTCTGGAGATAAGTCTGAAGACAAAGTCTGAAGACAACTGCTGAAGACCAAGTCTGAAGACCAAGTCTCAGAAGTTGTCACAACAGCTGAAGTAGTTCTTTTCAGTTTGTGATGGTTTTATTTTTCAGTAGTTTTATTATATGTAAAACATCTGAAGTTCTTACACTTCAGATGTTATAACTTCAGTAGTTGTAATTGTAGCTTGTACTTAGCTTTTTGTGAAGGTGTCCTCAGTTGTTGTGGACATCTTTAGTAGTTTAGTCTATTTTCAGTTGTTTGTATAAATCAGTTAGATGTCACTATCAAGTGATATCAGCTGACGTCACATTCCTTTATAAAAGGAATGTTGACCTAATTGTTTTGTAACCGAAGCTTTTACGTGAATGAAAATATTCCATTTGCAGAAAACTCTCTCTCTATAATCGTCACTATTTGATTGAATATTCATACTATTCTTGCTTAAATTTCGTCTAATTCTTGTTATATTCCGCTGCAAATATTAATCTAATTGATCAAACTAGATCCGATCCTATCAAGTTCCAATAAAAGGAAGGGGAGCTGCCCTTTGTCTTCTCTTGCAATCCAAACATTCAAAAAGAGAGACAATGAGAGAGAGAAGGAAAGAGAGAGCGTGTGTGTATGGTTTCTGAATGGAAAAAGCTGTCAGAGAGAAAGCTTGCTTAATTAAAGAAATATAAGGTTTTTACATGTAATCTTTATACATCCATATCCTAATGATAATTATACATCGAATTAGTTACTAAAGTTTATATTTTTGTGTATGCGTGATGTAGATCGCTCGTACCTTCGTTCTACAGTTCTCACGAGGATCGTTAAAAGGTGAGTTCTAGATTTTAATGTTCTTATTGTATATATGTTTTGGGGCTAGTATGCATAGCATGATAATTATTGTTAATGTCTGGGAAGATTGATGGCAAAGTTTATAATGTAATGTGTGCATGGAGAATGGAGAAGAAACTATGATTATTGTATAAACCCAAAAAGATATATTTGTTGAAAGATTGTTATAGATAGAAATAATAAGTGTTTTTAGATGATGCGGTTGTTATATTGTATTCACTTCTATTGATATCACTCAATAGTATGTTAAATAGCAGAGGAGATTGTCACACAACCTATCCCCAAATTACATGCTAGACACAAGCAAACAAAAAACAAAGAAAAAATGGTTATGCTAACATTGCTTGGTTATATACTAACAATAGTGATATCATAATAATATACCAAATAGAGGCAACAAAGAAACAAAGGTTATAAGTGAAGCAGTTGGAAAAAAATATGTATATATGAATGTGGAAATATCCATGTGATCCACATAAAAAATAAACTTATGTGCATATTTTAACTAATCTAAAGACGTGTCAATTAGCTACAACCCTAATGCATGATTATATGAGACATGAATATGGGCACCTACACTCTTCATGTCTCACCAATACACATAACATAATTATCCTAAGATCTAAACATAAGCCTCTATAATTCTATAAAAGCAATATCTAAGCATGGTGCAACAACTTGGCATGTTAATAGCCATATTTGCTCAATATCTTAGTACATAATAAACCATGTAAAGGCATCCTAAACTAATCATGCCACCATGGATAGCGCACATCATTTATGCTACAATAACTCCCTATAGACCCCATAGGTGGATGTGCTCAGGTATTGAGTCAACAAGGTAATAAGTAAATTAATCATCAATGAAAAAATATGCAATGCTCAATGTCAATAATTTATAGTCTAGTAATCAAATCAATGGAAACGTGTGATGCTAAATAATTAATCTATTGCAAACAAAGCAAACTACAATCTAAAACAATACTAGTAACAGTAAAATTTTCAATATAGGAATTTCAGGGATGTAAAGAATTCATGCTAAGAGAAAGGAACATAAAATCCCTGACCTAATAGCAGATAGTAGTTATCAAAATAGAACTTAAACTTGAATCAAATGTCATGAAAACCTACAATATTATCATTTCCCAAATGATATTAATTTATGGATTTTGTTATGTTGTTTGATTATTCTATTATCAGGGTTCTGGAGACGAGAATTTTAGTAGTTTTAACTATACGATTATTCATCCAAATTTTAGTAAACTATTCAAGAGTACCTTTTTAGATTAATAGCTTTTGTCTCCCACCAATAATTTCAAAATGTTAACAACGAGTACCTATTTAAAAGCATAACAATTTCATCATATTATTATCACATATTCAAAGATTAATAATCATATCAAACTAATACATTTTATAATTTTCCATGGCACATCGTACATTTTACAAATTATTTAATCTTCCACTATGATTGGATGACCATTCTTAATCTTCTCATCATCTTTTTCAGTAAACACACAAATACATGGATTGGTTCTAAAATTAGTTGTTTGATATAGATTTTGAGATTTGTTTTAATGATTTTATTTTCTTCCAAATTGGTTTGGTCATGGACCTAGACATCATAGTGTAATGGTGATTGTATGGTACGGGACAAGCTTAGTACTCAATTCAGTCATATCTTTTGGTTCTCTTTGTGCAACAGTTATTTCTTAAAGTTTAATTAAGGATCAAAAATGTTCAAGTTTGATTTTTGTAACTGGATGTTTAGCTTTAAACTTTGTTAACAATTCAATTAAGTTCTCAATTTCCGCTTAAAGATTGTATTTTTCTCTTAGCTTTTCGATGTCAATTAATAACTTCATATTATCTTCAAAGCTTTTAAGTTCATGCTTATTGATTTGTTCTTTTACTATTTCTTCCTTTACCATGTTAGCCAACTAATGATTGTCTTTTCCATTGCCTTTAACTTCATCAATGCATTTATAAGCTACATAAATTTTGTTTTACATCAGCTAGCATCGGTGTAAGAATGTCATTGATGTAATCCATGAAAACATCATTTTAGTGACTTAACTTCACCTTTTTAGCATATAAAGTTTAGTCACATATACCATCTTTTTTTATCATAAGAGCACTTGAACTAGTGTGTGGAGTTCCTTGAGCTTGATGAGTAACCTATGGATGATGTTCTTGTTGATGCTGACTCTAATATCATGAATTTATAAAATTACTAGAGTTACCAGAATGAAATCCTTGAGGTTGTTGATAATTTCCTTGACTTGAAGAGTTACCATATGTTGGATCAAGTAAGGCTAGTGCAACCAAAACAAACACTTAGACAATTTTGGTGCAACTGATGAAGAAATTCCGAAGGTAAATGCTGAGCTTCCCCAAGTCAAGTCTGAAGGAGCTTTCAAAGAGAAACTCCAACTTTCAAAGACAACGTCTTCCTTCTTCCAATGATCAACACTTAGAAGACATCAAGACAACGACTTCCAAAGTATGAAGGGCTAAAGAATGTCTCAAGCCTCGGAAGAAGTAGCCTCTTCCGAAGTATAAGTGGCTTCGGAAGACCTTGTTCTTCCAAAGCCAATTAACATTTGGAAGAACATACTAAGAACCAGTGGACATAAGTATGGTCCTTAACTTTAGTAATGTAGTATTTGCTTTAGTCATAGGTTTCCAGCTGGTATCAAAGTATATCTGGCTGTAGGTGATAGTATATATAGTTTCTCATTGTAACTCATGTAATATGCTTGTAAGAGTCTTGTTATACTTTGAGTTGAGAAGTAATATATACATGTACCTTGAAAATTATCTTCTTATGTTTTGATTACTTAGTATATTATTATCAACACTTAGAGGGACTCTCCATCATCTAACCGAGTGTGATTCAATGAGTTGAGAAACAACATAAGTGTTGAGTGATAAAACCTAATCTTGCAATTGGTATCAGAGCTTTTTAGGCTCTTAATTATGAGATCTTACCATCCAAATCAACCTTTTCATCACTCATACGCTCACCTCACTCAAAAATGGCCCTCAACCAAAAATTTGAATGTGAACTAGGGACAATGACCAAAGCACCTATCATCACCTTGAAAACTTCAAATCATGGTGCAGACGTATTGAAGGCTTCATCAGATATCAAGAAGGCAAGATGTGGAAATCTATCACCAATGGCCCTTACAAGCCAAAGGTTCCAGCATGGGGTGGAAATGGTGCTATGATAGAGAAGGCGGTAGAAGATTATTCTGATGAAGACAACAAATGGCTGGACATTGACAGCAAAGCTACGACTGTTCTCATGTCTTCCATACCCAACTCCATCATGGTAGGTTTTGAGAATTGCAGTCAGCCAAAGAACTCTTTGATGCTTTGACTCAGATGTATTCAAGCTCCAATGACTCCAAAAAAGATTCACTAAAGCAACAATTTGAAAACTACACTTATATTGCAGGAGAGACCCTTAGCCAACAATACTTTAGGTACATGAATCTTATCTCTTCACTTTAGTCCATGGGAATGTCTCCTGAAATGAGAGATATCTCAAGAAAGTTCATGAGTGCTCTTCCAAATGAGTGGACGTTCTACTGTGTCTCTATCAAGAGGATAGAAACTCTGAACTCCCTCACCATGACTGAACTATATGGCATCCTTAATGGATACCGTTTAGAGATGGAGAGCAAGAAAGGCCACCAGGTGAGCAGACCCTCAAGCCTTCCTTCTAGCAACGCTTTAATGGTTGCTGAAGGCTCAGGACCCCCCAACCTCAGTAGTACCTGACTTACTCCCAGCAGCCATCATGTTCTTTTAGGCCATACATTACATTCCCTGAGACTCCAAGGTCTCAACAGGCTCAACCAAGTCGCTTCCAGGACAGATGTGCTTTTGTCTCAAGAAATGGACATTCTAGTGATTTTCAGTTTTGCTTTGATGATCTGGAATGTTTTAGCCCAGATGATGTCGAGTACATGGACATTGTCCAACAGATGGCTCTGTTAACTTACAGGGCGAAGAAGTTCTTCAAAAGAACTGGAAGATAATTTCCTCAATACTCAACTAACGGCAAGTTTGGGTTTGACAAAGCAAAGGCTAAGTGTTACAACTCTAACCAGCTAGGCCATAATGCAAGGGAATGCAAGGCTCCCAAATCCAGCCCGGGATCAACTCAAGCTTCCACACATCCAACCACATCTAAAGCTACAGGAAACTCAACCGAAAAAGCTGCTGTGGCTCAAGAAGTTGCCTGGAGCTTCATGGTCCAAGATGTCACACCTGCTCAAGCATTGATGGCTAGAACTGAAGACAACAAGGTATTTGAACACCTCTGTAATCCAACTTGCATTGCTAAAGTGAAATTGTATCAGGACTACAATATGGAAATTAAATATGATATTGAGTCTTTAAATATCCTAAAATCTTATTTTAAAAGGGCTGAATCTGACTATCAAAAGAAAATTTAAGAGTTAGAGAAAACGTTGTCCTTGTTAAAACATGAACATTCCAACTGCAGTACTCAAATCAAAGATTTAATCTCCAAATTGACTAAGGCTCAAGCCCAGCTTGTCACAGCTGATTCTCAAGCAAGGAATCATGCTGTCTCTGAGCAAAACTTCAAAGCCATTCTTACATCATCCTCTCACTCAAAACTTTGTTATCAAAACAATGGTGGGTTGGGAACCAATGAAATTGCTCCACCACACTCTTATGAGTCTATTAGACAACCAAGATGTAGAACTGAAGAGCAAGAGGTTCCATCTGCTGACCCACCTTCCCTTGAGTTAAAGAGTGATGCAACTATAGAGACCATCACATGGAAGAACCAGGTATATCAAACCTCATCCACCAGTGATGATCAACCCCTAACCACCAAAGCCAAAAGAAATAGGGCTAAGGCAGACAGAAAAATTGCCAAGAAAGTGGCTGAGTCCTAGCTAAAGATCGACCCAAAACAAAAGGGTGTATTCATTTCAGCTGGATTCTAGGTGGTGGAAAACTCTGATCTGGTAAAGAAGTGTAGTACCAGAACCCCTGTCCTATTGAAGGATCAGAAGTTAAAGGGAAAGACTATTGATGAAAACAAGAAGTGCAAGAAACAACGGTCTTCACATCCCACAAAAATTAACATTGCAAGCATAATGTGTGGTCTGCAGAACCACATGGCTAAAGATTGTTATTATAATCCTTCAAGCACACATTATGCAAATTATGTTAAGAAAAAAGGAGTCAAGGAGGGTTTCACATTTCGACCTTATCACATGGTTCAAGTGATGAAGAAGGGAAAGCTTGTTTCCGAAGAAAAGCTGCTCTCGGAAGAAACTCATTCTTCCAAAGGTAAAATAGCTTCGGTAGACAAGGCTAAGAAAATTCAAAAGAACAAGAAAGTTCCCTTAAAACCTTCCGAGAAGAAGAATGCTTCAGAAGAAAAGGTGGTAAAGGCTCATTCCGAAAAGAAAGAAGCTTCGGAAGAATGCCATGCTGCTCAAGCTTCAACAGGCTCATCTACTCTAACCAGCCAAGGGATGGAATGGAAGATCAGACAAGATGCTCCAGCCCAACCTTCTTCCTCAAAGGCTTGGGTTTCCAATAAAAACTAACCTTCTCACCTTATGTACAGGGACATCCATATATCAAGAATGACAATGTATGGATTGTGGATAGTGGATGCTCCAGGCACATGATAGGGAACAGATCTCTTCTTCAACAATTTCAACATTTTGATGGAGGTCCTATTCAGTTTGGAGGTGAGGTGGGAGGATATATTTCTTGTAAAGGGAGTATATCCAATGGCAATTTAAAAGTAGACAAAGTAAAGTTTGTTAAACAGCTTGAACACAATTTGTTAAGTGTTTCTCAGTTTTATGATCAAAAGCACCAAATGCTTTTCACAGAATATGAGTGCATTATCCTTAAACTAGGGATGATAATTCCTCAGGAATTGGTGCTTCTTAGATCTCCCAGTAAATGGGATATGTACAAGCTGGATATGAACAATGCTCCCCACTGGGTGAAGTATCATGCTTTCTTTCCAAAGCTGATGGTGATGAGTCAACTCTATGGCATAAAAGAATGTGTCATGTCAATTTTAAAACCATGAATAAATTGGTTAACAATACTTGGTACATGGTTTGCCTAAATAGGAATTTTTCTGCCAAGATAACTGTGTTACATGTCTGAAAGGAAAGCAACATAGAGCATCTCATAAATCCAAATTAGTTAACTCTATCATCACGCCATTATACTTACTGCACATGGATCTATTTGGTCCCACAAGTATAATAAGCATTGGAAGAAATCATATTGCCTTGCGATGTTGATGATTTTACTATATTTACATGGGTATTCTTTTTAAGAACTAAAGATGAAACTACTAAAACTTTAAAATCTTTTATTCTTAAAATAGAAAATCAAATTGATCACAAGGTTAAGATAATTAGAAGTGATCAAGGGACTGAGTTTAAGAATCAAGTTCTTGACTTATTTTGTAACTCAAAAGGGATTGCCATACAATAAGTGCTCCTAGAACTCCTCAACAAAATAGTGTTACTGAGAGGAGAAATATGACACTTATTGAGGCGGCTCGAACTATGTTAGCTGATTCAAAGCTGCCTCTAACAGTCTAGGCAGAGGCAGTCAGCACTGCATGCTATGTGCAGAACAGGGTTCTTGTAGTTAAGCCATATGGAAAAACCCCTTATGAGCTATGGAACAAGAGGCCACCGTTCATTGGCTTTCTTAGGTCCTTTGGCAGCAGGTGTACCATACTTAACACAAAGGATAATTTGGCAAAATTTGCTGAAAAGTCGGATGATGCTATCTTTGTTGGATATTCCTCCAACTCTATTGTTTATACAGTTTATAACACTAAAAATTGTGAATCCAAGGATCGTCAACAGGAATTATCAGTGTGAATCGATGTCAAGTCAATGTTAGCGGAATTAACGTTGATTTGGTTTAATTGTATTTAAGCAACTTAAAATCAATGAAATATCAAGAACACACGAAACAAAACACAATTAATGATTAATCAATTTTATTATAATGTGTTGGTGATTACAAAAGAATGAATGACGATATCAATGAATGCTATGATGTTGTATATGTTTTTGATGATCGAAAGACTTTTGATGATTGTTGTATTGCTATTGCTGTTCTCAATCAATCAATCGTCTGACCTCAATCGTCCTTGAATCGAAACCTAGGATCCATATTTATAGACAAAAGTGTGTTTCAGTTATAGGAAACACCGGATCTCTTGGGATTTGATTTGTTTCTGATAAGGAATCATCGGATTTCTCGGGATTTGTATAACCGCCTTGTTGACTTGTTGACTTGTTGACTTGTAAACTTGTATTATACAAGTGTTTGACTCCGCAGAGAAAATATGTCTTCCGTAGATGTTTTGTTCTTCCGCAGATGTTTTGTTTTCTGCAGTATTCTTGTTCTTCTGAAGCATTTCTTGTTCTTCCGCAGCATTTCTTGAAATTCACTTGGAACTCGTTGATTTGTTCATCCGTAGATGATCTTCGGATGTTTTGTTACTTGTAAAATATATATCTACGGAAGAACAAAATGTTCATCCATAGATGTTTCTTACACTTGGTCAATTTCAGTAATTGACCAAGTATTATGTTTGTACCTGCAGCCATACATAAATCAACACACATATAAATGGGTTAACCTATATATTTAATTGCATACATAATGAAATACAAAAGTTCATTACAGATATAATTCAAGTACTAAGCCCTATACATAATGACTAGATCTACTGTTTCTAGACCTAACAATACTCACCTTAGGCTTAGCTACTTGCAATCAGTCCTTCAAAACTGCAAGATCTTTGATTCTTGCAATCATTGTTGTAGAAGTAGGAGACAGCAGTCTTCTGATCATCATACTTATAGTTGATCTTCATCTTGTTGATCTTCTTCAGAGTCTCATAACTGATTCCCAGAACATCTTCCTCTGTAGTGAGTGTGTCTAACACCTTGTTGTTATTCACCACTTCTAGCTCATCTTGTTCTGTTACTCTGAGTTCTGTTACTTCATCAAAGGTTGTTCCCTTCAGTAGTCCAGCATTAATCTTCTTCTTTTATATGCTTTGGCATGTAGTTTGTCTATTACTTGAATCACCATGGACATGTAGGAACAGATCATTTTGTGCTTTTCATCAGACAGCTTGGGAAAGAATTTGTCATTAAGATATGAGGTGTAGCTGGGATGGAGCAGTTTGATTTCCACAGGATCAAAGATTCTGATCTTTTCAGCTTTCTTGTTCTCAGCATTTCTCAGTAGGACCAACTCTTTTGTCTTCTCAACATATCCCCATTCAGTGATTGGGTATGTGAATTGAGTCCCTTCAATGCATTTAAGTGCTGCTTGTTTCTGTTGTTGTAGCCATCCTCTTCAAGAATTCATCATATACATGTCTTGAGGCATGGTCTTGAATCTTTTTAGCCCTTGATTCTTTTGATGTTCTACATCTTCTCTTTTTGCTTCTATAAGCACATCATCTTTAAATTTTGTTTTCAACTTTCCCACTAGGGTTGAGAAATCTCTTCCTCTAGGTGTGAATTGGATAATTGCTGATGATCAAACTTTGAAGATCTTTGATGTCATTTCTGGCCAGACTCAACACTGAGAGTACATCATGGAAGTATTCAACTCTTCCAGATGTTCTTTAATAACAGCACAATCCCAGTCTGGATCATATTTCCAGGCCATGATCTTGTTTTCTTCCGCAGAGATGGGAGTTGTGAGATGATATATCAGTTGTATTAGAGTGGACTTTTGCTCAGTTATCTCTCTAACTGTAGTCCCAAGTGGCCATACTTTCCGGGGATAACTTCTCTTGGCTTCTAATCAATTCTCTTTTCTTTGGCTGATCTTTTGGTTCAACTGTTATAGGTTCAGCAGGAAGTTGCTTGTTGTTCATAAGATGGGATGTGGAGCTTCAGTTCTGAATTTACTCCAGTATCTAGCTCAACTTTCATCACATGCTCCATCATCCTTCTGAGTTCCCCTACTGATCTTCCTTTACAGCTCATGAGGTTGTAGGTATGTCCTTGTAACCAGCAAGTCATGTTGTATTTGCTCAGCTTGGTTGTGTCACAATGTCCCAACTCCTTCTTTGTGTTTTGAATTGATTGAAAGGTGCTGAAGGCTTCATAATCACAATTTGGAATCATAAAGCATGCAAGCTCAAATTCTTTTAACAGGTTCTTCATCTCTGTCATGTTTAGTCTTTCAACCATGTCATAAGGGAAACCATGGTTTATAAGTGTCATGAACATGGTTGATTCAGGCCTCTCTTCAAATATGTCACTTGTAGTCAGAAGATCATCAGCCTTTGAGACTTCTTGTTTTGGAGGAGAGTCTTCTTTGATTAATTCTTCCCACTCTTTATCACTTTCATCTTTCTTTTCAGAGATGGGCTTCTCAGTAGATAAGTCTATTGAGGGGGTGTTCAGGAGAAGTCAGCTTTTGTTTCTTTGAAATACTTTCATAAGTAGTTGGCTTCTTCTCAGCAGTACCAAGGTACTTTCTTTTCCTTGAGTACAAGATCATTTCTTTTGATGCCTCAGGACTTTGTTTTGTTTGAGCAGTTGAAGCCTTAGCATGAGATTCCAATGAACTGATCTTCAGTTTAAGTTGCTCAATTTCTTCTTCTTTTCTCTTTATAATGTTTGACTGAGCAGTCATAGTGCCAGATGCTTGTTCAAGTCTCTTCATGATCTTTTCTTTATCTTTCTTCTCAGACTCTGCTGACTCTTTAAGCTCAGCTTCCTTGTCTAGCAGAGCATCAATGACTTCTTTATCACTTTGAGCATCTTCTCTCAGTCTCTTTATTCTTGCTTGCTGTCTTATCAATTCTTCATCCTTTTCTTTTATTATGCCCTTCAGCTCTTGTATTCTTGCCTTTCTTTTATTTGATTTGAGCACCAGCTTGTTGTACTCAGCCACCAGATAACTTTTGCTCACAGGAATGTCATCATCACTCAGATCATCTTCATTATAAGCAATCACATCAACCTGATCTGCTTCTGTGTCTATTTCCTGATGCTGAGACTCAATCTCATCTTCTTTTACTTCCTCATGATCAACACTTGCTGAGCTTGACTTTGGTTCAGTGGCTTGATCTTCATGCTCTTGAAGAGTTTGTTGTTGTTGCTGATCAGTCACTGGAGAAACTTGTTCAGTTTCATTTGAATGCACAGGGGATTCAGTCTTGGATAATGACAGTTTAACTGTACTTGCTTCTGAGACTAATTCTGTCTCTCCAGTGTAGATGCTCTCAGTATCTGAATTTGGAAGTTGTTGGTAAAGTTGCATCTGAAGCTGAATTGGTGATTGGGGTTGAATGGGAGATATTGGTTCAGTATTTTGACTGGCAGGTGATTGTGTTTGGGGTGTTTGTTGTTGTTGTGGTGATAGGTGGAGGATTGGAGAGATAGGTTCTGTATTTGGCTGGCTGGTGATTGTGTTTGGGGTGTTGTTGTTGTTGTGGTGATAGATGAGGATTGGAGAGATAGGTTCTGTATTTTGGCTGTGAGGGGATGTGGTTGAGTGGTTGTTGTTGTTGAGGTGATGCTTCTGGTGATGGAGTGTCTTGAGCAGAGCTGGTAGCAGAGCTCTCTTCATCAATTTCCCAAACAAGCTCTTGAGGTATGTCTGCATTAGCATCAATCACATGAGCAAACATGTCTATGTCACCTCCTTCATATTTCCTGAGATTTTGTTCAGCACAGATCTGCCAAGGTGTGCTTGGATAAACACACCACCCTCCACAGATGTTCCAGGCAGGTCTGCATTAATGATGAGCTGAATGAACCTTGGAAACATATACATCTTATCAGCCTTCTGTACTCGAATGTGATCACACAAACAATTAAAGATGTACTTTGAATAGTTGTAGGTCCTTCCCTCAAAGATGCCAATGATACCAGATGATATATGTCTTGAAAATCTGTCAAGCCCAGATTTTCTGTTTGACATACACTTCAGATAAGTGTGACACAAAAATCTGTATGGCTTACAGAGTCTTCCCTTCTTGATTTCTCCCTTTTCAAAGTCTCCATCATACCCCATTAGGAGAAAAACCTTTTCTATGTATTCATTATCAAATACATCAGGGTGTCCACTTCAACATCTCCCAGTTCTAGTACCCTTCTTATTGTTTGTTCGTCTATTCTCAGCCTTCGATTCTTTACTTCTGCAATAATTCCTTCATCATCTTCTTCTATATGTGCAGAATTCCAGAAATCACTGATATGCGAGCGATAAATCGTTGGCTCTGCAGATATAGTGCATAGAAATATCCTTGATCTTCTCAAATATCTCATAATTTCTTGACATCCTTCTGACACAGGATCGTCAGGGTTCAAGAAAGCACACACATTATGCTCTTTTGCAAATCGTTGATCCATCTGTTCATAAGAAAAGACTTCGTTAGAATCACATTATTGATATAAGAATACGAACAGTTGTGAGATAAAACAAGAATCAACTTGTTCATTCTTGATGATTACGACATGTTTTACCTTAATAAACGCTGATTAAGAACACAGATATATGTTTGCTTAAGGTTTGATTTGGTAAATTTTGAATGTTGAGAAAGTGGGAAAAATTTGTTGAGTGAGATTTTCTAGGTCTGAAAAAGTGAGCTGAAAAGTGAATAATGCATTTGACAAGTCAAATCTCTTTATTTATACCCTCAGACATATTAATTTTCTCGGATTTATTCAGTGGGTCCCACATTGTACTCTTCCGTAGAAGTAATTTCTCATTAATTGTGTGATCCACAATTTACTCTTCCGTAGTACATCTACGGATCAACAACTTTACTGGTGAAATTTTAATCATTAATTATTGATCTTTATTCATCCGTAGTTTACCAATCTACGGATAAACATTAATATACTAATATTGATTTACACACAGTTGTATGTATGGCCCAACTCCATTGGTTGAACCAATTATTGCTATAGGACCTCGTGGCTTTGTATACATGACAATTTAGTACAAGAAAAATTAAAATAGAGATTTAAAAAAAAAATTCATGTAACCAACGGCTAAGGTGATGCTCAGATTTCAATTTCTTCAAATTGATAAAGATATAGACATTGCTGCTGCTGATTAGATGCTTTTTCATGAATTCTACTCCCCCTAAATTTGTGATTAATGATGAACTTAAGCATTTATCATAAATTTCTTTAAGAGGAATAACATAAACTCTAAATATATGATAATGATCAGATACACATAAGATGGGATCATACTATAATGCTAAGCCTCTTCCTGATTAGTTATGTTGTATAGTTGATACTAGAACAAGTTCTGATTGCAAGTATATTGTCCTTATAAATCCATACAAGAGCTCATGTATCAACTAGGCATGCTGTTTATCATGTTTATTGTTTTAGAAATAACTGTCATGGGCTTCACATTTGATTCACAAAGGTGTTGTCCTCCCTTTGCAAGTCAAATCATCACTTTTTCACACTTAAGACTATGTACTTTAAATTATAATAGCTATCTTGAGATGTATTTGGCATCTCATTGATGCGATGTTGATAAAGCTCAAGATAATATACAGTTGATCACTTAGGATTCTTTTGAGAGCTTTAGATATGATCATCATCAGGTCACCAGGTCTTTACTCACGTAAAACAGAGGTGCCTTTAACCCAGGTCTTTGTTCACACAAAACAGAGGGATGATGATGAGCATGATCTTTTCACCTTTGATACTGATATTCAGTATGGTGATCATACACCCAGGTCTTTGTTCACACAAAACAGAGGGAGTATGATTTGCAAAGATAGATAGTATAAAGTGTTTTACATAGTGTGTTCAGATGAATGATTTGATCACATTAGGATAAGACTCACTTTGTTTTCTCAAAATGAAGTTCCCACAGACAATTATGACAATATTATGTTTTGCAAGCACTAAGTTTTGTTTCCACTCAAGATGAACCTACTCACATATCAAGAAACTTGTTGAGATATATTGTTATTTGTTTATGCAGAAATAGGCAAAGCTATAGTTTACTATCATTTCCCATGCATAAGCATACTGATGCATTATTGCACACAGCATGTTGTTTGTTTGGACTTGATTTAATCTAAGTTAATCATACCTAGAGACTCAATCAGAAAATTAAATCTGACTGAATCAAAGGCTTTAGTGAATAAATCAGCAAGCTGATTTGATGTATCCATTAACTTAATCAATCCCTTTCTGAGCAATCTCTCAGAAAATGATACCTAATCTCTATATGTTTTGTTTTACTATGTTGCACAGGATTAGCAGTGATATAACATAGCAGCAGAATTGTCTATATAGATTGAAGTTTGAAGAAAGTTGTAACCATAGTCAAGCAATTGGTTTTGTAACCAAAGTACTTGAGAACACCCGGCTGAAGCAGCAATGTACTCAGCCTCAGCTGTGGATACAGAAACATTTGTTTGTTTCTTGCACTGCCATGACACTAGCCTGGGTCCAATGAATTGACATCCACCGGTTGTTGATTTTCTATTGCTGTTACATCCACCATAGTCACTATCTGAGTATGAGTAGAGTGTAAAGTCTCCATCCTTGGGATACCATAGACCAAGTCCTGGTTTTCCCTTGAGGTATCTGAAAATTCTTTTGACAGCATTGAGATGTGACTCCTTTGGATCAGATTGGTACCTAGCACATACACACACAGCAAACATAATATCAGGTCTACTGGCAGTTAAGTACATAAGTGAACCTATCATGGATCTAAATAATTTTTGATCAATAGATTTTCCAGTGGGATCAGGAGCAATTTTATCAATTGTTGATGCTGGTGTTTTGCATGAGGATACTTCAGCAAGATTGTATTTCTTCAGTATTTGATGTATGTATTTTTCTTGATTGATGAATATTCCATCTGCTCTTTGATGAACTTGAAGGCCAAGGAAGAATGTTAATTCACCCATTGAGCTCATCTGAAATTCAGATTTCATCAGTTCTTCAAAATTCACACACAATCTCTTATTTGTTGATCCAAATATAATGTCATCAACATATACTTGAACTACTAAGAGATCTTGATGTTCTTGTTTGAGAAAGAGTGTCTGATCAATAGTTCCTCTTTTGTAGCCATGCTTGAGTAAGAAAGATGATAGTGTTTCATACCATTTTCTTGGTGCTTGATGAAGACCATATAAGGCTTTATCTAGTTTGTATACCCTGTGAGGATAATGAGGATCTTCAAATCCGGGGGGTTGAGACACATAAACTTCCTCATCAATTTTCCCATATAAGAATGCACACTTGACATCCATTTGATACACAGTGAATTTCTTGTATGATGCATATGCCAAGAACACTCTTATTGCCTCAATTCTTGCAACTGGTGCAAAAACTTCATCATAATCTATGCCTTCTTCTTGAGTGTATCCTTGTGCTATCAACCTTGCTTTGTTTCGGACAATAATCCCTCTATCATCCAGTTTGTTTTTGTATAGCCATCTAGTTCCAATAGGATGTTGACCTTCAGGTAAATCAACAAGACACCATACTTTTTGCTTTCTGAACTGTTGAAGCTCTTCTTGCATAGCTTCAATCCAGCTATTGTCTTTTAAAGCAGCTGTAATGTTTGGAGGCACCACTTGAGAAAGAAAACAGTTGAAAAGACAAAGGTTGGCTGTACCACTTTGGCTCCTTGTAGTTCTCTTGTCAGGATTTCCAATGATATTGTTAAGTGGATGAGTTTATGAATTCTCATAGATGGAGTTGACTCAACTGGAATGGATGATTCCAGATTAGTCATTTCCATTGCCTCTGACTGATTCATCTCAATTTGAGAATTCAAGAAATAATCAAATTGAGCTACAGTAGTATCTGCAGTTGGATTTTGCTCTTCCGCAGTACTTCTGCGGAAGTAGTTTGTTCTTCCGTAGGAGCTGCTCCGGATACATTTTGGTCTTCCGAAGGAAGTTCTCCGGATACATGCTGATCTTCCGAAGGAACTCCGGATGCATTTTGTTCTTCCGAAGAATTTCTCCTGATGCATGCTGTTCTTCCGAAGGAACTCCTGATGCATTTGTTCTTCCGAAGGAATTCTCCTGATGCATTTTGTTCTTCCGAAGGAATTTCTCCGGATGCATGCTGTTCTTCCGAAGGAACTCCTGCATTTTGTTCTTCCGAAGGATTTCTCCGGATGCATGTTCTTGGAATCTTGTTAGTTCCACATGTAATATCTGCTTCTGCTGAAGTATTGTCACTTGAAGATGGATGTATCCTTGGGGGATCAGCAGATAAAGTTACTTCAGTCATAACAGGTGGAACAAATGGATAGCATACTTCATCAGATCCTGCATTTGTCAAATGATCATAGTTAAAAGATTTAGACAAAGCATCTATGTCAAATAACCATGATGAACCTTTAACTGACTTAGTGAACACATTTTCATCAAAAGATACATTAGGGGTCTCTTCCACAATGTTATGCTGTGGAATATACACTCTATATGATTTTGATGTTGAAGAATATCCAACAAAGAAACCATCATATGCTTTTTCTGAAAATTTTCCTAATGACTCTTTTATGTTCAAAACAGTTACTTGACATCCAAATACTCTTAGATATCCTATGTAAGGTTTTCTTTTAAATAGGAGCTCATAAGGAGTTTTGTTATGTTCTTTGACAATTAATGTTCTATTTTGAACATTGCATGCAGTATTCACAGCCTCAGCCCAAAAGGTAATAGGTAGTTGTGAATCAGCTAGCATTGTTCTTGCTGCTTCAATGAGAGTTCTGTTTCTTCGTTCAGCAACTCCATTTTGTTGTGGAGTCCTTGGTGCACTGAATTGTCTTGCAATACCTTTGCTCCTGCAAAAAGAATCTAGTTCAAAGTTAACAAATTCAGTACCATTATCACTCCTGAAAATTTTGACTTTTGTATCAAGTTGATTCTCAATCTTGATGACAAAGTCCATTAATGTTTCTGATGTTTCACTCTTTTGTTTTAAGAAAAAGACCCATGTAAATCTAGTGAAATCATCAACTATCACCAAACAATATTGCCTTTTTCCAATGCTCATGACATTGGTTGGACCAAAAAGATCCATGTGAAGCAATTTGAGTGGTGTAGTATTAGTATTGATTGTTTTTGGTTTATGTGACACTCTGTGTTGTTTTCCTTTGTAACAAGAAGAGCAATGAGTTGAGCAATGGAACTCTTTATTTGGTAATCCAATGACCAGGTCATGTTTCACCAATTTATTCATGTTTTCATGTTAGAATGAACAAGCCTTCTATGCCATAATTGTGACAAATCTTCTGAAAGTTTAGTTATAAGACAAGTTTCATGTTTTGTGAGAGAAGTGTTGTTCATATCCAAGACATAAGTGTTTCCTTTTCTTGCTGCTTTGAGGAGAATCCAATCTTCTGGGACAATAAATCCTGGCTTAAGAATGTAACAGTTAGTGTCATCAAACAATGTAGTGTAGTTTTGATCACAGATTTGAGATACACTAAGTAAATTATACTGTAAGTTTTTACAGTAATTTACTTTATCAAATTTAAGTACACCATTGGTTATCATTCCTTCACCAACAATTTTACCTCCCTTTTTATCCCCACCAAATGCACATAAGAAGCATTTTATGTTTGAAATCATGGAGAAGAGAACAGTTTCCTGTCATATGCCTGGAACAACCACTGTCAACATACCACATGTTGTCAGCTCTCCAATATTGTTCCTGCAATCAGAAAAGAAAATCAGTTAGAAGTGACAACCCAAGTCTTAGTGATCTTGGGTTTGTCAACAGGATCTAAAACAGTTACTCTTTCATGAATATTTTTTGAAGTTTCAGTTTCAGATTTGATTGATTCATTCTGATTTGATTTAGATGAGGATGATTCTGCTGAATGGGATGTTGATGAAGTAGATTCATGATTCATATTTCTGCTTTACTTAGATCAACTTCATTTGCTTGAGTCTTTTGTTTTGATAATGAACCTTTAAATGTCTCACTATCTTTTGTTTTTGAAAGAGGTATATGAATGCCTTTTCAAATTTATCAAAGAATGAATCATCATCCTTTGATTCCTTGTCTGACAAATCCACTCTTTTGTGTGGTGTTTTTGACTGCTGGAAAGATGGTCTTTTCCTCAGTATATGAACACTTGATGATGATTTGTCCTTTGGTTTTGCCTTTGATTTTTGTTCATGCTTCTTCAGTTTTGAACCCTTTGCAGAATCCGTAGATTGGGAATCTGATTCAGATTTGTCTGATTCTTTCTTCTTTGAGCCTTTTGTCTTGTTCTTTTTGTTGAAATAACATTCCTGTGTGGAATGATTATTTTTGTTGCAGATAGAACAATGTTTGTTGAAGTAACAATCAGCAGTCATATGATTGTTCATATTGCAAATAGAACAGTAGCTGCTGAAGTAACAATCTTCAGTGTTGTGATTTTTCATGTCACACCATTTGCAATACTTTTCTTCTGATTCTTTCTCAGAATCATTCCTTTTGTTGCTGATCTTTGTTGTGGCTTTCTTCTTTAGCTTTGAATGTGCTTCACCTTTTTCAATTTTGTGCACATTTTGATCGTTTGGGGCTGAATTTCTCTTCCGTAGATCAGCAGCTGAAGTTTTCTTGTTCAGTTGATGATCTGCTGATGCCTTTTTCTTTCCTTTGAATTTTCCTCTTTCCTCAGTGATGACAGATTCATCAGTCAATTTCTTGGAGGATTCTTGCATACTTAGTTCTTGAAGACCTTCATTCAATTGAGCTATCCTCTTGCAGATGGTCTTCAACATGTTTCTTTGTTTAGGAGGGTATGGCAACTTTGTTTCTTCAAGCACTTTTGGAATATGGGCTTTCAGTTGAAAATTTTTACCAGTGCTTGTTTGATCAACATCATGTTCATCAGAATCATCCAAGTCATCACACTTATCATAATCAAATTCTGAATCATTTTGATCTAATGATTCTGATTCAGATGATTCAGTTTCACTCACCTCAGCTTTATCATTAATTTTAGTTTTAGTTGAATCTTTTTCAAACTTAGTGCTAGGCACAAAATGATTTGACAGAGTGTTTGTCATTGTTGTAGGTAAGGATGTGTAATTATCATTTATAGGTGGTGCAACCGCATTATAACCCAACCCAGACCTTTTCTTTGATTCAATATGAGAATTTAGTAATTTCTCATATTGCTGAGATGATAATTGAAACTTCTGAAGTTTCACTTCAGTTGATGCATGATCAGCCATGGATTTTGTTAAGGAAGTGGTCAAATGCTCAACTTGGGCTTTTAGGCTATAATTTTCAGAAACAAATTTTTCTAAATCCTTTTGCAAAGAATTAATTTTATTTGATATAATTTATGTTCTCTAACATGAGATTCATTCAAAATCATTGTTTCTTTTACTTTATCAGCCAACTGTTGAGCATGGACTCTATATCGTTCAACTTCCTCAACACAAGTTGATGAACACAATCTTCTTTTACCTCTTTTGCCATTGGTGGAACTGTTTGATCCATATGGGCCATCAATGCTTGATTTTCTTCCAAAACTTCCTTCTCATACAAACTCCAGTCACACGTTCCATCTTGAAGTATGATCAGCCCTGACTCCTTTGAGTTACTTGGTCCTGCTGATTCTTTGGTGGCTGGTGGGGAAGCATTGATCAGTTGAGATTGCTTGTGCAGAGGTCTTTGAGAAGATTGTTGATTTGCTTGAATCTGATGTTGTTGATGCTGCTGATGTTGTCTCATCTCTGGATAAGACTGTTGATTGCATTCTCTTGAGAAATGTCCATAGAGATTGCATTTGTAGCATCTCACTTTTGATTTGTCAACACCAATCTTTGATGTTTTGCTTGCTGAAGCCAAGTTCTTATTTCTCCTGAGATATTGCTTAGCTCTATAAGCAATCATGGCCATCTGCCATTGTAGATCCATCTCTTCCACTACATCTGGAGGTAGTTCTTCTAAGTCTTGTTGGCAGATATTGGCTGATGTTAGAGAGCTTCCCAGATATGCTTGAAAACTTGAGCTAAAAGCTGCAAAGGCTGCTCTTTGTTCTTCAGAGTCCAATATCACAGTTATTGGTTCTGACTGATTTGCTGAAAAGGAAGACTTAGTTGTTGCTGCAGTTGTATCTTGTCTATCAGTAGTTCTTCCTTTATTCTTCTGCTGCTTGTCTTGAGATGATTTCTTTGAGGTTTTGAAACATAGAAGCTAACTTCCTCCTCATCATCACTCCTAGCACAAGAGTTATCACTTTCATTGTTTGAAATAAAAGCACTTCCTACATTATTTTTTCTTTGAAGTGATAGGGTGAGACATGAGTTCTCACACTCTTGTTTCTTGATTTTTCGTCCATTTCAAGAGCTTCCACTTTTGCAACCAGAGTATCTAATCCAGTAGCTTTCAGATCTATAGTGTTCTTGAACATGGACACAGTATGCTTCCAACTTTCTGGCAAAGTGTGGAGCATTTTCTTGTTTAATTCCTCACTAGTATACTTCAACTCTAGAATATTCATCTCAGTGACTAACTGCATGAATCTATGAAGTTGCTGAGGAATTGATTCACCCTCAATATGATGAAAGTTTCATATTGTGATCTGAGGGTGTCTCTCCTTATACTTCTTATCTCATCACTCCCTTCGCAGAGAGTGTGAAGAATCTTCCATAAGGAGTGAGCTGTTTTATAGTTCTCACACCTGATTAATATCTCTTCAGGTAAAGCCATACTAAGCAGACTGTATGCTTTTATATCGACTTTAACCTTTTTGACATCATCAGGTGATAGATCTTTTGTACTGATTGGTTGATTTTTGTCATTATAATCCGGCCCAAGAGTGGGTGGAATATAAGGACCTTCAGTGATGGAAATCCACAAGTCAGAATCAGTATAGTTTACATGATTCCTGAACTTGATTTTCCACGACTTGAAATCTGCTTTTGTTTCCAACTTCGGGGGTGGTAAGATGAACCACTGAAGTTGCTCATGATGTTAACAAGATCTACTATTCAATTGATTTGAATATAGAAACAAGTTAATTAAAAACGATTGCTGTTAAGCGAAATCAAACACAATTAAAACACAACTAACACTGATAGATCAATTGATCTAAATCAATGAGCACTTGGCTCTGATACCACCTGTGAATCCAAGGATCGTCAACAGGAATTATCAGTGTGAATCGATGTCAAGTCAACGTTAGCGGAATTAACGTTGATTTGGTTTAATTGTATTTAAGCAACTTTAAATATCAATGAAATATCAAGAACACACGAAACAAAACACAATTAATGATTAATCAATATTTTATTATAATGTGTTGGTGATTACAAAAGAATGAATGTACGATATCAATGAATGCTATGATGTTGTATGTGTTTTTGATGATCGAAAGACTTTTGATGATTGTTGTATTGCTATTGCTGTTCTCAATCAATCAATCGTCTGAATCAATCGTGTTTGAATCGAAACCTAGGATCCATATTTATAGACAAAGATGTTTCAGTTATAGAAAACACCGGATCTCTTGGGATTTGATTTGTTTCTGATAAGGAATCATCGGATTTCTCGGGATTCGTATAACCGCCTTGTTGACTTGTTGACTTGTTGACTTGTAACACTTGTATATACAAGTGTTTGGACTCCGCAGAAATTGTCTTCCGTAGATGTTTGTTCTTCCGCAGATGTTTTGTTCTTCCGCAGTATTCTTGTTCTTCCGCAGTATTCTGTTCTTCCGCAGCATTTCTTGAATTCACTTGGAACTCCAGTTGATTTGTTCATCCGTAGATGATCTTCGGATGTTTTGTTACTTGTAAAATATATATCTACGGAAGAACGAAATGTTCATCCGTAGATGTTTCTTACACTTGGTCAATTTCAGTAATTGACCAAGTATTATGTTTGTACCTGCAGCCATACATAAATCAACACATATATAAATGGGTTAACCTATATATTTAATGCATACACAATAATGAAGTACAAAAGTTCATTACAGATTAATTCAAGTACTAAGCCTATACATAATGACTAGATCTACTGATTCTAGACCTAACAATAAAATCATTGTGTTTTACGTTTAAATTTTTTATGTATTTTTATCATTGTGTTTTAGATTATAAACTTGTTATCTATCATTGTGTTTTACATTAGAAAAAAGAAGAAACACAATGATATAATTCACGATATATATTTCTAAAACACATAGTATTTAAGATAAACACAATGTGGTTATTTTATTATTATGTTTGTTTTAATAAAATTATAATAAACATTGTTGTTATGATCATTGTATTTTACTATTAAAGGATACAATGATTTATTTTCACTAGTATTTTTCAAAACTCCTGTATTCAGATAAACACAAATGACGATAAAAGACACCAATTAAAACATTGTGTTATTTTATCATGTTTTAATGTATTAGATCAATTAGTTGTTAATTTATATTGTATTTTACATATAATAGATATCTAATATGTTATTTGTTCATTATATTTTTTTAAAACTAATCATTTAGAGAAACATGATAATTCCCAGATTACACAATAACTAACAAAAACATAGTGAACTGCATTAAAGACACCTTATGAGATATGACCTTAAAAACATAAATTATTTCTAATTTTTTATATAACAATAGTGTACTCATTCTAAAGATAAAAAACGTTTGTTTTTATGGCGTGATTTTTATAATTAAAAACACAACGTCGTATATAAAAATTATGAATGTTTAAAAAAATGGGATGAATTGCAAATAATCAACAAAAGTGATAATTTCTACAATACCCTCTAATAAACTTTTTCTTACAAGTAGATCTCAACTACTTATTAAACAGGTGGATGATTGAGATTATTTTTTTAGCAATTTTTAGTTTTAAAAGTCTTTTTATTTGAACCTAATCCTAAAAATCTAGAGAATAAATTTAGAATAACTTACATTTGTTGAATTTTTATAAACTTTTTTTAAACACGTATAACTTTTTATGTATGATATTTTTTTAAAAAAAAGGTACACTACAAAAACGAGTACTTTATTGTTTTTAATATGAATAGAATCTTGTTATATTATTTTTTAAAAGTGACTTTTTAAAAAGACGTTTATGTATTGTGCTTATAATTTGTGTAATATTATTTGTATAGTTATAAATATAGGTTGTGTAATTATATTCATGAGTTTCGTAGTAATCATATAAATTAGGTAATTATCTAAATAAGTTAGTAATTAATATCACACGGAGCCTTTTTTTGTTTGTGGTGGAATTTTTTAATCATCAAACCTAATATAATTTTTTTAAATCAACAAACCAAATAATACAATGCTAAAACTGTAATTTTGTTACGTTTTCCAGTTTATTTTGTAGTTCTAATTGAGTAATTGTGTAATCCTCATCAATCATCTCATGGTATGTATTGTTAATCATCGAGTCTAGTGCTAGTCTTTGTGTTACCTATTGTGTCTAATGTTAACAATTGTTTTTTTTTAATTAATGATTTTCAAATAACACAATGCTAAAAATGTAATTTTTTATGTTTTTTCCAGTTCATTGTGTAATCTTGATCAGGTCATTTTGTAATACTTGACAAGCAGCTTATTGTGTCTATTGTTTTTATCGAGTCTACTGTTGGTTATTGTGTTACCCATTGTGTCTAATGTTGACTATTGGGTTATGAATTGTGTTTTTCAAACTGATGATTTTTAAATAACACAATGCTAAAAATATAAATTTTTTTGTATTTTTTTAAGTTAATTGTGTAATACTGATCAGGTCACTTTGTAATCCTCATTAAGCAGCTTATTGTGTCTATTGCTAATCTCTAGAGTTGGTCATTATGTTACCCATTGTATCTAATGTTAACTATTGTGTTATGTATTTTGTTTTTAAAATGGTGTTTTTCAAATAACACAATGCTACAAATGTAAATTTCTTACATTTTTTTCAGTTCATTGCGTAATCCTGATTAGGTCATTTTGTTACCTATTGTGTGTAATGTTAATCATTGTATTATGCATTGTGTTTTTAAAATGATGATTTTCGTATAAGACAACGATGAGACATGTAAACTTTAATGTTTCAAGTTCATTATATATTATCAGATAATTGTGTAATCCTCATCAATTCAGAAGATTACACAATGATCTGACAAAATTACACAATGAGTTAAAAAACGTAAAAAAAACTTTGTTTATTATATCAACACTATACGCGTTTTAAAAATTAAATAATACTCGTTTTTAAGGTGTAATTTTTTTAAAAAATAATGTCATATGCTAAAGTTAAGAATGTTAAAAAAAAAAAGATGAACTTGAGAATGGGGAACATTGCTAAATTTGTCCCTAACCTAATTTTAATCAAAATGACACATGTTAACATCGTAATCCTTCTTACACTTTTTAGTTTTAAAATGCTTTACTTGGCCTTTCTCTTATATATACGTCGGTCGCTATAAAATAATAATTACAAGCTTCTATTGAATTTAAACATTCAGCGATTTTTCATTACCTAATAAATTTTGAATAATAAAGAAAATTTAGTTATAACTAATTGTCGCTATGCAAAATTAATCAGTAAAAATTACAGAGTTCTATTAAACTTAATCATTAATGAATTTTCATTAACTAACAAAATGGAATTATATAGAAAATTTCGTTATACCAAATTGTATGCCATTATTATATTGAAAAAGTCTAGATAGCCCAACTGACACGATCCAACATTGTTATTTTTGAAAAAGCCTCTATAGTTAGGCCCACAATCCAAAAAAATAAACTGAAAAATTAATGAATCGTGTTTGATTAAATTTTATTTTCTAATTTCTTTCCGGTAATATAAATCAAAATGGTAGATTTCGTATTCGATTGCTATTCATACGGTGGGGCAGTAGATTACATTTCTAATATTATCTAATATTATATTATTTTATTTTAGTATTATAACAAAAAGGTATCTTAAATGTACGTTTATCATAATTTTAAACTATCAAAATTTTCTTTTTCTTGCCCAAAGTAATTTCACCCATTTTGTGATAATTAATAATTAAGCTAATAAATCATTCACACTTTATGACTACCTTTAAATTTTTTGTTTATTCGTGTAAAGAATTAAATGTTTTCTAATTCACTTCTCATTTGTAAATAAAAAGATACCATATATATCATACCTTCTCAAAGTATGTTATATATACTACGACATTTTAGTAATATAAATATATACAGATATACAGATTCATGATTCATATTTTTTTAATTATCAAACTCATGTAATATACAAGTTTTTTAATGCAAGTTTTGCTTATATATCATGAAATTAGTATAATAGCAATGCAATATGAGAAAATATACATAGAAAGAAAAGTTTGTAACACTCCCTTCGGTTATGTGGTATATATAGGATAAACAAACTTAAGGAATAAGCTACTTTATATTAGTTGTTATAACCATTAATAAATAAAAGTTTGTGTATATTTATAACACTCATGTGATTATTCATTACAGGTTAGCGATTTTAGCTTATGAAAAATCTTGCTATAAAAATCCATTATAATAAAAGTTATAGTTGAGGGAAAATTAATATAGAGCATATTGTCTCTCATTGATTCTTTTAAATTAGTTATATTGTTGTGTTAAAACTTTAGTAAAAGAACTTAACGTGACAAAATTAGTGAAAGAAAAAAGAGTATAACTTAGAGTAATACTCTCCTTATCTTAATATGTATCCATTAAGTGACGAACCTTACTCTACACTATAAAATGCAAAGAAATGAACACTGTTTTGCTATTATTTATGTGTATGGTACAACATATGGTGTGTTTGTCTTTTCTTTTAAGCAATATGTCTGCATTGGTGTTTTGTACAGAGAGAGTGTGGGGTGGGGGGAGGGGGGTGTTGCGGGGGCTAGAGCTTTGGCAAAAGCCCACCACCAACGGTCCTCTGCTCGCATCAATGGTGGTTACCTATCTTCCTCTTCTAGCTTTAGCGTTTCCAAATCCAGATCTGTCATGGTTTGGTGTTGGGGTTATGGGGTCGATGTCCGCAGTCAATGGCGCTGGTGGCCGTTAGGAAGTCATCATCTGGTGAGGGGTAGAGCCCTACCGTCACTAGACCTTTACTCGTATA
The DNA here is from genome assembly GCA_025215565.1 of Flaveria ramosissima. Lineage (NCBI taxonomy): Eukaryota > Viridiplantae > Streptophyta > Magnoliopsida > Asterales > Asteraceae > Flaveria > Flaveria ramosissima. The sequence continues at coordinate 60,895,120 of CM046045.1, forward strand.
GGTTTCTATGGTGGTGACGAGGAGGAGGTATTTACTTTTTTGCTTTTGTTCGGTTGCGCCTGATCAAGGCTCTCTTGGGTCAATGATGGTGAACTCGAGTTCATCTTAGACAATTTGTTTAAACATTTCCAAATTCAGGCCTTTGTTATTTAAGACAATACGGTTTTATTACTGTGGCCTATGCCGGATTTCCTGTCTATGATGATGAATATACATATATTTGAGACTGATTTTGTTGGCTAACAAATTTTTTCTACGTTTGATGATTGTTTAATGTCGTTTAATTGACGTATGTTTTGTTGGACTTGTTTTGGGTTAGTAGGTCGATGAGGATGAATATACTTTTATCCGAGACTACTTTCGTTGGCTACAAGGTTATGTGCAACAGGAGTTCGTCTGAGACATTATCATGGTTTGGTTAGTGATGATGAACACATGTTCATTGGAGGCCATTTATGTTGGTTGCTAGGTTTTGTATGAACCGACTACCTTCAGGACAATATCTAGCTTTGGTCGATGATGATGAACATATGTTCGTCCAAGAACACTTTAAACGTTTATCTCATGCCTGTTTTGTCTGCAATTGGGTTTTGTGAGATGAACGCATGCAACATGGCTTAAAGGGGAAGAAATATGTATCACTCGTTGTATCATACGCATAAAGAACATTAAATCATTGTTCTTTTTGTCTGCTTAGGAAGCGTTATCGTCTTTGACTTTGAATTTGATTCATATACATTGTTGCTCGTTAAGGTATGTGTCTTTTTCAGTAACTGTTGTGAAACATATTATCTAGGGTTGGCCTAGAAGGGTTAGAGGATGGTGAGTATATACCTACTGCCCTTGAAGACATGGTGTGTAGTTTGCTTGAATGTGAATGTTTGTTATATTGTTTGTATTATGGGGAAGCTGGAGATTAAAAGAAAAATTGTCCTAAGTACCTTACTACCCTATGGAGCGTAAGAACGACAAAGCCCATGAGACTAGCACTCCATGTATCTATATGCTAAACTTATTTGCTTTCGCTAATAACTC